>CM018573.1:18276848-18886152 GCA_009078335.1 Salix brachista
AAAAAATATTAACTTGATAGTCTTATCAAATAGATAATACATATAGTACTAAAGATTCTAAGCACAAGGTTAAATGCTAGAAAAATCTTCCAAGATGATCAGGACAAGGGATTGTGGTCGACTTTTAATTATGATACAGGGATCTGCTAGAACAAAACTCACTGAAACGACCAGCCAGGTCCAAGATCACTTCCAAATATCTCTTTTATAATGATTTTTCTCGACTGATTCCATCCTTTCATGGAATCCAAGACATCAAATCTTACACCCAAAAGAAAAAGAAACTCCAAGATTGTGTGTTAGTTCCAGCATGCATGCTTGCGCGCAGTTAGCTAATAATTAGTTCATCGATACTTCAGCGGCAGCTTCTGTGTTGCAGTTTCGAGGAAGAAGAATGTGGCTGTCTCATCGTAGCTCAGACATGAGAATTAATTCAAAGCGTTGGCTTGGTTGAGGATGAAAGTGGAAGCAGGTGAGGAGAGTAACAACGTCCACCAAACAATCTGACACAGCATTCATTCGAAATTACTGCTTTATTTTTAGAAAACCATTCCGATATTTTCTTATCAGCATCTGCTTGTATCGTTTCCTCTTAGCCATCTGTCAGTAAGCAAGCTGTTCTCATTACATGCACCCACGCAGACCTCTTCGTTTGATGCCAGAAAACTCATTTCCGTTTATGGATACAAGTGAGTAAATAAATTTTTAATTATTTTAGATTTTCACAAGATATATATGACTTGATTAAAACTTAAAATTTATTGTTCAGATCACAAGTTCTCTGTCATTACACATAAATCTATTGTGCAAATTACAAGTTCTCTTTCATTATACATAACTCCCCTCCTTTCTCTGTGCGTTTGTGGTCTATATATCTTTTTCATCTAATTTCCTTTAATCTAACCAAAGAAAAAGTGGTTGAGCTGGAAGTACAACTTGGTGTTCTGATGATCGAGTAGAGGTCGCAGTAGACAAACATAGTTACTAAACTTGGCCGACATGATGGATTAGACTAGCAAATTCAAGTCTCAGAGTTGACAGGTTTTAATTTAAACTAGCTTCCGTATTGATTTGCCAAATCCAAACGTCCTTGCAAGATGATCTCTGATTCAGTTGAATTAATCAAACTCGATCCAAGCCCGTTTGAGTTGAAATCATTTTTTTAACAATAAATAAATAAAAAAGAGACGTTTTTTAAAAGAAAAAAAAAAACAGAATGACTTGTGATCAAGAAATTAACTCAATAAAACAAGCAAACCAAAAAACCGTACGCTTTGCTTAATAGAATCTAACGACTATGATTAACGGCGAGAGGTAATTTCTCTTTATTTTTGAAGCTACATACCAAGATTTTAATCCCAAGAAGGGTATCCATATAGTGGTAGTTTTGGAGTAAATAAGAACATGATGAACGGTATTGAAAGTGACGAGATTATGTTAGAGTATAATATAATCATATTCTGGGGCCTCACCTATAAGCTTAAGCTTTTAGGTGAGATGGTTCCTTAACAGATTATGTGGTCCTGCCTCTCTTTTTTTTAACATCATGGTCCTGCCATTCGGTGAAAAAAAAATCTTCAAAGTTATTTCAATTATTTTTCTTAAAATTTCAGTTTTAGTTTAAGAACATATTTAAAATGATAAAAAGCAAGATGATAACCCTATATAGTTAGATTTGACATTTTATCAAGCCCAGATGATATGAGTTTGGCTAGCTTCTAGACTTAATATCATTTAGTTTATCAACATACTAAACCAAGTTACATAAGAATCTTGCAAGGTGTTAGATCCAATATTATTGGGTTCAACTAAACATTGAATCTAAATGTATATTGGTTTGACGAGTTACCAGACCCAATATTATTGGGATCAGATACGCGTTGAGCTCAAATAAATATGAATATGACAAATACTAAACCTGATATTCATGGGTTATAAGTCCAATTACGAATGAGTATGACGAGTTGTTGGACCCAATATCCCTAGGTTCAACTATGCGTTAAGCCCAACTACATAGAAATATGATGAGTAACCAAATCAATATTATTGGGTTTAATTACATGTTTTGAACCCAAACATTTAAGGGTATGACGATCAATACATATGGATAGACAAGTTATCAAATCTAATATTATTGGGTTTAACCACAAATTAAGCTAAAGTATATATAGGTTTGACAAGTAACCAAACTCAATATATTTAAGTTTAACTACATGCTGAGCCAAAATGCATATGAGTCTAGTGAGTTGCTAAACTCGACATCGTTAAAATCAATTGCGCTTTATGTCAAATCCAACATCCTTGAATTCAAATACGTGTCAAGCCCAAGTGTATAAGAGTTTAGTGAATTGTAGAACCCAATATCATTGTTTCATCTACACACTGAGCCTAATTACATAAAAATCTAGCAAGTTGTCGGACCAAACATCCTGGGTTTAACAACACGTTGAACTTAAATGCATATGAATTTAGCAAGTTGTTGGACCCAACATTCTTAAATTCATTAATATGTTAAGCTCAAACAAAGATGAGTATAACAAGGTGTTAAACTCATCACCCTTGGGTTTGACATCGTTTCAAGTTTTAAACTCATTATAAAGCAGTGAGATTGACAATCATTATAAGCCTCATGTTGGGTTATGATACCTTGTTTATTTATTCTTATGACATGTACCATAGAATATTAAAGCTCAAGAATAATAATCTCTCTACACCTTTAAATGTATAAAAATCTTATAAGAACTTACCGTATTTCTATCAATATTAATATTGTGTAAAGAATATCTCTCTCTCATTACTATTATATATTGTGTAAGATATATTTAATCCTTATTAATATTGTATACAAGATATTTATTCCTCATTATTAATGGTATCAAGAAAAAATAATATTTCAACCTCTTCATTTAAGCAATATGACAAGGTTGAGGAGTTCAGGCAAAGAGTTTATCATACAAAGCAAGAACAACCACTTTTATTCTTAGAATTTAAAGCTCATTCTCTTATTTATTATAATCTTTTACTAAAAATCCCAAATTTTATCATCTCAGGGTCACTAAACCTCATAAAAATATATTGTTTCTCAAGTGTTAGGCCTTTTCCACCAACCATCAACATCATGAATTTTGGATAAAGGAATCTTGATGGAATATGTGATTACTCATTGTCCAAACACTTAAATCATTTCTAAGCATATTGGATTTTGAAACATCATCATATACCTTAATTGTTTTTTTTCTTTTATCATTAATATGATTATGTAGAGCACAATAAAGTTTCTAGTTTAGAGTGTATCAAACATAAATTTATGTTCAATGTCTCATGTTGATATAAGTGAATTTTAATTACAGGTTGATCTACTTAATCCTAAACTCAAATACATTCAATATCTATAACATCTCTTGAGAATAAAAAAACAAATTATCATGTCTAAATGGATGTCTAGCAGGCTAATAACATTCATGCTTTTCTTTTCACGTGGCAACCATTAGCCATTTGTTATCGATGAACTATTTTATTTTTATTTAACTTAAAACAAATCCAATTTCACATTTTGTTATTAATGATCTGTCTTTGTTATCTCAGTTTCATGTAACTATCATGTTTTTTTTTTAAAAAATTGTTGGGTATAAATCTATTAAATGAAAATTAATTTATGTGATATTTTTTTATTAATTTGATTGTGCATAACTTGCATCACAAGTTTGGTTGGTTTACTTGAATTCACATTGTATTTTTTTTTAATTGAGTTTTTTTTTTTTTTTATCATTTTCATCCTTAAATATTAAGTTAATTAGAGATTTAGCTTTTTTATTTGTTTTTTTTTTTTTAATTATGCTCACAAGTTTTGCATATCAACCCGGGTCAACCCAAATAAATTCAATGTATTCTTATCTTAATATTATATAAAAATATTATTCACTATAAAATTGATTTAAAATTCATCATTAAAATATATTACGTTTAGGTTTTTTTGCGCTCTAAGAAAAACTACTTATTCCAACATGGGCATAGCGCGGGCAAATGCAGCATTGCTAACTGAGTTGCATAACTACAAGCTAATGTGTTTTCTTGCTCGGTACTGATTGCCTTTTCACTGCTAATTACGTATTGAGATCTGCTGTACAAAACTTTGGAAAACAGTTAAACTGATTTTTATCGAATCACGCCATGCATGTGCCCGCATTCAATATACATTTAATTCAAGAAATTAACCTTCTCCATACGTAAGGAAGCCTTTAAAAGGAGCCTCAATGCATGGCATCGGCACCATCACTGCAGCGGCAAATACTTTCTTGATCAGATTTAGCCCGGCCGGTAGAAATATAGAGAGAAAACATGGCAAGATGTTATTGCTTGCTAGTTTTAATTGCTCTAGTTATCGCTCAAGCAAGTGCTAGGGACGTGCCCAAAGACACTGGCCTCAATGACCAAAAGAACTTCATCGCATATGGTGGTGTAGGTGGCTTTGCTGGAGTTGGTGGTCTGCCAAACATTGGCGGTGTTGCTGGTGGCCTCGGTGGACTTGGTGGGGTTGGTGGCTTGGGTGGAGACTCGGGTGGTGGTGGAGTTCTCGGTGGAGGTGGAGTTCTCGGTGGAGGTGTTGGTGGCTTGGGTGGAGACTCGGGTAGTGGTGGAGCTCTTGGTGGAGGTGTTGGTGGACTTGGTGGAGGAGTTGGTGGAGGTGTTGGTGGAGGAGTTGGTGGAGGAGTTGGTGGAGGTGTTGGTGGAGGCTTGGGAGGTAGTGGTGGAGATTGTCCTGATGGTGGTGCTGGCTCTCTCCTCCACCCTTGATTTCGCTCCTCACTGGCTCTTTGTAGACGTTGTGTTTTTTCATCCTTTTTCCGGTCATCTTTCAATGCTTTAGGATTGCATTGGTAATTTGCCAGCAGGTTCTTCATTTGATTTGCGAGGATCTGTATCTATCTATCTATTCTGAACTACGTACGTTTTTCTTGATCAAGCCAATTTGTAGTCTTACTATTTCATTGAAAAATAAGATATAAAAATTAGCATAAAACTGGCCGATTTGTTAATGTGGAAGAGCATTGCAAGTTAACAGCAGCTCAGAGGAGCTATAACAATGGTGCACTGGAGACAATTCTCCAGAAGCACTCACCAGTCAAAGTCAAAGAATTAGCCATCACAGCACGCAGTCATCTAAATATACAAACAGAAAAGCTCAACCAGCCAATAGAAGTAAACGCTGACATTACACTGTGCAACTCCTTTTTTGTATTAGTGTGTATTTAATATAAAATTAATGATCTTAATTAACAATTTCTATTAATCCATCGATCTCACAAACAATTTTCCAACAAATATATCATCATCTTAATTAATTATTAGTTTAAAGAAAAAATATATCTATCATGCATGGCAGTCAAGAAAAATAAAAATAAATAAAAAAGCACTGCAGTTATTTTATTATATATTTTTTTGCTCGAATTTGTCGCCGTAAATAAATACATATATTTTTTTCTTATTTGCCGATGATGCTCGAATATAAATAAATATACATCACTAATTTAGTTGTTATTTCTTATTATATACTTTTATTAGGGAAAACTCTAACAAGAGAAAATTCTAAGACACTTGGCAAAGAAGAGAATCTCATTCTGTCCCGGCGGCATCCAGAATCCATGCCTGAGCTTAACCCTGCTACCACTGACAGCTAGGAATTGGATGTGTGCTTCTCGACACAGACAAAACTAAGAGTTTGCAGACGTTACCAGAATGGATTTTAGGACAGCACTTAGCCAATCTTAATCCTGCAATCTCGCCACCGAATCTTATTCCTGATTTTGACCAAAAGATAATTGATATTATAGATAGTTGGCCGCCCTACCGGTCACATTAATTTTTGTCACCGTAAGAAGAAACAACGAGGTATGGCTACTTTTTTTTAGTAAAAAGAAATTAAAGTTGAAAAATCCCTCAAAATTAAATGTGTTGAAAACTATATTGTTATCTTAATTTAGATTTTGTTGCAACTTAAACTTTATTTGCTAACTTGTTTTCTTGCAATACTAGGTCATCCCAACCATATTATTTCATTCATGAAATATTATGGGATTGATTTGAGAAAGTCCATCCAGCTATATTTTTTCCTCCAACTTGCAACCTGATTTTCATATTCAAAACAATTTTATCATACCATAAATCCTTCATAAAAATTGTAGTCCTAGATATTTTTCTATGAATATAGATTTTTGAATCACATGATTCTAAACTCTGAGACTTAAAATATGCTCATTTGAATATGTAATGTGAAAGCTGAAAATCCTGTTGTAAATATGTAGGATTTTGACCCAATTTTTTCCTGGTCTAATTAAAGGTCTAAATGAAATTGAATTTCTTCATATAATACCTTCCTAAAAAGACTGACATGAATATTTTAACTTTGATTCAATTTACATTCATATTCCGAAACCATAACTTAGGGAAAACTTGGAAGCAATGTCTAAAATATAAAATACAAAAATTCTTATCTTTTAGTAATTAATCCACAAACTCTACCAGATATGCCAAACTCATAGAACAATTTTAATAAGCTAAAAAGAACATAATTTAAAAGAAATAAAAACATATGTATATTTTATATTTATCGGTTAACTTATCAGATTTATGATTTAGGTCATGAAACCAATATAATCTCATATAAAGCAAATAAAAATAAATTATAAAGTCAAATTCCATCAATCCAATTTTTGAATGGTGAAAATAAAAATCAATTTAAAAAATAAAAAAAATGTGAGTCAACCTAGATTAACTTGTCAAATCCACCATTTATGAGATTAATATAAAGTCATAAAAAAGTAAAAGCAGGAAAATATAGTCAGCCTAAGTTAACCCACCGAACATGTGACTCTAAGTCATGAGACTAGAAAAACTTTATAGAAAATAAATTGAAATAAATTATAAAACTTAATTTTCAACAAACCCACAATATTGAATGATAAAATTGAATTTATCTAAAAAAACATAATAAAATAACCCGAGTCTACCTGAATTAATCTACAAAAATCATGACCCGAATTATAAAACCAAGATAACATTTTTAGAGAAATTGATGTAGCAGCGGGTATTGTTTTCATTCAATTTCAATTTCCATATTTTTTTATTACGGTTTTTCTTTTTCTTTTTGTAACTAAGTTTCCTAACCTTACAACTATTTTCCCCCCCTATGAAATCATGTTATAACAGGTGCTTAATAATCATGCATAATTAAAAAAAAAACATGGGGATATATTTTGATGTTCTGCCATGATAATTTGTAAATGAGTACCGGCCCGTCCAACCACGTGTCATAATCGGGGCGCAGTCGTGAAGTGTTCCTGGCTGCTTGGCAGCAAACCATGTGTGCCATGCATCTTTCTGGCAAACCCCATGCCTGCTAGCTAGCTAGAGGACACCTCTGGCATAAATTCAAATTAAATGCACTGCTGATTTCCTTGTAATTGTGTTTATTAGCTTATAATGAACTCAGTTAAGCCTAACAATTGGTGCATGGAAAATTTGAGAACTCGAAACTCTGAACATGCATTTAACCCCATTTACTACCCTCAACTGCCCCTACCGCTCATTTGGCCTTTAAAAAGAGGAACCCAGCAAGGTAGCACTGATCAGGTACTAAGAGAAAAGATTCATAGCTAGCTAGAGAGATGGCAATGAGTTACGTTTGTGTTGTGCTAGTTCTTGCGCTTGCAGCAGTGCACACCAGTGCTAGAGACGTTCCTACTGACAAAAACATGAATGTTGCTAGCACCCAAAACGTGCCTAGTGATTCTGGTCTCACTGACCAAAAGAACTTCGTTACATATGGTGGTGTCGGCGGCTATTCTGGAATTGGTGCTGGTGGTCTCCCATTTGGTGGCGTTGGGGGGATTGGTGGACTCGCTCCTTTAGATGGTACCGGGTTTGGAGGACTAGGTGGAGGAGGCGGTTTGGGTGGTGGTCTTGGTGGGGGTGTTGCTGGTCTTGGTGGTCTTGGTGGGGGTGTTGGTGGTCTTGGTGGTCTTGGCGGGGGTGCTGGTGGAGTAGGCGGGGGTGTTGGTGGTGGAGTAGGCGGTGGTGTTGGTGGTGGAAGTGGTGTTCTCCCTTACCCCTGAAATATTTTGTCTCAAGTTTAGTTAGTTCCTTAGTAGTATTTTTTAATACTACGTTCTATTTTTAGTTTGTCGCAGTTAGCTAGGTTAGCTGCGTGTGTGAGGTTGTCTTCTATGCTTTAGTTACCGTGTTCCTTTTCCTGCTGTATCTGGTTTTACTTGTATTTCCTTAATTTGGTGTCTTTTATTTTGGAATATCATTATTGTCATGTTTGAATGGATATGAATTTATGTCTAAAAGCTTCGTTGATTGTCCTTCTTGCAAGTCTCTTACGTTTGAGTTTGATTTTAAACATCGCCAAGAATTCAAGAACCGATAGCGACACTAATTAACATATATGTTCTAATGAAATTGACCTAGCCAAAAAATGTAATCATATAGTTTCTTTGGTAGGTAAATTAAGTTAAAAATACTTTAATTAAATACGGATTCTGGGTAGCTAACTTTGCAGATATTCTGCTCTCTTTTTTCTCTGTTAACCCATGTTTTTAATGGTTATAATAGGTGTTTAATTAATACACCAATCCTAGCTAATTCATAAAAATAAATAAATAGACCTGGGATTACATAATTAAATGGGAGGATTTGCAGCAATCCCATGAAGAAAACACATGGAGGTATAATTTAAGAAGAAACATGTTTTCAAGCTGTGTCAAATGCGGGGAATGCTTTAATTAATGAGATATTGACCCAACATATATTTTGTCACCCTTAATTACGAGGAATATCTTTGTGATAATATAGTTCTGTACATGTATTGTCGGTATTTGCCCGCCGGTGGCCTCTCTCGGGACGCCAGCTGCATGCGCTTCCTTCAATAAAAATATTAAAGATGGTAGGTGCACCAGGTATTGCTTGTTGTTGGGGTTTTACCAGACGGCATAATTGCAGCCTGTTTTTGAAAGTTTTCTTTAGAAGTATATTAAAAAAATATTTTTGATATAAATAAAAAAAATTCATTTTTTTTTTGAATTACAACTAAAACACCCCTAAAGCATCAGACCTCATCCTCAATTAACCTGAACCCTTGTTTTATTAGTGTTTTCCAATCCAAATACTCCTTGGCTGGACAAGCATCCCTATCTTCTTGATCCAAGAATTGATGGCCGACGATCACACTTGCGAGCTTGGCTTCGAGCTCGAGCCCTGTCATGGGTTATCAGCAACTCTCTCCATCCTGTGACCTTTTCAGCCCTAACTAGAACAGCGTTCCGGTTTTCATAAATAAAATAAAAAATATCCAGGATTTAGTATCTGTTCTGCAACGCATTGCTTCATTTCGCTAACAAAAACATCATTCTATATTTTTGTTATGGTGCGCCCTGTTACTGAACGGTGCTTTAATTAATTTAGATTATTCAAATAACTCAATCTCCTATATACACCCTTGCTAAATTATCAGAGATTAATTAAGTTAAAACATTCTCGAGTCTGCTTGAATCTTTTTTATTTTAAATAATTATTTAATATCATATATATATATATATAATAATCAAATAGTTGAGAGTTTGAAGCATATAAGTTTTAAATTCAAAAAAATCAATTACATGATTAAATTGTTAAAAAAATAATATAAAATAAACTTCAATTAGTTAACTTAGTTTTTGAAGTGAAATATTTTTATATAAAATAGATAGAAGTTAATGATGGAAGGTCCTAGCCAGGTCTGTCATCGGTAATTTTACGGGGTCTATGTTTTTCTTTTGGATACAAGTAACTCTATTTTCCGGAAATAGTATTTTATGAGCTCAGGTTAGCGAGTAAAATCTTGGCTATCTCAGGCTTTTACAAGAGATACACATTTCTAATTCAAACTCGAGATTTGCTGTGCAGATCACAAACTCTTTATCATCACATTACATTTTTTGAAAACACAAGTAGACCATTCAAGCAATCGATCTAATGGTATGGTATGGGTCTCCAAAACATATCCGATGATCGGACGGCCATCTTTTTGACATATCTCCAAGTTTGTGGATCCATGATGCTAAAACAGACAATCCGTGACCTAGATATTAGGCTTGGTGAAACTTGCATTGATGAGGCCACCCGGAGGTAGCTAGCTCTAGCTCTTGGATAGCAGCCAAGCTCTTATGGCTATCGGGGGACATTGAATGAGTGGAGTTGAATAATTCATTACCTGTTAATAAAGAGAGGCTTGGATGCACCTACCATTATTGCTGTACAGCATAGCTGTTAGGTTCTCATTTAAGAACTTTGCTTGATCGTTGCAAGTCAAAGAACATGTAGGCCCTGGAATTTTCCACATATCACCTTTCTTCTTCACTGGAGCAGTGGCAGCAGCACGAAATAAGATTTTGCTATTTTACAGGACAATAATTAATTTTAGCATACGATCGCTCGTTGTTTCCATGGATATAATTGTAACCATGAACATAATAATTTATGTTGCTATCTGTTATTGTTATTGTTATTGTTTTTGTTTATGACTTTATGTTGGTAGTGTTGGGTCCACTATTTTTCTTAAATACGTTTTTTATAATAAGTAAAAATAAAAAATTTAAAATCACACCAACCAACTTAATAGCAGAAGCAAAAATAATCTCAAACATCCTCGTAAGTTCTTATTAGTTTGGCATTGCAACCATAGGGAAAGAAGATAGAAAATAAAACAAATGTATTATCAAAAGCTATAAAAGTATCGATAGCTCCTAATCTACTAAACACAATCCTGGTTCAGATCAGGAATTAGATTGATTAACACAAGTTGATTCGCTGAGTCATCCAAGTTTGAACAGGTAAACGATCTCATCTCAATTTTTAAACTTCATGCATGCTAGATACTGAGTTGACATGTCAGATCAGACTTGTTGAACAGAAAACAAGTAAATTCCTGCAAAAATTTGAGCTAACAAGGCATGATACGAAATGTCCTATCATTGCCCTTGGTTTAATTACGCGCATTCACCCAAATTAATGAATTTATCATCCTTTAAATTTCCAACCGATAATTTATGATGCCATTTTTTTTTTTTATAACTGGGGTGTCCGGCCAGCTTGCGCGCACCACAACTAAATTCCCAGATCCACTGAACATCCTGCAAACCCAATGTCATTTTAATTCTATATCACGCTGCAAAATTAATGCCAAGATTGCACAAGAAATCACCTATGCAATCATCTATATACACACCTCTAAAAACCGGATAAATATCTGAAAGATCACGGTTCACAAAAATCACTTGTTTTGCAACGATGAATGCCCCCAGGATCAACCAGGTTGATGCTATATATAGCACTTGTTCTGGCAGTGGCCACCAGTTTTATCCACCAGTGTTCTTCTGCAGCTGCCAAGAAGGATCGTTTTCTCTACGAATTCACAACGTGGCATGTGCATGTTGTCAATGGAATAAGCAATTGTAAATAACCATATTATCTAAAATCTTAAACTGTTAAGTGAGGTCTCAGAATATAATTTATATTATTCTCTAACACACTCCCTCGAATAAAAGTTCCTTGAGCTTGAAACTTGCACATACCGATATTACCTTGTTCTTGATTTTTATGAAATAGAATAAGAATGATAGAATTTAAACTCGTGACCGCTGGATCAACAAAGCAAAAATTTAAACTTGCTGAAGTTATTTTAACTTACGTATTTCTTTCTTGCTTTTGTTTTCTTCGTCATTTCACTGCCATCCGGAAGTGTTAATAACCAAATTGTTACCATTCACTCAAAAAAAAAAAAAACAATTCTCTTGTGATTTGATTTTTAATGTTAGATTTAAATCTTCGTATTTTATTTTACTTTATTTTTATATAATCATATATTATTTTTTATGATGAATTTAGTCGATTAATTGAAGTTGACTAAAGTTATTTTTTTATTAATAATATTATGTTAATTGAAAATTAGATTTCATAATTTACTTTGATTTGTTTTCTTTGAAGTTATCATGATTTTATGAACCGAATTACTAATTTGAAAATTTAACCTAGATTGATCTAGGTCAATTTAATATATTATTGTCTTAATATTTTTTAAAAATTATTAATTTTGAGTTTCTCTCTCTGTGAAACTATGCTCTTATAAATTTTTAAATCTGTTCTTTAATATGTTAAATCAATTGGATCATGTCAATCCCATATGATTTATATTTTATATTAATAATCATTGTACTGACATAAAATTTGATTTTGAATCTTAAAATAGAGTGAGCCAATAATATTAGTTCTTTTAATTGAATCATTTTTTTTTAGCATTAATGAATATTTGCAAATTTTAAATTCTTTCAATGAAATGATATATTAAAATTAAATTAAAATCATTTTCTTGTCTCAGATGAGAAATTAAGTTTGTTTCTTTAAAAATTGTACGAATTTTAAGATTTAGGGAGAGGAGAACCTTGTATCCTTTAATTTTAAAAATTAGGAGGAAAAAAATATTTCGAACCTATGGGCCTAGACTAATGGGCCTAAACCCTTTCTGTCCAATGATCCATACAAAATAAGAGAGAGAGTGACCACTTGACTTGCTCCCAAAGCCAAACTCCTCTCTTCTACAAAACACTCTGCGTCTCTCTCTGTCTTGCAACAAAAATCAAGAAAATCGAAACATGGGTCAGGGACCATCGGGCGGTCTGAATCGGCAAGGGCTACCAGGAGACAGAAAACAAGATGGAAGCGATAAGAAAGACAAGAAATTTGAGCCGGCGGCGCCACCAGCGCGGGTGGGCCGAAAGCAGCGGAAGCAGAAAGGGCCGGAGGCGGCTGCACGGCTGCCCACGGTCACGCCGCTTACTAAGTGTAAGTTGAGACTGCTGAAAATGGAGCGAATCAAGGATTATTTGTTGATGGAAGAAGAGTTTGTGGCAAATCAAGAGAGGTTGAAGCCACAAGAAGAGAAAGCTGAAGAGGATAGATCCAAGGTTGATGATTTGAGAGGTTCGCCTATGAGCGTGGGAAATTTGGAGGAGTTGATTGATGAGAATCATGCCATCGTTTCCTCTTCGGTTGGACCTGAGTACTATGTTGGGATTTTGTCTTTTGTTGATAAGGATCAACTCGAGCCTGGTTGTGCTATCTTGATGCATAATAAGGTAATCTTGGGGTTTAATTTTTTTTATTTGGAAATTTTGAAGCTTTTAGAGTTTTGGATTATAGCTTGTGATGATTTTTTTTTATGGAGATTGTCATATTAGGGTTTGTATGTTTTTCTTTTTTTGCGATTAGGAGTTTTGTTGTTTGGTAGTATTTAATGTTGTTGGTTTTGAAGTGTGTGGTTTTATGGGTTGCATAGGTTTTGAACATGATTAATATGGGGTTCCTGATTTCAAACTAGAGTAGTAACTAGTTACATTGGTCTAAGGTGCAGTAAGAAACTGATAATTTAGGCTTAGGTTGGTGATGGGTTTGTGTTTTGTAGTATTTGAATTGAATTGAGGGGTATAGTATTGCTTGCTGGATCTTTAAGCGTGTCGTGACCTTGGAATGTCTGCTGTGATGCGTGTTGAATGGAATCCAAAGCAACGAGCATTATCATATACCTATACTATGATCTTAATAGATATGGAGGTCGAGGTTGTTGCTTTTGTGTATGACATGCTGGATGCTTACAACAGAATTATCAATTCCTCAGCTTGATCATATACTATCATTCTTTGCATATGTAGCTTCTTCTAAAATTAAAGCTTTGCAACATAATGCAATACTTTGGATTACAAGTGGTCTCGAAAAATTAGCATTAATTATAACTTGTATGCTTTGTGACTTCTTGACAGGTTCTATCTGTTGTTGGACTTCTTCAAGATGAAGTTGATCCAATGGTATCTGTGATGAAGGTGGAGAAGGCTCCTTTAGAATCTTATGCTGATATAGGTGGTCTAGATGCCCAGATCCAGGAAATCAAGGAAGCAGTTGAGCTCCCACTTACTCATCCTGAATTATATGAAGATATTGGTATTAAGCCTCCTAAGGGGGTTATATTGTATGGAGAGCCTGGGACTGGCAAGACCTTGCTTGCAAAGGTGTGTAATCATCAATATATTTTCTGTTGCACTGTTGCGCTTCATGATGTCATCTTTGCCCTGACTCTGAATCCAACATAGAGATTTTTCACCAAATTATTTGCTTTTATAGTTGGCTTTTGTTGCTGAGTCTCTTCTTGAAAGCCCAAGTAAACACCAATTGCACTGGTTTTAAACCTAGAAACTTCTTATCACATGACTACAATAGTTTAATGTGTTTCATCATCAAGCAATCATTGCCATTTTCAGCTTTCATCACATAAAGTTTTGCTTTATTCTTAATTTGACCAGAGAAAATTGCATGCTTGCAAAATCATTGAGTTAGGTTTCTACTCTAATTTTCCTGGTATTTTTCATAAGACCATAAAATTTATTGTTCTTATGCTTTTAAGTGTACATATAATCCTTTAGATGGTTTTTGTGCCTTTATGGGGTTGTTCTATTGAAGTGCTGAGTGTTATATGGTTTTTACATGATGTATAGCAATCTTATCAAACATGGGAGAAATATTTTTTCCTGTTAATGTCTCTGCAATGGAATGGTATTGCAATTTTATTTAAGTGGATCAAACTAAGACTGACCTCATAAGCCTCGGTGGTTTCCAGGCAGTGGCTAATTCAACATCAGCAACTTTCTTACGTGTTGTTGGAAGTGAATTGATTCAGAAGTACTTGGGAGATGGCCCAAAACTAGTACGGGAACTTTTCAGAGTTGCTGATGATCTCTCTCCATCAATTGTCTTCATTGATGAAATTGATGCTGTTGGTACAAAGAGGCGAGTTTGTAAAAATTACAGTTTACTTGTAAAGAGGGAAGAAATATTTAGTTTCTAACTGATGTGGTTTGAAATTGTGTCTGCTTTAACATGTCTTACAGGTATGATGCCCATTCAGGAGGTGAACGTGAAATTCAGAGAACCATGTTGGAGCTACTGAACCAGTTAGATGGTTTTGATTCAAGAGGAGATGTGAAAGTGATTCTTGCAACCAACAGAATTGAAAGCCTTGATCCTGCTTTGCTTCGGCCTGGTCGGATTGATAGGAAGATTGAATTCCCTCTTCCTGATATCAAAACAAGGAGGCGTATTTTCCAAGTATGATGGCTTGACTCTGTGAAATAGCATTTGGAGAATATTCCCTCTGATTGTTTGTGATCTTGTCTTATCGCTTAGTTTTTTGTTGTCATCGAGCCTGTCAAGGTTGCTTTTCTTATTAATATCAACACGTGGATTGTATGTAGATACACACAGCAAGAATGACATTGGCTGATGATGTCAACTTAGAAGAATTTGTTATGACCAAGGATGAGTTCTCTGGAGCAGATATAAAGGCAATATGCACTGAAGCTGGATTACTTGCTCTACGAGAGCGGCGCATGAAGGTGAGCCACATTTTGATTGCCTAAAATTTTGTTAGTGAGAATATTTGGGTTTTTCTTGGTTTAGATTTAGATTTTTCCTCAATAAAAGTTTAGCCAGACTAAAGCCTAGTAATTGAATAGATTTTTCCTCAATACACTTTGACAAGTAGTGATTGAATAGAAAAGGATTTAGATAATAGCTGTCATTTTTCTGGGAGTGTTAAGGTACTGAAGCCTCATCCCATTGCTCGTTTGAGCAGCAGTCTCTGATGGGATTTGTATGACATCCCATTGGCAGTGGGTTTGTAGCTCCTATTTGAGATATTGTCAAACCATCTAGTAAGACTTTGCTAGCAGTATTATCAACCCCCCTTCTCACAAGCAGGCCTAGACTAGCAGTTTTGTATCCGATAGCTTCCTCTAATGAAGCATATTAGAATCGCAATGAACCCAATTTCCTTCATTATTATGTAATATGGGATTGTTCTCCCCCATTGTTTAGCCCAAGGTTCCTTTGGGAACCCCCCATGAACTGCGGGAAAAAGGAAAAAACACTATCCTTCTGTTATTTGTTTGCTTTTTCTTTGGTTTGAACTTTGAACCACATACATTGAGCTGGCCTCAAGGCTGGCAAACATGGTCTGCAGTGACACTCTGCCCTTGTAAGTTTTGATACTAGCTTCTGGCCTTCTTTAATGAGGAACTTAATTTTTTAATGTGCTTTCAAGGTATTTTTCGAAGGTGTGACTGTGTCTAGATGTGTTAATCGGATGGTTTTCCAATCAGTCAAGATCTAAAAATTGTGCCCTGCAGGTGACACATACCGACTTCAAGAAGGCCAAGGAAAAGGTGATGTTCAAGAAGAAAGAAGGGGTGCCTGAAGGACTCTACATGTGATGATATCGCTGTCATATCACCTAGGAAGTCCATCCTAGTTGTGCTTTTGTGTTTTTGGATTGTTTATTGGAAGTTAAAGTTCGGTTGTTTCTTCTTAGAATTGAGACACAAGGTTCTCTGCCTGTGTATGAAGTACTGATAAAACTCTACATGGGAAACACCTTAAATTTATTTTGCGATCTCTAATTTTATTTGTTAAAACCAAGGAAAATACAAGGCACCCGCCCCTTCGAATGACAGCAGCTGTTATGACTTGTGAATGCTACACCAAAAAGAGCTTGCTTTCTTGGTTACTTGCAAAACGAGCCACGTGGTTTCTGACAGACCTTTAAATGGCCATTTACTGGTGTTAAAACAGGCATCTTTATTATGAACTCGGACGGTTGATGAATGTGCTTTGGCTCTGTTCGATTTTGTGTTTTGTTCCAGCAGCTAGTACATATTTGAAAGTTATTGGTTGATTGATATATATATATATTATAATTTCACATGTGAAACTTCTCTTGAAAATGTAGATAAGAAAAAACTATAATTTATAGTTTTTTAAAATTTATTTTTAAAAATTGACTGCAAAAGCTTGAGACTCGTATCTCCATCTCTATTTAAATCATACTCGTTATATGAGTTATTTTGTCAATTCAATCAAGTTTGTTCGGGTCAATTGTTTATTTTGTTCAAATTAATACCTAATTTAGATTAGGTTTAAAATCATAGGATAGCTGGTTTGGTGGAGTTCGTACAGGATCTTGATCAATCTTGTTATAGAAGCATAACCCATGGTATGTCCACTTGAATCCAGATTTTGGGATCATCAACAGGAGTTTAGCTTTCAGGCAATGCTCCGATTTCCTGGAACTTGTTTCACTAACCTCTTGAATGCTTCATTCTATGACTATTGATGATGACCAAATACATCCATACACAGCAGCAAGAGCAGGCGGCGGCTAATAACACTAGGATATAGACATTATGGTTAATTGATCCACCTATGGAAGCATTTGCACTTTTAAGTCAAGTTGTAAATATCATTTTGTTATTTCTTTTGATGCTCTTTTTTTTCAATTGGAATGAAATATTTTGGTTTTAGAATATTTTAGTGAGTCGTTTTGAGGTTGTATTGTTTATGTGTGTGTGTGTGTATATATATAATTAAATATATTAATTACAAAAATTATTTCAAATCTAAAAATAAAATTATTTAGAATTGTACAGTTTAATCTAAAAAAGACAATAAAATGATTTTTATGAATAAAATTATGAACATGTATAATATTACGAGAATGTCATCATCAATCTCGCAAGGTTATTACATTATCTAATTGCTCTTAATTTTAACATGATATATACAAATATGTCAAGAGACTCCTAAAATTTCATCTCAATCTAATGGTCGGATTAAGAGATATGATTGATATTGTAAAATTATTTATTATTTAAAAAAACATTATTTGAACGAAACAGAACGGACAGAACAAAACCGAAACATTTTGGCCGGTATTTGACCAAAAAATCTAGAACGGGCCGGAATCTAAACCAAGGTAAAAACAACACCGTGTTGTCTTGTTTTTTTAACTGATACAAAGCGTGTCGCTGTTTCGGCTAAAATAGAACGAAACAGACAACTATACTATTAAGAACTAATTTATAGGCACTGTCTTGCTGCTATTTTTTTTCTTTTTAATTGATTGTTTAGAATTATTTCAAAACATTAACTTTGAATGATATCAAACTATTATAATAATTATTTTTTTCATTTTTAATCACTTGAGATTATTTTTAAACTAGATTTAAGTAAAAAATAGAGAAATAAATTTGATTAAATCATGGATATAAATTCAAATACATCTATGAATAATTCTTTTAAAAAAAATCATTGGACTACATATCTTTTCTCTTTTAATACGACCAGTCCGAATGATCAAGAAAAATATAAGATGATAATAATAAAAGATACATTTCTTCTTCTTCTTTTAAAAAAGAATGTTTTTGATTGACTCGATGGGTCAATCAAGGATTTACCAGCCCAAGTTTAAAATAATTCAGCTAACTTGAACGATTTATACTTAACTCTTCAAAAATTGACCACCAATCTGTAAATTGTTTTGATAAAAATAATGTTATTTTGATTTTTTTTAAATTCAATTAATTCTCCAATATGTAATTGAGCCCTTGTCTCGGATCTATTCCCTTGTCTCCAATAGCGTTGAAGGATCATAAAAATTGAAAAACATATAAGGACTCAATCGAATTAAAACAAAGTATCGGAACGCAATCAAAAACCTTTGAAGGGTACAGGGACTAATGTTTAATGAAGAAGACAACGCTTATATAAACAATCACAAATTCATCGATTTGAACCCCAAAAACCTACCGCAGCAAAGAGAGTCCCGCAGAGAATCGGTGGTCGGTGAAGCGTCTCAGCCTCTCAAGGCCGCCATAGCTATTAATTCACGGTTTGGCGAGAGCTTAAAGAAGAAGGTATAAAAACACAGAAGAAACAGCTTGATGGGTCCCAAGCACAAGTGCCAAGTCTGCAATGAAGCTGAATCGAAGTACAAGTGCCCTTCTTGTCGTGTTCCATAGTAAGCAGAAACCAAACCAGACTCATTGGCTTCCTGTTTTATTTTGGACAGTACACAACTTCTCTTTATCTTTTGATGGAATTCGTGTTTTTCTTTTGTGCAGCTGTTCTCTTGTCTGCTTCACCAAGCATAAAGGTATTTTCTTTTTACTGTATATCTTATTTTTCTTTCTTTATTTCAATATCTTGAACTTGAAGAAGTAGCATGCTTGGAAATATTTCGAAATCCCTGATGAATTATCAATTTATTTAATTATGACTGTTAGAAGAATGGAGAAGATATGAAGCATGATTTTTTGGAGTTTATTCGGGATAGATGATAACTAGAATAAGTAGAGGCAGAACACAAAGTTGCTATCAGAGGATGTTAGGCTTTCTTTTGATTTTACAGACCGGGACTCGGAATATGAACATATAAAGTATTAGAAGGTTTAGGCAATGAAGTTTTACTTTTTGGCAGTAATTAGTGGTGCTTGTTTACTGATTTGTGAGGGTGTTGTTGGAAACTTTTGTACTCGTGAGGTTTGAAGATAAACTTATCATTTATAATTCAGAGGGGAAAGAAAACCTTTCAGAGGTTGAGGCTTCTAGTCTAGTTTAGATATTAGGTAAAGCTGACCGGAGTTTATTGTATCACAGATTTATCATATTGCTATTGATGGAAGTGGCATGGTATCTGTTACATGGACTAATGTGAGTTTTAAACGAATGGTGCAGAAACCCCTTGTGCAATACCAGTATCCGTGGAGGAAAAGCCAGGTAAGATTTTGTCCCTCGATGAATGTTGATGGATGATCTGATTCAGTTCTGTACTTCGTGTTCTTGCACCTTTATGATGTGTCTTTTAATTACATGGTTTGTCTCTCCTTGCCACCTCCTTTACCACTTCATAGGCTGCTTGCAGCTCTATAGCGATTAAAACTTTTAACAGAACAGAATATAACTGTCAATGCCCTTTTGGCTCAAGGAACTTCATTGTTATATGATTACTTGATTCAAGATTTTCTCTGAGAAGTTCATATTTGGAATCTTGTTTTACTTTGAATTTCCAGTTGCTGATCAGAAAGTGGTGGAAAGAAGGCCAGTTAAAGTTGATGAAACGGGCGAGGTGCTACTAAAGTTGCAACTAGAGTCTATAGGTATGTTCTTGTGACTGTTGTTGAAGGTAATACTTTGAATATTTCTTTGTAGGAGATATAATTTCCACTTACTGTCACATCCTTTGTAAAGAAGTTTTTAAAGGCTGAGGAAACTGACTGCCTTTTATTTCCCCTCAATTTCTCCACTATCAGGCAATATGGAGGCTCTTGAAGTTAATAGTAGCTCGGATTTTATTTTGATGTCTAGGTCAATAAGTAGCAAACTTATAAAAATATGGTAAAAGGAAGCAAATTCAGAGCAACCAGGATGCAAACTCAGAAAAATAGTTCTTGCCAAATGCAATCGGTTCTCAATGAGAATGATTTGCAACCATCATTTTGTAAATTAAAATAGAAAGCATGTATGTGGGAGGTTTGCTCGTTGTAAGCCTTTCTTTGTTTCAGCATTATATATCCAAACCATGATAAGAAATGGGAGCATTGCACTAAGCTTTGTACCTTGTCAAAGTGCTCGACATTTTTCCCTATCCTCTAAAGTGCCGCTTATCTGTAAAATAAAATAACAGGGCATTTAAATAACAAATACCTTGGCTTAAGGATGTTTTTTACATCTAAAACATGGCAATGAGATGATGAGATAATGAAAGCAAGAAGGATGGAAAGGCTACTCTAGAAACCACTCTAAAGTAACTGTGAACCAAATAGGTGAACATATATCTGGTTTCTGCTTTTACAATTTATACTTGAGGGATTTAAACTACCATTATATGTGTGAGGGCTCTGCCTGTTTGTTAATTGACAAAAATTATCCCAGGTTTTCTGGTTCACACTGCTCTTATCTTGTCCTGCAGCTTCTTGTTAAAACAATCTCTGATCCTGCTCCCGCAGAGATATCTGGGTCTCTTCTACCAATGATGTATAAGCTTGGTCATTAATTAGCATAGTGTGCAGAGCAAGGAATGAGTAATCATGGTAGCATATTTTATCTGTTAATTTGTTAGTTGAATGTCTTTGTTATGTGTTACTTTATTAATAATTGTTAAATGCCTAGTGACATAAGAAATAATTTGGGAATACAAGATTCTTTTATCTCAACACACATGTTATATGAAAGAAGTTCAATGTTTTCTGATTAAGATATCTGGTTAGGGTTAGGAGTGTTACTTGGTCCTAATATTTTAATTCCTGAAACCATGACTGGTAAGATGCTCTTCTACAATGAATGAATCATTGTCTTCTTTGGCATGCAGCTTCTTCGAGTGAAATTCGCAATGATTTGATGGATGAGAGCCTTCAAAAGCTCATACTTAAGATTGATTGTTCCACAGACCCAGAAAGTGTAAGTACTCTGATTTCCACTTAAATGAGAGGAAGATGTCCTGTTAAAATCTGTTGTTTCCTCTGGATAGGAACTCGACGCAGCTATGGGAGTCGATGCATTCCGCATTTTCACTGACAAGGTAGCTACCTTATATTGCCAATAAGTGTTTAACATTCAGAGCTATATTGGTGAATACTTGTTGATTATGATGTTGCGCTGCATTTTCTCTGTTCTCAGATTCTGTCTGCTATCGGTTCATGACTGCCAGCATTCGTAGACAGAAGCGGAAGACATGGCTTGAAGGAAATTCGACATTCTGTATGATGTTTGCTTGGTATATTTTGCGCTATAATTTTGAGCCTGTTCAACCGTTTCCAAATTTTTGAGAAAGTTATGGATGTGTTTAGTAATATAAAACTATTTTTCTTTTCCCTGTCTAATGAAAAATTTAAAAACCGTGTTCATGGAAGATTATTTTTTTTTTTATAAAAATCAAATTTATAACTTACAATAATTGTCTTAATATTGTAGAATATGGATTTATTTAATTCAAATGAAAAATTATAATGAAAAAATTATATTGTCAACTAAAAAAAATAGCATTCGACAACAAGTTGAGATCTCTTCCCATTGATATATAGGTTAAACTTCCCTATCCTGTATGAGCTAGCAAGCACTCCTTAAATCTGACGATGAGATTTCCTGACAAGGAAAAGTAACCCTAGTAGATTCCACACCTAAAAGACCTGAGGGAAATAGCATCATTAGACAACTAGTTTTGGTCCACAATATTGCTTGTCTGTGGACTCAAATGGTTTGAGCATCACACAAAATATTCCTTTCTGATTCATGAAATCTTGTGTGGCAGAGTGTTCAATGAATCAAAACTTGACAAGTCTCTTTTCAGATGGACATGAAAGCAACTAATGGGCCACGATTCTTGAGGTGAGTCTCCAAAAGCATTCACAAGTGGCTCACTATTGTGGAATTAAAAGTAGTGTTAATAAATTGACCAAACCAGTACATGAATTATTTTGATTTTTCTTGAAAAAAATAATGATACTACTTGATCGGGTCAGGTTTAATAACTTCAATAAAAAAAAATATCTTTTCAATCTCGTTGCTTTATTCACAAGTTGAAAATCTCAGCTCAAAAATTATAACAGGTATCTGAAGAGAGATGTCCTTTTCTTCACACAAGTTGACAGCAGAAAAATTCTGAAAGCCAGTTCAGCGTCACCGACCTGGATTCAAGATTGGTATTCATCATGTTCTATCTTCCACCATACTTCAGTAGTTTTGAGTAAACAAAAATGTAAACTTTAGAGAATACAGAAGCGGCACGAAGAAGCAAAGAAGATCAGAGAAAATTGTATTCTATTTGAGTGTGATAATTACATGTTAGCTGTGTTATGGCTGTATTAGACAGTAAAAAAAAAAGCTGCTCTCTCTCTTACACTACAAAACTCAACAGGCAAGAGCCTTCCAAGGTAATCGGGAAAAACTTCATCCTGCAAAGCACAAGAAACTCCGTCATTACTACATTTGCTCTCGAGCAGGGGGGTTCCACAAGCAATTCATAGACATAACCAAAACCATAACGCACTACCAATCCGAGAGGCCAAGATCAACTACAAAATGTAGTGCGGTGAGGTGTAAATCATTAGCCAACTGGGGATTCTATTATCAGCATATCCTGTCGATTCAGGAAAAGCTTGACAGCATTAAGAATCTCACCCAGATCGAGTGATCCTTTCATGCAACTTCTGAATTGAATCTATTCCATGATCTTAAAGCATAACATCAACAACATATCATTCAATATAAAAGTGGACATGGAGAACCGAGTAGCAAATCCATATCATTTGGCTCTGATTGGTGGGAGGAATAGTGGAGTGAAAAGAGGGAAAAGTAGAAGAAAATTGGTAGCAGAATAGGAGAAATCCTGTATTTCAGCCGCGCTAGCACTACTTTTGAGAAGGGCTCTAGTGTGCGGGATAAAAGGAGGACCACCACGTAGCATAACTCCTTTTTTTATCCTCACTTGAAGCAAAAGCATGGGCCACTTTTTTCCCATCACAACCTAAACGAGAACCAGTGGTTGACCGTAAGAAGATCATCTTACCTGACTGGTGATTGTCAGGATTCTCAGCTCCTCGACTAGTACATGGCTTGCTGGTACTTGGCTGAGCCATTGCTTGGTTCTGCAAACAAAAGCGGGCTTATCAACATGGTAACTACCAGAGCTTCTAAAACAAAATGGCGATGGGGTTGGCTTCGATTAAATCGGTCCTGAGCTTGCAATTAATTCAGAACATAAAACAATATGATTGATTAGGAAAAGAAAAAAACGAAATGGAAAGTTTGTATCCCCACCCTAGATATGTCCATGAAGTAACAAGCTCAGGCCTGAAAGATAAAAAGAATCTTCAAAAAACTATAACTGAATATCTAATATGTCAAAAAAGGAACTCGCGCCAGAACATGTATGGACGCAAATCTTCCTTGTGCATGTTTATTTGCATTTTGTCTGCAATAAATACCACCCTTCACCAGATTAACATGAAAAACTGAAAGCATGGCGATTTCTTTTCAAAAAGTGGTAATGGAAAGGTGAGCAAAGATATGAACATGCACGTAAAAGCTTAAAATGAGAATCTTAAAAGGACCAGGTGTATTTATATATATATACCTGTGGTACTCCTGGTATATGTATCTGGTGGAGGCCAAGATAGTGCTGATATGGATCAACAAAATTTGGGACTCGTGGCTGGTTTGGATTCTGTTGACCTGGTGAGCCTAGCATAGGATCTACCTGGTTGGCTAGTTGGACTCTGGATGGATCAGGAGCGGGGATGGGAGGCACATGAAAGGGCGGCACAGGGAACCTAGGACCCATATGAGCTGCTGCAGCTGGTGTTGCTGAGGGTGCACTCGCCAAAACGTTGGGAAATGGCATCACTGGCCGACTCAATCCCATTTCAATGCCCATCCCCATCCCCATCCCCATCCCCATTCCCATTGGTGGCATGTAGTTCTGGAAGCCAGGAAACATCATTGGGACCATGCTGCATCCCATAGACATCATCTGCAAGAATTAATCAGAATCTAACGCTAGCTGTATCCAATGCATGAGCTGACAATTTTATCCACGAATTATAAACTATCAATAGCCGAAAGATATCATAAGAAATTATGAGAAGTCCACCCTGCAGAGACAACATGTTGTCATTGCTGTTTAAAATCACTACCTAGAAACCACCGAATACTTATTGCTGAGGAAAAATAAATGTAGGGAAACCATAACTACAGGACAGTATCAATGACGGCATGTTTAACTAAGACTACACTTAAGTTAATTTCTTCTTAAAAAGAGATGCAGTCTCTCTAAATTTAAGTTGGACCAAATCCCTAGCTCTTACAAAATTTCACCAGATCATGGAATTTGGCAGACTTTTTCTTCATTAATTTCACTTTGACAGAATCCCTCAGAGAGGGAGAGATATTATGCTAATAATTCTCAAGCACATGAGCAGGAGACAACGTTGCTGCGTGAAAATATCGAACTCACACTCTCTCTTCCTAGCACCATCCCCCACGCCCTTCCAAAAACCAAAAGAAAAAGAAGAAACAGGAGGGCTTTACAAATAGATGCTGAATCCACCATCCATCCCACCAAACACCAGACTGGCAGATAGAACAACCTTGCATTAATTGCAAGTTTGAAAAAAAGTTAATGATTCATACATATACTCTCAACTTTCAAGGATCCGTTTGGAAAATGAGTTGAATGAGGCATTCTGAATGCGGGAACTTGCAGTCCCGTTTTCATGGTATATGACAAGTGTCCATAGAAACATGTAATACAGACATAACTGGGTCGAATGCAGTACGGACAACTCATCTAGATACCACCAATATCCAATAATATAGAACCTTCAATCGTGCTAACTCACGGTTTAATTATTGGATGCGGAGTTATTTCAAACCCTAACCACTCTTTCAAACCATTTGAAATAAGCAGTTTATCCAAGGAAACCCCATTGAAACATAAGATGGGAAATATATACCTGTACTTGCAACTGAAGCGACTTCAGGTACTCAATTGCCTCATCTAACATAGAAGCTTTGTCCGACTGAAAATTGGAAGGCGAGGAGAAAACTCATTACAAGGGGCAGATAAACGAGGTGAAGTGCGATAACATAAAAATTAATTGTTCTTGAACAAGATGACAGAACCTTGTTGCAACGAGGAATGAGCTCTTGCAAAGCCCTCATCTTTTCATTGATCCGGTCCCGGCGTCTCTGCAAGAATGTACGGTCACTTCCGTTTAAGGACGCCGATCACATGGAAAGCAACCAATTCATCAACAATTCGACAATAGTAGTAGTAGCAGTACAAACCCTTTCTGATAGGTTGTGAACTTCTGCTGCGCGAGATCTCTTCGACGACGTTGATCCACGAGTTTGTTTCTTTGCATCAGCAGATTCAAACTCAGCATCCTTGAAGAGAAAAGAAAAGGGAGATCATATTAAAGAATGATGGATGAAAGAAATGATGAAAATATACAGTGTGGGGGCATTGTGATGGCTTTTACGTGCGTTTTGAAAGGGAAGTTTTCGAAAAGCCTGTAAATTATAGTTTTCTCCAAACTCATGTTTTTATCATAATTTAAGATGAACAGGTTTAAACAATGAAATCCGAATATTTTTTTTAAGTCTTGGTGAGTTTAAAAGCATCTCAAGCACACCGGCCCCCACCGCATACAAAACACCATTTTTCCCTTAATCATCATGAGCTAAGAATATTTGACGTCACTAGATGGATGCAAAACCTTGTCCTATCAAATTTATTCTATCAATTAAAGAATTTTAATGGATAGAATATTAATCCGAAGCCAATCCAGCTCCGATATAATTAAATATACATCAAATTAAAAGTCAAATTAAAATAAATAAATATAATTTAAACATATCAAATATCTTACAATTTTTCTCATGCCCACGTTTTCTTAAAAAACAAATGCAAGGAAAATCCGGGGGAAGGGGAGGGGGGTTCGTGCTCACGTTTACCAACTCACCTTCTCGGCGTGCGATAGCCAAGGACATGATAATATTGCCTAATTTGTAGTTATTATTTTAATAGTGATAATTTAATAATAAAACATACTTAATATGGTGCTTAACTCGGTAATTAACAAAAGATTGACTCATTTACCTCGCTGTGACAGTACTCAGCTTCCTCTTCTCTTCCCTTCCGCTTCCGGTCTTCCACTGGAGCCATCAGAGCCGGCGGCTCAGCGCTAGCACTCGAGCAACCAGGTGATGACGTAGAGGTCATCTCACAAGGAGTTGCCGTCATCTTTCTTTTGCGTGAGGGAGCACTAGAGCCCTTGCCTGCCACAGCAACGCTGTTATCCGCACTCCTAGCAAACGCCGTCTCCGAAGTTCTCGCTTTTGGAGTCTCACACGAGTCAACAACCGTCGATTCCCTCACCACGCTCTTCGAATTGGACGGTCCAGGTTCCGAAACATTTGCCGCTCGGTGCCTCGAGAAGTGCGCGAAGTTCTGCATCACCTCCGCTCTCCTCACCGGAGCTATCGGTGGCCTCGGGGCCGATACCGCCAGACAACTCCTAGGTTCCGTTCTCTGAGTCAAACCTCGAACAGGAGAAGCCGCAGCGTTGGTGACGGCAGCTTCCCTGGTGATGGAAGCGGTTGAAGCTGTCGGAGGATAAAGGAAGTCGGCGCAGAATTCATGGTCGAAATTGGTGTCGTTTAGAGGATAATGAAGCCAAGAAGCCATCTCATCTTCTTGCATAAAAAGATGATGTTGTTGATGCTGATCATGTGATGATCGAATCTCTTTAGTACCCGGTAATTGATCAGCTGGGAGCACCGCGTCATCCAACTTAGACGGCGGAGAAGATGATTTCTTTTGAGATCTTTGACTGTGCATCACTACCTGGCCGTTCTGCCATAGTAGCTCCATGATCTCTTCTTCCTGCCTGCACTTCATCAAGCACGCAAATCACTTCATCAAGTCACGCAATAATCAAAGTGAGCATGGATTTAAAAGTTAAAGGAAAAGAACAGGGAGTTACATGGCTGGTTTTCTGGGGCGATTAAGGGTTGAAGGAGGAGGTGGGAGAGAGTAATCATCGTCCATTTCAAAATCAGGAGCATAAGGATTCATGGCGTCTTTCTTCTTAATTAGCAGCTGCTGCTAGGAGGAGACGAGAGAGATGCAAGGTGACAAGTGCTTCAACCAACAGACTCAACTGTGAGATAAATAGTGATACTGTTAGGCGATAATCGGTCAGTACTTGAGACAATTGTCAAGCTGCTGCTGCCTAGCCGCTGTTGGCTTTCCTTGTTTTTTTTTTTAGTTTTTTTATTCAGTTCTAAATTAATTTTTATATATTTTAAAATTATTCCGATTTGCCATGTTAAAATAAAAATAATATAATATTTTTTATTTATATTTTAAAGTAAAAGGTATTTTAAAAAATAACTTTAATTGCACTCAAATATTTTAAAGTTTGAATGGTTGTTGGTGATATAATAAAGTTTGTTTAGAAATGTAGTAAAGAATATTATTTTTTAAAGTGTTTTTCTATTTAAAATAATATATATATATATTTTTTAAATAACATCAATATATCAGAACATTCTAAAATATTAAATTAAAATAAGATTTAACCCGATTACCAAGACACCCCCATTGAGGTCTTGATTTCTTTTTTTCGTATATAATTTTCTCATGCTAATGCTCTAGCTAGACACGTTTTTTGAGAGAGATAATCTGTACTCATGATATATATGGATGTCACTGGTTTTTAAACCTAATTTTGAGAGGTGAATTTACTCGGCAAATATGTGATTCAACCAGTGACTGGGACTGAGTTTTAATTCAAACGAGTTGATATCAAACCCTGTTTGATAAAATATAAACTAAAATAATAAAATATGTATATACTATATTAAAAAATACAAATAGTATAGTTTCTTTATATATAATTCTATTATATATAGAAAGAGGAGCAGGTACATATAAACTAAAAAAATAAAATTATAAATATTTCATATTATAAATATTTATAATAAAATATGTATATACTATATTAAAAAATACAAATAGTATGCACATAATCTCGTGTTAAAATCAAGATACTGGTATCTGTTTTGACGAGCCTTTCAGGTTCAGGGTGCTCGCAAGATAAAATATATTTCAATACTCTTTTCCGTTTGATTTTTTCCTGTGAGTGCTAAATGATTGGAAGCAGACACACGACCATTTGACTAATTAATTTATTATTTTTCATAGAAAAGTCTTATCACTTAGCTAATGCCACATGGGATTGTTTCAAAATAGAAAAGGACAATTAACGGCTAACTGCATGTCGACGTCTACTTTTTGCCTAAGGAACTCCTGACGTAAGGAAGTGTTTTATAAGTAGTTTTTAATTTAAAAATATATTATTATTTTTTTATTATCATATCCAAGTCATTAATAAATATTAAAAAATAAAAATATCTCTTAGAAACACATATAAAATCTAAAGGAGAAATTATGTCAAACCCTTCCTAAAAAAGAAAGATAGGGGATTGTATAGGGCCTGTTTGGGAGTGTGGTTGCGGTAGTTTTTCAAAGTGCTTATCGTGCCGAAATACATCAAAATGATATTTTTTTTATTTTTTAAAAATCATTTTTGAAATCAGCACATCAAAATGATCTAAAACACATAAAAATATATTCATTTAAAATAAAATAAAAAATCAAATTTCAGCCAAAATTCGGTGGGATCGCAATGCCAAATGGGCACTAATATGATCCATGCTCGTCTCACCCGCTATCTTAGTGCTAACATTCTTTTGATTAAATCATAATTCAAAATCAACTCCAGTAGATTGACCCAGAACTTTACCTGCCTAAGATTTTAAATGTTTCAAATTGAAAATAAATAAAAAATCTAATCGGTCCAATAAAAACCCAGTGAAAAAGGAAAATAATATATGAATTCTAGTAGTGAGATATAAAATATAAAGTTCTTATAGATTTAACAGGAAAAAACCAAATTGGTGTCAAGTGATAGAAAAATTTCAGCATTTCTTTATTTTAAAATGCAATATCTTATCCTATTGCAATTTAAAATCACGTCGCATTATAAAATTAAACCTCATATTTTATTTTAATATTATATTTTATATAGAAATCTCAATTGAGAACCGGGATATTTATCTAACATTATGTATTTTTATATGTATTATATTTTAAAACTATAATAAACACCAACTATGTTATTTTATTTTTCTAAAAAGAAAGTTTTACTGTAAGTTATCTCATCAAAATTGCTATGCTAGCAGCTCAAAATAGCCAAAGTAGAAATAGGGGCGTTTATATAAGTGGAACAATGAGGCAGCACGCGTCAACAAGTTCTTGCTTCGTAAGGCGTGCGAACGTGGCAAGGATAGCGTGCCATGTTAGCCGGTTATCCGCCATTTGCGGTTCCATGCGGGTGCGGCCCCACTTATCCTAATCTTTCTTTTTTTTTAAATATAACTATACAAGTAAATAACATGGGTTAAAAAACATAAGAATAAAGGGGTGTTTTAAAAATATTTTTCAAAAAATTTGAATTTTTTATTTTTTTATTTTTTATTTTAAATTAAATTAATTTTTTTAATCATTTTGACGTTTTGATGTCAAAAATATTTTTTTCAAAATAAAAAAATATTATTTTAATATATTTCTAAGAAAAACAATTTTAAAAACAATTTCAACCATCATCCCAAAACACTCCCAAACAGTTACAAAAAAACTCACCTATTATAAGAGAAGGTTGCATTAAATTGTCATTTATCTTAAGAAATAATAATTTTAAATACAAAGAAAATATTAGAAGCAATAATATATACATCTCATATACGCTAAAAAAATATTTTATTATACGAGAAGATCATATACATTTTATTATACGAGAAGATTAAATACAAAGAAGATTACATTAAATTTCCATTCATCTATCTCATAAACAATAATGCTAAATATGAAGAAAATACAACAATTAATGATATCCATCACATGTAAGAACCTCATTAAAAATTAATTTTAATAGACTTGTCAATAAAAAGCAGATAGATAAGTTACTGATATTTCACCAAGAGTTTAAGTTTCCAGCAAAGCAATAATCCACGGAAAAAATACTAACAATTGTTTTCTTCTAAATCTCGATGAGATATCTCGTCAATGTATGTTTTTTTTTTTTTCTGGAGGTGGTGGTAAACCTCGAAGTTACTGGATGGTTGCTGATTTTCATATCATATATCTAGCATTCCTCGATTGAAAATAAAGAAGAAAAACACTAGTAATTTACATCATCTCCAAGCTAATTTCTTGTCTCGAGGGAATGGGTGGGAAGGTGAGCCAGTCCACACGAGCCAAGTCCAAGGCCACAGATGAGTAGATTGGGTGCTGTCAAGTTCCGCCATTGCTATGCGCTGAAAGCTTTGGACTATAGATTAGATGCGTTTTGTAGTGTTCTCATTTGATATGTATCAGTAGAATGATCAGCGTGCTTGTAATCTATAGTTTTAAGATCCCTGGGGACCGATGACCAGAGTGACAATTGACCACTGCAAAAACTCCATCGTTTTTGTGTTTCATGGGCTGTGATAATTGGCAAGAGGTTGAGTTTATTCATCGTTTAGCAAGAAGCATAAGAACTCAATGAATGATGTAGAGGGATCCTTCCTTATTTATAGGTGTCAATCCTTTATAATTGAATGGATGCCGATTGGGTGGTTCATGATTTTGGGGAGCTCGAGAGAATTACTCAGTAATTGAATATGGTTAAGAGGAAGGGCTCAAGAATGGTGACCCAGATGATAAACCCTTCGCAAGTTCCAATTCTGGGATACCTAATTTTAATGCCAAAACTAGGGTTACTCAATAATTGAAGACACAGCTCACCAAATAGAGCCTCCCTGTCCCCTTCCAATCCACCCGTTATTGAATGATAGTGTACGCATGAAATATTTAAAGCGTCCAATCTATATTGCTGTCTTACCTGTGTCCCAAGGAATGGAATATAGACTAGCACTCCATGTTGCATTACAATGTAGCATGTTCTCAAGGAGTGGTTTCTTGCCCTTTTGCCAGCCCGGCTCAACGACCCTTGTTGGAATAAAAGAGCTAAAATGCAAGAAAAGAAGTATCGAATCCTGTGTGCATCATATCGTATTTTACCAAATCTTATCAGCATTTCAATTTTAGTGGGCCTCGCCTTCTCTACAACCATTATTGTTACCGCGCGCCATGCTCTTCCATCTGTTCTCAGCCCCGGGAGCTAAAGACTTGATGTCAACGATGACAGTTTTTGCCGTGGATTCCCAGACAGTAACTAGGGCTGGTAGTTGAGAACATATCCAGCAAAGGATCAGGAATGTACTGATTTCCAGGGAAAAATGAATCACCTCTTAGCTTGTGAAAGCAAGCATATGATTGAATAATTGAAGAACAAGAAAAGTTTTGTGTCAATAATTTTAAATCAGCGTTGATTTGTAATGCTCGAAAGAGTTTCAAAATCCCATGCCGTGCATGCCGGGCATGCCATTTCCTGCTGGGGTTTCCTTTTCAGCCTTGGGAAGTTCATACACAATTGCCTCAGTTGTAGTCATCAAGGAAGACACACTGCGTAATAAGGAAATTAAATGGTGGTTGGTTGCTTCATGAATGAAAACGAGTATTAGAAAAATAAGGATACCCTCTTGAAAAGGATTTATAAATACCTTGCAGCATCTACCAAGGCTGTTCTAATGACTTTCAAAGGATCGATAATTCCTGATTTCACCATGTCTACATACTCGCCTGTTGCAAATCAGAAGCAAGTTTGTTAATATCAACGCAGCGTGACATATAACAGTCCATGGTATCATACTATTTCTTTCCATTTCGATATTGAAAGATGAATGGCGAACCTTTGGCTGCATCATAGCCAAGGTCAGGGTTGTCTTGCTCCAATAGCTTGCCAACAACAACTGCTCCCTCTACCCCCGCATTGCTAGCGATAGTGTGAACAGGTGTCTACAGACAAAAACAGGCTCAATTGAGAAGACTTATGAAGTGTATAAAACCAGGTTCACATCCTAAGACTATAGATGGCACTGCTTGCTTTGTTATGTAAGGAAAAAATGGTGGATTGCATTCCTTGATAAAAAGAAACTTCAGCAAAATTGTATTTCTGTTTTCTAGTAACTTGACAGTATGAGTTTAATAAATATTTCGTTGTCATGATAAAATATGCAAAACTTCTTGACACTCCTCCAGCTACGTGCAGTGTTAAAAACTTATAATTACATGAACGGATCATCTGCAAAAAATGACACTCGCATCTTAAAATTGGAAAAATATCAATATGCATCAAAGATGAAAATTTGATCAGAAGAACAAAGGTCGGAACCTTGAGGGCATTCTGGATAATCTGGACCCCGATCTTCTGATCAAAATTTGCTGTATGCAATTTGTCAAGCTCCTTAGAGGCGTACAGAAGCGCAACACCCCCACCTGAACAATGAAGGATTTCACAAGTTGATGTACCATTCCACAAACATAGAACGAGATGACCAACCCAGTCAAAGATAGGCTTACCAGGTACAATGCCCTCCTCTACAGCAGCCTTGGTGGCATTCAGAGCATCAGTAACTCTGTCTTTCTTTTCACCAACTTCAGCTTCGCTGGCTCCACCAATCTATCAAGCATAACAGTAAAGCTTAGTTCTGTATAGCAGCAATCTGTGGCAGATGATTATTTAAAAGAGAAACCAACCTTTAAAACTGCAATGCCACCAGAAAGTTTTGCTAGCCGCTCCTGTAACTTCTCTTTATCATAATCAGAGGTGCTGGTTCCAATTGCAGATCTCAACTGTTTTTAACAATTGTACATTAGAAAACTATTACCTACAAAAAAATAATCAAGGCAGAGCTTGTGCTTGAGGGAGACAAACCTGCTCGCATCTTTCTTCAATGGTTTTCTTGTCACCGAGCCCGTCAAGAATAATGGTGTCGTCCTTTGATACTGTCACCTACAATTTAGGAGGAAATGAGGCAAAAGGTGAACATCATGGCAATAGGCCAAAAGGGAATGAGAATTCTTCTTAGCTCATCAAGTGATACAGAGAGCCAAAAAACATATTTTCATATGTAAGTTTTGGTCAATATATATTGTCAAAACACAAACAAATCATACATTTACCTTTTTGCATGAGCCAAGCATTTCAAATCCCACATTATCAAGGTTCAAACCGAGCTCTTCGGTTATAACCTACAAATCATTAAATAAATGTCAGAGACCAGTTCAAGCACAGTTCAAGTAAAAGTTAAAGGGGAACATTACTAATTGCATGAACATACCTGACCCCCTGTGAGAATGGAAAGGTCCTGCAAATTGGCCTTCCTATTTTCACCAAATCCAGGTGCTTTGATGGCACAAACCTTAAAGAAATTCAAAATCCATTGCCTTTAGTAAAACACATAAATCTCTGCATAAAGGTCAGCCTTTACTCTGATATGGAAACTGTATTTTTATACGAGAGAATTGCATGACACCTTGATTCCAGCACGAAGCTTGTTCAAAACGAGAGTTGCGAGTACCTCACCCTCCAAATCTTCAGCAACAATCAGCAAAGGTCTTTGCCTCTGAGAAACACAACAAATTGGTTCAAAAATCGGATAACATAATCAACTCACTTAAATCCTCCCTGGAAACAACCACTAACCTTCAAGGCCAATTCTAAAACTTTGACAGTAGAACTCATGCTTGAGATCTTCTTTTCGTGAATTAAAATGAGAGGATCTTCTAATTCCTGAAAAAGGATTGTGTTGGAAAAATTCCATAAAGCACTGTGACTTCAAACAGCACCCATGAGTTTGTTATAAATATTACGAGTTAATTAATTATTAAAGTGCTTACACATTTCTGGTTCTTGTCATTGGTGATAAAATAAGGGGATATATAGCCCCTGTCCAACTTCATTCCCTCAACAACCTCCAATTCGTTATCCATTGTTTTTCCATCCTGAAATGAATTTGAGAGAGAAGTTCTCAAAATGATAGAAATGAGAAGGAAAGCAAAAGTTTGTTTTGACAGGGATAAAACAGCACTAATGTTGCTAATAGTAAGGAACAATAAAACTCATAAAGCCATGAAAAACTAAACATACAGGAACAAAATAGCATCAAGGAAGAGGTTGACACGAATTCACAAAATATGGAATTGAGGCTGCAAAGTAATTTCCACCAAAGTTGCTTCTTCCTAAATTAAAGCATCCAATTAATACAGGAAAAACATAGAGAATCTAGCAGGTTTCTAATGATATAAGCAAGCACAATGATATAGCAGACAATAATGAAAGAATTCCAGAAGTAGCTTACAGAGATTGTAATGACACCCTCTTTGCCAACTTTCTCCATAGCCTTGGCTATAAGTTCACCAATCTCTCTTTCTCCATTTGCTGATATTGTCCCAACCTTGTTACAAAAACATCATTTTAGTAACACTTAAACAATATCTAATAGAAATATGTTTATTCCATCTAATTCTAACTACTACTTGAGCATTACTTCATCTCCAATGTTCTTGGTGTTACTAGTCCTATCTCTCGTGCATGAAAACAAAAGGACACAGCTAACCCACCTGGGCTATTTCCTCAGATGTGCTGATCATCCTTGCTCTGCTCTTCAAGTTTGTCACAACAGCTTCAACTGCCATTGAGATCCCACGTCTAAGGTCCATAGCATTCATTCCAGCTGCCACAGACTTGCATCCTTCAACAAATATTGCACGTGTAAGGACAGTTGCACATGTGGTACCTGCAAGCATGTGAAAGAAAGTTCCTTTAATAACTCATCACAAAAAGGTTCGACCATTATAATTTACAGAGAAATAATACTCTGATCAATCCTAACATGTGCAATAACACACATTATTGCCCACACAACATGTAAAAACTCCTGGCTTTTCAACCTCAAAAAAGATAAATACTGAAAGTTCATATTCAAAATATGAAGTCTCACCATCGCCTGCCACATCATTAGTAGCATTTGCAACCTGCTTCACAAGGCCAGCACCTATATTCTTAACTCTGTTTTGGAATTCAATACTCTTTGCTACAGTAACACCATCTTTTGTCACTTTAGGAGCCCCCCAGCTTTGTTCCAAAACTACATTACGTCCCTGCGGAGAACCCAAACATTAAAACTCCACCGAATATTTAATTGTAAATGAAGATTTGAACCTCCTCCCATAAAAACACACACACACACACAATCAACTCATCAATGCACAAACCATACAAGGTACATTTAATTACCAGGCTAGTTTGTAAAAACAATTCCACAAAAGAACAAAGAAACACATGATCACAGCCCAAAAACAACATTAACCAAATAAAGTCGCTCACTTTAGGCCCCATGGTAACTTTAACAGCATCAGCAAGCTCTTCAACACCTCTAAGCATCAAAGCACGAGCTTCAACACCAAATTTGATGTCTTTAGCCGCATAATTTCTCCTCCAAGCCAATCTACTACCAATCTAAACTCCCACCAAGAAAACAAGCGCAACCCACATTAAATTTACAGAGAAAAAAAATCAAAATCAACCGTGAACAGAATGAGATTAAAAATTACCTGTTTGGAATTGTTGCCAGCCACCCCACTAACAAAAATTGAACAAATGAGAGAGGATCAGGTGAGAAAACAATCAAAGTATTCTACTTTCTAGATTAATTCATTAACAGAGATACATGGGTCATTGAAAGTTTACTTACCTGGCTTTGGAGGCGAGGCCAGAGGCAAAACGATACATGGCTCTGTACGTAGTGTAGTAACAGAAAGAGAGTACAGGTTTATTGGCAAGTAGACGTAGGGTTTAGGGAGAGACCAATAGTGAGCTAGAAAAGCAAAGAAGGACGAGGAAGGAAAGAGAAGCTGGCTGGGGTTTAGGGTTTTGTGTGGGGGCTAAGGCACCAATCCGGAGGACACAGACCACTTACTATGTTAGGATCTTTGGTCTCTAGAAACTGGGCTTGCTGAAAAGACGAAGGGGCCAAGAAAACATTTGGGCTAACAATAAAGAGATATGGTTTTTTTTAATTAATTAATGTGTATTTCTTATTTTTAAGCCGACAAAAATTTTAGTTCTGAAAATATTTTTTTCATATATATGTTTTAAAATTTTAAAATTATAAAAAGGGTTCCTTTTTGGTTTAAGTTGAAAATATTAAAACGAATTATCATAAGAATTTAAATGAACCAAATAAGATTCTCTTATAGTGGGATTTTTTTTAATTTTTATAAAAATAGAAGAATAATAAAAATATATATTAGAGGAAAATAATATTCCTAATCATAAAATGTCTTATTTAATTATGTTTCTAATAAAAATAATGAAAAAAAAACTAAATTTATGAAGTCTCTTTTCTTAAAATTACTTTACCGAGCATGTGATTTGAGAGGGGAAAATAAGTTATATTTATACACTTCTGATTATAATTTCTTGCATTTAAAATATAATAAGAAAATTTATTAAATATAAATGTCAACACTCAAGAATAAACATTTATAATAGTTAAATTGAGTTTTTTTTTAATAAAAAAAAATGTTGTTATGCTGTCTTTCTATTATCTTATCACCCCGGTGCTTCACAATAACAAAAATATAACCAATGAAGAATGATTAAATATAATGAATCATTGCTTTTAAAAATGTATTGATCAAATTAAAAGGCTTAATTACAAATCAATATTAAAATCTCAATCGGTTAGGTCCATTAATTTGTGAATTAACCAAATCAACTTCCAAAACAGTTTAAAAATAGACTAAATTCTAATCAATAAATTACCGAGTTTACCCCCTAATCGTACATGAATTTAATATTTAATTATTTATAGTCAAAAGCTTATAACTATACGCTGCTTGCTGGTAGGAATTTGGGGTTCCAAGTAGAATTTGCAGAGCTGAAAGACCATCGAGAGGAGTTTTAGTTTTCAAGGGTGTAGCGTGATGGCAAAAGACTTGAGATCTGTATAAGAGATCTTGAGTCCGAGTCAGAGCGTGCACCTCTTGTAAGAGCCTAGAACAATCGGGGTTTTACTCGCTCGCTTGGTCCTACAAAATGTGTTTTCCAGAGGTGAGGTTTTTCAAATCTAAAAAAAAATCAAAAAAATCAAGAGGAGTTTTAGAGAGCAAAGAGAGAAGGAAAAGAAAGAAATGAATCAAAATCTCATTCAACTTTTTCTGCAGAATTTCTACATGAACTTGGCTTGGCAGAACACATGCTGCTAATTACATTAAATACAGCATCAAACACCAGATAGTAGCACTACAGGGGACTCGCAGAAACACAAAAACTACAGCAGACCATGCCTAGATTAACCTCCAGACTAACTCTAAACTAAACACATATAAAATAGTTAACCTAAAAGAGGTAAGCTAGTATGAAATTGAGCCACTGTGATGGATCTTATGGAGGATGGAGATGATCTTAGCACTTGTCAAAGGCTTCTCCTGGTAATCATCCAGGCCAGCTTCCATAAATTCTTGAATTTCTTGTTTAACGCAGCGTGTTGATACACCGGCAATCATGCTACGTATGCCCATAGCTCGGAGTTTCCTTGTTGCCTGCCATCAAAGTACTATATGGTTAGATCCTGCAACTAGTTGCAGCTATTAAACATGGTATATATTTCACCGAATGTTGATTGATTAAGGTGATAAGGCTGACATACCTCAATGCCATTCATGATAGGCATGTCTCTGTCCATAAGAATGAGATCAAACTTTTTTCCTGAGCAATGGATATCAATAGCTTCCTTCCCATTTCTGGCCACCTGGTTTTCTATCCCAAGTTGTTCCAAGAGTCTGTGGTGAATAGTTTGGTTGATTGAATCATCGTCCACGACAAGTGCAGTCATCTTGGCTCCCAATTCCCAGCTGCCATTGATGTGTGTTGCCATTTGTTCTCTGACAACCCTTGCTAGTCTTATTCCCCTGTGGTTTAACTCAGAACAAGTTACAGTGTCAAGCTATTTAAGTCTTAAATATATAGGTGAAAAAGTTAGACTAAGAGAGAAACACTAGCCAATGGGATTGATTAAGTTAGTGATTTTGAGCATATTCTTCAGTCATGTGTGGGACTCTTGTTTGGTCAATAAGGGAAATGAATTTGACGTCACAACTAAATGCATGCATCTACGAAATGAGTCATGCAACTAGAACTTGTTCAGACAAAATAACCCATCAAGGTATATTCTTCATGCTTGTCTCCAATGTCATCGCTTACAGTCTACAGAGAGGAGGGTTTGGGCCTGGCTTGGCATTAGTATTATGTATTTTCTTCGTAAAGGAGATGCTTTAGAGGAGGAAGAAAAACTGACCTGAGACTGGCAGATTCCGAGGAAAGTGATCTCTTCGACTGATTCAACGGTGAAAATGAAAGACATGATCATATATGTGGGAGCAGTAACCTTTCCATGGCAAACAGGGCAGTTTAAAAAAGCTCCATGCCACCAAATAACTTGGATTGTTTTGAGGATCACAAGATCTACAAAATGAGATTTTATCCCTATTTAGGGATGGTCACAATGGAGAGGTTTCCACAGAATCTTTAAACTTTTTTGCTTAGAATGGTAGCAACACGCTTTAAAGATTTGAACCAATATTTCCAGCCTGCTTTAGCATTTCTTTCATCTAATCAGTCCCCGCAAGGTATCCAAATTTTCATGTTAAAGGAAAAGGTTTAATCTGAAATGATTATTGCTGTGATGCACCATCATTCTGAAAACAATGTCGATTTCCTTTCCTTTGCGAGTAGATATGGATTGCTTTGCAGATCTGCACCACCATCTAGTATGTAATCTGCTCTTGTTTGCCCAAAAGTGACCTGCTATTAATTATCTTCCCTGTCATTTTTACTAAAATTAATGCCATAGTAGGTCCATTATTAATGCCAATCCATCCTCTTTTGTCATGATAATCCAATTGCTCAGTTCAATAAATAGAAACAATATTTAGGAATGAATTAAGACAAAATCTCACAGAAATCTCAATGGTTTGCAGCTTTCAGGCTTCCATTCTGGTGACAACTTCAAAGTTAAGCATCTACAAGATGTTTGATCAAGTTTTGGTAATCAATCAAGGCACCAAATATCATAAAAGATTTGCATACCAGAATTGATGTAACCAACCATATCCCTTCGGTAGCATTTGATTGCTGTCTCGGAGCAAAAGAGATGGAGATATTTTAGATAGTAACTATTTTAGATGGACAAAAACCCACTCTAAAATCATCCCAGATACCGATTTGTTTTTATGTCACCGTCTCCATCTCTTCAACCTTATCGGTCCCATCTATCCTAAAACACTAATCAAACACAGCCTCGAAGTATACTATTCACTGGTTGGACCGAGTGACAGACATGCTACGGATTTGAACCTTTTTGAAAGGTTAAGTTGGATGTTCACATTGCAACCCAAAGAAAGAACTTTACCAATAAGCTATCATTTTGCTTCCTCATTGTATTTGACTGTCACCCATCACACATGCATCAATCTCTAATGTCTTAAGCAATGTTTTCTAGGTTTGATAAATCAGAGATTTTTTTCATTTCTAATAAGGTTAGGAAGACAGCATGTCTCCTTAACCACCGGGTCAATCTCTTAAGGTAAGGAAGTAAAAATGTCGCCATACTAGGTCAATAAAGCTCTAAGGCATTTTATCATGGAGATTCAGAGGAGACAAGTAAGAGGACTCAACTTGTATTTGACTCCATGTTGCTGCTACTACAACTTCATGGACCTGTTACTTCTTACCGTAACATTGGATTCATAACAAGTACGCAAGGTGGAGAAAAAGAAAGAAGAAAGGACCAACTTAAACTAATAAATGTAGCTCAATTTATTGACTTGTGAAGTCCTCTATCAGATCCACAGTTCTTAAAGCTCATCGTCAAGCTCCCTCAGGATCGGCAACAGGGTCGCTGGGAAGTAAGGCTTTTCAATTGCTTTATCAGCCCCAGCATCGAGAATTGCTTGCTCGTGCATTTCACACCAGCAACCAGCCATGCCTATGATCTTACAATTTATGCCCCGGGCACGTATATACCTGATAGCCTATCATAAATCAAAAAAAAAAAAAAATTATAACATATCAGAAGTGTGAGTTAGCAGATGCTTGATCATTTAAATCAAACTTGTTACCTCACGCCCATTCATAACAGGAAGGTCCATGTCATTGATAGTGAGGTCAAAGGTGGAAGATGAAGCAAGGACAAATGCAGATAGGCCATTGCTAGCAGTCTTGGAGTCAACACCATAATATCGAAGAAAGCTTGACTGTGCTATCTGAGAAGACCTGTCAGTGTCAACCATAGGTGCTGCGATCTAGTTCCCCAACTGCAGAACAGGTATTCCACTTTGGCGTTGATCTTCTGATCGTCTAACAGGGGTCATTTCAGGTGCCATTGTTCCTCCACTCTGAAAAATCACAAGAAATAAAAAAACAAGTCAGCGTTATATCGAAAGCAACAGTGTTGGCACGAATTTACGCAGAAAGGTTCTTCTATATGTCATAAATTTGCCCTTGATCTGCAGAGCTAACAACAGTTTTGTTCAATGTCTACATTAGCCAACTTGTGAATTGTATCTGCTAACCCTGTCAAGATCAAGACCATGACTAATAAAGGGCAACAAGATTAGACTCTCAATGTTAATCTACAGAGAGTCTAATTAATTGCAAAAACCAAACTGCAATTGTTAAATATAAAAAAGGGGGCGGGTGAAAAAAGAAGAAGAATTAAAATGGTATACAGCAGTAACATTTTCCTTTTCATTTTTGATCTCCAAACTTAAGAGGCTAGGTGGATTCAATCGGGAATAATTCAGTGGGAATCCTTTGTCACATGGCGTGACTGTGAATCTAAATCTAGATTTAAGACTTTCCATATAACAGTAACAACGACAAAACAACCCGAATGTGGCAACAAGCATGAAGAGGGCATAAGACATTAACAAATTTGGGACTCGGGGGAGGGGTAAGAAACAATATTTTCACATGCCAAAAGTAATAGTACCACAGGATTAGCTATAAATGATTAGTCAGTTGCAGGGATGGAAAGAAAAAAAAACATAATAAATGAAGCTATTAAATGGAAGAACTCAGTAAGAGAAGCACTTTTCAGCAGAAAAACACCTTCTTCTATCTGTTTGGAGACAAGACAAAAGCAAAATTAAACAGAACAGAGGGGATAATAATCCCAAAGCTTTCAGAGAGAAATGCAAGGGACTTGCCAGCAAGGTCTTGCAAAGCTAGTGTTGATGCCAATGCAAGTGCTTGCACATAGTTTTATATCTGTGATTTGATAGAGTTAAGGGATGCCAATGCAAGTGCCTATAATCCCATTGTGTTGACAGCTAAACTCTGATGAATTGTTCTTGATCCAATATAATACAGAAATTCATATTTACTTCAGTATGCACATCACTTTCAGTTAACTCTATCAACGACAATACAATCATCATTACAGAACATGATTTGCTATTACTAATCCTCTAAAATCCTGACCAACAAGAACAGTAGAAACGCAGGGTGAAGGAAGATGTCCAGCAATGCATGTCATAGGAAAATGTCAGTCCCACTACCTGACTCTCTCTTCTTTTTTCTTATGCATGCCACCATGAACCCAAAACGATTTCTCTTCATATTTCTAATAGGAAGAGAACTTCAAGGCAGTGCATGCACCACCAATGACAGCAGTTTCTAGCTACATTTGATTAACCACTGTCACTGAGACACTAAGATAGATTGATAGCCGTTTCAGGCTACTTTCTTCATTTGATTAACCGTTGTCGTAATTTGTTTCTTGAAGTGGGGGTTAAAGTTCGTGTTTTCATCTGATAAATGGCAATTTTGGACTTGGGAGCTCTATTCCGACAGTTAAACGCATATTATATATATCGTCTCCTTGACGCATTGTACTGCAGGAAACACATTCTTGAAGAAGGCTACTTTGGGACAGATTTGTTGGGCACACGTATCCTATTCCTAGGGCTTCGTCACCTCTAGAAAGTTGCTGTGTTTAATTGTCAGATTAGTTTCAAAGTTTGAAGACATGGGAGTCATTTTTTAATAAAAAAAGGAATGACCTCTTGGAGCACGGGTGGAACTTGAAATATTATGGTTAAGTGTTGATTAACAATATCGGACAAGCAAAATGAGCTATTATACTTCGTGGAAATATTTTCAGCTTACCAGATTAACATGAAGATTATTTTTTAAAATACTTATTTTTCATTTCTCCAAAAAAAATTAATAATTTGAGTTAAACCCTGTTTAAACCCTGTTCATCATACATCCTTATTTTATTTTCAATTTAAACCAAATAAAGTCTTTGTTTTCTGCTTTGAAAATATTATAATTAATGAACAACTATTCCAAATTTTCCTAGGGAAAATATAATTGGATTTCTAGAATTTCAATTTGTTATCCAGTGAATCAAATGCAGACCACCATAAGCCATGGATAAAGCAGTGGTGTTAAATTAAGGGTTCTCGTAGGCATACATAGTTATTAAACTCAGTCACGACGAGGTTAACCCCAATAGAAGTAATTTAGTTTTAAATTTTCTAAACATTTTATTTTATTTCAAAAAAAAAAATCAACAGAGTTTCGATCAGGTTATAACCTATAACTAGATTGAAGCCGGGTTTTATAACAAGTCGACTCTAAAACTAGCTCGGGCAAGATCCTGGTTTGACACCCCAAGGTGGGCAGGGTTTAAGAACCAGGTTTCCAGGATTGCTCTTCCAAGCCTCCCCTTCAATAAAGAAAATTTCTTTTTATTTTAAAAAGTGGTAAGGGTGGATATTTTCCCATTACCATAGCAAAGCACAAATCGACCTCCACAATGGATAAAAAATTTCTTTCATATCACTAATACTCTTCCCAAAATATTGATTACAAAATATTTGCAAAATAATACAATTCAATTTTTGTTTCCCTCCAAACCAGACAAACACGAGGATTTAGACACGCAAAAGAAAAGGGAACACAATACACTGAGGGATCAAAAAGAAAATGATGGCGAAAAAGAACTCTCACACAACGCATTCTCACAGATATACAAAATACACAACAATGAATAAACCAAAACCACAAGCCAACAATTCCTTCCTAAGAAGAAACCAAACTAATCATGGCTAGCTTCTATTGCAGTACCTGTTCTTGCCTGTGATATCCGATTAGCATAAATGGTCACCAAACGCAACTGTGTACTGTTAAGCCCTTCCAAGTGTGGCAAAAACGCTTTTCCGAGCATGATATAGATATCCACCAGACAGAAAACCACTGTCTGCAGCGTCAAGTGCCAGAGCGTAACGTATTAAGAATTAGAAAACAAAAACAGATTCTTAGCAAGTAAGAAAAACCCTATTACCTTGCGAACATCAGCACTCTGGTTTCCAAAAGCTTCAAAAAGTGCAGGCAAAAATGATGGTAACTGAACCATCAGCTCCTCTTGTGAAAGGCGACCCACAAGCTGAAGTGGAAAACAAAGAGTAGAAAACAAGCAATCCTTTTATTAATATAGCACAAAGTTTCCAGTTTGATACTCGAATGAAATTGTGTAAGAGAATGAACAGACAGTATGGACTAGCACAAACTTAATCCTTCTCACTTTAGTCAATGGTTTTAGTGAAAATACCTTAGTTAAACAGTTTATGCAGGTTACAAGAGTTTTCTCGTCTTCGGTAACCAATAAAGGGACAATTACCTGTGAATCAATTATTGCCAGCATCAGAATAGTGCAAGTGTTACAGGAAACAAATCCATAAACTCTTCTTTTAAGAAAAATTGATAACACTTAAGAGAGGGAGACAGAGAATATCACAGCTACATACACTTAAGCATCTGAATGGATCATATTGAGACAATGCAACAGTCAAGCAGTGTTCGGCTTCATTGGAAACCTGGATATGGACCAGAAACCAATGAGACATGAAAACAAAGAAAAATAATCACAGAACATGTTTGGAAAGAGAATTACTTTTGGAACAATATCCTCTGTAACATGAAGCAGCTTCTCAATAGCAATCTCAATGGAATCTTCCATGGCATCTTTCTGGAAACATGACAAGAAAAAAAAAGATTTCGCAATGATTACTATATAAACAAAGGGAGCATTGCATTCAGAGTCACATAAAGATGTTGACGCACCTGATTTCTTAGCATTTCTAAAATCAATGAAAGAGCAAGTTCTCGGATTGATGAATCAGAATCATCCAACACCTCCAGTACAGACGTTAAAATTTGATTGAAGTACTGAAATTATAAATGAATCATCAGCATAAAGCTAGAACTGATGTAATAGCACAAAAGTGTCTACTCGCACATACAAGAGACTTTTTCAGAAGAACATGAAAAATAGATTGACCATGAGAGCACAGAATGATCAATTTACAAAAACTCAATCTGCAGTAGTAAAAGACAGTAAATTTTATTGCTAATCATAATGTCAAGCCCCACGATGTTGTAGGATCCCTTTTTATGAAGTAAAAACACTACAATCCTAATAAAGGTCAGATCATAGCTCTCAATTCTAATTAATAGGATGCACACATTATGGCATAAATGCATTAGGAAGACTTGAACATCCTGAAATCATTCAAGCTAAATTTGTCTTAACAAATACTACTACCAAAGTACTGTGCTTGTTGCTTAATTTACACAATTCAGTGCACACAGCATCCTGCATAACTGCTGATGCTGCTTTTCTTCTTTTGGATAAACAGAAAACACATCTACCGTTATGCCCCCCCCTCCCACTTCAATTTCAAGTAAAGACAGATGCCTGCCTCTAAACCTGGACAGACCTCATCCCATTTGCGAAATTGCAGGTTGATCGGGGAAACCATCAGACAAAATGGGCAGCACCATTGGCTATAATAACACAATCATTATCAACTTTTTGTTTCTTTGTTTTTATACAAAAGTAAACTGCAACTCATTTTTCCAAAACCTGAACCCATCCAATTAATTGAGTTGCTCTCCAACATTCAACAAGAGCTGTTCACTATGAATAATGCTCGGGGAACTTAGTCTTTTTACAAAGATTTTCTTACTAAATGACTTGCTATTTACTATATAGGAAGGTACTTCTAATCATTGAATATACAAATTCAAATTTAATGGAAAAATTGTAATAAAGGATTGAGTGATTAAGAAAACAGAAATCACAAGATGCCATGTCATTTAGTATAGAAGTTTGGAAAGAAAAAAAATTGAGTACCCCTAGCATTACTCTTCCACAACAGAGACAACAAATCATGGACCAGCTTAATAAAAGATGCAAAATTCCAAGAACTAGTTTCTCAATAATGATCAAGAAGCACCCTATCACATAATAGTGCCTGCCAGCAAAAATGGGAGGGTGTGTGAGCATGAGCGCGTGTTTGTGTGTGAGCATGCGCGCTTGTTTTTTTTTTTTTTTTGCGCGTGTGTGTGAGAGAGAGAGAGAGAGGACACCGAAAATGAGCATACTTTGGACCAAACAGAGGGGTCGTTAGCCACGGAAGCTTCAATTAACTGCTGAAGTGCACCACGCTTACTTGAGGTAGGGCTCTCATCATTACCATTGCATATCTAGAAACAAAAGGGAGGTGAGTATTCACTGAAATGCTTTATCAATTATTTCTATTAAACTAACTACGTTACTATATTTAAGCATTTTAAATGGAAAATTAATTATCAATAAGGAAATCGTTGGTGTTAAATATCTCACCAGATGAAGAATTTGAGGAATGCTAGGACCAGTGTCAGCCAAAGAATTAATCTTCACAGCTGCAGGTTTATGATTGTTAAGGTCCAACTCAGATAGAGCGTCATTGTCATGCCCGTAACTTTCAGCAGCACGCAGAGGTTCAGAACTCATCAGTCCATTAATGTCCATACCAGTGGTCAACAGCCCTTCAAAGTTTAGGCCATTGTCCATGTTTTCCAGCCGGCCAGGTCGGGATCCCGAGTTCAGACCGGTAGAACCGACCACATAATTCAAATCCCTATTTTTCAAACTATAGACATCATTATTAGAACTAGTCTCGAAATTCTGATACAAGTTCTCCTGAGTTTCGTCAGGAGCTGCTTGGCCAATACTTCCTGCTATCAGGGTTGATTCTTGGGTAGAACTCCACTTCCTGCCACCATCACTATCAACAGAACCACCAGAATACCTTCCAAAATACTGACTCTTCTTTGATGCACCAATATATCCTTCTTCTGATGATGTTCCAACAACATCAGATGGGTCATAAGAGGACTTAGATCGCTGTCGCTCTTTCTTGCTCTGCAAAAAGTTCATTAGGTCCACTTCAATACGAGGAGTGTACTGTTTAAGGGCTCGTCGCAAGGAATTTTGTTCTTCGACCGATAAACTAAGAATGAAATTGAGGACAGCTATGGAATCGAAGTGGGAATAAACTGATATGATGCAAGTAATAGCGGCTTCCTTGAGCTTAGTATTTTTATCATGTACTAATGGTGTCAGCTTAGCAAGCCATAACTTCAAAATACCAGTATTCCCAGAGCCTTCAGAGTTCATCGAATGCTTGTTAAAGGAACTGAGGGCAAACTCAATTACAGCCAATTTGGCTTTTGGTGACCTCTGCTCATCTAGTGAACGGAGCAATGCTGGTAAAAGAGTATCAACCCCATACGTTTTGCTGACAATTTCCAAAGTTGTGGAGCAAGGTTGCCTGACTAGCTCCTTGGGGTCAATTAATCGGGAGAAAACATGGGGTAAAATCCGTTCCATGTAACTCTCAAAGGGCTTTCGGCAAGATGGAATAATATCTGCAAGTGTTGAGAGAGCTGCTTGTGCAACTTTATGATGCGGATCATCCAGATGCTGGAAAAACAACTTCATTACCTTCTCAAAATTCTGAATTACTTCTTGAACACCTTTTGGACCTTGCTGCAGCAAAGAATGGAGGTAATTGAAAGCAGCAACCCTAGCATTCCAGTCAGAACTTGGACTAAGTCCCTCGCTCAATGCGTCACTGAGAGATGCTGGACCTTCTACATAACTTGACACCTCTCCAAGTGAGAGTTGACTATCATCAAAACTCTTTCGCCTGCCCGCAGACATCCGTCCAGCCACATGCTTTCTCAAAAGCGGTCGCTGGAAGTTGGGGATGTGACTGTTATGTGAATCCCTGTAGTTTAAATCTTTATAAGGTGTGTCCATATACTGCCTGTCTACATGGGGGTTCACAAATCGCCTAGGTTCCCTGGTGTCACTATCCTCTTCAACTGAACCTCTTTCAGAAATCCTCTTTGTTGAATATGATGAAAATGCTGGCAAAGACTCGGCTGCCATATTATTCCGATATGATAGCTTAGCAGAATCTTTGGAAGCTTGAATTTGGGTAATAATATCGGACAAGACCAGGCCACCATTGCGGTTACTGCCTTTACCAATACCGGAAGCAGTTGATTCTGTTGTCAAAGAGTTTGTGAGATGATTAGAGGCTGGAACAGAAGCAGGGAATGGTGGATCACGAGATGATGGAGGGTCAACTCCTGCGCTAGGGGCAATAAGAGAGAAATTTAGCCGCTCACAAAACAATGTGAAGCTACAGTCATCAATCATTTCGAAAACAAATTGAGTATTCTTTTTTTTAGAATGATTTATTGTTGAATTACAGAAAAGGCTTGAATACTGAAAATAACAGACAATTTGTGATTGAGGAAGAAAATTGACAGGCGAAGTCATTTGATACCTAGATCCAAACTTGATGACCGGAGAGCTGAAGGATTTTGTTTGTCGGATAATTCCAAACCTCTAAGCATGCTTTCAATCGCAGTGACCTTCTGCTTACTAGCGTGCAACACACTTTCCAGACTACGTTCAGTACCTTTACCAAGGGACTTTGCTTGTGAGAGCAGCAGACCAGAAGAAAGAGATGTCCCAGAGGATAAACTTGAAGTTCTGTCCATTGCAACAATGGCAGAAGTTCCATATCCAGGTACATGTGAAGCCGCAGATGCCTGAGGAGTAAATGATGTTTGCGCACTTCTATCACGGATGGAAGGAGATGCATGTCTCCTGTGTAAGCCTCCATCCTCTTCGTTAACAATCTGTGCCAAAAAAAAAGAGCACGTAAGGAAAATATGATCTCAGCAGTTAGGTTATTAAGATACATGCATTGGGTACAGAGCAATATACCCGTTGAATAACAGGATCAAAGGACATAAATAAACGACGGGAACGCTCTGGCCAAGTTTTTGCAAACATTCTGTAGCACATTCTTGCAGTTGAGCGCACCTGCCAAGTTACATTTATCAGGCACACTTCTAGAGCCTTCACAGACACATAGTAAGAATTAATGGTAAAAAGGTGAGAAACAAAATAAGAAAAAGTAGTGCAAACAACAGATGCATTATACAGTGGAACTGTATGGAAGAAACTTTCCTTATTTTATGACAAATAGCAACCCATCAAAGCTGATAATATAAAAAACATAGCACATTCATCCACTTCAAATAATTTTTTTGTGGACATGGGGGCCTTACAGATAGTAAACCAATGATTGAGGGAATAGAAGAAAAGTCCATTGACCATAAAATACATCTCATGCTGAAATATATAGTATCATGATGAACCAAAGGAGATTGGCTGGAAGGAAGCTACTCATTCAAAAAACAACTGACTTCATCTCAGGCCAAGATTCATGCCCTAGCAATCCAAAATTCCTTCCATAGCAGCATTAACACAGATTATTCTAGAATCAAGATACAGTTCTGATCATTATTACACCTTGATGAAACTTTCTATGTTCTTTGTCACATTCATTGAGAGAAAAGAAGCATTCATAGTTTCAAAAGTACTGTCAAGTCTTACCCTAACAGAGAATTACAGCAAAGATCTAGTAATTAATGAAGACATGCTCCATGAAAGAAGACAGGAAAAGAAAGTAACTAGTGAATGTGGCAGAAAAGATTGGGCCAAAGTAGGAAATCTGGGGAAAATAAGTGCAAGACTTGGCAGCCCTAGGAAGCCAAAAACAGAACATGTAAAATGGCTGTTTCACACTGTGTACCCTCAAAACTGTGATTAGTGGCTGCTTCACACTGTGCACCCTCAAAACTGTGATTAGTGGCTGCTTCACACTGTGCACCCTCAAAACTGTGATTAGTCCTCTCACACAAAACGCACCGCATCAGACATAGCAGACCCACATTCCACACAGGTCCATTTCTATGCTCTACATGCCCTCCCATCCCAAGCAAGCACACAAAATTGCAGTAAAGTTAATTACTTATCCTTCCATTTTCAACATCCCAAGTCTTTTGGGTCTAGCAGCATCTCCAACTTGACCCAGTTATTGTGTGGGAGAAAACCCAATTACTCCTACAATTTGACAGCTCCACCTGATGTAAGCTCCTCGATACAGCCACAGATGTTAAAATTAAATGATTTGAATAATTCCTTCTCTTAGAGATACTTGTTGTTAACTAGTTTAAATTATATCCTACCAAAAGTATATTTACCCTCAGCCATTTGTGGTTTGCACTTTACACCATTTTGAAACTTAACTTCCACCTCTCTGATGTTTGATTAGGCCAGTTTCTACACAGTCCCTTTAATATATATTCCCGTATACTCATTCACAAAAAATAGTTGAGAAAAACTTCATCAAAACACAGTTTATGCTTGTTGAAGCATGAAAGGCAATGCAAAATCATAAAGCAATAGCCTGACAAAACTGGCAGACAGGACAAGAATACATCCATGCACAACATCAAAGATCTGAACACACATACCTCGCTCATTGCGTCTGCAACACAACACCTTATCAGATCTTCATAGAGATCAGCAGATCGCTGTATTTCAGGAGCATCGGGCCAATGTTCAAGTATCAATAGTGCATATTCGCAACATCTACAATCCAAAGAGAGAAATAATAATGACCAAAATCAATTATATCCAAGATAAAAACATCACATGCCAGACTTGGAGAACAGGTCGCATTGCCTTACCTTGCACGAAGTACCGCAGCGCGGTCATTCTTTGCACAATCAGCTATGCGAGGAAGCACACGAGCAACTTTACAATTACGCAACATCTGAGAAAGAAGAAAAGGAATGAGTGAGGGAGTAGCATTTAAAAGAAGTTTTTTTGAAAGTAATAATACAAAATTCATTACCGTTTTTATGCAGTTATCTGCAGATTCAGCAATTACAAGTACAGTAATCACAACAAGCTTGAAAAGGGCCTGATTATCACAGCACAGAATTAACAGAACTCTTTGAGCATATTAGATTTGCAACAATCAGTGAAAGAAAAATGAAAGTAACTTACAGGAATGAACATCTCGGCACATGCCTCAAAATCTCCCAACAGATCCTTTGATAAAAAGCATAATAGATGGCATGCCTTGAAAGGAAAAAAAAACACTTAGCAGCTATAGACCTTAAACTCGTGGATGAGGAGATAATCTCTAAAGGAAGAGAGCAGAAGTTAAACCACCATCTAGAAGCAGAAGAAAATGCTGGTTTACCTGCTTCACTACAGTAGACCTTCGATCAGATAACTGTGTGTTTAGAGGGCCAACAAATTGCTTCAGAAGTCCCCGAAAACACGGGTAATCAGTAGCACCTGATATGATAAAATCATCAGCATCCCTTTCTTGAGTAAATTATTAAAAAAGCTCAGTCTATGTACTTTAGCAGAAGGGATTTTCCAGCAATTTCAATCATTCAATGGCACATTCTACTAATTATAACAAAAAACAAGATTTAGCAGAATATCATAGATCAAGCTAACAATCATCTGATAACATAATACTTTGGCAGGGAAGGAAGGATAAAAAGAGGAGAAAGAAGGGTTACCTCCCAAAACAAGGCCTTCAACTCTCTGCATGGCAGCTATGCGGATAGACCAATCCTTTTCTGGAACAAGGGTTGCTGCAATCTTCTCAAATTCCCTAATTAGCTCCTTTTCTGAGTAAACTTTAATTGGCTCAATAGGTTTCTCCGTGACATCACTCTCCGCTGCATAGCGTGAAATAGCAACCATAATGAACAACAATAATTCATGCTATAAAAGTTTTCCTTCAACAAACAAGGACACATGCTGCAGTGTAGCTTGTCACAATATATACACACATATTTTTGCACCATCAAAACTTGAATCAAAGAAATTTTTAATACCACAAAATATTGAAAAATAAAATAAAACTTTTATTTGAAGCAATTATAGCAGATTCCAAGAAAAAAAATCTACAAGAATAAAAAAGGATATATGTAAACAAATTCCTTGGTGGTCATACAAATTAATCAAATATTTGCAACAAGAGGGTGAGAATGAAGGGAATGTGGAAGAGGATCACAAGATTCATTCATTAAAAAAAAACCAAACATGCAGTGATTTTTACTGATAATCAAGAAAATCTCCATCCTTATGCTTATAATAATTCCAAAAGTAAAGATACAACTAATTTTTATCAAACAGGTGAAGTGGCTTTGATACGATTGTTTTGAGGACTTTCATCAAGATATAATAAAATGCTCCATGCAAACAAAAGCACAAAATAGCTATTTGGAAGATGTTTCAAGCAAATTTAAGTTTACCAACTTATTCTAAGAAGAGGTGTGGGTGGGTGGGTGGGGGGTGGGGGGACTTTAATTCTACACTCAATGTTCCAAATTGATGGGGATGTTATTAATTTCCCATGATTGGAGAAAAAAAAACAGACAATCGAGGACAGCAACTATTAAAAAACACAGATTTTCAAATGAACAATAATATTATCTAGGATATCTTAACATCCACGGTATTCCAGATAAAATAATGCTAACCTCCAAAAAGAGATATCTCCCTCGTGGAACTTTTGGCTTTTGGACTGCTTTTCTTGGGGTGAAGGCTTGTGGGCTTCATCTCAACAGGAGCAAAGTTACCAGCAAGTCCATCCGAAGGGCGTACTTGTGGTTCAATCCTCTCTAGTCTGGCATTGATATCTTTCATCTGCAGTGATGTATTACACTACCGCGTTAAAAATAAAACTATAGCTTCCTTTCTTTGGCAGGGAGTGGTAAGACATTCATTAATCAGAGAATAATTTCAATGAGTACTACATTACATCTATATATAGTGGACATGAGCATTAAAGACCAAATTAGCCTACATTTGCAGATCCTAGCACCTAATAATATACATGAGGGAACTGCAGATTGGTATTTGCTAAATATTCACCATGGAATTGGGAAGATTATGGCGATGAAGCTCGTCGCGGAATTGGGGCCCAGCCTGTGAGTACATCTCCTGAAAGATGAATAGATGGATTAATGCGACTGAAAAGCAATGAAAAAATAGTTAAGCTCGCAGAAAAAATAACATGGGAACGACTACGCAACAACTTCCACTGACCTCGATGCATAATATAGCTGCTTCCCTTACACCAGGATTCGGGTCATTCAACATCTGCAAAATCTGGTTGAAGAAATTTTTTGATGATTAACTTATCTCCACCCCAAGAAATATTTATGCAAAAGGTATAAGTTTGGAAAATCAGAAATGTCATGGATCATACAGGGGGTAGAATAGCCCGCTGAAGAGGAAGCTCAGTAGAAGCAAAAAGACTAATTGCAGATGTTACTGTTCGTGCAAACTCTTCCCGAACTCTCCAGCTTCTGTGCGTCCAGGCAAACGAGCCTGCTCTCTCAACAATGATTGTAGGTGAAGAAACCTGAATCACAAACATATATTGATATAACCCCATATTTAATATCTGTCCATTCTCTTTGCACAAACAAACATGCAACTCATGAGCATGGTGTCATTTACTCCTTACAGAATTAGAGGCTAGAAAAAAAATATAACAAATTCCACCTGGACATATACTCAATCAACACCAATTGTATACATTGCCAATACCCTGTGTCTAAATTATAAATATTCCACAAGTCCTGTACTATTGTCCCTGTTGAGCGACAAAATTCAAGCGACCATCTACAACTACAACTGAGTGTTTGTATTCTTTCACTAAACTTAACTATGTATATGTGAGCCATTATCAAGATAAGTTCCGCCAAAAAAAACTCAGTCTAATTTTTAGAGAAGATTTGAGCCACTCTACAAGGACAGGATGACAAGGTATATCTACAACAAAGAGAAAGAACAGGTGCTTTCAGATCCCAAATTACTCATATTCTTCCAATGGAGACCTAGAATAATGCATGGTATCATGATATTACGATTTCAAGCCAAGGATAAAAACAGTAATTCAATTGAGATCAATGGAAGAGAGTACTCAATCGTAATAATGACTTTTGATTCAAAGTATTTAATTCTACCTGGAACAAATTCAGTAAATTTTACTTTCAAAGTGAACTATTAATTAAAACCAACAAAATTAACTAACAGTATACTATTTAAAACAGACATGAGATAAAAAGTATCAAATTAATTACAGTTTAATATTTAACTGAATAAATAAAAATCCAACCATTTATATATATATATAAAAAAAAGCATTTCAAATTTGAAAAAAAAAATGAGAAGTAAAAAATAAAAACCTCCATGAGAGTGAGCAAGAGGCGTCGAGCAGCGTCACGAACGGGCTGTTTACCGTCACCTAAGCGTTCAACAGCAGCAGGAACAAGCGCATTGAAATGCAACTTAAAGTAGTCACCAGACAAAACAGCAGCAGAAGCCAACGCCTGTAAAGCACCTTGAGAGACCTTGAAATTGTTGTCTTTCAAAAGATCCAAGCAGCAATCGACAAGCGACGTCGTTTCGGACGAACTCAAACTCTTTCTAGAAGCTTCGAGAAGTTGGTGTAGCCTCTCGACTCCTGCCATCCTCTCCTTCATGTCCTTCGCGCGCGCCAGTTCCAGCGCCTCCTCCATTTTGAAGTCACTTGATTGTCGGATCTGGTGCGGTTCGGCTCAGATCTGACGACGAATTGACTGAATTTAACTTAATTTGGTTAATTAATGAGGATTGATCAAGATTAGCGAAGAGGCGGTGTTGGTGACAGCGAAGTGAGGAGACGAATATTTAGCAGAGGAGAAAGTGGTGGTTTAGAGATAGTGAAGTAAAGTGGCTCCGCTGCTTTGACAGGCGGGGTAGGAGGAGATAGTGCGACGCTTTTCTCTCTTCCTTTCTTTTCTCTCCCTGTCTCTCTCTCTAACTATAAAAAAATGGTGGGGGTGTTGTGGTTGGAGTGGTATCGGTTTTGCCACAAATTTGTGGATAATTTACGTAATGTGCCACTGTGAGTTGGAGGAGTGAAAGGAAACTGTGCGTGCCCGATTGTTTGGGTGGGTTGATCCGATTGGGTTTGGACGGGTTGTAGGGGTGGCCCATACGTTCACGGGCTTGATTGTTTATTGTAAACGAAATATATGGATCTATCATTTATTCATGTGAGTGATATTAAACCCGGTTTAATTTATTTGACCTGAGATTAAGTATAAGCTTAGATTTATGTCGAACTGTATAGAAGTAGATGTTATTAAAACTTAATTTGATTTTTAATAATTCTAAAATATTTAAAAATAAATTAAAATATCATTATTTATTGATCCATGTCAATATATGATTTACCTGTCATTCACGTACGAGAGATGTGGAGTTTAATAGCATTGGTTTGATTTAGAGGCATAAATCTAATGTCTAGTAGTGTATTACAAAAAAAGATTAAAAATTTTATTTATATTTTCTTTTAAAAAAATTATGTTTTTATATTGTTTTGATGTAAGAAAATATAAGAAAAATATTATTTTTATGTATTTAAAAAAAAAAGTAAATCATGTCACACTTTCAAACAAGTATAGATATAATTTTACAAAATAAGAAAATGTCACTAGTTGCTATATCATTTATATTTAGTAAAATTATAAGCATCTGTAGTACATTTTTAGATGAATTTGTATATGAACTAAAAATATTATTTTTTAACAATCTTAAAGACAAAGTTTATATATAAACTCCACTTGGAAATGTTTACTTTTTAACAATCTTTGCTATATCAAAGTTTATATTTTAACAATCACAAGTTGGTTTATATAAATGTTTTTTTCATCAAGGTATTTAACCAAGGTTGCATGTATAGGTTTTAAATTCGGTATGGTTTGACAGGTCTACTCAAAGTCATAAAGTCAGGTGACCCAATCAAAAATCATGGTAGATTCCAGTAACTCGGTAAAATCAGATTAAAAACTTGATTGCAACTATTTTTTTTTAACAAAAATAACATCATTTTACTATATCAAAGTTTATTTTTTAACAATCACAAGTTGGTTTATAAAAATGTTTTTTTTATCAAGGTATTTAACCAAGGTTGTATGTATAAGTTTTAAGTGTGTGTCCGTTTGGTATTGCGGGCACACCGGAAGTTTGAGAAAAACAGATGAAGAGTGTGTTTGGTTAATTGTCAACCGGAGTTTTTTGGCATGGGTCTCACAGAAAAAATTGCTCTCTTTCTCCGGCGCAAGAAAAGCAGCAATTAGCTGCTTTTCTTGCGTTTCTATCTTGCCGTATAGTAATTTACTATACCGTGGTGGGGGTGCTTGCTTTTCTGGCCCGAGGGGGGGGGCACTGGGGGGATTATACATATATTAAAATATAATCTAAAAATTAATTAAAATATAAATAATTAATTTTACAGGGCATGTCAACTTATCCATACAAAACGCAGGTTGAGATTGTTGTTGCATCGATAACACTACATAACTATATTAGAAGGAGATCGCAAGATGATCTTTTGTTTTTTAATATGATCGTAATTTCAATTATATCCCATATGATTTTTTACCAGATATTGTAGCACGCGAAAATAGTCAGGGATTGTAGAGGCCTTCACGTATGGATATTGTTCGTGATGACATTGCAAATAGTTTGATGAGAGAATAAAAAGAAGTGTCAATTTTACTTGAATTATTCTTTATATTATGAAATTATGATTATTAATACAATATAAATATATATTTATAAATGTGTGAGTATATGTCTATGCATTTTAAAGTAATTTCACAAGTTAAAAGCAATATGAAAGCTTGGTAACCAAACACTTGAAAACTGTTTTTTTTCAACCTCAACTCAACCACAGTTTTAACCAAACACTTCACAACTTATTTTGAACCGCAGCAAAAATGCTTTTTTTAAAACTGTTTTTTTCAAACCTCAACCATAAAAGCAAAAGCAATACCAAACACACCCTAAATCTGGTATGGTTTAACAGGTCAACCCGAAGTCAGAAAGTCGAGTGGCCCGATCAAAAATCATGGCTAAATTCAGTAACTCGGTAAAATCAGATTAAAAACTTGATTGCAATTATTTTTTCAACAAAAATAACATCATTTTATTATCTATATAAAAAAAATGGAGTCTGACCCGGGATCTAAACCAAATCAACCGCTGTGCCGGATTAAACACAGTATGGTTGCATGAGATGGTTATGCGGGACTGCAACCAATTTTTTTCTGCAATGATAAGCAATTATACCTAAGAAATTGTTTGCTGTCGGGTCAATTAATCAATCATAGAATGTTAGTTAAATTAAAAGAGTTTCGGGAGGAGATAAGCTTGAAAAAGGGAATGAGTGATGCAAAGATAAACAAATATAAAGCTAACTTCCTGACAGAGCCAAGCCAACAACATGGGCTAAGAGAGCAAGTAAAAAGGAAAAGGGACCTCTGTCCACCTCGGCATTTTCTATTTTCACCTAGGTTTGCTAAACTAATTAGGAAAATTTTGAAATTTTTTAAAAATATTTTTAAAAATATTTATTGTTTTTATATTATTTTCATGTATTAATGTTAAATATATTTTTTAAAAATAAAAAATATATTATTTTAATATATTTTTAAATAAAAAATATTTGTAAAAGCAACTGAGAAAAGGTTAAAAGGGTTTCAGCCTTTCAGGCCTGACGTTTACAGGCTGGCTCAAAAGGGTTTTTGATGTCCGGTAAATTACTTGACTGTGATGTCAAGAATAGATTATTTGAGGATTACATGCGGTCGCCAGTTCTGTCCCTGTTTGTCAGCGTTTTGAAAAGTATTTTTAAAATAAAAAGAATTTTTTAATTTTTACTTAAAATTAGATTAATTTTTTTTATGTTTTTAATTTTTTTTTATATGTTGATATCAAATATAATTTTTTTAAAATATCATTTTGATGAATTTCTAAATAAAAATTATTTTTAAAAACAACATCAACTACACTCTCATAAAGGTTATCATAAAAGTCACAAGATATTATATATAGTTTGTATGTTTTAAAAGTATTTTTTTTAAAAAATAAAATTTATTTTTAATTAAATATTTTTTATATTTTCAAATTATTTTGATATGTTGATGTCAAAAATATTTTTTTTTTAAAAAAGGTTTTAACTCCCTCTCGAACATCTCCATAACATTGTTAACTAGATCCAATGCTCGTTTGAGAGTGTGATTGAGATTGTGTTTTTAAAGTGATTTTTTATTTTAAAAATATATTAAAATGATTTTTTTAATTTTTTAAAAAATATTTTTAACATCAGCACATGAAAATAATCTAAAAACATAAAAAATAATTTAATGTAAAAAAAATAATTTTTTTCATAAATACTTTTGAAAGACAATGTCAAACAAAATGGTAATTAAGCTTGGAAAGTGAGTTCGGTGTCATTTTAGTTGGTTTATGTCAAATAAGTAAAAAAGAAACCGATTTTCTCTATTAGATAAGTATAGTTCTAGATTTTTTTAATTAAAAAAAAAGAAGTCATAACTTAAATCCTCCCCTTTACATACAAGCTATTTCATTCAATCTATCATCTAGATCTTTAACTAGATACATCCCAATTAATTTAATCTTTGATCCATATCTTGAACCACATAAATGTTTATATGTAATTTGCCTTCAAATACTCTTTCAAAAAAAAGGGAGGGTGCTTTTTATAATTAAATCCTTGACGGATGGGCATGTTTAGAGGGTGTTTTAGAATATGGTTACGACTTACGATTGTGTTTTTAAAGTGTTTTTCACTTAAAATTATATTAAATTAATATTTTTTAAAAAATTATTTTTGATATCAATAAATCAAAATAATCTAAAAATATTAAAAAATCAATTAAAACAAAAACAAATTCATTTTTTTTTCAAAAAGAGAGTTGAGGTGTGAATGAGTTACAAGAGTTTAAATATCTAATTAAATCATTATAATTTAATGATTGAGTTGTAAATCCCAACTAGAAAAGGGATGAATTGAGCTACTTGCTCCAACAACTTCCTCTGTGGCAGTTCTGGAAGCCACATTGACTCCATGTGTTTTTAGTAATAAAAATGAAACGATCCATAAATTATTTCATACTTTCATGACAGGAGATATTATGGCCATATCACACCTATCTTTTATTTACAAGATCTCAAGATATATATTTTAGAATCGAAATTTAATTATTTTTTCCAGCATTAACTACGACAGGATATGCTTGATGGTGTGGTTAAAAATGTATTTTATTTTAATTATAATTTTAAAAGTACAATATGGAACTATATAATAAATTAATTTGGTTTTTTCTAGCAATGCAGAGCCTTATTCGCAGCTAACTTTGAAGAAAAATGCCGAGCAAGCCACCAACTGGGAACAGGTCATGTGATGTACAGCTTGGCGAGATGAGACATCAACATTAAACAATCTACGACCTTTCCCAGAGACCAGCCCACATGATCCACTGACCCTTTACCATTAAAATGGAATTAACTTTTGCTTCCATTTCTGGCAATGAAATCATTGAGATCAACCGCTTCCTACAATGCTTAATCACCGTCCATTTCCATCATACACATCTCTCTGCAAACTTTCCAGATTGATGGCAGGGAGAGACTCAGATTAGCATGAAATACACGGCTGCTCAACATTAAATACAGAATTACATGAAATACACTTCAAGCTCAAATGCTCATGTTCACACACACACACACACACATATATGCCTTCCATGCCGCCAGGGGATCATCAAAGACACTCGAGAGTCGAGACCAGGAACTGTTTAAGATTTAAGGATTGTACTGTTTTTAAATTGAAACATATATTTCGATTTAAGATTTAAGGACTGTACTGTTTTTATAATATATATATCACATATAATTTAAATTTAAATTCACTGTTAAATTAATCTAAAATTATATAATTCAGATTTTATAAAGAGATTGGAGACCTAATTAACTCGACGGGTCCAAAAATAACATGGACTACTGGTAAAAATATAACTTGACTAGAAAAATTAAAGATGATTTTTTTAATAAAAAAATAGAATAATTTTGAAATGATAAATATATTGTATCGATATAAATCAATTTAGGTTAATCTTTTAAATTTATGACTTGGATAATCTCAAATAAAATAAATTTAAAAAAATATGAAGTTCAATTACAAATGAACTTAATATTGAATGACGCCATTAGAATAATATTCAATCTAAAAAAGGAATACAATAAAATAATATTTTTTGAACAAAATTATGATTTTGAACAAGAATATAAAAATATTATTGGTAATCTTGCAAGATATTTTTAAACTTTGATTGTCCTAAAATTTAAACCTAACAATATATAAAAAGACAACTAATAAGATTTAAGCCCGATCCAGCATTCATATCATGCAATATTTTTAAAATTAAGAGATATAATTAATACTGTAAAATTAAATAATATATTTTTAAAAAATAGTATTTGGCTAGAGGATAACCAAAATATTACGACTAAAATTTGGATAGAATTCCTGAAGCATCAATATTCAAAACAAAACAATTTATTTTATTTTAATAAAACTTAAATGAGATATATTGATTATTTGATAGCCCTGAAAAAAAATATCATTTTTCATTAAAATAATGTTGTTTTGAGGTAGTTGATGTCTGTTGAAGGATTTTTTTTTTTAAAAAAATAATCAAAATTTAGGTTGACCCGTATCTACAACCCGAGCCTTGAATTGAGCCGACCCCATGTCAATCTTATAAGCAAGAACACATGGCAATGATGCCTGTAGCCAATGACAGGAGCTTTATCTGCAAGTGAGAGAGAGTTTTAGAGTTCTTTTCAAGTTTGAAAGGGTATCTACAGACTAAATTTGCGACGCTCCACTGCAGGAAGGCTCACAATTCTCTAAATTTAACTGCAGCTCTGAGACTTTTGCCTGCTACGTTAGAAGTGCTTGTGGCAACTGGAAATTCCACTAACCTGTTGCCATTATCCTCAATGGGATTCTCACTTGGCATACAAACAAGTTCAAGTCTAAGACTTTCCACATTATCCTTGCAAAGATCACTTCCCCTGAAACCTGACAAGAATTTTGATCATTATAACACTGTCTGGAAGCAAAAAATGTGGTCACACATTCTTATTAACCTTCTCTCACTGTCATGCCCTGAATTGGACAGTGGCAAAAACAAGAGAAGAAAATGGTGGATCCTTGTTAATTATGCCAAAATCGGGATAACTTGGGTTTACGATACTGTTCAAGAAATAAGAAAATCACAGCATATCATATCATCATCTGCAGGCACAGCAGAGACCTTCCTGAGCCTGCAGATGGTGGGGGTTTGCTTGCCTTCTGCATTCCCATTGAAATTAAAAAGTACTCCTGGTATCTGCAAGATAAATATTTATCTTCCAAGTACTAACATGCTGACAGCTCAATACAGCACATTAGATTAGGCAGTTATGAGCATCTCACCAGCCTCAAGCAGACAGCCAAAAAATATACAGAGGCTGATCAAGAACAGAGCGTCTGTTGAGAAGAATGGATACAAATCGGCAAAGAAACTTGATTGATGTCAAGAGAGCTGGATGTGCTGATAGAGAAGTGCTGTCTTCCATGCGCGCGCGTATCAACTATGATTACAGAACCACATGCTGCACTCGCGAATGTTGACGAAAGCTTGCAGGAAATGTACTCTATTGATGTCAACGTTTAGGTCAACACTTTGCGTAATCTTTTTTTTTTTTTAGATTCGAGGAAACTCCATCCTGGAAAGCACATTTTGTAGGTCCAGATGAGCGATTAAAACCCCGACTGTCTCAAATTCTTACAAAAGATGCATGCTCTGACTCGAACTCAAGATCTATTGTACAGATCTCAAATCCTTTGTCATCACGCCTCGTACCTTGGGGAGTTTGCGTCATCCATCAAGCTATTGAGACAACAATATGACAGGGAGAATTTCCCATTTTCAAGCATATCATAGGTTGCATGAATTTGGTATTTGATTACACGGTTTCACCAAAGGACTGAAGTATCATCCATGTCAAGAACACCATTGAGAAGAGCATCTAGATCTACCAAGAAAGTCACATTCACATGATTAAGATTTCTTCCTAACATGAGAGCTAAAATTGCTTCTGGACAGAAAAATACAAGAAGAGAATGATACTTGAGGTCGAATCTTCTCCCCCTCTTGCAAGTACAGTGCAGTGGGAGTAGACAGATGCTGCTACTATCATTATATCGAACTCCGGGTTGCTTGTCATGTTCTTTTCTAATTTCTATGGAACCCGCAAAAGCTGAGAGTTTTAAAACATGCCTTCCAAAGCTTTCACGAGATGAGTAAACGAGAACACCTTTATATGATTGATGGGACAATTGCTGGAAAATACCAAGTCCACTGCTCTTAAATCCTCCGGACGAGGCCGGGTTAAATAACATCTTCTCGTCTCATTTTGAGATCTAGAAAAGAAACATATCAAGTGTCTGAAGCCTTAATCTTAATCAAACAGGTGTGTTTTTTTCAACAATTTTAGCATGGAAGGGGGGGAATGGTCCAATTAAGTGAGCTAGAACTCTTCCAAATCAAGAAAACGAACTTTTAAGCCATTAAAATTAAGCCGTGACAATAGGTTGAAGATTCAAACTCAAAAACTTTAAGAAAAGTATTGCATTAATTCACTTAGTTTATCTTTTAAGGTAACTTTTATGATCATAATTTTCTTTCAAAATGTTTTTATTTAGAAATATATTGAAATAATATATTCATTTTTTATTTTTAAAAATTTATCTTTGATATAGCATATCAAAACATTTCATAAACATAAACATAAAAATTAATTTAAAACACATTAAACAATTTTGCATTATCTAATTAGACAAGCTATTATCTGAGGTTAATTTTTTATGTAGTCACTGATAAAAACTCATTAATTGTTTTTATAAATATAGTGAACTCTAAGGTTGAGTTTAATTACCATGCAATGATAGATTAGATCGAGTACTTGCAATGTAAAGAGATTGACAAACATTTTTTGCTTCGGATAAATAAACACCCAACAGTTACATAAACAACAACCAAAAAAACACAGATAAAAGTCTTATCATATTACTAAGTCCCTTGAATTATTTGTCTGATAGCTTGTCTCCATTGATGACGCAGTTGAATCGATCAGAGTTCCAATTGAACCAGGACCGAAAACAGGCATTTAGTGATCATCTAGAGCTTAGCATCTAGGGCCATGATGGTGCTAAGGTTCATCGGGTACATGTACTCGGTCGTCCCTGTCATCAGCTGCTGCACGAGGACCCGGTTAGCCCTTTCTGTTGGGTGGAAAGCATCCCAGAACACATAGGCGTCCCTGTTGGGGCACAGGTTCGAAACCACCGTGCACAATCCGAGTCCATTGTACAGACCTTGCCCACAGCACGCTATCCTCGATGTAACAAAGCCTGCACCAGCAATTGTCGATAATTTTAGAAATTAACTCTAAATCGAAGTGATTTGAGTATTTTAATGAAATAACAACGTTTTTTTATTTATTTAAAAAATAATTAAAACTGTTGTTTTACTCGTAATGATGTAAAGAACTTGAAAGTATAAGAAAAATCAAGATAGAGGCACCAAACAAACCATATCTTTGGGGACTATTGATCAAGTCATTATTCATTGCAAATGCATTAGCAGTGATGAAAACATCCGAGCCTATTTCTCTGTTGAGGCTCTGAAGCATTTGGAAGAGCTCAGGATTAAATATCTGCGAAGCTCTTTGCGGCTCGGGTGCACACTCTCCATTCCTGCTTGCAGTCATGGCTAACTCCGCAGGAGCACAGCCCAATGGTCCAGTTCCAGTCACCAGGATCCTTCTTCCCCCCAAGTCATACAGCCTCTGCATAAGAAATAAAAAATAGCGACCGTAAAGCTAGAATCAAGACAGACAAACACCTCCTAACCAGTAACATGCACAGCCTAGATTTTGCAGGGTCGGGCTAGTCCCTGCACTGAAAGAGAATAAAAAATGAAGGAACCGTGAGAGATCACCATGAGGATTTTCCTGTACTCTTGGACAAGATAGCGGCAATAATTGGGAAGGGAGAATTGTCTTCTTCTGGGCGAGAATGGTGTCAGGAAATAGTTGTTAACGAAGTCATTACCACCGAGTGTTATAAGGACTAGAGCACCGTTCACTAACTGCCGTGTCCGGTCTGCTCCTACAATGGCTCGGACTCGTTGCTGGTATTGTTCAAACAGCTGAATCTGATTGAACATTCTTAATATGTTTGCCTGCAAAATTAAAATTCGAAAATTATGCTCCACAAATTGATACTTCAAATCAATTCTTCCGCTACTTGGAACATGGAAAATTGCTCATCCTTCTCTCTCTCTCTCTCTCTCTCTCTCTCTCTAACTTTATTATGCTCAGTACGTTCAAGCATATAGTAATTGTCAAACCTGGTTTGACTCGATAGATTGATTCAGAAACCCGGGATTCAAGGGATCAACTATATGTAAAAGTTATCAGCAGAAAATTGAGGTAAAAATGCGCTCAGAAGAAGAGTCTGAGAGGCGGGCTACAAGTCATGCTCATATCTAAACCCCAAGAAAACGTCAAGATCATTTTACACCTTGAAAGCAAACTTAATTATTAATGAAGGGGACAGGGGCCAACTGCTTCGTAAAAGTTGTCAAAAGGGTTGTGGTTCCTTAAATGCTGTCAAAATACATAATAAACGTTTAGTGAAACTTGCTTGAGCCGAGTATTGAGCTTACAAATTGAACTCCGGTGTCATTGAGGATTCCAATTCCGGCAGAAGCAAAGTTGGCTCCATTGAGCAGTCTTTGACCATTGAGCTCTGGACTTAAGTACGGCACTGTTAACGGCAAACCCATTGACTGGCCTAAACACGTACATAAAACAAACATATATGATATATTAATATCACGTGTTAAATTAAGAAATTAATGCATTATTGCTTACACATGATACATGCAAGAATCCGGAAACTTACTGATCATGTCTGGGAAGTTGTAGCCATTAGAGAAGCGGCCAGTTGGTCTGTGGGTAGGATAATCAATGCCATAAGGTGGAGAATCGGCACGAGCAGAAGTGGCCAAGTAATTGTTGTTGCCACTGTCAACAAGTGAGTCACCAAACACAAAGAAAGCACGAGTTGCCTCTGCTCGAGGTACAATTGTTGCAACCATTGCCATTGCTAGGGCAACAGTCAGGGTGGTGGTGAGAAAAACCCTAGGAATTGTCATGGAGACGAATTAACTATAACGTGAGCACGTACGTGGTGTCTCCCTCTCTCAACTTTCCCCCCCTCTCAAGTAACCTATTATGTGTATGGGAAGAGTGGATGATACGATATAGATTTTGTTGATATATATAAGGGTTTAGCTGCGAGATTTTTTCCCCCTTTTTTCCTTTTCTTTTAGTTCAAAATTACACGCATTAATGAGGCTAGCTACGGCGCCTCAATGCCTTCCTTTGGGAGAGGTAGGGACCAAACGAAGCTAATTATCAAGAAGGTATGGCAAAATTGTAGCCAAGTACTTTTGCAGAGATTGCTTAATTGGAATTGGAGCATAGGAAAATCACTATTCGAGGTTGTATTAAAAGTTATTGTGACGAGTCCCACCATGCATGCATTATCATCTTTCTCAGCCAAACATCTACCTAGACCGCTTAAACCCAAGTTCACTGCCCCCCCCCCCCCCCCCACATATATATAAATCTGTTGTCTCCTACACACACACACACACACACATGTGCATGTGTCTATATATATATATATATATATATATATAGGAGGCAACAAATTTCTGACCCTTTTTTGAGAAACTTATGGCAACTTTCTTTGTGCAGAGGAAAGAAGAAATTGTGACTTGACCAATAAATGGAGTGCAGTTTTAGACTCCCATATAGTATATCCTCTTAATTGTTTCTTCTGGTGACGCAGTATGCTTGACCACAAATTTAAAAATATTTGATTAATTAATGCATAATTTAAGTATCTCATTAAAAAATATTTTTTGAGACTTTAATTAAAAAAAAAACTATAATTTACAGTTTGTACAAAAGTACATGCATGTAGTGTTCCTAATATATATCCATGCCACCCCGAGCCAGATTAAATTTGTGATGGTCGAGGAAAGCTATAGCTTGTAATTGCATCTACTAATTAATTGATTAAGACAGAACCGACCATGATTCCAGTGGAATCGCGAGACCCATTGTCGATCATGGTTGTAATTATTTTTTAGAATATTTTTTTTCAAAAATATATTAAAAAAGATTTACACATACAAAAAAAATCAAATTTAAAATATAAAAAAATAAAATAAAAATTAAAATATTTTTGAAATGCAATATGAAACACCTGTTACGTACGTGAACTGGCTGAGGGCTCTGTATTTTCACGGTGCATGGTGACGACTTGAGAATGACCACGACCTGAGCAACATCGATGATTAATTTCCACGTCCGTGATGATTGTCGGCAACTAATTAAATGGTTGCATGGGATTGTTATTTATTTTTGTTTGTTTTTTATTTAAAAATATATTAAAATAATATTTTTATATTTTTTAAAAATATTTTTAAAACTAAATAAAAAAGACCCATCAACGACACACGGGGTAAATGCTGGCCTGAGCAAAGCCTAGCTATATGGTGCATAGCTGGCACCATGTTGGATTGGTTGTGCATTTATAAGCTGCTACTGAGGGTCTTGATCTTGACCATTTTATTGCTGCTGGCATGCAGATAACTAGCTAGCTAGATAACTTGTGGAAAAAACCAAGATCTTGACAAATGTTTTATATTAAAATGGATGTTCCTATAGTTTATTTGTTTATCTCGATTAATTTCACGAGTCTTGAAATTAATAATTATATAAGTCTTTAATAATTATTAATTCTAACTTGTATAATTGACTCGTAGTGTGAGTTTATTTTTGTATATTAATATTTTTTTTTAAATATTTTTTTCAATTCAAATTAAGTTGTTTTTTGGTATTTTTAAATTGTATTGATATCATAAATTTTAAGTATAAAAATATTATTTTGATTAAGTGAAAAATATTTTAAAAAACAATCTTATCATAATATTAAACAGGCACATATAAGTCCTTGTATTTACAGATATAAACATTGTTTTTCTATATAGTTTGACGAGGCTTTTTGCAAAAAAACATTTTAATAAAAAAATATGTTTTAGTGTTTTTGAGTATTTCAATACATTGATATGTAAAATAAATCTAAAAATGAAATATAATTTTAAATAAAAAATTTAATTCATTTAAGACTATACAATTCATGTTATCAAAACATACAACTGACAGTGCAGTTAATATTGATTTTTATTTTTTTTTATTTTTTTATATTATGAAAATAATCTAAAAAAATACTAATTTAATATAATAAAGAACTAAGAAAACAGTTACGACCAGCACAAAATCCAATCATGTAAAAGCTGATGGAAGAAAAGTCTATCCGATTCAAAAGTCAGTGGTTGCAGGGTTTTCAAATCATTTAATTCGCAGACCGGCTGAGGGGATGTTCTCTGCTCGGTCCGTGCGCCACGACTCGTGTTCCCTATTCAAGGATTGCCGAGAAACTTTTAATCATGGAGGTCCTCGAAACTTGCATTAATGGAAACTATACACGTAACTCCTTCTGACTTCCGTCCCAAAATTACTAGTCATATGCTCATCAAAATATCACGGACCTTTATTTTGGTATTCAAAGTTTAATTTTGGGCAATTTAGTCCTTACAAGAGGCCAGTCGCTAAAAATCTCCCAGTCTAATATGAAATTGAAAAAACACTAGATTTTTTTTAGGGTTCTTGTAAGAGGTGAGTAGAGCCACCAAGTTTTTTCTATTTGGCTCGAGGGTTTATTTATTGGGATGGCAGATAAAGTCGTAAATAAAGTTAAGATGCCATGTGAATTCCATAAATGGGGAGGGCCATTGGTAGATGAATTCCATCTATCTCTCTGCATATTTAATTACATACCAACTCTCGATGATCCTCCTCTTCCTTTCTCCCTCCCTGTCACTTGGAAAAAGGTCTCGTGCAAGAAACTAGTCCGAGACAACAGATGTAGCATTTGGCTGATGTCAGACCTGGCTAATGCTTCGCTGGTCGCCGGCAGGAACCAGAGGTTCAGGATCCATGGAGTAAATTCTGACTTTCCAGAACTGCAGGGCTAAAATGTCAAACCTACTAGCTTTTTTTTTTTTTTTTTTTGGGGGGGGGGGGCATGTCCCCACCCTTCAATTCAATTTTGATCGATTCATGTTAACTTTTCATACGTTTGATCCGGATTATTAAACTCGAAGGATTTTATATAACAAAATCATGAAATTTAATTTTTAATCAATTAAATTAAATGATAGAATTGAATCAAAATTGAAATACAAAATAAATCTCATGTTTGGTTAAAGGGTGGGATTGAAGAGAAAAATGAATTTAGCAAAACAGTCTGAAGAAAATCAAAAAAATATATAAAAAAAAATGAGAACCAACTAGTAAAAATGGTGTACCATAAATTTGGATTGAATGGTAAAATTGAAAGTAAATAAAGATTTTACAATGAGCTAAAAAAAATAGAAGTCCAGATAATGAGGATCAAATTGAAGAAAAAAACAGCATAATTTTGGATTTAATGATAAAATTAAAAACTAATAAAAAAATTCAAAAAGGTCAAAGAAGTAAATTATAAATCAAATGAATGAGAATTGAACTTAAAATACCAACAACAAATAATATTTGAAATGGAGGTGAGAGAAGAGAAAAAACAAGAAGGGATCACAATCAACCAACTACTTGTCACCCATTCATATGCATTGCACCAATAAAAAAAAAATGATGCTTTGAACAACATGATATAATGATATTCTTGTCTATCATAAGGCATAACAAGAGCAGCAACACGTGTCTATATCTTATTTGTATATTTAGTCAAATACCAAATTATTTATGGGAAAATATAGTAATTACTATAACACCATCATGAGAGGACAAAAAAAACCCTTTCACGTATAATTTTAATATTCTTGCTTTTAAGGAACATTGATCATTGTTTTTTTTTTGTTCTTTTACCTGTTTAAATACCAAATTTTCAGTCATTTGGCATGGTAGTAACAAAAAAAACAACAGTGAAAAAATCAAATTTGCACATTGATATTGGTTTTATTTTATTTTTTATTTTAAGATCATTTCAATGTATTTTTTAAATGCAAAAAACTTACTTATTTCTGATCAATTTGTTAATGACCAGTGAGTTGAATAAAATGAAATTAATGCAATCCATTTTAAGATTTTTTTTTGTGTGAATTATAAAATCATCATTGTATTATTCTAGCTAGCAATGTATGTGAGAGTGTCTATAAGAAGCATGACGTGATGGTCGGTAGTTTACGAACTGTATGACAGATCTCGAGTTCAGGTCAAGACGTTTATTTTTTTGTAAAATCTTTGGATAACTAAAATTTTATTCACTTATATGAATCCATAAAAGATAATTTCTAGAGGATTGAAGTTTTCTCGAATAAAAAAATATATGCGAGAGTTCAGGTGACATATTTTTACATATTTTTTATGCGATAAAAAAAGGTCTGGACCAGTATACTCACTCTCTTTTCTTGAACCTTCAACGAATAAAATATGTACTCCTTCGGAGTTTAAAAGGCTTCTCTCCTCTGCAGAGACACTGATTTATCGGAAGGTCTCTTGTTTCTATCAAGAACATTGTCAAGCAATTATGTCAAAAGTCCAACCTTAACCGTCTGATTCAATGTCCCAACCTCCAAAGCGGTCATCAACTTTCTCACTTAAGAACTGACTTTTTGACTATATAGAAAAACGTTAGTTTCAAAATATATTTAAATAATATTATTTTTTTACTATTGATATATCAAAACCATCTAGAAGTATAATAATTTAAAACTAAAATAAAATTTAAGTTTTCTAGAAAAGCGATCTAACGAAATCTCAGATATTTTTTACATTGCATTGCAGAAATATTTTTGAAAAGATTTTTTTTTAAATATTTTTATTTTAAAGTATATTTTTTATTTTCAGATATTTTGATATGTTGATATAAAAAATATCATTTAAATATATTTTTTAATGAAAAATACTTTGAAAATAACATGAAACATCCACTCTGTCAAGGAACCATCTTAACTAAAAATTTAAGCTTGTAAGTGAGGCCCCTTAATATGATTTATATTATTTTTTAACACACCTCCTCAAGTGAAAGCTCTTTGGGCTTGAAACTTGCACAAACTCAAATCACCTTGTGCTTGATTTTTATCAAATAGAATGGGGGTGGTGAAATTCGAACTCGTGACCGCTGGGTCAACAAGGCTCTGATACCATGTTAAGTAACCATCTCACCTAAAAATTTAAGCTTGTAAGTGAGGCCTCTTAATATGATTTATATTATTCTCTAACACACTCAACATAAAAAAAACAATTTACGTATATAATTAAATGTTATTAATTAGGAAACGAGTTCTTGATCATCCGACATCAATATTCATTCTTTTGTTGAATTCTAAAACACCTCCATTGTATAAAACAAGGTGGTGGTGGCAAGCCAGAGAAACGTCGATTGTCAGATGTTATTGAGGGAGGCAGTGCTGATCATCAAACTGAAAATTCCTTTGTCTTCTTCACTCATCTCCTCGAAAACCCCTGACCCTACGACACCTCCGTGCTGTGAGAAAATTCTAACGCTGCATGCATATTTATTAATATACACAAGAACAGCGGCCATGAACTAATGATCTTCGTTAATTTTCACGACGTCCCTGCCTTAAATATAGAGGACAGTGTGGTTGCATCCAGTATTTCTGGAGCCCACGGAAGAAATATCTCCGATGGAACTGAGACCCGTATTCAATTATAAGAACAAAAGGAAATTAGGGTAATCATATGGTAGGTTTACAGGTACAATATATTGAAATTAAATGGATTGTTTTTCTTTGATTTCAAGTTCGAGTTCTGTAGTTATTAATATGATGACTATAAAAGGCCTATATGGTTGTTAATTCAGGATCTATGAGATCAATCGAGATGTACACAAATTGATCTGAACATCCATGTTAATAAAAAAAGAAAATTAGAGTTTTTTAAACCTATGATATAATCTTAAACTATATATAAAATCTATGTTTGATGATATACAATGTGTTCCGAAATAAATTACAAGTATGTTCATATCAGAGGCAAATCAATTTAGGGTAAAGAGAAAAATAAATCCCGAAATAATTGGAAAAATAAAAAGAATATTAAAAAATAACATCTTCTAGGCCGAAGAATTCTCGACCTTGGTGGGTTCTTAACAAAATTTTATTAGAAATATAATTTGACATGTGAAAACTTTTTTTTAAAAAAAAATTTCGTGTCCTGTCTATCTAATCTAGAAACATAATCTCCATAATTTTGATTGATCACTATGCTGGGCTCTACTGTGAGTATGACGAGTCAAATTAAAATGGAGAGTACAAGCCGACACCAAGTTAGCTCGTGGCTGTGACGGGCAAAATCTAACTTCTCGGCCATTGAATACCCTTTTAGAACCTCCAAAATTTAATTCTATGGACCACTGGCCTTCATTTTTTTTATCAGACATCACTTCACCTTGGTTACTTCGAGCCAAAAACCAGAGAGAAAGAAGAGCCTCTAGATTTATTTAGGTACACTTCCATGAATTTAAGTAGATATCAGACACACATATATTTATTTATTTATTAAGCGGTTTATAGCCCGAGTCACGAGTCGAGTTACGAGTCGGGCAGATCTGATCCTGCCCATTACATGTGCGATTGCCTGATCTTTAATTTCTTAGAGAGGTCATGGATGGGGAGTTGAGCTTTCTTGATAACAAGCACTTGCGGAGAATCGTGTGGGGGTGTGCATTAATTATTCCAATTATATGTTTAGGGTTTAGGGTTTATAATTAATTTTTGAAAACCAGTGATCGATAAATCTAATATAAAGTTAAATTGGCTCTCAAGAATACATGAGAAACGCATTGCTAAGTAGTGATGTAATGATAATTGCAATGTTCCAAGGGAATTCAAAGCGTAACTTGAAGTTGACTCGGGATAAAAACTCGTGTTAATAGTTGTAAGGGTCAATCTAACAAAAATAATAATAAAAAAAATTAATAGATACCTTTTCGAGTATTAACAAGTTAAACTGATCTAGGTTTTTATTATTAGATCATCCAAGTTTTTATTTATTTATTTATTTTCATTCTAAACTAGTTCAAGCTTTAGATCAAATGAGGTTGGTCTAGGTTCTCCAACTATAATTCAAATATGCTTATTTATTTCAACATGAAAAAAATATTTAATTTATTAAATATTCTAGTGAGAGGACTCATTATTATTAAAATGTAGCTTGTATCTTATCCTAAATTGAAAAGGTAAAAGTTTTTATTGTATGCTATAATATAATGAATACTAAATCAATAGATTTGAATGTTGGGGGGAGATTTGGAGGAAAAGCTGGAATCAAAATATGTATATATAAATGATTTTTTTTAATTATTTTTAACACTTGGGCATTGCGTAATATAGTTTATTTTTATTATTATTTTTAGAATTCATTAATTTAAGTTAGTTAATTAAAATTTTGAAATTAATTAATGACATCTCTTTCCCGCTTATCAATTAAAATTATTATCTATAAATTTAAAGCTTAATTATATCCAGAAAATACATTGTTTTGATACTGTAACAAATATAATAATGACAAAATAATATTTTTCATCTGTTTACTGACTTTACACTTGCTAGGCCCATTAGGCCCAGTGTGCAGGGACAGAGTTTACAACACTTGCATAGGCACTCAACTATTACGACATAGACCAGGCCCAGCAGACATTGAGGCCGAGGAGCCATGAACAGTAATTCAATGTCATGATTGGAGCCATCAGGAAAGAGAGAAGTCAACGGTAGCTCGTCAAATTCTCTCACAATCTTGCACGCGTGGTTGCTACTTTTGGATTTCAATGAGCTGCAGCAGAGCAATTCCAGCCTGGATCTTCACTTCCCTGTATCTTTGTTCTTTATATTTTTTATAGTTAATTATTCTAGCATTGATATAGAAATTATTGAAAAACTTTTGTTTTTCAAAAGTGTTTTTTAAGTGAAATTATATAAAAATAATATTTCATTTTTTCTGGTGTTAGATTTGGTTCCATTTATTTTTATTTATTATATTTTAAATAATTTGTTGAATTAAAGTTTTTTTTTTTATTTTATCCACTTTCATTTTTTTTCTATACGATCTGATACTCATTTTTTATTGTTCTGTAGCAAACTTTTATAGTTTCTTTGACTATTCAATCCTTTAAATATTAAAATAGTTGAGAATTAAATTTCTTAATTAAATTATAATCTAAGATTTTTCTGGTTGCCAATATATTAACTCAAGTTTAGAAGATTTACACAGATTTATATTGTTTTATCATTTCTTTCATTTAAGCTAATATTATTTTCAGTTTTATTCTTCAATATAGTGTCTGTCATCCCCTTTAATTTTGTTTTATCTTATCTGTCCTTGATCACCATTATTTTTATTTGTTTTAAATAATTTTAGAGGCTAAACAATTTTACAACTTCATCCTCCCATTTTATTTTCTATTGTGATTTGATCTTTCTTTTTTCATTGCAACTTTGTTTTATTTCACAAGTGTTTTTAATTTACATTTTTCTAGAATTTCATATTTCAGCATTAAATTAGACAGAAATTAAACTCTCTTATCAAACCTAAATCCATCTAAGATTTAACTAGTTCGTGAATTTAAATGGTTAAACTTGATTTAGGAGAATGACACCAACTTATTTTTTTTTGTTTTTTTTTTAAATCGATAATTTTTAGATTTAATTATTTGAAATTTATTTATTTATTAAATTTTAATTTAATTTTTTAATTGAACTCAAGGTTATTATTATCGTGTCTATTACTCAGATCATCAATTTCATTAATTAACACGAATCAATATAGTGTTTTTTTTTTCATTCCTGGTTTGTTGTGTGAAACAAGCATGTGATAATTGCTTAATTTATCACACACACACACATATATTAATCAAGTTTTTTTTATCCTTATTTTAAATATCTCATCGCATGAAAAATAAAATAAAATAAGCTCCTAGTTTAATTACCCAATAAATTTTTAAAAACACTTACTTTTCCACGGAACAGATTCTCCAAAAATCCACAAGCTTTCACCACCACCTCCCTGCCTCGAGCATATCCTCGTGAGGGTTAGGGTTTGAAAAAATGGAACGCAATTGCTGCCATGTATCATTAGCTTTCGTCCTGAAACTCTTGAATTTCCTTCAAGCATTTGTCGGAATTTCAATAATTATTTACTCATTCTGGATGCTTGATCAATGGAATAACAAAGTCCCCGTCTTTCCACCTTCTGCTCCTTCTCCAGATTCTTCTTTTTCTTCTTCTTCTCTCTTGCTTTTGCCCGGCTCTGAATCTCACTCGACTCGGGATCTTGTCTTCTCCGATGTGGCTCCTCGGTTTGAAAACGGACTCGACTTCGACTTGAATTCCTTCCAGCTTCCGGCTCCTTGGTAATCTCGATTTTCTTTCTTAATTTTACAAGTAATTGCTTTGGATTTAATGTTTTTTTCGTGTGTGATTTTATTGGATTGGTTTAGGGTTTTGAATTGCGTGATTTTATGCAGTTAATTTGAAGGGAAGGATTTTAATGCTTAGAGTTTTGAATTGCGTGATTTTATGTAATTATTATAAAGGGAAGGATATTTAATGCCTTTTTTTTTTTCTCGGTCCCTTGGGAGGCCCGTTAAGCATTGTGTTATACAATGGCTTCTTGCATATAGTAGCTTTCAATTTTTGTTAGATTGATCTCTGCTGTAAATTTTACCTGGGCTTTGTTTTAACTGATATTGCGTGCGTGAATCGTGAGTGATTTTATAAGATTTAGATTGTGTGGGATGCTCCGCATGATTTTTTTTGCATTAATTCTGCTAAATCGTGAGTGTGTCTGTGGTTGTTGTGGCTAAACGTTTGGCATTTGAGGGACCTGCATGGAGGGTGTTAATTCTTTCTCTATTTTTATGGCAGGTTCATCTACTCTTTTATGGGAGTGGGCATTATACTGTGTTGCATTACGTTCATCGGTTGTATCGCAGCTGAATCTATTAATGGCTGTTGCCTTTGCTTTGTATCCGGCATATATATACTGCGCTCTGTTTGCTTATTTCCACTTATTTTCATTAGCAAAAGATCTGCAATTACTTTGAGGTGCTCCAGCTTAACAGGAATAGGAACATAATTTCCCCTTTTCTTTTCTTTATACTGGTAAAAGGATCAGACAGTAAAAAGCTTTTACAGTTTCATTATTCTTATGAGTTAAATTGGCAGCCTGTAACATATAATTTGAGGTCTGCCCTCCCTGTTTACCTTAACCTAATCAATTTCAGTACACAATACTCAAAATTGCACTCATTCTGCTAGAAGCAGCCTTGGTTGCATTCATTGCAATTGATCATCGTTGGGAAAAGGTAATTTATTTTTCTTTTAATAAAGCTGCAGTTGGCAGTTTCATTCCTTTCTACATGTAACATAAAACTCCTCCGGGTTACTCTGTTACAGGATCTTCCATTTGATCCAACTAGAGAACTGCAGAGCCTTCGTATTTTCATTGAAGAAAATATTGATATATGTAAATGGGCTGGCATAACAGTGCTCATAATTCAGGTATGTTCCACAGTGATTTATAAATGAGTAATTTGCGACATCTTTGAAAACCAGGTAGTTCCACAATCATGATCTAGTAGTGGAGTTTTGCAAATTAAAGATGCAGGTCCTGCTATGTATAAATTTTTATCCTGCTACTTTCAAATTTTGTGCTTTCAAAACTCTAATCACAACTTAAAAAACTATGATATGCGATACTTAATTAGATCTCTTGTCAATGATATTGATGCAGTCACTGAGACTTGTAGGGTTTTATATGGTGCTGTACTGACAAATGACAACAAACTTTCCTTGTCCGAGAAGTTTAATGCACAATAAAGAAAATTCTTTCTTTGATCCAGTCATATGCATGTATATCAAGATCAAATGATGTTGTGAAAATATGTTAAATGAGTTACTTCCACTGGAAACTGGGTAAACAAATCTTCTCACCCCGCCCTCAATTATATTGAAAAATATCTAAATAATCTTAATATCAAGATTGCTTCTTCCTTGTGCCCAGTGGAAACATGTTAATCATCTGTTTAAATTGTAAGTGAAAATTTACTGAAATAAAGAAGACGAGAAAAATATTCAAATGAAATCAATGGATAATGAGGTGCACAAGGACTGAATTTTGATGCCGTGTGCGGCAGGCTCTCTTTCATTTTTGCTTGTACTGAACATGAACTATTCAATGGTGACCTATCTTTATTGTCTAGACAATTGAGATTTATCTTTGTTTTGCTAATTTTATTGCAATTGGTCCCTCCATGCTTCTGTCATTTCAATCCGAGATGCTTTTTGCCTTCCACACTGGTCACCTGAAGCAAAGGAGCTGTAAACTGTGCACTTAGAATTTGATGGGATTGACCACTCCTGAAATTATGCACAGTTCATGGATTTTCCATTGAAATGCATGTCATCCTAGAATCCATCAAGTTACTGAAGGGTGAATATATCTTAATCTTCATTAGTCATATAAGATCCTATTGTTCTGCCCTTTTAATGGTGCCAGACGTCCAGAGTCAAACTGTGAAATGTTTTCCTGATCATGGGTGCTCATTCTTACCACTGGTGCATCATAGATAAATGAGTAAAACATTTGTTAGAGGCCGCTTTCTCCTAGCAAGGATGAAGCTCTTTGCCCAGAGAAGGGCCAATTGAGTGAAATGTTTTTCCAGACTATGCTTTAAAGAAACCAGAGAGGAAAGAGAAGATATTATGTGCCTATGCATTGTATATCGGGTCAATTACTGAAGAATAACAGTATGTGTGTTCTTTTTCATTCATTCTTGTGCATTCTATATCAATATTGGGTTGCTTTTGAAACTATAATTCACGACAAAAAAATATAATGGTTCTTCACAGTCAGGAAGTTATCTCAATGGACCAAAAGCGTGAGTCCATCTTGAATGAATATTCTTGTCCTGCCATTTTTAGAAAGGTGAATCCACTGAATGCCTCAATGACCATGGCTGGGGATCAGTCTTCAACATGCAGCCTGAAGCCTAAAGGCCAAGCAAATGGCTTACAGCAGCTTCTAGAATTAGGTCACTCTGCTAAGGCAAACTTATTTCATCAGAGTAGTTAAATGGAAGAACAAGAAAAATTGATTATGTTCTGTGCTGGTAAATAAATTAGTGAGATGCTAGAAATATGATCATATTCTCTATTGTGATTTTTCTCAACTATTTTGTTGCATCAAGGGATGTGAAAGTGTACTCTAATTGCTATAGGAGATCCAAAGAAGGAAGGCCAACCTCTATTAGTTTTGAAGTCAAACTATATATTATTCTAGATATCTATTTCTTATAAAGGAAGATATCAACTCTTTTTCACAATACAACTGCCTTTTCACTTGCAGTTGTTTTTATAAAGATTCTATATATATTTCCTTGATGTTTTACAAGGATCCATGGGCATGGAATATCGATGATTTCACAATGGCTTTTTCTAATTCTCTCTTTGGTATTTTTTCCAGGCGCTAGCTCTGTTACTAGCAATGATTCTGCGAGCTATGATTTCCACTCGGAGAAATGAGTTTGAAGAGGATGATTTTGAGAATGTTAGAGGTAGAACAAGGGAGCCACTCCTAAATCATGCAGGCCAAACATTTAGTCCAGGGACTCACACAGACATCTGGACCTCACGGATGAGAGAGAAGGTATTTTTCATTTAGTCACATTGCACATAAATTAAAAATTCTACAGTTAAGAGCTCACGTTTGGCTTTCTGTTACTTATTTTAATCTGGTTGACTGACATATATATGCTTTAAGTGAAAAGGAGGTGGTTTGTGTGATGCTTGGCCAATGTGTTATCGCAATTGTACTCCAGCATTTGCTAAGATTTGCAACAACTAAATATCAGTTTCCTTGTTGATGACTTTGTAAATCAGCTGCATTTTATAACCATTGGAACTGGGAGCTGTAGCATTGTTAAATGGATGTTGTGGCAGTAATAATTGCTGATAGTAGATTTGAAAATGAAACTTTCTAGCGGTAATAAGTGCTGATGGTTGAAACTTCACTAAGCCATCATGCAACCTTGAACATGAAATCCAAGCGGGTAGTGTCATTTGATTGATGAAACTTTTTAGCTAACTAATTGCCTTGATTTCGCTCTTGCTCTCAAGTTGAGAAGACTGGCTTAAATAATTGTATAAAGTTTTCTGTCGAAACAAAATCCACACTTCATGTTTGTAAAACAAACAGCTATTAAACTTATTTTTTCTCATTTATTTAAATTTCATTGTTTGCTGATTGAACATCTCAAGGCATGCATGCATTCCGTGCTGAACTTAGTCAGCTTTCTTCACATATCTAAAATCTACCTGTTTGTTGACTGAACTCCTGATGACATTCATGCATTTTGTGGTGCAGTATGGGTTGAGTACTGGAGATAAACCTAACCTAAACCAGAATGCGTCAATAAGCATGAAATCCAAGTAATGAAGATCAGATAAGTTTCTCGCTCACAAGTTGGGAAGGACACCAAAGTATAGATTCGTTGTCTCACCTCTTACTGATGTCCATATCATTGCCTTTTAGTCTTTTTTTCTTGAGCATTTCTGGAGGAAGTTGTGATATGTATAGGTCCTTAGAAGCTCGTGTGCATGGTCGTTCTGTACTGATTGGGGAAAATATACTTCGTAAGGTAAAAGCTTTTCATTTGGTGTTGCTATTTTATGTTCTCACTTCCCAGTGCCCTCATGTATGTTTTGTTAATTGTTGTACACGTACCATTTGCCGAGGTAATACATTGTGTGTTTATTCGATGTGTCAAAAACACCCATGTTATCCTTTCTAGTTTATACTGATCATCTCATCTCATCTTTGTAGAACCCCGAACGTGTTATGTTTGCTTCTGTTTGGTAGTGTAATGGGATATGGTTGAAACTGCATTTCGTCTCAACCATAATTGTAAGAATATTTATACGTTTTTAGTATTGTGATGCATGGTGCTCTCCAAAAGTATTTTTTACATGAAAATAGTTTTTTGTTTTTGACATAACATATCTAAACTATATAAAAAAAACTTGTTGTTTTTTCAAGTTAAATAGACTTTTGGAAAACATATAAAAGCAAAAACTATTACTAATGAGTTCTACTGAAACTCTAATCTGTCATGGAAAAGCTATAATTTGCAGCTATTTTTTAAATTTATTTTTTCAAATGTAACATAAAACCCACCAGAAAGCGCGGAATACAAAATACAAACTTATGATATGCTCCTAGGAGTGTGTGTTGAGCGGACATGTGAAAGAAGTGTTTTGGTGGATCCAAGGGATACTGGAAATCTCTGTGGATTTCCTCATGTCAACATCTATTTCCTGTGTTCTTTGCTGCTCCGCAAGTTATGGCTCTCATGGGTGTTAATCACAGCGATCAAAGCCGCAGATCTCCTCTCTCTGCCTCATAGATACTCCTAACTCTTCGACTTCATCCATGGAAACCGCTGTAAGTCACGTGATCTGTACCTGCTCATTAATTTTGTCAGAAAAAATATTCGCGTCTTAGCATCAAGTTTTTTTTTCTATCTTTACCCTCGCAGATTAAAAAAAAGGTTTTGGTTTCGTAGTATGTTATGTTATTTTCACTCCATAATAGTCTCAAAATATCTTAATTATATATATATAAATAACTATATTAGATTTTGCCTTTATATTTAGAAACTATATGTAGCTATTTTTTTTTAAAAAATGACTTTTTCTCGAGAATTAAGGATAGCTATTTTTTAAAATTAAAATAACCAAGATAGGTAGCAGGTTATGGGAGAACACCTAACACTCTTCTATTGGCTTTATTTTATAGTAGATTCCAAGTACACTGGCTTGTGACAGCCATCCTGGAATATTCTCCCCCGTTTTATTTTTATTTTTATCTTTATCTTTAAAAATTATTGGTGTTATGAACTGACTCGATCGAACAAGTGAGATTGTGTATTTGGTATGGGTTGCAGGGTCTTTTTAAAGTACCTTTTTATTTGTAAATATGATCATAATTTCACATTAAAAAATGAGTAACATTTAAAAAAAATCATTTTTTTGCCAAATATACTTTTAAAACACAAATATAAATATGTATTCATGAATAGTTGTAAAATCTTCTAGAAGCAAAATTCAAGAAGCTTTCAATGATTTAAAATCTGCGTGAGAATCCCCAGCTAATTGATGTGTGTTAATGTCCTAAACCTGGAGCAAATTGAAATGAAGCAGTGTATTACAAAGGAGGACCCGCTGGTGCATCCGTGTCGAATGATAAAAAAGTAGTGTCGAAGAAAATAGCTCACTCTCAACATGGAGTCGATCTCCTTGATGCTCAAATATGTTTTCCTCAGCCAAAATCAACGGTTGAATCACACGCATTTCAGTGATTGCACAGATCACCTTTATTACTGCACTATAGTCTTCCTAAAAAACATGAAAGGCTGTAAAGACAGCTTGTTTTATCTTTCTATGGACCATCGGCAGCTATCAAAAAGCGAACTCACATTTGCCAAATAGCACATATTTACTAATTTAGGCACTTACAGGTATTGAACAAATAAAATAAGGTGGCTGGGATCTCATTGTTGAAATTCAATTACACAAATAGATAGCTTGAAGAGTTGCAATAAATAGGGAAAAAAGAGTTAAAAAAGCCTCATCACATCCTACCAGTGAAATCAATGACAGCCTCCTCAACAAGCTCATCCAGCAACTTCCCTTCTATCTCTTTTCGCAAAGTATCTAACTCCACTCTCATCTTATCTACCCACCCTTTGCTTACTACCTCCTTCCTCACCACCATCTCCACCACCAGGCTGTTGCTGTCCCCACCACCATCCCCAGAAGTACATCTCACATCACTACAAAACCATTCTTTCACCTGAGCCCACACGTACTCAGCTACCATGGGTTGTGCACCCTCTACCAACCAGTTTTGTACCCCACTACATGCCAAAGCCCTCGTGCTCCTGTCTGATCCATGACCTGTGATCTCAACGAGCGCTGCATTCACACAGTCAAACACAAGTTTCAAATTTGATCGTCTCTGCCTTCGCTTTGCCTCGTGCAAATGCAACTTGTCGTTTGGATTTGCGTGTCTGTCTCTCAATGATGGGTCTAATGGGCTTTCAGGTGAATGCCATCTGGAAAAAAATGAATCTAGTTGCATTTCGTGATCAAGGCCAGCTGCTGTTAGTAGAGTTTGGACAAAGGAAAACCAGTTCTTTTCATCTTCCTCGGCACCTGAGGAGACCGGAGTGGGAGAGGGTTTTAGTGGATAGGAACTAGCTGTCTCTGCACAAGAATTATCCCATGATAGGGTTCGAGCTACCGATTCTATAGGTGGTGATTTACCAATCAAATTAGACTTATGAGGCACTTCTATTCCTGCATTAAAGAAAAAAATCATATGATCTGACTGGGAACTTGAGAAGAGTACAGGAAATATCTCAAAAGATCCTAAAATAGGATATTTACCCCTATAATCTGGCTTCTGTATCAAGCTAGAAATCACAGGAATTGTGTTGTCATCCTCTTCAAATGGGGGTTCTAAAACTGAGATTGGACTTGGCTGATCCTGATTCTCATTCATGTTTCCAGGCACCACAGGCTTTGCTACAGATAGCCCTCCCTGCAAAAAGTTTTAATATGAATGAGAAAATGATATTGCTGCATTGCTTAAAATAGGATCATGTAAAAAACGAAGGTGTTCCATACTGCAAAGGGAAAAGTACAAAATGTATGACTTGTACTGTTTCATTTAAACATCATCAAAATTGATGCATTGGGCACCAACCCAAACTCATTTTCCTAGCCCAAATGATGATTTGACTTGTACTGTCCAACCCCACAGCAATTAATTAACAAACTATAGGAGGTAGGAAGTACAGACTGGGATTTGACAATGGTTGTTAGGACATACAGTTTTCATGTCTCTCAATCATGTTTCCATAAACTAACTGTAGACACACCTTTTGATTTACTAACAGCAGCAGCATGCATGATTAAAAGAGAACAAAAAACAGAGCAAAAAGACAGAAAGAAAGATAGAACTACCTCATGAGAAACAAAGTCTTGCTTTGTTCCCATGCTGATAAATTCTGGATAGGTAGGTATGGATGCTGACGCATGTAAACCATGAGATGAACACTTTTCAGGACCAGAACTATTAGCACATTGAGCTGCACCATCACTAACTTTTTCAGTCAGAGGAACTAGAAAACCAGGGGTTTCAGGGATGGCAGATTGAGATTCATCTTTAGATTGGCATGCAACAGATTTATCTTTACTTGGTTTCTTGTTCCTCGAGAAAAATAAACTAGAAACTTTCCCCTTTAGAGAAGATTTCATGCTCTTTGCCTTTGTCAGATCCTTTGGAAATTCAGTTTTGCCAGCATCAGGGGATGAAACTTCAACATTGGGCCTAGCACCATGCACCGTGGTAGAGACAGGCAAAGACTTGGACCTTAGAAGAGTTGTAGGAGAATCAGGCATGCCCTCTTCCTTATTTATATGATTAGTGATGCAAGAGGTAGATCCTCTTGGTTCTTGTTCCTTAATACCAACCTCTTTGTCGGCTCTCATAAATTTCTTTGTATCCGAAAGCGCAAGCATCTCCCCCAAAGTGCTAGAGCTTCTTCGGGCATTTTTTTGCTCCAGAGATCTCCCACTTGATGCCATCATGGCCCATCTTTCAGAAAGTCGCTTCTTTGCTTCTCTGCAAACAGATGACTCTGGAGAACAAGATGCACGGCTGAAGGAGGAAGAGGAGTAGGGGCTATCAAACCTATTGATGTAATCCCATGAATGTCTAGAAGTCGGTGACATGATTTCCATATCACTTAGATTTTCCACCGCATAGTCATTTACTGATTTGTTAAATGAACTGTCATCGCCAGTATACCCATTGGAATACACAGAGGAAAGAAGAGTTTCATCCCTCCGGTGGCCCATCAGGTTTTCATGCATGTTCCGAGTGATCACCTTTGCCACCTCTCTCGGTTCCTGAGCCTCAACATCTTCAGGTTCATCATAAAAATCTTCACGACTTAACATTCTTGGTGGTGATGAGGGTGGTGATACCAGAGCCTTGATGTCATGGATCTTCCCAGGGCTAGGTTTCAATACTACTATTCGAGTCGGTTGAGCAGGAGGATATTCAACAATCTTCTCACTGGAAAAGGCAGGAGAATATCCTAGATTGCTTTTTTCCCACCCAGTAGCTTGTCCAGTATGTGCCGGTTTCTTTGTAGGTTTATCACTCTTCTTCCCTGATCCTGCAAATCTTTCATTGTCAACCAACTTAGAAGGCCTAAGAACAGTGATGTGCTTTGTCTCAGGAGATGGAGGCATAGATTGCATGTCATGCAGATGTTGAGAGAACAATGAATTTGGCTCCTGCAGAAACATGAGGAACAAATCTTTATTGGAACTTAACACTTCTAGTGCATCTTGGAATTCCTTGGACTGGCGGCCTTTTTCATCTGTTGACAGACGTTTTGCTTCCAAGAACTTCTGGCGAACAAGAGCCATCTTTTTTGTATTTACATTTTCTTTGTGATTTCCTTTTTGAGGTGAATTGTCCCTCACAGTTGTCTTTTGGGATTGCTGCCAGATTTCATAGACATCTTTGCATTCACTTTGCTCATAGCATGGACGACCTTCACTAGGCATCTGCTTGTCCAAACAACTATGATCTTCATCCCAAGTCTCCACAAATATCCCAGAATGACTTAAAGAACGCCTCATATGACCTCTAGAGTGGCTTCTTTGTGCTGCAGCTGCAATAGGCTGCTGATGAGGGAAGGTATCAAGTCCCATCAACTTGGCAACCAAATTGGGTGGATTATGCTTCGATTCCACTTCTTTGGACATTTCTTGGGCAATGAGTGTCTTCATAGGTGTTCCATTTGCTTTCTTATTCGAGGAGCTTCTCCTCAACTCGGATACAATCTGCAGACCATACATAGATCAGTGCACTATATTTTATTATCCTATTGTGTAGACAAGTTCTGCAAAGAATCTCTCCCTTCACTGGACTATGGTCAGTATTACAAATAAACAATTTCCAATAGTTTACCATTTTATCCTCAACCCGATCACCGTAGGGTACACTCAACATCCTTGCCACATCTGATTGACTCCTTGAGATTGAAGAACCTGCCAAACCACTACCTTCATGTCAGCAGCAGTTGGTTTGATATAATATAATGCAAGATGCACTGCCAACAAAAGATAAACGGCCACCATTATTCCTGCACAGGACAAGAAAGGAAGGATCTGCTCCTACGTGGAATAAAACAGGTCATTCAGATCCAGCCAGGCCAGAAAGATAATGTGTTCCAGTGGCGCATGTAAGAAGAGCTACGAACCAAGTTAAGAAAACCAAAACAGGCAAATTGAAATTCTGTGATGAGTGGAAAAGACAGAATGCCCACAAAAGCAGACAACAACAGATGGAAACATGCTAGATGACTCATTTATATTGCTCAAACACCCTGAATAACAAAACCGTAACAATAGATGACTGAAGCTGTTTGAATCAGCAAATTGCGAAGGAGTTAAAAAACTTAAAATCAACTCCTACTAAAGCCAAGCAACAGCTGCTTGTCGCGAAAACGAGAATCTCAACTACAGAATTTCAAGAAAGAACAATTTGGACAAAATAATCACCATCATTATGTGGCTTATCTGTGAGCAGCCTGTTTCCAGCGACCCCGTTGCTTAAATCAAAAAGATTCACCATCCTGCCCAAGCATCCTGGATACGGTTTCTCTATATTCTGACCCTTTCTGTACTGCATCGCGTTCATCTTAACACCTACTATAAAACACAATTCATCAGATCAATTGTCAGTTTAACACCTCGTGAAAAAACAGAAACTCCGACTCTAAAGCAAGACATCTGTTCAGAGATAAAAAAAAAAAAGCGCAGAGAGAAACGACATGCTGCTAAAATGACTGCATTGACAGATTAAATGGGAAAAACAAAAGTGGGATCAATGATTGCATAGGAAAGACATGAAATGAAAATTACATACGAAAGAAGAAAGTAGCTTCTCCAATCAGGCAAAACCCTCTGCAGAATTGGATCAATCAAGAATCAAATGACATCCATGTTTATCAAAACTTTAACTCGCTACTACCTACCCTTCCCCCTCTTATCCCTCTTTCTGCAAAAGTATGAGAGCTCAGAAGATACCACAACTGATTTGGATTTTGCAGTGAAAGAATAGGAAATGGGCCCAGGAATCAAGTAAATCGATAAAAGAAACCGCTTGTTGAGAAAGTAAAACAATCCAAACGAATCAAAACAAAGAAGCTACCTTGATTTAAGAGAAAAGCAAACCAAAAAGACAACCCTCTTTTACTGCAAACAATATTCCCTCTTCCCATGTTCTGTCAATTTCTCCCGTCAGTAACAAAAACAAAACAAGACCCATTTTTGTTTGGTAAAAAGTAATCAAGAACCCAATTCAGACAAGAAATTTGAAATTCAATAAAAAAATTAGAAAAGGTATAATTTTTAAAGCTAATCAACTTCCAAAAAATGCTGCATTTTTTTAAAGAGTCCATCCTTTGCAGCCATTACAAAGGGAATTAAAAGAAAAGGAGAGATCGAAGAAAGGGAGGACAAAGTAGAGAGGTAAAGAACGGGAAAAAGTGATTGTGTGCTCTAAAAGCGCAGCAGCTGACACAATATAGAAAGAAAGAAAGAAGTGTTCTTCAGAGAGAGACGAAGTAGAGACCTGGCATCCGGAATCTGACATCCCGGTGGAATGTGACCGGAGATTCGCGCTGTAGAGCAAGGCTGATGTCACAGACAGGCACAGCGTGTGATCTTAGCAAAGAGAAGAGAGAGAGTGTGGTGTTTTGTTTTTTTTTGTTCACCGACTAGGAGGAAGTAAGTGGGAAGGGAGGAAGTGTCGGACTTGAAACTGGTTTTCTTAATTCTGATTTATTTACGTGTTTCGATTACGAGTTTGGCTTGCAATCGATTTTACAATTAAAAAAAAAAACATTTAATATAGTAATTAATACATTAATAAATATATTATACATGTTATTTAAAAATGCTTTAACGAAATGAAATTATACCAGAAGAGATAGAGAAATTGCTCTTTATCTATAAAATTCGATCATGGAACAAAAAAAAAAGTATATTATTTATTAATTTTTGCCAATCCTTAGCTTCTTCTTTTTTCAATAATCTTTAGGGCAGTAGGTTTTTCCTTTCTCCTTATCATCTCTAGAATGCAGCATAAATTGGTCAAATCTAATACATTTACTGTTTTTTTTAAATATTCTCGAGAGGTTTCTTATGAAAATTTTCCTAGGATCAATCTATCCAAACTTAAATCTCTCAATATAGTTATAAAATTGACATGATGACAAATTCTTGAATTAGCAAGTTGACTTAGTCTATTTTTGCATCCAAAAAATTCGAATAAAAATTAAACGCTATATCATTTTTTTAAATATTAATTAAGTTTTGGGTGTTAATCCATCTATGGATGTTTGACATTGCGTTTCAAAAACGTTTTTGAATATAATTGAATTTTTTATTTTAAATTAAAAAAAATTAATGTATTTAAATCATCTTGATGTGCTGGTATTAAAAATATTTTTTAAAAAATAAAAAATATATATTATTTTATTGTATCTTTGAATGAAAAATAATTTAAATCGCATTTCCAAACTGCGACCAAGTCATCCCAGTTTTTTAAAATCAACTTCCTCTATGGTTTAATAACAGTTTTTCATTTTCTATTTATCATCTCTACAACACAAGCACATTGGATCAAATCTAACACAGAACACACACACACACACACATATATATATATATATAACACACACACACGCATATATATATATATGCTACTTGATTTGAGATATTTTCAAGAAATTAGGAAACATTCGAACCAAGCTTTTTTAGGAGGATAAATCTATATAAAATTAAACCCTAAACACATGCAAGGAAGTAATATTTACAATTCAAATTCAACAGTAGTTGTCAACAGGGTCTTGGCCTGGTGGTCATGAAGGACTTCTCCCTTCCTCTCACCTCAGGTTCAAGCCTTGTCTGGCACGCCTATCACCTCCGCGATGTCTTACATGCTCATTGGGTTTGCAGGATGTTCAGTGGACCCAAAAATTTAGTTGTGGTGTGCGCAAGCTGGCCCGAACACCCCAATTAATAAAAAAAAAATCAACAGTAGTTATAATAATATCCACCACGTTCATGGAATGCTAGCAATGATTTGGGCGACATTAAAGGATAAGATGCAACGGTAAAAAAATTACTGAGAGGTGAAAACACGGAGGATATGAGTGCATTCACTGCCTTGCCTGCAAAAATAATTAAAAAAAAAAAACTCCATGATTGAGCTCTGTGACCATAAGAGCCTCTCGCATTCAAAATTTGGCTCTTGCATGCCCCCTCATTTCTTGTTCTTGACATGATGACATGACAGGAAGGGAGCCAGCAACGTTTAATATTAAGAAAATAATTAATTTAATATGTTTTTTAAATAAAAAAAAACACTTGCATCACAACATTTAAACACATTATTTAAGTATCGTGATAGCTTTTATAATTATAATTTTTTTTAAAAATCATGGTCAGCAGCTCTTACTATTGCACCGCACTATAATACAAAACGGAGCCCTTGTGATGTATTTTTATACACACCACATTTATTCAGAACATGTAATTTATGGTGAACATTCATTCTCTAGATTTGGGTTAGGATTTTCTTTTATTTCTTGGCCAACACCATTGAATTGAATTAATATCTATTCCATCAATGTCCACAGGGGGAGCTGATCTTCTTCTTCTTTTTCTTTTTTTCTTTTTTTTCCGGGTCCCATACCAAACTAATTAATAAATGCCATGTTTCCGAGGACCTGATCTGATGATAAAGAACGTGTATTTATTTTCCTTGTTGATTTTTTCAGTTCGGTTATGGAATTATTAGAATAAATGGTTAAATTGAGTTCCTGGGATATAATTTATATTATTTTTTTATATATTTTTTTTAAGTAAAAGGTTGTACTTGATTTTTATCAAATAAAATGAAGGTGGTGAGATTCGAACCCGTGACCGTTGGGTCAACAAGACTCTAGTATCATGTCAAATAAAAGCTTGAACTGTTTGGTGGAGATTTAAGATATAATTTATATTATTTTATAACAAAATGAACATCTAAAGGCAAAGCTTGATGTAGAACGTGAGATCATAAAATCATGGAAAAAATAAGGATTTTATTGTATATTCTTATATCATGTATTAATTATATCTTTCAGGTAGTGTATAATTTCTGTTTTATTAAATTCATTTTAATAGAGATGATGGCATGCAGTACACGTAATTAAGCGCTGCACAGCGTTGAATCTCACTGGAATTTCTCCACAACGTCCCCCCACCTGCCCTGTTCCCCGCTGTCGTGGCCCGGAGGGCACTTCTTAGAGTGGGAAAATAAATAAATAAATAAATAAAAAATACGTGTAGTCATAATAATTATATAATAATGAAAATCGACAGGACAAGCTCTTAATTGCCATGCATAAACCAGTATTTAAACTTGTGGGTTTGTAGTTTCAATGCCAGGGTTACGAGAGGATGAGATTCTCTATTTTTCTTTTCCACCTGGCGAGGACGAGGACGAAAAAGGATGCTCTTCTCCATGTATAAATAATATGCAAATGTGTTAACAAATTCAACTCGGTATAATGGTTCCAATAGTTGGATTTTATAATAAACTTTAGGTTAGTTGAACATTAATTTATGGGGCCACGTCAATTATTTACAAGTTGCCACCTGTGGTGGGATTGGCTCATTTGCTGTCAGTTTTGGTCTTACATGGATTTGCTCCCCCACGGGCTGAGTAGTTATTTTTGTCAACGTAAGAAAAATATCAGGGTAAAAATAATTAAAGATTTGAGTCCTTGGTCCAAGTAGTAGTTTAAAGAATAAAAAAATAAAATAATAATAACAATAGTAAATTTGATATAAAAAAATATGAAAGAAAAAAAAATAGACGTGGCCTGATTGGATTATCAAACAACCTAGTAAATTTAAAATAAAAATAAATATTTTTATTTTTTTTCAAAAATATTTTTGAAATGCAATAACAAAACCTTAATAAATTTAGTTTTTTTTTTATTTATTATGTATAGGTTTTATTTACTTCACTCTATACCCATATACACTCATCAACGAACATCAATGGAGAAGTAAGATACGACTAAGTTTAATGTCATGAACACCCCATCTTTCAATAGTGTTTTTTTTAAAAAAAAATTCTTTCACGATAACTTATTTTAGTATCTTTTTTTGTGTGTGTGTTTATATAAAGTGAGATGATTTAAGCATATTTTATATCTATTTTTATAAATGATTATTCCTAATACATAGATCACTCTTTTCATATATATATTTTATTGAGAAATTATTGCACAACTAGATCTTTACGAATTAAAATAAAAGAATATAATTTAGCTTTTTTTATTAATTATGTTTAGAATTACCGGCTTCACTCCTTGTCCATATTCATTCAGCAAGATGCATCGATAAAAGAGTAAGGCAAGACTAAGTTTAATATCATGAATCATTCCATCTCTCAATCTAATGGTGTCCTGCTTTAAAATCTAATTAAAATTTAAAAAATTAATAGAATCATAATTGTTAAATTTGATTCGATACAAGAACCGAGATTAGAAGTCAAGCAGACTAGCCTTTTTTTTTTTCCTTTTTTTTTAATAAAGCTCAAAACAATATTATTTCAAACTTTATTAGAAAAAAAAGGTCACTGAATCGACTGTCTACCTGAGCCAATAACTCTTGCATGGTGCAGAATTGCGGCCTACAGGGGTGACCACCTTGCTAGAAATCTTGGTCGATGAATTTAAGTGGTGATAATGACATTAACCATATAAATTGAGAGGAGGGATATCTGGCCATTTAGAGATGGTAGGGGAGATAACTAGCTCGAAACCTGCCACCACCCACTGCTATCATCACTCTTTTAAAGAGGTGTTTGACACTGCGTTTTAAAAATATTTTTTTTAATTAATATTTTTTGATATTTTTAGATCATTTTCATGTAATAATATCATAAATAATTTTTTAAAATAAATAATTATCATTTTAATATTTTTTTTAATAAAAACTATTTTCAAAAACAATCGTGTCCATATTATAAAATAGACAATAAAATCTCACTTTCCCCAGATTAATGCAGATGATGAATTGGGCAACCCATGATCTCAGCCATTCAGCTTACCCCACAACTTTTTCAAGAAAAAAAACAGAGAGGGAGAAAAAAATCCAAGTAGAAACTTTGGTCCCCGAGCCTTGATTTTTTTAATTAACACCTAAATTATCCAAAAAATATCTTCCCTTTCAATTAGACCTTCAATTGGTGTTTCTAAAATTATATCCCACGTATTTTTTAAAGACAAGCAACATCTTGTATAAGGATTTAACAATCAATACTATTTAAGAGCTTATGAAACATCTTTCATAATTCATTTAGGGTGATGAATATTCTTTTTATCACTTAAATATCTTTATATAGTTTATGTTATATCAAATATCTACTTATTTATTATCTTTATCAAGATAATGTGTAAAATAATCAAAACATATTATTTCCTATATAATATAAACTTGGTAATCTCAAGTCTAAGGATCTATTACATGATCTTCACGTAAGTCTATCCATAGACAAAAATGACATCTTTATATGAAATTCTTATTCGAGTTAATTTAATGTACATATCATTTTACAAGTATCTACATATTAGTCTTAGATATCCCTCATACCCTAGATTATGGGATAAATTACTTTTTTTTTATATAAAAAAGGAACATAATATGTACTTGTCTCAGGAACTTTAAAAAATATTTATCATTATGAGAGCATTGACCTATAATATTTACAAATAATAATTCGAGGCAATAAAAATCCCATAAATATAATTTCATTATAAAATATAGAATAATTTCATTATAACAATCCATAAGTATTTGCTATAATTAAACCCTTTCCATTCGTTGATTTCAAGAATCATGATAATTGAGTGGATGTTGTCGTTTAAAAAAAAAGAAAAAGAAAAAGAAAAAGAAGTTGTGGTTCAAATCAACTATGGCCCTTGTGAACCCAATTTTTCAAGAGGAGATTCTCAAATGAAATGACCACAAGAGAGAGACTATAAGACAAAAGTAACGTTCCTATTATTTGAACCAGCAATATATATATATATATATATATATATATATATATATAAAATCTACGACAAAATCTTACTTGAGTACGTGTATGCTAATGACAATGACTTGCAATTCTGTTCATGGACGTAACCTAATTGATTTTTTTTATTTTTTTTATTTTATCAAATAGCTCAGTTGACTCGTGAACTCACAGTATAGGATGTGGAATTACAATAACTTGACCTTCTTTCTTTTTTTCTTTTTTTAGAATGTTAAATAGAAAAAAGAGGGCAAAATCTCTCCTTCATATAAAACGTAATTGGATATAATTAATAGAGTAGTATTACAGCACATTTTACAAAAATATAATAATTTTTTTATTTAAAAATACACAGATTATTAGATTAATGGGAACTATAAACTACAAATAGATCCCATCATAATTTAATCACTTATATATATATATATATTTTAAAATTATTTCATCACATTTTTTTGACATTTAATTCCCATTGTGTTTCTCCTCTAACATTACTCGTGTCATCAACCCAACAAATTGAACACGAGATTGCTCTTCACTAGAGGATTGAAGTCTTAACATTTACCAAATAGCCAAGTACTTATTTATTTTTTATTAATATAATTATTTGTACCAACTTGCATGTATTTCGATTAATTTCATGGATTTTAAAGTTAATAAATATACAAATCTCTATCTAATATAAATTACATAGTTCAAATTTGAAATCACAGGAAATAAACCCTTCGAGCCTCGAGCTACTATATGAATCCAAGTTTTTTAATTTAATTTCACGATGAACATGAGTGAAGTAGCTAGTACGACAAGTGATATCACTCATCGAGAAATTTGCAGACGAGATTAGTGTTTATAGCATTATTCAAATATTTTATAATCATGGAAAGACGAAAAGGCTTTATTATAAATAATTCTTAGAGTAAAGTCAGTTTCTTGTGATTATAATTATGTAAATGCCCGTTTGACATTGTGATCCCACCGGTTTTTAGCCGAAATTTGAAATATTTTTTTTTTCATTTTAAACGAATATGTTTTTGTGTGTTTTAGATAATTTTGATGTGCTGATTTCAAAAATGATTTTTAAAAAATAAAAAAACATCATTTTAATGTATTTTGGCACGATAAACACTTTGAAAAGCTACCACAACCACACTCCCAAACAGGTTTTTTAATAGATTTGCAAATTGCGTATCTTATAGTCATCCAAAATTTGGAACGTAACAAGTAAAAGGTTGCTCCAATAATTGCCCATATATGTTTTTTTCTCTCAAAAGATCGTTTTCTTGTTTCTTCCCAAGAAAATAATAATAAAACATAATTGTAATTTTATAATTATATGAGATTTTTTTAATATTTTATTTAGCATCATAACTATTTGTTTCCTCGCGAAACCATGTTCGAAGGCATCATTTGTTTTTGTACTTGAGATTATAATCAAGTGGGTTTTAAAATTATATTTAAATAATATTTTCATATGATTTTAATGTGCTAATACTAACAAAAAAAAACAAAACTTTTACCAATAATACTATATACACATAAAATCTATTTTTATTGAATGATTTGAGTAAATCTCAAATAAATTCTGTGGCTATATTTGGATTCTTGGTCAAGTCTCCAAGCATTTTCCATATCTGAATGGTTTCACGAGATTTTAAAAATTTATAATTTTTTAAGAATCAAATGACATTGCTGTAAAAAATAGATTGTCACGGTTAAAAAAACTAAATAAAAATTCCTTCACGTAGATCTCATTTGAGATGGACCCTGTCCTTCCAGGGATCGTGGTGCTGATAGAATTAGTTAGCTGGAGCTGTTGACAGTGGAGTTAGTAGAAAGGCACCTGTACTGTACGTAGCCATAGCAAGAGATTCCTTGGGATTGCTGGCGAGCTCATTGGTGATGGGCGAGTGGTTTACTTTTGGCAAGAGGAAAGAGAGCTTGATGAGGCAGACAGGTTGCAAATCAAAGCACAAAGTGTTCCCTTAATTACGATAGTTGTTGATACAGGTTGCAAATTAAAGCACTAGTGTTTCATTAATTACGGTACCCGGCCGGGAAGTCTAATTAATACCTTTCGTTTTTATTTTAAATACTTGGATATCAAAACAATTTTAAAAAATATTTTTTATTAATTAAAGATTGATATCTAACTATCTAATAGATGATTTAATGATAAAATCTTGAGATTAAAAAAATCACTTTTTTTTATGGTCTCATTCAAGCTTTGTAGTTGTTACTACGATGATAAATGAAGATTTATATAGTCGTTAATTTTAATATGCTTGAAATTAATTGAAATATATATAAATTAATTTGAATATCTATATTAATAAATTTTTTTTTCGACGGAACCTTTTCCAACATATAAAACCAATAACAATGAGTCTTATGATCATTATTAAAAAGGAAAACAAAATGTCGTATCCTTCGCAACAGAACACTCAAGCCAAAAATGATGCTTAAACCTTCGATATTGTGCCCCGTCCACGTGAGTGAGTAGGATACACACTTGGTTTAAGTTATTATGGGAAGTATATTTGTGGTTATTTTTAAAAATATTTTAAAATAATATTTTTTTTAAAATTATTTTTGATAAAAACATATTAAAATAATTTAAAAATACTATTTTTTAAAAATAAAATAAAATATATTTTTTAATTTTTTTCAAAAATATTTTTGAAACACAATATTAAGCATCTCTGAAAAGATTAATGCATGCTCTCCAAATATTATCGACGTGATTAATTGAAAACTCCAAATATTATTAGATGGACTAGGAAAGGGGCCCGAGTGGATCGGCTACTCAAGGAGCCCATCGTCCGAGTTACAGAAAGGAAGACATGTAATCACATTATCCACAGGGATGGGATAGGGTGCCCAAGTGGCAGCATCGTACTGGAGGAAAAGATTGAAATTAGCTCCAAAGATGAGATAATTCTGTCCGAAAAAACAAGAAATTCACCTCATTAATTCCAAGCCTCTCAATCTCCACTTCTCTGTCTCCTGCTTAACCAGAGTATTTGGTTGCCACACTTCATCTATCATCAGAAAAAGAGACACACACACAGACAACATGGCTAGCTGCAACATGGCATCAGCTGCTTCAGGGTTTGCGTTGACACCAAATGTTGCAACCAATACAAACTCAACTTCCAAGCCCGCCGTGTTGTTTTTCTCTTCAAAGAACAACAAAAACTATTCGAGGCTTGTCGTAAGGTCAGCTGAAGAGGGTGCATCGCCACCTGCTGCCACCACAGAACCAGCTGTGGCTGAAGCTCCAAAACCTAAGCCACCACCAATTGGGCCCAAGAGAGGAACCAAGGTCAGTTATCGAACGCTTCTAGTTCTTGTACTTCTGATAGTTGAAATATGTGTCGAGGTATCCGGGAACCAGGATCCTCTCTATTCTTCCATGTTGTATCTCAATTGCTGCTCCTAAAATCAAATTCAGAAAGCCGCAAAACAGTAGTGTCAGTTGAACTCCAAGCAACTGTTTTTCTCTTATTCCCTTGAAAAAATACCAAAATTATAGTAAACAACCATGCTTTTGGTCTTGGTCATCTAAGATTTTAAATGGGGTTTTTAATTCCCTTCCCATTGATTAAATTCGTACTTAGATGTGACAAGCAAACAGTTAGCTGTAAGTAAAAACAGCAGTAGCATTTCTGATCCAGCCACACTACAGGTGAAGATACTGAGGAGGGAATCCTACTGGTTCAATGGCGTTGGATCCGTAGTAGCTGTTGATCAGGTAATACCATCTCTCTCCTTCCTGACCTTTTTTTTTTATCTAATTTCTTTTCTGTCATGGTTATTTACTATGGATTTGGAACGGACAGGACCCCAGGAGCCGCTACCCGGTGGTGGTTCGATTCAACAAAGTCAACTATGCCAATGTATCTACAAACAACTATGCCTTGGATGAGATTGTGGAAGTAAAATGAGTGTGATGTTTGTGTATTGTAGTTTTGGTTTTCTTATTTATTATCCTACTCTCTACCTTTAAGCTTTGTATGTGTCATGAATGTGTATCATACTCCGCCTCTGTGATTCTCTATTCTTTCTTGTTTGTTATATCTCAATTGCTGCTTCCTAAATCAAATTCAGAAAGCCATAAAACGCTAGTCCTTAAGCTGCACCAACTGGCTGTAATTTGTACCGAGTTTCTGACCACAATGGAGGCACAATCTCTATCCTGCTTTTCCAAAAGAGGGTAGAGTTTATAATTCTACAAATCTGGTTAAATTGTATGGTACAGCTGATAAAAAGTGGAAATTTGAGCCAGTAAGCTGCTTCATAACACACAATCCGTGATGCTTCTTGAAGGAAACAAGGCCTCGTAATCATTCATAAATCATCATAGGAAGAAACTAAATCAATTATGGGATGTGTGTCAGAAAAGCTGGTAGACTTGTAGTGCTTTTAGATTCTGTGTTTAGCTCTGTTATGTCAATACAATGTTCATGTGAGCAGGGATGAAAACCAGAATCCATAAATGCAAAAAATCCTACAGCTTATGCTGGCACGGATGCCATCGCTTCAAATTTATTGGTCGAAGTGATAAAGCTTCTTAGAAGTTGCTGGGCAGCGAGTCAATATGAAAATGTATGCTCTAATATGTGAAATGAAAACCCTTTCAGATGTACTGTCCAGCCCTTAGGAAAAAGAATCAACTTGTGGAACCCAAAGAACAAATTAGTATCTGATGCAGCGCATTTGAAGAGTTAATTGCATTAGGGTCTCTCACGCACCAAGTTACAACCCTTTTTTACATAGTGGCTGAAAAATTAACATGGAAAAATAATAAAATTGAAAAACAGCATCTACTAGGTCTAATTTGAGTACGTTCTAGACATCAGTTAGCTGCTACTAGCCTACTCCCTGTTGAATTGGGAATACTGTATAATGTCAGATTTACGACTGTTTTTATATTCGACCGATCATTTTGCGTGTTTGCATCCACAATGGCATCCTGGGATATTATCTATCTTTGATTCTGATTGCCTGAACCAGCACCCAAAAGTCATTCCAAGTCAGTAACAGTGATGACTTGTGACCGGGGATTTACTGAGAGAAAAACGAAAAGAAAGGAAGAGCATAGTACAGAGCATTTTCTAGATTAAGGTGATCGTGTTCATCCCCTGTTACTAAATTTTGTTTTCTTTGAGGAACAACAATCAATCTCTCTCTTGTTACTGTAAGGAAATGTACAATAACCAGCACCACTTCCATGGACACGGCCATCCAAACGTAGAGACAAATACCTGCAGGACAGAATGTACTCGGAAAATTAAGACTTACAAAGCAATCATCATCCTGACTTCTATATACAAGTAAAGGAAAAACAGAATGTTAAGGATCACACAAATAGAAAGAACATCACAGCAGATAGAAAGGAAACAGTCGCACGTGGTAAATATTTTACATGATGTTAAGGAACTATCTCACCTAAAAACTTAAGCTTTTAGATGAGGTCTCGGAATATGATTTATATTATTATCTAACACACACCTTCAAGGAAAAGCCATTTGGACTTGAAACTTGCACACAGACCCATAATATCTTGTGCTTGATTTTTATCAAATAGAATGATGGTGGTGAGATTCGAATCGTGACCGCTGGGTCAATAAGGTTCTGATACCATGTTAAGGAATCATCTCATCTAAAAGCTTAAGCTGTTAGGTGATGTCTCAGAATATAATTTATATTATTCTTTAACAATTGGACCATGTCTACATCCACCAGCAAAGAGGAGAAAATTTCAATATAATCAGAACAATACAAGTTTGGAGAGCTTTCAAATAGTGCACTTAATTGTCCCTGCAAAGAACAGATTGTCCTTTTGGTTTGCCACAAACACACAAACTCATATATTACACTTCAAGTTTCTAAACCTATAAGGTTACTTTTGCAAGGCAAAACCAATCCTAAATATGAAGTCATTATGCTGTCAAGGTGTAATTCATGCCACATCTTAGCGCAGAAGAACTGATTTCTTAAAGCATGCTTCAATCCCAAAACCATCTGACATAGTACAATGTCAGAGGAGATTCAGGGGAGATGCCAGCCAGCTTCTTCTGTTCATCTAACCAGCTGCAATTTGATATGCATGGGATCCGAACGAGAGAGAACAGAACTTGATAACAACAAATAAACATTTTTTCTGGCATGATTTCTCACTTAGACCATCAAGAACAAAATTTGATTTTTCAAGGCATCATGGGTGTAAAGCATGAGTACATTGAAGAAGATGTACTCGACAGGAGAGATTTGCTTTTCAAGTATAGTCCAGTCCACAAAAAGGTCCCAGTTCTTGTGCATTGCCACACAATCCTTGCTTCCACAAGACCCTTGTGAGAAGGCCATGTGGCACGGTTCTGGGGCCAGTTTTGTGAGGGCAAGGTGATGATTTATTTGAATACTCCTATGTTTCAAAAATCTCTTTTGTTTATTTTATTTATTTCTCAGCAATTTGAGTACAGAATATACATGCATATGCTTTCATTCAAAACCCATGGAAATTTGCATTTAGAAGCTTCAGAAACACACCTTTCCTTCTTTAAAAAGATGTGCCATGACATGTAGAGCCCAACTTTCATGGCATTTCTCGTTGATGTTGGAGAAGCGCAAGAGAAGGCAACAGAAGAGGCCAGGAAACTACTAAAAGTCTTAGATGAACGAAGCCTTGGTGACAACTTCTTTGGTGGCGATGGAATTGGATTGGTAGGTAGACTTGGCCGTTGGATGGTTTGCAGGGTGGCTGGAAGGCATTGAAGAAACAGTTCCTCTTCTCTTGACTAACGAATTATAATAAAAGAATTGATGAAGGACCAAAACTCAAGTCTTCTATATTTTATGATTATAAGTCAAAATCAAAACATTTCTGAACACCTGCAGGTTAAACTTTATAATCTGGTCGAGCAAAAAGGAGTTGTTAGTCAAAGCAGCCTGCCGGGGAATCTTTGAATGAAGAAACGTGATTCCCAAGCAAAATCGTCCTAATTGATCACTATAAACTGAGGTGGGGAAGGTAGAATCCTAGCAAGATATGGAGGAAGTGAAGCTACTAGGAGCTCGGCCTAGTCCATTCAGTTACAGAGTTATTTGGGCTCTGAAACTTAAGGGAGTATGTTATGAATTTGTAGAAGAGAATCTCTCCAACAAAAGTGCGTGGCTTCTACAGTATAACCCAGTTCACAAGAAGATCCCAGTGTTAATCCATGGCGGAAAGCCGATAGCAGAGTCCACTATCATTCTTGAGTACATAGAAGAGACATGGCCACAGAATCCCTTGCTCCCAGAAGATCCTTATGAGAGAGCTATGGCTAGATTCTGGATCAAGTTTGGAGAGGACAAGGTAATCATTAACTTTATATAATTTACTGAAAAAAAACTTATTTACTTTTCTGTAATTCTGTACGTGCTTGTGTGCTATAGAATCCAACGTTTTTTGCCTTCTTTCAAACTGTTGGAGAAGAACAAGAGAAGGCAGCGAAAGAATCCAAAGAACTGCTTGGAATCATAGAAGAGCTTGGCCTTGGTGACAAAAAATTCTTTGGGGGTGACAAAGTTGGATTGACTGACGTAGCCTTTGGATGGATAGCTGGCTGGCTTCAACCCATGGAGGAAGCTGTCGGTGTCAAGCTGCTGGAACCTGGCAGCTTCCCTCGTTTACACCTCTGGACTCAGAATTTCAAGGAAGTTGCCGTCATCAAAGAGAACCTTCCTGATTATGATGAGATGTTGGCCTATTTCAAAAGTTTAAGGCAGATGTTTATGGCACTAGCAAAATCATAGACAAGGACCATTATTTGTATTTTCCCACCAAGATGAATGTTTCTAGTAATGAAAATTGAAAACATCCATCGCAGGAAACATCATATATTAAATTTATGTATGATTATATAAAAAAAGAGTTTATTTAACTTCAATTATAAGCTCTTATGCCTTGTGCGTAGCCTACTTCGTTTTAGCCAGTTTAGGGTGAGATCAGAATGAAATGTTACCATCGCAGGAGCAAGAACCCTAAACATGATTGCAACTACCACTTCGAAACTAGAGAACTTCTCCATGAGATGCACTCCAATGCCACATTTCAGTATTACACGTCCACAGCCAGCAGAAAACCGTATCCTACATCCATAGCCTCTTGGTGGGTGCTAATGGTCAGCTGGGCTAAACGCACGAGTAATCCACTTAGCATTGAAACATTGCCACAAGTTTTGACGCGGATGACTATTAAACAAGGTCCGCAGTGCATTTATGTAACGACTTTTGTGAATTCAATATACAATTCAACGAAAGAGATCCATATGAATAACTTGAAATTAAATCTATGTCAATGAAGTAAAAATAAAAATGGCCATGAAGAAGCAGAAATGTGGCGTATCTTCCAAAACAATCGAAGCTTGTGCTTGGGAAATGAGTTCTTCATGGACAAATGAGAAGGCTAGCCCTGTGACTTTTTAGCATTAGCTTCTGACAACAGCGGTTCAAGTTCACCTTTCCGGTATAGTTTCACAGTATCTGCGTGAGGACATAAGCAAGCATCAGAATCGAAACTTGGTCTGCCTTTCACATTGCATGACCACCAATCGAACCTTAAAGAAAATTTCAATGCCTACTTAATGGGACTGAAAGTTCATTCAAGTACCCAAATCTATAACACATCCACAATTAAGGCGAATAGTGTAGAAAATAAGTAGCCGATTCATTAACAGGAACATCAAATATATTAAACCAAAATCTTGGGAAGCTTGAGGACAGATATTCAGAGAAACACAGCTGATTTTGAGAGGTTTAAGAATCTGTGGAGAAAAGACAGTTTATTGACACTCGGGAACTATCTTATGAATCAATGGTACCCATAACATGCAATCATAGTAAATTAATCGAACAACATAATTCATAAGACAGCCACAAATAATATACCTGTGCAGCCACCGATATGTTTGCCCCCTGATCATGTTGAAAACAGAAATGTGAGCATCTGATAGCAGTGAAAATCAAATAACAGGATAGAAACAATAGGGCTAAAAAAGGAATGGATAAATTTTTCATACTTAGACGGAAAAAAACAGAAAGAGGAAGGTGTAATTCCCATGTTTCTTTTGACAATATAGAGGAAAATTTCTCAGGAGAAAGGTGTAGAGATCATCTAACTCTATATGCAAATAGAACCTTAACTTAGAATGTATAAATTGAAATAATAATGCAACTACGAGATCCTATTTCTTAAAACTATAAACAAAAGGAAACTCATGACATTCTGGTTCATTTTTACTTTCTAACAAAAAAGAAGGGATTCATTTTCCAGTCATGTTTTCGGGACAGGTGATTCAGAATTCACATTGACTTAAAAATTTGTTCACTTTGCACCACTGCTAAGGTTTATACCGGCTAACCAAAATCTCCTACCATTTTATTTCCGACAGAACCTCAACTACTCTAAATAAGGCACAGAGAACTGTTTGCACATAAACCCTGATTTTCAGGTTTAAATATTCAAATTAGTCCATAATTAAATAGATATCACCACAAACACTCAAAAATTTGTTTGATGTTGGAGGCAGTAGTCTCCATTGGAGTGCAGTAACAATCTACACATGCTAGAACATAAAGAATTGTCATCGAAAAGAGCAGCAAGATATGAATGAAGCATTGCTATTACCAATCTGACTGAAACAACACAAATCCAAATCTCACAAGAAACATTTCTATGCCAGCCAATTATAAATATATTATAATAAGTTGCACGCATTAGCATGAACAAAGAGCTTATTGCAGTGTAAATAAACTACAACACACTTCCACACACACCAGACAACAAAATCATCTTGCTCTCATCAATTTCATTAACCACACTGGAAAAAATTGCTACACCTTTTTCACATGTCAACATAAGCTTTCACTCCATTAATCCTGGCAAAGAAATACAAAGACAAACACCATGCTAGTTTCCTGAAATCTGCATAATCACTGAAAGCTACAAATAAACGAAATAGTCCTCCTCCTACAACTTAGTTAAAGAATAAAGAGCAAAGCACCACTAACCAATAAACACATTTGGAACAGTGTGTTGGCCAGTGAGCCTCTCTAACACTTTCTGTATCTGGGGTCCCTGAGCGCCTGTACAAAATTTTAAAAAAATTAAATACAAAACAATTTTCATCAGCTCAAAACCTAATAACCTTATATCAAATTTCCCAGAAAATAATCCAATGCATAAATGGGAAAAAAATGTTAACTTTATACTGTTAAAATTTGCAACAACTCAAATTATTTGGAAGAATCTAAAAAGAGCCTAATTCATGAGTGATCCTATCGGAGAACCAGAAGCACTTAAAAATCAAGAAACCAAAGGAAAAAAATAGAGTGAAAGAGAAATAAACCAAACATACCCAATTCGTCCAATTCAACGACTAACGGATCCACATTTAGCCTCTTGAGCAAAGACTTCACTTCAAAAGAATACCTTGAATTATACCCAAATGAAGAAACCATTAAAAACTCAAGCTTTAAAAACAAAGTTGAGAAAAAATAAAAAAGATTTAGTAAGAGATATAGAACTCACGAACACCAAGTTTTGGAGTAAACTACAACTGGGTTCTCAGCTACAGTCTTCTTGACGGCGTCTTCGAGCCTGGACCCAAAGGAAGAAGAAGGTGAGGAGGAGTCCGTAGCTCGAACCGACATGGGTCTGTATCTTTTTGGTCCATTGATGCTAAGGATCCCGCTGCTATTGTTGCTTAATGGAGTTGAGCAAATGGGGAGGCCACGAAGGGAAGAGAGAGAGCGAGAAGATTTGAGAGGAAGAGCAGGCCTGAGATTTGTGAGTGTGCCTGCCATTGTTTTTTCCTTGCTTGGTTAGATGGATGGTTTAGCTTGAGCTTTTTCTTATGGATCGATACGTTAGCTGATGTTTGCTATGCTTGGATTGCATTTCTCCTCTGGTCCTTTCTCTACATGTGTTTGTATTTATTTTGCTTTCTAGGATCTATACCTAAGAGGAAAATGTACTTTCAACATCTAACTCTATACGTAATCCAAGCATAGCAAACATGACGGTTATCCACGGGTTAGGTTTATTAAATTTATAATTAATTATTTATTAGATAAAAAATTAAAATAGTTAATATATGTGTGTTTTATATCGATGTTAAGGTATGCTTATATGATACTTTATTTAATATATAAATAATTATTCTATAAATATATTTATATAATATGAATATATATTTTAGGCTAGCTTCAAACAAATAATTTCTATTGGAAAAACAACGACAAACTAAAAATATTATAGACAGAGTAAAAATATCAATAAAAATTTCATCGATAATTTCATTTAAAATTTGACACGTCATGATTTACCGATGAAATTCTTAACAAAATGTTTCTATTGGAATATATAAATAAGTTATAACCAAAGTGTTTCTATTTTTTTTTTAGATTTTTTAATATTATGTTATATAAATATTAGGGCTCGCCTGCCCCACCAAATTGGACCCATGAGGATTGGGCCAATGGAAGCCCAATCCTTTTCTTAGTTGGACTGGACCCGGTCCAGCCGTGTGGGCTCGGCTGGAGGGGTACAGCCCGTAACTCCACTGTAGATGGAACTGCAGCCCGTAACTCTACTGTAGGTTGGAAACTTGGAATTAATTCACGCCTTTGTTTGCCATGCAAACAGTAAGTGTGGAATAATTCAATTCACACCTCTGTCGGCAACAAATGGACAGGGGGAGGAAGAAGGAGAGAAGGGAGGTTACCTGTTGTGAGGCCGGCGTTGGCTGCTGGTGGAAGAAGAAAAGCTTGCAGCGGCTGAGGAGAAGAAGTTGCAGAGGGGAGAAAAGCCACTGCCGACAAGGCGCAGTGGTTGGCCGGAGAATGCCGGAAAATGAGGGAGAAGCTGCCGGCTGAAAGTAAACGGGAAGAGGGGCTGGTTTTGTTGTTATTAGAATGGGATGAACCTATTTATATTTATACTAGGATAATCTTGTTTTAATTGAGTGAAATTTTGGCTATTTATTCAACACTAAAAAATCTGAATCATTGTCTCAATGGAGGTAATATAAATTATCAGTGATGATAAAACATCATTGGATTATTTTCTATAAGTTTTGTTAAATTTGATGAATGATAGGTACATTAAATATATTTGCATAGCGAATAAAAAATTATCAATTCACACTTTTTTTGGGAAAACAATAAACATTGTGAGACGACGTGTCGTCTGACTTCTCTTTATTATTTGCTTAAATGAAATGATTATGGTGATTTCAGTCAAAATTCAATATAATCCTTCAACATTTAATTGTTCTGATTTCACTCTTAATTTACTCATAGTTTTTAATTTTATGCAAAGTTTCCCTTGACAAATTCGATGATAATCATGAATTTATGTGTCTTTTTATTTTGATCCCTGATCTTGGATTTATGCAATTTAGCCCATGATTGACCCCCCAACTTTGATTTCATTGCAATCTTTCCTCTAATTGCAACAAATTGACTTGGAAAAATAAATAAATTTGGTATGCAAAAATTTCAATCTTCTCAATTAAGCCCGAGTTACGCCTCTAAACTTAATATTTCACCAATTAAGTCCTAAACAAAATTAATTTGACCAATTTAAAGTATAATTAAGTCCTTGCACTTAATTAAAATTTTCAATTGAACTAAAATTATTTCTTAAACATAATTGAAATTTAATTTGGCCCATAGTTAAATCTAATTGGCTTATTAAAATTTAATTATGCTTTTAATTGTCATGCAGATTTGTTCTATAAACATTTATTTTGACCTTGAATCAATGTTTTTCTTGAGTTTTTTTTTTAGCAGAATAGAGATACGATCGAGCTCCTGAATTATGAGTTAAGTAGATATGAGTTTGAATTTAATGTAACTATCATAGAATCATACGTAAATTTTGGGAACTCAATAAATTGTTATACTTTGACCTATCATACGCAAATGGTTTCTTCTTCTTCTTCTTTTCCAATTTTATGATGTAAAAGGAGGGAGAATAAGGACATCTGAACATTAGAAAGGTTGAGATGGGTGCGCACCAGTAAGGCTAGATCATATGACTCTGAATTATAATTTTGAAAACTAATGAATATTAAAAAGTGTTGGAAATTGATGATCTGCACAGTAACTGTTCTTGAAACAGTTACTGTAGCAATCAAAATCTGGGCAAAATAAATCTGCAGGAATGAAGATTCAAAAATGGAATCGGAAATTCATTCAATACTCATTCAATTTGGAAATGCCTTAATATAGGCTTACATGATAAAGTCCTAGAAACATAAAACTCTCAACATATCTAAGATTATTCGAATTTAAATAATTTTGACTAAAAACCTGTTATGAATAGTAAAAACAGAATTCAAAAATTTAAAATTCAAAATCAGAGAAAATCTTTTTATCCTCAATGCAAATCTCATTAATTCTAACACTCCTCCTTGAGATTTGCTTTGAATAACCTGAGCTGCATCTTCAGAAACTCCAGCCTTGATCCAGGAATTCCCTTAGTCATCAAGTCTGCTAGTTGAACATCATTTGAACAATGAAGAACTTTAATGAACCAGTTCTTCTCGGCTTCCCTTAGAAAATGAAGTTTCACATTAATGTGCTTTGTTCTACCATGCTGAACTGGATTCTCAGCAATTTCAATGGAAGACTTATTATCACAATGAAATTTTGTTGGTGAAACCTGTTTTTGTCCCAAATCAGCAAGCAATTTATTCAATCAATTTTCAGTTGCTGCCATGGAAATATGTTTAGCCCAATCACTATCTGCATACCAATTTAAATCAACTCCTCCTGTCCTTGAGTAGTCAATGCTCAAATCACTTTGAGTTTCAGTCAAACACTTAAAGTTTTCAAATTCTGAAAAAACTTGAGACTTGTTCTTCAAAAAACGAGCCCAAACCATCCTGCTGTATTCATCTTTGAACAGCATGAAGTAAGCAAAATTTTTCAAAAATGCAATGTTCATTGGTTCACAAATGTCAGAATGAACCAATTGCAGATTGCTTAATGCTCTTCTAAATGTAAATTGTGGAAATGGCTTTTGGTACTGCTTTCCATATTCACAGCCCTCACTCATCTGTTTACTAGCAGAAATTTCAGGCATCCCTTCTACCAAAATATTATTATGCAACATCATTAATGAATTGAAATTATGATGCCCAAAACTCTTATGCCAAATAACACTCTCATCAGTTTTAGCACTTAAAGCAAGCCCTTCTACAACATTTAGATTCAAATAAAAGCTATTACCCTTCATCTTGATCTTTGCAATTGCTGAATCATGTGAATCAGTAATAAAGCAAATTTTTTCTCTAAATGACACTTCATATCCATTCCTCAGCATCTGAGCAACACTCAAGAGATTCTGATCAAGTTCTGGAATGTATAAAACATTGGTGATAATTTTTGTACCTTTGCTTGTATTGACAGTAACAGTTCCTTTCCCTTTTGCCTCAACAATATCTCCATTTCCCAGCTTAATCTTAGGTTTGATTGAGCTGTCAATTGAGGAGAAAATAGACAGAGATTTGGACATGTGGCTAGTACAACCACTGTCAATCAACCAAGTATCCCTCCTGGAATTTTGATCATCACAGATTGCCATAAACAGATGCTCATCATCATCCTTGCCTTCTTCAGAAAAATTAGCATGTTGCTGAATTTCAAGCTGTGGTTGTCTTCTTTTAAATCTGCAATACTTCTCACTGTGACCATTCTTCTTGCAATAACCACAGTAAAGAAGAGTCTTTCTTTTAAACCAGCAATCATTCTCACCATGGTTTGTTCTTTTGCAATAAGAACATGGTGGAAAATTTTGACTGCTAACAGGTACAATAGACTTATTTTCCGAGAAGATTTTTTTGCCATTGTTGAAATCTTTCTTCTGGAAATTTCCAGTCTTTCTTCCTTTCCAATTTGCTTGAAATGCACCTTCCATAACATCATCATCCCTCATCTGCACTCTCTGCTCCTAGATGTGCAGTTTGCTTATTAACTCAGCAATGGGAAGGTTTTGCAAATCGCAAGACTCTTCTATTGCTGAGATTTTTGCTTCGAATTTTTCAGGGACAGACATCATAAGCTTTTCTATAATCTTATGATCTTCAAATGTCTCCCCAAGGATTCTCATCTGGTTTACTACATTCATCAATCTGCCAGAATAAACTGACAGATTCATGGTCTTTCATCTTCATCAATTCAAACTCTCTCTTGAATGCTAGCAACTTTACAGTTTTGTCTCTGCTGCTGCCTTCAAATTCGACCTGGAGCTTGTCCTAAATCTTCTTTGGTGTTTCCAGGTTCATAATTTTGGTGAAAATGTGATCAGCGAGCCTAGAATGAAGGCTGGTGATTGCCTTATCTTTCTTCAGCTTTTCTTCTTCAAAAGCTCTCAACTGAGCTATCGTGGGATTTCCATGTAATTGAGGTGGATCAGCATCTGTGGCCACGACATTCCACAATCCAAGAGATCGCAGGAAAATTTTCATTTTCACAGCCCAGATGTGATAATGCTCACCATTAAAAATTGGGAAAGATGAGTGTGCAGAGGAGGATAAAGAAGCCATGGATTTTTAGAACAAATAAATCTCACAGTGTTTCTCTCAACCCCCAGGTGTTTACACTCAAAACCTCACGTGTTTCACTCACAATTTTTCCTTCAGCCCGTAAGATCAATCGCTCTGATACCACTGTTGGAAATTGATGATCTGCACAGTAACTGTTCTTGAAACAGTTACTGTAGCAATCAAAATCTGGGCAAAATAAATCTGCAGGAATGAAGATTCAAAAATGGAATCGGAAATTCATTCAATACTCATTCAATTTGGAAATGCCTTAATATAGGCTTACATGATAAAGTCCTAGAAACATAAAACTCTCAACATATCTGAGATTATTCGAATTTAAACAAGTTTGACTAAAAACCTGTTATGAATAGTAAAAACAGAATTCAAAAATTTAAAATTCAAAATCAGAGAAAATCTTCTTATCCTCAATGCAAATCTCATTAATTCTAACAAAAAGAAGGGTTTTACGAGATTATTAAATAATCTATGACAAGAAAAACAGACAACAAATGGAATTCAGGTGCATGCAGTGCATATGCGTATATTGCTTTTGCATTATGATAGATTTTAAACCCTAGCCTACTTGTGGACTTTTTTGAATAGATTTTTTATGAGACTTACAATGTTTTTTAGAGTTCTCTCAAATCCCTTCCATTTCTACCCGCTATTGAGTTTCCCTCTCAATCCCCATTCAGGCAGTTCATGTTTTGTCGCATGTTCATGTCTAATCCAACAATAATGCGGGCTAGTACAAGTGGAGAATCCTCGGGCGGTTCCGACGAGAGATGGTGGCCAATTGGCCACCCCATGTGTTAAACTTAAGCTCTTAACAGTAGTCCAAGTTCAAATCAAAAGCGCATACACCAATGATCATATATGATTCCACGGAGAAATGGACACATAATATAGCTGTTGGAGGAGTCTGCATTCAGTCAGGTTTCGAGGAGACTGACTCGAGGTTGTGGATGCAGAGCAGATATGGGCCATTGATGACTGACTCATGTGAGCTGTTTTCGAACTTTTGTGTCTGGATCGTTCAGTGGCCTTTGTGGGGGTTCTTTTCTTTACACGTACCCCTCTCTAGAACTGCTACTCTGCAATGAACAACCGAGAATGCCGACCATGATTCATTATTATTTTTCTATGTTCATGAATTGATCTTGAAATCCTTGGAACTAGTTTCGTACGCTGATGTTTAATCCCAGATCTGTCATTAACCATGGAAAAACAAGGTCTGGTTTCTTCTGCAGAAAATTAGTTAAAGTGGAGTCGTCAAAACACAAAGGATTATCACGCCAATCTAACATAGTAAGGATCAATTTAGTTGGTGTTAATTTATGAAAAAGACAAATTGTTAAAGAATCATTTAATCTAAAAACTTAAGCTGTTAAGTAAGGTTTCAGAATATAATTTATATTATTCTCTAACACATCCCCTCAAGTGAAAGCCCTTTGAGCTTGAAACTTGCACAGTTTCATAGTGTCTTGTTCTTGATTTTTATCAAATAGAATGGTGGTGATGAGATTCAAATTCGTGACCGTTGGGTCAATAAATCTCTGATACCATGCTAAAAAATCATTTAATCTAAAAGCTTAAGTTGTTAGATAAAACTCTACAAATATGATTTAAATTATTCTCTAACGCAAATATTATAGATAAAAATTACTAAATAATTATATTTTTAACAAGTTTTTGGAATGAATCTTTATTCTTTCCTTTAGAATAGTAAGTACAATAAAACATGTATGATGCAACCGAGTTTATAAGAACTGAAAGTTCGGAATATTTAAATATAACTTGATATATATAACTAGATAATAATTTGATCTGGATAAATTATGCGAACCAAACTAAGTTAGCTACTTAAAACTATTATAATATCTAACTAGTTAATCGGGTTCAAAGTTGTTCTTAGGGCTAATTTTTATTTTTTTCTAGGGATTCTTTGGATTTATTATTTTATTTTAATTTTTTAATGACTTTGTTTAATAATGGAGATTGATTTTTCTAACTTATTTAAAAGTCTTATAAGCCTCCAGTAGGTAATCACGATATACTAGTTTTTTCAGAGAATAAAATCATGAAATTAGAGTTTACGTATAGTTAGAATTGTTTTTCTTGTTAATTAAATTCATATATTTTATGTGCTATTATTGTCCAATTCGTTTATACCTGCATCAATACCTATAACATCTCCACTATTTTCATCTCTTATATCTTGGAATAATAACCAAGAACTAAAATTCTAGAATATAAATCCGTGCAAAACCACTTTTTTTTTAAAAAAAAGAAGATCAAAACTTAACCTAAATAAACGCGTTTAAACAGCTCATCTTGTTCACACAGTAACATCCTTTTGAGAGTTCCTGAGCTTTTCTCGACTGTGTTGGACTGTGCTTTACAGAGAAGAATACTGGCTGTAATTTTCCCGGTGGAGTGTTGTGGCCCTTCTTCTCCATCCAAGTGCGAGGAAGGTATCAGAGAAACTTTTAAGCCAAATATTATTAAATAGTGCAGTAAGTGGTCAAACAAAATATAAAGAGTATTAAAAGGAATAGTGATGCGTAGCCCATCTTGGAATTAGCTATGATCATGATGAACCCCAGAAAAAAGAAAAGAAAAAAAAAGCTATGGTGGGTGTGGTGAGCTAACTGCTGTACGTGTTTCATTGGCTTTCATGGACCCTACCTTATGGACAAGTTGACAATCTGAAGTTCTGAACTACTGAATCAGTGGACCTTCACTTGAAAATACTCTGATGGGTTTGTCATCTGATGATTGATGAAGCTCAACTGTTGAGGGAGAGGGAGAGGGAGACTATTTTATCTCAATATTATTCAAAAACAAATAAATAAATTCAGTACTACTTAATTTATAACGTTAATTCATCTTCCATTATTTATGTTCGATGTATGAAGATCATGGTGACAACGAGGTGGCGAGAGAATTCTCTCTTATCCTTTTGATTGATAGAAATAATTACAAGCACATTATTGTATGCCAACGGAAACCTTTAGCGTCCACTCCCACTTCTTTTTAATTTCTTTTATTATTATTTTGACTCGGCCAATCTTTCTTATGAAATCCTTGTTCTATATTAAAAAAAAAAAAAAACATATTAACCAGGGCAGGAAAAAGGGAAACGATGAGATGAAAACTTTATCGTTAAAGATAAATCACTGGGCTATAATACAGGAAGAAAGTATGAAATGAAAAAATAAAGAAGAAAAAACAAGCCACTACGTCCTCATTTATACAAATGCCCAAACACGCCTCAAAACGTCGGGCCTTCGGAGAGGGCTCTATCTGTGTGCTATCTGTCTTTTCCTAGTTTTTTTTTCTTTTATATCAGACAAAGGGTAAGTTTTTTGTAGTAAAAAAAAACTTCAAAACTGTGAGATGCAACGTCTATGGCAAGCTGTTGCCCTCTTGGTTTGCTTAGTCTCCTCTTTCCAGACCTTGCCGATATCCTGTGCGATTCTCGTAGCATCAGAAGACGCACCGGAGAGCCCTCTCCTTGTGAACCCAACAGCGTAGAGACCAGCATTTCCTTTCCAGCCATGGGGGAATGGTGCCTTTGGGAGCCCGTTTTTGGAGAAGAATTCACCTTCCTGAATCCAGAATGTAACAAACCAGGATTAGTCCATTTGTTAATTATACCAAATGATAATCTTTTTCTTATAAAAAACAAAAAACACAGCAGAAGCTTCTGATGAGACAGTTTTTTCCTTCTTGTAATGAAACAGGACAAAACACACTGTCTGACCACTTTCTGATGATGGATATATAGTTAAGTATTTCCCTCTTTTAATGCATTGAACAAGTTTCAAAAAAAAAAAATATATATATAGTTAAGAAGTTTTTTCAAAGGAAAGAAATATTGACTTTTCAGAATATTTTTTCAAAAAAGTTTGTGAAAAAGATATAAACAGAGGAATTGGAACATATTCTCACCTGAAGCCAATAAGGGACATTGCTGCGGTATCCTGTAGCTAAAACAACTGAGTCTATATCAAGAATTTCACCATTGACGAGCTCCACTTGACCACGTGTAAACCTCTTGATTCCAGGAACCACGTTAATGTCTCCAGATCTGATTTTCTCCAATGCACCGATGTCCAGCACTGGGGTCTTGCCCATGGTGTTCTTGAGTGTCAACGGACCCGTAGATGGCCTCTTCAGACCATACTTATCAGTGTTTCCCAGCACCAACCATGCCAAAATCAGCATAAGCTTGTCAACTAGCCAAAGGGGTAGCCATTTCATCAACAAAACAGCCAATTCAAAGGTTGATTTACCCATGATTTCTCTTGGTAAAACATGAACCTGTAAGTTAACCAAAACAAGCAAAAAAGTCCCATTAGAATTGACAGTTGAAAAGTGATCGATCACCAGAGTTCTGGTGAAATTAATTAGTGCAATGTTTGATTGAGAGTACTCACCGAGCTGCGAACCACCATTGATGGAAAAGCGTTGTGGTTGCAAAGATCGAGAGAAACTTCCATGCCAGAATTGCCACAGCCGACAACTAGAACTTTCTTCCCGCTGAATTTCTGGCCGGATTTATAAGAGCAGGCATGCACAACCTCACCACCGAACTCGGACAACCCCTCAATCTCAGGCATTACACCCTCTGCATTCTCGCCAGTAGCCACAACAAGCCAGCGACAAATGTACTCAACTTCAGTACGGTTTGAGCCACCTGTGGAAGCTGTCTTGACCCTCCACAAACCACTGGTCTCATCGTACCTTGCTGACTGAACATACTCATTGAATTTTGGGTTGATCTCAAAGTGCTTTGCGTAAGATTCAAGGTACTCGACGAACTGTTTCTTCGTAGGGTACTCGGGGAAATCCTCAGGAAATGGGAGTTTAGGGAGCTGGCAGAATTGCTTAGGCAGGTGAAGTCTAAGCCTGTCGTAGGTTCGTTTTTGCCACAGAGATGCTATGCAATCTTCTTTCTCAAGAACAGCAAAGGGCACGCCTTGATCTCTCAGGCAAGCAGCCGTGGCTAACCCTGACGGTCCAGCGCCAACTATGACCGGGCCATTGACCCAAATGCATCTTCTAGAGAAGAAATCATCATGATCAGCTAGGCGAAACATATTCTCCATGATGTAATATATAGTGTATATATATATGACTATATATATATATATATATATATATATATATAAAAGTGTAAGTGTTTGTGTGGAATTCGCTTTCAAGCTTATAGCTAGCTTAAGGTCTCAGTAGCCAAAGTAGATTTTGTAGGATCAAAGAGAGTTGAAGAGATAATAATTTTTGCTGCTGCTGCTGCTGGTGTTTTGAAGTGAATTGTGTTTTGGTATGGAGAGAGAGTAGGGGTGGGGGGTGCTTTAAATAGGGAACCTGCCCTTCGAGAGGGTCGTGATCATGTGCGGAGTGGTAGAGTTATTGCTTCTTTAGGGTCATTCTCAAATCATAAGCCTAATGCTGCCTTTACATTATTTTATTTCTCTGAAGACTTGGCATAATTATATTATTATGAGAGGTCTATGTATGTGCTTGTATGTAATATTTCTTGCTAAATTAATGTACAAGGATTAGCATCGATTGTGGGGAGGGATTTTTTTATGGGGAAGTTCTTACAATCACAAGATGGGGAGGGTAGTTCTTGATAATTACTAGCTGATTTATTTATTTATTTATACAATACTCGCAAATTAAACTCTTCCATCGCCGACCCAAGGTATAGAATTTTTATGACAAAACTTAACATATGCTTGGAGATTTTGTTGCATGTTAGAGATTCCAATTATACTATTATTGGTGGAAGTTGTGAGTTCATTGGTGCAAAATGCATCTAGAATCTTTGACATGAGTACATTATTTCAAGCAATGCTTTGTATTTGAAGCAAACAATGTTCTATTAAACTCGTTCTATTCTACCAAATTCATCTATTGAAACTTCTATATATATATATATATATATATATATATATAATTCTAGCAAATTCATCGATTGGAACTTTTTATATATATATATATATATATATATATATATATAAATATAAAAATTGACTCGGTTGTTCTTAAATAATCTAACGAGTTAATTTGTAATTTAAGTTTTAATTTACTCAAGTTAATCTATGCAAGAGTATTGCATCAAGTCATAAGAGAATTATGTTTAATAACTTTGATATTATTTCAATTGGTGCAATTTAATTAGGTTTAATAATTTGATTTGAATGATTTTTTTTTTTTTGACAATACATGGTCAAGAAAAGAAGAACAAGAGGGAGAAGTAGGAGGCAGTGAAAGCGACTCGCGTTGGCCCCCAGATGTCAACATCCTGGACCCCATGAAGGCTCCAACAATTGGGGTAGCAACCTGTAAGGCTGTTTAGGCCCACAAGGCCCATTCTGCCAACTAGAATTTCACACTCCAGTAGGGCCAACCGCCCTGTGTTGACCCCACTTCTCTTTAATTTATTATTTCTTTACTAACTTCCACACTCTGCGTTTCTATCTTCCAACCAAGCAAAAATCTCTTCCTTCCACTCTACTTGGCTGCTACTACACTGTTGCCCTTGTCCCCAGAACCCTAATATTTCCACACGTGTCAACTTCCATGTGCTAGGGTTTTTCATTTTAGCTAACTGAAAGGTAAATTGAAATGCATGGTAGAGCTGTCAATTCAGGAAACTTTTAGCTTTTTATTTGAAAAACAATATCATATTAAAATGATTTTAAAAGAAATATCTTTTGTTTTTATTTCTTCTATTTCTTTTTTTTTCCTCTCAATTTAATTATATAGCTCTAGTGTAGTTCTTTCATCAAATTATGTCAAGTTTTATTAATAAATAAGGAATATCTTTCATCACGTTGATAAAAACTATTTTTTTCTAACCATCTTAATGTTCACAATTACAAAAATATTAACAAATTAATATTTTTTTTAAAATGATTTTAGATCGTAGTATGATTCAAAAATAAATAAATTTGATGTTATATTTATGAAAACTCACACATTTTCAACTACATTAACCTCTGTTTTTCTCAATTTATAAATTAAATAAATTTTCAGTCATTTTTTTTTATATATATATAAAAACAATATCAGCAGGTTCAACGAAGGGGGTATGTATACTTTGGTTAACGTCACTACATACGATGAGTTTAAGAAAATATATATTCAAATCAATGGAGAAGATCTTCAACTAAATATCAATCTAGAAAGCTTCTGAGCATTGGATATGTAATGCGTTTGTTAATTTAGCAGCTTCGATGTTCGTTCTGCTCTACGTGGAAGGCTAACAAACCTTGTTGCTTTCGGTACTTCATATAATAAGACCCTTTTTGACACGCGTCCTGCTGATCATTATTAACAAGTAATTAATGTAGGTTTTGAGCCTTTACTAGTATATATATATAGGACGTTGAATTTGTGGTGGGGATTAATTTAAAAACACTTGAAAGTTATGTTTATTTTATTAACATGGTTCTTTGGACAGTTTGCTAGCATCTCGACTAATTTTAAAGGCTCTTAAATTTACGACATGTAAGATTTCAATGATTATAGTAAATTTTTTAATTCTAAATTCTTACGCTAGATGTTTACATGCTAGCTTTAAAGGTTAGGGCTAGCTTTAAAGGTTAGGGTTAGGGTTTGTGCATTATATTTTGTTTTATAGGCTTATCAAGTACAAATCCACTTCGTGGCTAGCTAGGCGGACGAGAGTTTTGAGTTGGAAACTGGGTGTATGCCCCACTATCCCACTAGCTACGACGTTAAAAATTTCATGGGAAAGCAGATGGAAGCATGTGCATGATGCCTTTAATCCCCATAAGAGTCTCTTCTTTTCATGAAAAGATTTAGAGGAATGAGTTTAACTTGGCGTTTCTTGCCAAGTCTTTTTGCATAAAAATAATATAGTTTTGCTTCGGAATGAGTAGTATCATCATCATCATTCCACTTTTGTTCTAGCTAATCCCAAGCTCCAAGAAAGCAAAAAAAAAAAAAAAAACATGCCTCCAAATGCAAGAGAACAAGGAGATATGAGAGGCAGATACAGTCATACTTCATGGATAATATCCATATAATAGAGGTATGGGTATTATTTTTTTTAGTGTATTTAATATTGTGATAGTTTTTATAATTAATGTTGTTTGAAAAAAAATAGATTTTTCATAGATAAAATTCTAAAAAAAAAAAAAAAATTCCAGTGAAATCTACACAAGATTATACTATATATTATTATATTATCTAACTAAATACTTTTAAATCTATGATTTATATATATATATATATAAAAAACACAAACCACACACTATCCCGCTATACAAAAATAAACATAGCGCTAGCCTACCCACCAGCCTTGCCATGCTCCACAGCCAGCTTGGTAGCATTTGATGATCAACTCTTCAACTTTTAGGATAAAGTCTTATCATTTCATTAAATGATCTTTCATAAATTTACAATTAATTCCTCTCTTTTATGGCAAGATCCCATGCCTTTCTTCTAGCTTTCTGGGGTCGGCGGTACTTGCTAGGAAGAGAGTGAGTTTTGGAATAATATCTTTAGTGGTATTTGCAAGCTAAATTATGCAGAAAAGCTTGATGAAATCTATAATGAGAATCAATCAGTCACGCGTATGAGAAAAAAAAAAGTTGGAGAAAGGCTAAATCATTATCATATCTCTCTCTCAATGCCTTTCTTAGAGAAGTTTATAGGGTTTAGACATGCTGGAACCTCGAACGGTTGCCACCTTCACAAAGCAGAAAGTTTACGCGGACCAAGATATGCAAAGTGGCTGTGGCAATACATGGAGAAATATTATTGAAAGTATTTAAGAAAAAAAAAGAAAAAATATGGTAAATGTTTCTTGATGAGACAAACAAAACCTTGTTTACTATGTTTAATTCAAAATTTTAGCAACATAGTAGTGGTTGAAAAACAAAAATTAGGGTTCTTAAGGTTAAAAATCCATTCTCCACTAATATTTTGAAAAAATAAAAATGTTTAATAAACATCATAAAAATCTTTCTAAACCACATACTAGATACCTCAAAATCATCCAAGAAAACTAGAATCGAAATAAAGCTCTATCTTTTTTTTCAAATATATTTATAGAAAAAAACTTACATCATTAAATGAAACTCGTTGAGAATAAATCGAATTATTTTTGTTGTCAGTGTCACGACAACGATAATTCTCTTTTTTTCTCCATTTTATGACCATTTTCTTCTCATTCTCTAACTCAAAGACTAAAAAATAAATAAAATAAACTTCATTGCCACCAAGTTTGATCATAGTGTAGGATTACTTGGCTGGTTTTATATTGTATAGAAAGTTTCATGGTTATACATTGACCAATTTGCATAAAAAGCTAGCACGAATCACATGTAATGCAACTATAAAGATAACTAGTTGGCTATAAATAAATTTTGGGATGCATATTATATTTTAGCCTTTATATTTTGGTGTTGCTGTCCATCTTCTTGTGTTCTCACTTGAGTTTTCTCCTCAACAAAATTGGGTAGCCAGTTTTCTTTTGCCTACGTCCACCATCTTTGGTAATATACAGAAAGCACATCTTTAATTGGGTGAAAATATAGTTTTAAAATCTAGGGTTAGGTTCTCTTCATGATTAAGATGGCCCCCATGAGATTGCAAGAGGCTGTATACGTGTATAGTCGTGATTAAACTTTTAGTTCTTTTCCTCATCCTTCATATTTTAATAGCATAAATATATTTATTATTATTATTTATTAAAAGCATAACTACTCATTGCAGGCATAACATTAAATGATTATACTCTCATTATTGGCTATAAAAAAAAAATACAATTCACAAGTGTAATCCATCCAATCATTTAACCAGCGCACAGAAGAGAACGAATCTCTCCTCCCCCTCATGACGATTTATACTTACCATGCATCGAACCTAATAATTAATCTATTATGTGAGATTTAAGTGTTAATTAATGACGTATAATACTCCCTTAATTACATTCATAATAATTCCAATCCTACAGCTTCCACTTATTAAATTAATTATGAGGAATTATTTATATCATTCCGTATTATTTTGTTTAGAAATATGATAGTTACATTTCAAATCGCACCGTTAATTTTAAGCTTAATGATTTGGATTAAATAAAGAAAATAAAAGAATAAATTGATATAATTTTTTTAATATATGAAATCATGCTCATTCCATTCAAATTCAATGACTTAAATGTAATGAAATTAATAAAACATAAAACAAATTGAGAGGATTTCGATCCACGCCGCACATTGCATGGAATAAACGAAAATTATAAAATAACCACAGCTTGTCAACTATAGATTAGATCTCAAGGAGTGACAAGTCATAGCATACTTAGCGAGTCATGTGCCATATATAGAAGAGAGAGCCTCAGCAAAATTAAAGATATAGCAGAAAAGAAGCAAGGAAAATCTCAACAAATCTATGAAGGAAAAACAATAAGGGAATAATGGGCACATTAGAGGCTTAGAAAGATCTAGAAAGATCTTTGTATTGAGACCTCCTTTTGTTTTATCGCATTAAGTGACTAAGCACTAAATCTCACCATATATTATAGCAATTATAGTATAACAAATAGCAATTGATTATTAATTCTAGTTAGAATATTTCCTTGCATATGTTTTGATTTCTGTCTTATTTGAGAACATAAAATCTTAGTAAATACGACAGTAACCAAGTATATTTGATTGTTTCTTAAATGTAGATATGGGGATACACTTGTCAAGTATCATATTTATGAGATATGACAACTATTTTGTACTAAAACAAGGTATCTTTTAGTTATTTCTCGATATAGAAATACAAACGAAAGTATGTAAATCTAATTATTTTTTTCTATCTTTGTTTTTATTTTTTTAGTGGCTAAACATGTTTTTTTTTTTTATTACGAGACATCAACCAAATAAAATCTTGATAGATCCAAAATAAAATGGATCTAACAAAAACTAAGGGACCTCATTCGTCCATTCCTTTATTAATTAACAGCAACCCTGGTTTGCATTAATAAGGGGTTGTGTGATCGAATGGTGTAAAATCACAGAGCATGAGAATAATATGGTTGACCTCATTCGTCCATTCAATTCCATTGTTTCAATAACATTTCTCCAAGGGACGATAATTTTACCTCAAATCGATGGATATCAACTAAGTTGACTTATATTAGTAGAGAGTTCTTAGACCCGACCCGACCCGATAGTTTTTGATGGAATATGAAACAATTTTTAAAAATAAATGCATACCAAACTAATTATATAAGGATTAGTTACAAATTATAACATTCAGATTCGGGTTCGAATATTTATTGGATACTTTAAACTTGATCGGATCAAGTTCAAGCATAAACAGTTCTTACCCGGATACAAATAATCATTTTAAATTCAGGTATAGGTAATACAAAAACCGACCCATGAATATCTATTCTCATCCCATTTTCTCTTTCTCATTTTTAAGAAAGAAAGAACAAGAAGAACAAACGAACATTTCCCAATGGCATTATTCGGTTGATGAGGTGGGTAAAACAGTTTGATTGAAGTTTAATTAGTTGTTGCTGCTATTGCAAGTTGTGATTTTAGGATCATTGCACCTGGGGCAGCCAAAGTCTTGCATGTGGCGGCATTGTTTTCTATATTTTATTATAAAGTTACACAAAGAAAAATGTTAGAAGAATTCGAGGATGAGTTTTCTAATGCCTTCTCTCAATTCTAGGTGCCGCCCCCCTTCTTCTCCATATGGCTAATACCTAAGCCAGCACCACCGTCAAACATAGATTTAGCCTCCCAAGTTGGTGGTGGAGAGAGGAGACAAAGGGTCAGGTGGGTTTCGACTAAAAAAATGGAATTATGATTAGGGGGGTGAACATGTGCATGGTGCTCCTTAATTATGAGACGTGGTTGAACAAGTTTTTCTTGTTTATCTAAACCAATAGTTCTACTTCGTTATTTTTATATTAGACACGGCACATGAATTCTCACCGGTAATCACTAATTTAATTTAAATTAATTAGTGCTAACTCTTCCCACATTCTGGCAAGTCATTGTCTTAATCGCCTTTTGTTTTCTTAACTATACACATAACGTTCATTTGACTAATAACCGGTGGAAAACCTTTTTAAATCTTAGGAAATGGAACAATTAGAGACCATATTTACTTGTTTGACTACATCATAACATATATATAGATAGATAGATAGAGAGAGAGAGAGAGAGCATGTGCACATGGTGATAGCAGCATCGGTAACCATGGTGACCTAGATAATATTGTCACTATATAACATTATCGTGGTTATATTTTTAGTTTTTTTTTAATTGATTTAAATCTTAGGAAATGAGACAATTAGAGACCATATTTACTTGTTTGACTACATCATAACATATATATATAGAGAGAGAGAGAGAGAGCATGTGCACATGGTGATAGCAGCAACAGTAACTATGGTGACACTATATAGCATTATCGTGGTTATATTTTTAGTTTTTTTTATTTTAAATTGATTTTTTCAAACCGCAACTATAAAAATTAGCATAATATAAAACCCTCATTAAAAAAAATTAACCAAGTGATTATATGATAATAGAGAAAACTTTAAATCTGTCATAATCTATGTTATCTTTCACTCTCTTAATTTACCATGAACCATTTAATACCGTACCTTTTAAACTTGGTTTTTGATATGTTTTAAGCTTCTAATTTTCTTTCTTCCTTGATATGAAAACAAGAAAGAATTAAACTTTAATTCTTTCTTGTTTTAAGATTCGTTTTTTCATATCCAAGATTTTAAAACAGAATTCACAAGTGGAATAAAAGATTTAAAAAAATATATGTATAAATTAAATATTATGTTATGTAGTTATTATAGTTACAAAGTTAGTTAGACTTATATTATGTTATTATAGCTATTGTATCATTTCAACTCCTTGAAATCGACTTCAAATCTTTTATTTCTAGTGGGTGGTAGCTGTTGCGGTTGCACTAAATCTTTTTATAGTCGCGGTTTGAAAAAAATCATTTTTAATTATTAAAACTATCGTCCCTAAAAATAAATTAAATATTTAAAAATTTTAATTATTGGAACAAAAACATAAACTGCAACCCACCGTATCCTAGCTACAAACAAAGCTTTGACTGCATCAAAGTTTTATGTTCCCGTTAATTGGTCTCAGGACACCAAGACTATCCCCATTTAATCAGAATCTCGAGGTTCCTAGCTAGAGTGAGGTCAAGTCCATGGTCTTGGCAAGCAACAAAATGTAAGAAGATTCATGCACCATCAAATATTCCACGGCACCCATCAAGCTAGAGCTACATTTTCCATGCTTTGATCCCTCCAAACCTGGTGAGATCACCTGCATAGCTAGAGCTAGACACAATGAATTCCACGTTCATTTTTATTTATTTATTTTCTCTCTCGAAACACTAGCCAGTAGAAATGTTTCAAGAATTACTTTCCCCGATGAAAAATAATTAATATTGCTACGCGTTTACGATATGTTATTGGTGCACATGGCACCTACCTGAAAAGCTTTGGAGGGAGAGATGAGTGAGGTATAATCGTGACTTGAAAATCATCTCAACCGTCCATTATTTAATGTTTGGTGGCTTGTGTTTTGAAATAGTGGAAACCATGTGAGTTATTTGATTAAATGGGTTTGCATGTCTTGATTTTTTCACTGCCCATTTACACTCCTTTCTTGAATTGGAAATTATTAGGAATTGCTGTTGACATTTTTTCTTAAATTAAAAAATCAGAAAATAATTACTTCTAGACTGGATAAATTTCAGATTTATTAAATTAAAAAATCAGAAAATAATAATAACGACAAATATTATCATGCCCAGGAATATTTTGCAATAAAACTTCATTATTCTATTGAAAACAAATGCTAGAAGGCAATAATTCCCAGTGAAATTAAGCGGGCATGCATGCATTTTGATTCACACCAGCTAATATCTTAAAAAGGGACATGTTATGGTATATATAATTAATTAAATATATTCTTCTTTCAAGGGGCCGGTCATATGGTTTCAAGCCTCGTTCTAAATTAATTATACATGTCTTGGTCAAACATCTTCAACAACAGAAAATAAAATTAGTTAAATCAAAAGTTAATTATAAGTCTAACTAACTTTGTAACTATAATAACTACATAACATGATATTTTTATGGGAGCAGGGAATCTCAATATCTTCAAGAACATGACCAGAGGTTTACCAGATCAGACAAGAACATGACTAAATAGGAATTAATATTGTATTTCGAAGTGTATGTCTTAATGTAAAATAGGTTCGGTCACAGGATCAGGATTTATATATATATATATATATATATATATATATATATAATTATGGGCAGAGCTGGGAGAGAGGGGATTAAGGATGTGGAAACACATGAGATCACATGGAAGAGCCCGTTTTATGTGATGTTTTGGACTATTAGAGACTTGGTAAGAAAGCAGGCGACCTAGATTTTATTTTTTTAATACAGACCTGATTTTCCAAATTAATTAACATGTGAAACTATTCCAGCTACTCATCATCAATAATTCTCTTCGTAATTAAATAATTAACAAGCATCTGCTGCTAGCTCCAATGAAAACAAATCATCTGATCAGTATATCATCAGCCATCTCTATAGATTTTGTGGTTTCTGGTGTGTGTGTTTGAGCAAATTATAAATTAGTTTTTATAGTTTTCAAAATAATTTATAAGTCTCTGTGTTTTAAATTTATTTGTTACTTGATTATTATTATTATTATTATTATTGAAGAAATAGAAAAGGAAAAAAAAAACAGATCGATAGCATGGAAAGATTAATGAAAAAAAGATATTTTATTAGAATGAAAAGGAATATATTAAAATGAGCATTAATTATCAATATTGGCTAACGGATTAATTAATTAATTTTAAAAACACAAGAATTATTTAATTTGTTTTTACAAGACTAGAGGGGCTGATTTGAATTTTTATTCCATAAAGTAAATATGAAGAGTGTGGTTATTTGAAAAATATACTTCATCTCAGAAAATATAAAATTAATTAAAAAATATTTTCATCACGATGATATACAAATTCAATCATGTCTGAGCTTCTGTAAATAAAATAAGAATGCCCACAACAATATAGTTTTAATTAATTATAATCTTAAATGCACCCGTATTTGATGGGCAGCCAAATTCATGAAATGAACTTTTGGCGCGTCGGCAAAACCACAGTCTGCTTGTTGCGGTGGTGTCATTAATACTCTTTTGCCATTGATATCGACCTCTAAATCTATTTCCTTTGTGATCCATGAAGCTTTAAACCGAGTGGGCTTCTAATTATAATTATAAAGTATGTGTTGATTAAGATAGTAGCGTAGTAGTGATTTTTTAAAATGTATTTTTGTTTATAAATTAATTAAAATAGTATTATTTTTTTATTTTTTATAAAATTATTTTTAATATCAGCATATCAAAACGACCTAAAAACACCAAAATATTTATAAAAAAATGATTGTTCTCTATAAACACGATTGAAAACCTATTTTCAATTAAAAACCTTCCATATTTAAATTTTATATGGATTTATCACTGGTTTATATTTAGTTTTATTAATAAATGATGATGATTAAATTTAAACTTTAACTTGATTATTATCGTAATTTACCAAACCATGTGCGGGGGATAATTTAATATTAATTCCTAACAATATTGCAAAAATTATAGCCACAGTATCCAACTTGAATACGATAAGATACATTGAGTCATGATTGAGACTCGGGGGTTTGAATGCATTTTTATAATTTTTATTTTTATTTTGATTTTGGACCGTCAAGTGGATATGCGAAAGTGACTAACTTGGATTTCTTCTATTGGGCCCAGGTCACCGTCACAGCCGAATAAGACACAACTAGAGAATGAATCACCTAGCTAGCTAGCTAGCTACTAACTCATAAATAAATTTGTTTGATTGTGATACATGGAGAAAATCAACTTAATATCTATTTAAAAAAAGAAAAAAAATATCCTTTTTATTTTATTTTATTTTACACAGTAAAATATGATTATTTTTCATCATGCAGTTCAAGATTGTATATATTCAAACATTTGAGCATGCAGGGGGGAATCCCTTTTATTTTTTGAGAAAAAAACATTAAATTTGTAATAAGGTGGTGACATATGAAATTAAAATGAGCTTAGTCTAATCATATTATAAAATGAATTAGAGGATAAATATTTTTGGGAAATTGTTTAATGCTGGGAGCTTTTGCCATCTTTTTAGATGAGGAGAATCGTTTCTATATATGCCTTGACAAATTTAATTAATTAATTAATTGTTTAGCTAATTATTTCTACACTAATGTTTGGAAATTAAAATTATTTTAATAATTATCTGATTGATTGTGTTATTGGTAGAAGTCACTATATGTCATAATTTCTCTGGATTCAATTTGCAGGAATTTCTGCACTGGTCCCTGATAGCTCCCACGGCATTATTCCTTATAAGACTTCGTTGAGTACGGCAACAAAAAAGTCAAATATGAGAAGATAGAGAAAATCAAATGTATGGAAGATAATAAATATTACACCTACAAGGGAATTGAAAGGTCAAATATGAAAAGATAGAGAAAATCAATTGTCTTTCTTTGGCCAATTGATGCTTACATTTGTCTTTCTTTGGCCAATTGATGCTTACATTTGTCTTTCTTTGGCCAATTGATGCTTATATTGTTGTTAATCGACAACTCATGTGGTTAGTTGAGATACATGTAAACTGACCCGGACATTCATATTAATAAAAATAAAATCTTAATTTTAACACAATATTTCCATGCTAGCTGGATATAATCGGCCACCATCCTATCTAGATTATCATTTTTCGACTGGATCACGACGAGTGTCGATATTTTGAATTTTCATGAAATCTAAATCCAAGACGGTCCCGGGTTAACTAGATCTCACTGAGCAAGCCATTACGGGTTCATAACGGTGGATAAAACCGGCCTAAAGTAGCATAGTAGTATTGAATATGGCATCATCGGCAGCCGACTACAAATTAGGAAACAAGAAATTGTTTCATAGAAAATAGAAGAGAGTTAGTTTACAACCTGAAAAATGGACCCAACATGGTCAGTAGGTGCAAGTGGAGGAGACGAGTTGATTATTGCAAGATGGGTGTTATGGATATGCATGTGGACGGGGGTGAGTCCTCTTCCTCTCTAAACCTCCCAAGTGTCACCAAGAACTAGCCAAGAAGAGAGAGAGACATGGAGGAGAGGGGACCTAAATGATAATTATACCATGGACCAATTCCAGATCATTAAACGATGGATATGATTTTATCAAGAAAGCAATTATTCTAGATAGTTGTAGGGATAGATAGATAGATATACATTTTGATCATAGTTTTCAAATGCAATCTAATTCGACGCGAAAAATTAATGATTTAGAACTAGTCTAGACTTAGATTGATCATAAAAAAATATCGGTTTGATCAAACCAACTGAATCAAAAATATTTATTATCATAGTCGATCAAATAGATCAATTAATCGATTTGATAAGTTGACATATAACTCGAGAATTTAATGAAATTTAACGGCTGAAATGAAATTCAATGTTGGACCAAATGAATTAATCACATTTGTAGAGTTACAGTTGTATAGTTGTATAGATCAAAAATGGTCCAAGTACGTAGTAGGGGTCCAAACCTACATTTATAAACAAGAATCATGCATGGTCCTCACCCTATATTCGAGTGAAACCTCGAGGTGGAGTCGGCTGTGGTCGAGTCGTGCTAGGCACTCACCATGGCGTGCATGTACTAGGTGAGGCTTGAGTATGGGTTTTCCACGTGAATTCCTCGTGGGTGCCAGCAGAATTTTTGTCCCCATTTTTATATCTCAAGCTCCGTTTGATTCCACACTCTAGTCGTTGTTCATTTATTAATATATCTACTATGATTTTGAACCCTATAATGTCAATCTTTCTTAATCCTTGTCGATTCTATCATGTATCTATCTTATTTACCGAATGTACTATCCATCAAATAATTGAAGAGTGAATATTCACGGTAATCATGTAAAAGAATCATCTCGTCATTCTATAGTTTAAGCCGGATCGAGCTGTTAATTAGAAGAAAATATAAAGACAATAAGATTTGAACTCGTTATAACTAGGCTAGCAAGGTTCTGATATCATGTAAAAGAGCTTCTTATACAAGATATCAAGATATGATTTATATTATTGTTTGACAAACTATAAGATTTGCAGTATTCAAATTTCTTTCTCCACGATAGGACCCTACAGCAGAAACAATGGCATATGCAAATGACAAATCTTTTTCTGAAGATATTTAAGGCTTAGTTGAGCTTTCTCTCTCAAAAACAAAACTGAGAACAATGGATTTGGATTGACAAACATTACATTTAAACTTTTGAGTCCCCGTCTTTAAAAGAAAATCTTTGGAGTTGGATTCGATTGAATCTCATCAACCAAGTCTCAGGTAACTCGCTAGCTCACCTGTACTTGATCGATATCAGCTCTCAACTCAGTTCAAATACAAACCTGACACGAAATAGGATCAAAACGACAAGTCCCTAGACCGACCTGCCAGACCGGTTTGATAAATATGTCAAAAAACACCTACTCCAAAGTATTGTTTTCAAACTAAGCTTGGACTCATACACAACCCTTGTCCGAGTGAACTCTGTACATCTGGATACAAATTGAAGGAAGTAGTCCCAAGTCACAGGGCAAAATCTTGTTTCAGTTGCTCATGGACTATGCTTAATAAAAACTCTTACCAAAGTTAAGCCATGCTTCCAGGCAACTTCCCAGAATCTGCAAAATCCACTGACTGCTCAATGATAAATGGAAGACTAATTCAATTTTCTTCTGCCAGCACAAGAATCCATAAAAGTCCTCACTGCCTTCTTTGACTTCTGAAAATACAGATCAGTAAATTGTATCCTGGCAGATCATCCCTCAACAGCCATCATACAGGCAATGATTCATTGCTCAATCTTTAGCAGCAAGGAATAGGTGTAGAGGTTATGAAGCTAGGTACAGAATTCATTCAATGAGGCATATAACATAAAGAAAATTAAACAGAGAAGTGCATAAAACAATTCCATATGCTTCTCATTACTAGGTATAATGTTTATATGTCTGAGTTTCTTTTTTACAGAAAAAATAGGGTGGCGAGAGAGCAATGCCTCGACCACCAACCAAAGACACTGCTTGCCCTAATGAATTTTCTATAATTTTTTGCTACCTACAAAATGACCAATGAATGCACACTCACTGAACAACAAGATTCATCCTTGCCCCTTCACAGGCCAAAAAGGATTTTACAACTTCGAATCTCAAAGAAACAAATAAATAAATAGAAATATTTTACAAAGGGGAAGGGGTGCAGAAAAAGCGTGTAAACCACCAAAAAAGGGGGTAAATTTACAACCAACACTACTGACCAAAGAGCAAGATTCCTTGCCTACTTCGCACCAAAAAAAATGAGAAGAGCAAGCTCGAGCCTCTTTATCTTTACTCGTGTAAAAATTGGAAGGCTGGGTTCTCGAGTAGTTCCTCTGCAGGTTGAACGTCCATGAAATCTTTCTCTTGCAGTGAATTAGAAAGGTCATCCACAGAGAAGGGAATTCTGTATTAAGAACAATCAGTTTGATAATATTTAAAGAGCGAACGTAAGGACATTTATTTTAGTTGTTGGGAAAAGACCACTTCATAGAAAAGCAATCATAGCACTGTTGTTGTTGAATCACATGCTGCCGCAAAATTACATGTCTTATTAATAACCATACAAGTGCATTCTCTATGGAGAAATTCCTTGAACCCCAAGAGTAATACTTAGATTTTCTACCCATGGAGTGATTCCTTAAAATCTGCTAGTGGAGGTTAGTAGTTTCTACCTTCTTCCATTTCATTTCTTACAATTCAAATTTGTTTCCATTTTCTACACCCCAAAATCACCAAGTTCTACAACCCTGGGCCTAATACAGTCATCTAAAACTTCGCTACCAGTCCTGCACTGTGCAATCATATTTTGTACTTCATCTTATATATGTAAAAAACCCATAAATATCTTCAAGGAACATGCACTTCCCTATTTCTACAGAATACAAAAAAGCTTTTCACATTAACGTTCTGCATATCCAAATATGTCTCGCACTAAGTGGAAAGTATATTGAAGAAACTCTCACCCGGAATTGTCATCCAACAAAAAGGAATTGCTAACAGCACTGTTGGAGTCTTCTGTCATAAGTACCCTCATGCTAGAAATGACCTGAAGAGAAATCATGAGTGTAGTCACTGATCATTCAAATCCAGTTGATAAGGTATATATATCCAAAAACACCATCAATAAAAAAAACTTATGATATAAACACTTACACCAGGTGACACACTCCGAGTATTATAATTGTCGTCCCAATATAGTGTACAGATTCTATATAGTTGCTGAACACTCAAGATCTGAGCAATTAAAGCATTGATGTGAGAGAATTGCATGAAACAAAGAACAGAACAAATTGCCCAAACATAAATATAAAACTGAAAGGCAGGGTATGGAGAGAAATAAAAACACAGCCTGAATCAAAAAAAACATTAGGGCCGGTTTCACAAATCAAGTTTCTCAAATCTGCTATACCGAGCCATGTAAGCTGTATTCATGTTTATATGAACAGAGAGAGACTTACAGGGCACAGATCATTTGTGATTTCATCATAGGATATCCTGTACTTTTGATGTATGACCTGTGAACCAAAATTATTAATAAAAGATTCAGTGAAAAAAACAGAAAGAGATTACATGATTTAAGACTCGGAAGAGAAGCATTCTTCTAACATACCAAAAATCCAACAGCCTGTCTTATGTGCTTAAGTTCATCCCATGATGAACCTGCATACTGCAATAGAAGGAGGTGAAAGCATGAGAATCAAGGAAATTCATCCACATGACAGACAAGGAATCTACATCGCAGAAAGGTAATAATCATCACAAGATATGCATGGTGACAGTAAACTGGCAAGTAAAGGCAAATCAGATTACCTCTTCTTTTGCCTGGGCACACCATAGCTCAAGCTCAGCTAACCCAGATTTTACATACTCACCATTGCTAAATGTGCAACACTCACGACGTAGGAGAAGACTGGATATCACAACGGATTCCCATATAAGAAAACCTTTCATAAAAAAAATGATAAAAGCAACGGAGCAAAATGACTAAATACCTGTTAAACAATTGCACATTGATATATGAGAAAGTTTGAGTAAAGATCTTCTGAATAAGAACTGGAGGCGCCTGAAACACCAATAACTGTAAGAATATGTGCATTTTAAAAGAATATTAACTGAGAAATCAATAAAGATCATACAAAATTTTGCTTCAATGTACTCAGGAGAGTGTTTAGACTATCAACAATGCTCTGCCAATGACTTAAAGGAGAATCTTTCCCAAAAGACCGTCCAGATCTTAGTACACTTCCCTTGGAAGTCCTGGGTGCCTAAATTCAGCATAAAAACAGCTTGACTTTAAAAAATATTGCTTCAAAATGTGAAGGGAAATGAGACTGAAATTGGCTCCAAAGCAATCGCAAGTGAGAGTGGTGAATCAAACAGAATACCTGGATGCATAGGGAAAGCAAAGATGCCAACTCCTTCTTCAAATTGTCTCGAATAATTCCATAAATTTTCTCTACATATGCTGCAAGTTGTTGCTTGAAAAGCAAGGCTGGATATTTTGCCTCTACTTGGCGCACGACAGCTAGTGCAGCAGCAGCAGCAAGGTTGGAAGAAGAAGGTGATGAGCGAAAACCCTGGAATTGACACAGAAGCCAATTTAGAGAAAGTAATCCTCCTTTTGAAAGAAGAAACTTAAGGAACAAGAATTCTGATACCATTGTCATCCGCCCAAACAAGGATGTTGCCGAGGGAGGTTTCCGTTGTGGAGTTGCACTAGCACCAGCTGCCTTTAGACTTCGTTGCAGTAAAAACAATAAAGTAGACGTATTTGATAGCCAGTATGCCATTTGTTCATTGTTTTCTTCATTCTGCAATCAAGAATAGGGTTAGCCAGTATGCCAGTATGCCATTTGTTGAGTGAAAGTTGTAAGAGATCCAACAGTTCAACTTGTGTATTTCATCCATGATATTCCTTGTTTAATTAATCATTTCCCTCCAATTCAAGAATGCCTTTTAAGGAACAACTATCATAATATACCCAGTTACCTCAATTGCTGAACCAATCATTTGAATGAGACGATCAAACACACTAGTCCTTTCTGCTTCAAAAGATTTCCAGTGGAGAAGACATCTGTAAATGGTAAGTGCAGCAACAGGCTTTCCATGACTGAACCCGATGTTATTTGTTACACAATTAATAAGCGCATCAATATTCTCCTGCAGCAAGAACATGACTCAAAAGGTTCAAATTACATAGCTGATGCTCTGCATAAGAACAAAACGCGACAGATGAAGCACATCCCAATCTTTGAAAGCACATACATGTTGACGTTCAATGTGAGATCTCCTAAACTTGCTGTCTGACTCCGTGCCAAACGTCTTAACCGGTGTTGCACTCTGTGGCTCCTGCAAAAACAACTCATCAACAATTATTAAATAACACAAGCGCAATTATAGTAAGTGGATGGTCAAAGAAAAAGAAACTCATTACATTGGCTCTACTCTCGTCGTTCGGATGGTGACCATTTTCCAAACTCTGCAATTAAAATAAAAACAAATGATAGACAAGAAAAGAGAGAGAGCGTAAACCAATACAAGCTTGCAGAAAACATTCACCTGAGTTGATGGAATTGGAGGACGCTCTGACACCTTCTTTGCAGGTGTTTGTACTAGCCCTTGCTGCCGAAGAACCTGGTTCTCCGTTTCAATGTCAGAAAACTTTTCTTCAAGCCTAACAGGTCAAAAGGGAAAACAAACAGCATGAGTATCAAGGGATTTTATGAACAAAGAATAGTCCAATTCCCAAATTGTGCTCATTAATGATCATAAAAATCCCTGCCCCCTCACAAACACAGCTTAACCATGGAAACAACCTATGCATAGCAGTCTTCAATTCGACTATTTTTGATTCTGCCTCCAAAGCTTGCTTCAATCTTTCCTCACTTATTCTGCTTGTCTCTTCAAATTTTTTCTCTGTCTCATCAATTTTCTTTTCCAGTGATGTTACCAGAGCCTAAAATTAATCACATAAAAATAATCTAATTAGCAAAAACGAATTCAAAAGTAATTCACCCCAATATTGGAGAGGACTTCTTAGACTCCTTGACTATCAACCCTCCTTACCTTGAGTTTCTCATTTTCTATATTAAGCTTCTCCAGGGCCACCTGGTCTACTACTGGAACCTCCTGTATAACAGGTACTTTCTCTGCCACCTTTTTGGCAGCCTCACGTTCCTTTACAAGCATTTCTTTAGTTTCTTTGAACTGAAGTTGCATTTCTTGCAAAGCAGAATGTAGCTTTGCATTTTCTTGTGTTTTGGCCTCTTCCACGTCAGCCTACAAATTACATGTGAACCATAAGGTTATAGGATGAGATATTCAAGGTTCATTTAGTTTTATGTTTTGACAAAGTATATTCAACAGTTAAGTGGTCATAAAAGAAGCAGATAGCTTAAAAAGCTGTTATAGGCATCAGCATTAACAAGCATTAGCATACAGGAGCTTTGTCCATGCAAGTTGTTGGAGTTCTATTTTTTGTTGAAGCTACATGTCCAACAGTTATGTGTCTCCTGTACTTGATCTTAATAGAGCAAACAAGGAGCAGAAAACAGGAACAAAATGAAAGTTCGTATAACAATCACTGCACACTTGTTCTTAAGCATGATCACTTTGCCCAAATTCTAGAGTGCTATAAAAAAAACTGAAAAGAATGGGCATAACTAAAAGAAAAATGACTGGAGACAACGATTAAAAATTGATGGAATTTGGTACCATTTTTAGACATATAAATAAAGCTCATTTATTTAGTTTAATGGTGTGTTATCACACATACCCTCATGCGTTTCTCCAGCTGAAGTCTCCATGTTAATTCTTCAACTTGCTTTTCCAACTTATTCTTGGCAGCTTGAAGAGCTCCTGTTTCTCTTGCAGCCTGGGGGGAAATAACTCATGTAGAAGAACCTCTAAATATACATAAAATAAAATAACAGAACAGCATGTGCAACTGCTTTGAGAGAACCAGATAATTTTTAAATACAGAACTAGTAAGCATAATAACACGGGCACAAAGTCCAAACTCCAGACAGCTTGAAGAAATTCAAGAACAAGAAAAGACAATTCTCTATATTTCATCTCCAGATGAAGTGGAGTGTGGTTAGTTCTTTCACAAAATATAGATTAAGCATTAAAAAAACTAACAGTAGCATGCAACCTTCCTAGCAGTGCAGGACACAGTGCACTGACAGGAAAAAAACCATGTAATAGTCTTTTCATAGCACAAGATCTGATGGAACAAAAGATAAGAAAATACAGCATCCATCCTCAGCTGTTACCCAAACCATGCCATAAAATCCAATGGAAAAACAAGGGAAACTGACCATCTTAAGATTTCGCAGTTCTTTACGAGCAACTCTTCCTCTCCATGCACATTGCGTTGTGATTGCTGCTTTCTTTAGCTGCGTATAATGTAATCGGGCCAGGTATTTGCGACATTGAGTCTGGGTTACAGAAACAAATTGAACAGATTCAAATCAGCAATCCCAACGTGGTAAAGCGAAATCAAAACATTGCTACATGAACAGAATATTATTACAAAAAATTGATAGAGAAAATTTTTGAAGTTGATGATTAATTTCTCAAGAATATCTTACCTGGATCATAATCGCTGCTCTAGTCTGCCTTCTGAAGCGTAACTCATCCCGAGCAGCCATCCCACGCATGCCTGTTTGAATCGAAATAGCAGAATAACACAAATCTTTAAATGCTTTCCTAGCAAGATACATGCGTAAATCTCTTTGGATTCTCAGAGAAGCAGCCTCCCTGCGCATGTTCTCATAGACATGACGAGCAAATTGTCCTGCATTGAGTACAGATAAACTCGAGACAGTTAGAAATGAGAATGCTTGCACCGATGCAGCTTTAAACACTATATGTTACCTCTGCATGCAGATTGAATCTGTATTGCAGACCGACGGAGTGTAATAAAGCTTCTGCGAGACAAATATGACCGGACTTTCCTCTGAATAATGCTAGCTGATCTTCCCAAGACCTCACTCCTACGAGTATCCAATTCTGCCATTTGACCAGCCCTAAGAAATACCTTGGTTTTACCAATCTGCAAAAAAAGATGGAATTTGTGTCATAGTAGCTCAAAAACTTTCTCAGAAGATCACTGCAAACCCTCATGAGAATGCATGCACAATTTCAAAAGAAGCTCTTATTAATAGAACAACCATTAAAAGGTGTTGAAATTCACAGCAGTGGGTTTCTCACTTGTCAAAATAATTACCTGATAGCCCGTGAGCCCAACCTTCTCAAGGAGCCTCTTGCAAGCAGTGACTTCATCCGAACTAACATAAAGTATATTATGAAAGAGTCAGGATCTTCAATGCTTGGGAAGAACATCTTATGAAAGAGAAACAATCATATACCTCCCATCCAAAACTTCAGGTGCGAGAAGGCCAAATCGATCTACAAATTCATCAAATGTCTTTCTAGTAGGAAATCCAGCACAACTAATTCTAATTGCCTCCATGACTCCCTGAGATGAAACACGCAATCCGTATAGGATTGTAAACATTCATGCGAATTCTAATTACAACAATAAAAATTCCAAGGACAGAATAATAGATAGTAACAATCTCACCCCACATCGCAGTTGTTGAAGAGCATTCTTATTCTCAAAGATTGCTGGCTTAAGAAGATTATTGGGCTTTACACAACGAATGTAATGTGGCTCAGTTGCACTGAGGGTTTCAAGTAATGTTTGCAGTTGTTGCTGTGGAAAGTACATATCAGAACTTCATGCCCAAAAAGCAGACAAAGCACATCATAAAGAAAAAGTTAGATCATCACACCTTAAACCGAGAACCTATTGAAGAGAACTTTGATTGTTTGGAAGATTCTTCGGCTAAAGGTGGAAACAAACCCAACACAAAGGAGCATTTGGAAGCGCCCAAGAGTGCCTGATGTTCAGCAACAACATAGTCTTTGTTCTTGTCCAGGAATAATTCTGTTTGATATGTGACCTGATAATGATCTCAAGTTATTTGCCAGTGTTTCAAAATTTAAACTTACTTTTTTACAACATTCAGTGTATGCCATAAGCAGTCATACAGGGACTTACATCACCAGCATAATGGCAAATTGTGAAATCACTTCGGGCTAATTTTGGCTTGGCAAACCGCTTGTGGTTTTTAAATGTCTGGTATAACTTTTGGGCGAATGTTTCATGTGTTGATCTTGGAAACATGCTACAAAGTACAAAAGACAAGAATCAGCTATCCTACAATAGGAAACAGTCAAAGAATGATTCAAGGAGAAAAAGTAATGTTTGCCAGAACTTTTAAGTCACTGGTTTTATTGTGTTAGAAGAGAATGCATACAGCAACTTTACTGGCATACTTACCAAGCTTCATCCAGAAGAGCAATTATACCACCAGGTTTCTGAAAATTCATTTGAAACAGTGAATATTGACAAAATGGTAAGCCAGGAGTGAAATTAACTATTTCATTGATGCCTTTTCAGTTTCAGAATAAAAAAGAAACGGTGAGCATTTCACTGTTAACAAAGAATAGTAAGACTAACATTAATACAAAGACAGCAAGAAAAAAACCAGTGTGGCACCAAAAGTAGTGTCATCTGTGGCGTATCTGGTTGGAGAGAAATGCTAGAATCTTTGAGAACCAGTACAGAGACAAAGGTAGTAGGATACAATAGTTTTCATCTCTTCTTTGATGTAAGGTTATAAATGCTTTAGGGCTGTACTTAGCTGATATTCAGTAGGACTGGACTGCTCTTTAATGACATTTCTTTGTTTTTCTTTCACATTATGAAGATGACTTATTCTCCAGCACAATTTCATAATTCTTTTCAGTCAATTAAACATAATTTTCTTATAATCTAGAGAAAAAAACTCTTTACAGAGATAGTGAGATGTAAGTGAACAAGAATCACTGCATCAATATCTGTTTCGGATGCTACACCATCCATTTGAAGTCCACTGAATAGTTAAAGAAATTAATTGCATAGCATGCAGCAGACTTGAATATCATTTAACACGATTAGATAAAATTAAGTGTTTTACATTCGATTAAGCCATGCCAGCAAAAACTTATGTAGAGGTTAAAAAAACCTTTTCAATGAGATCCAGAATATCTTGATTATCAACAAACTCAATGTAGCTCCAATCGATTTCTTCTTTTGTATATTCTTCTTGCTCCATTTTAAAAACATGCTGCACAAAAGAAGGATTTGCATCATAAATTAAACAATATAATGAGAAATGCCGATGACCTCCCTATATGGAATAGAAAACTCTCCTAAATGTACCTGATTGAAATGCTGCTGAAGCTTCTCATTTGTCAAATTGATGCAAAATTGCTCAAAACTGCAGGAACCAAATGATACCAAGCATCAATTGAAAGAATCAAATAGGCATCTACAAAAGGTCATCACAAGATGATTGATTCAACTATCAGGGACGTCTTTGCTCTGCCCCTTATGAAAGCAGAACTAGTGGCTATTCTATATTGAAAACATCCCCAGAACAGCAAACACCACCATATACTCCAGCACATCCCAAAGTGATAAGAACATTGACTGGGCATGAGCTCCTCTCTCAATGCCCGCACGAGGCAAGTACAGCGCTCCAACAATGATGGGTGAAGGAAGCTCGGTGGAGTTTCTTGAACCAGTGTGATTACAAACATTAAAGCTGGAAGACAGTGATTGGCCTAATAATTCTAGTTTCTTTCTCAACTAATCTACACAGCCTAACCATACTCTAAACCCAAGCATCCACTCCTACATAGCACAGATTCTATTGCCTCAAGCCATGATGCCGGACTTGTCTTGAGAGGCATAAGTAGAGCTTGTACTAGTTCTCTTAAAGAACTATCAATTAAAAAACAGAAAGGCATACCGGTTAAGCACCTGTTTGTCTTGAAACTCTCAAATCCATAAATATCCAGCACACCAATTAAGAACTTTGAGTGAAGGTCTTGACCAATTGAACTATTAATCTTATCAACAAGCCTGCAGAAAAAACAAGTGAAACTATTAGATAAGATGAGTGATCCTGAACAACGGAGTCAATGCTCTGAAGAAGTCAGCATAATTTAACACTGTAACCCTTAATTAATGTGCAAGGAACATCCTGAAATAACTTTCTAAGAGTATGAGAATGAAACTTGCCAATCAAACAGCCTTGAGTACACAACTTTTGCCAATGCATCTCTACTAACTGCAGCAGATTCTGGATCCAGCCACTTTGTAATGGTTTCATCACGAGTAACAATTACACGTTTGCAGAGAGAATCTTCCAAGGCTTTTGAATCACACCTAAAGAAAATCATGATTTCAGAAGCTGCACTTCTTATGCTTGCATATAAAGTTTATGTTGTTAAATAGCATGGCTTTTAGAGAATATGCAGGGGGTGAATGAAATTGATTCTTTACATTAAAAGCTCAGCCACGGTTCTTAAATGAAACCAAGACTTTTCATCTTTAGGCACTGATGAGTCCATTTCCTTCCCTTTTGCAAACTCAATGTTTCCAAGATGGAGGACTGCAGCCACAACACGAAATATGGCATCCTGAAAAGCATAACAAAAAGATGACGATAAACATTAATGAGATTTTTATCCTTCAAAGACTGTCTTTGAGAAATAGCTCCATGTACCTGCTCTTCAGCATTTATTCCAACAATCTCCATTGCTCTTCTTGTGGCAATGTATTCCTTGGCATCATCCACGCAATCCAATTCATAGCAATTTGATTGATTAAGATAATGGAATGTTCTTGGATTCCCTAATTTGTACTTTTGAACTTCCTACAGATCGATAGGGAAAAGAATTTACACTAGACATTAGAAAGTAAGAGATTCAACATTTGAATGTTTACGAGTAATTTCTTGTACTGTGGCTATAATTAAAGTCCACCAAGCAGAAAGGAGACAAATACTAGTATATTGATTAAACAATAACTTTGGATACATTGGTTTTCAAATGAATTTTGGTTTATATATATAACAGATCGATTTCATGTGAGAAAAAACAGTAAGAAATTCAAAAAAGTGAATCCTACTTGAGTATAAATTAAACTGATAAAAGAGAGCGATATTTGCACTCCATGAGACTTATCTCCAAGATACCAAAAAAAATGAATACAAATTGGAGAGAGAAAACAAAACTCTTACAGAAGGGACAGGATCTGTATCTATTGTATTAAATTTTGCAAGACAACAATTTGTAAAGCAATCTAGACAAATTACCTCAGGCGGTGCAGCGCAAAGCATGTAAAAACAGTGGTAATTTCTCTCAGGATCAGAAAGCTGACAAACACGTGACCTTTCTAGCAAATAAGTTCTGATAGCAGCTCCTGAAATCCGTCCCCCCTGATCAAACTGAATCTCCACGAACTTACCAAAACGACTACAGCATTCACAGCATGCAAATAAGAACAGAGCCTAATCAAGCTGACAAAATAGCAAAGTATTCACAACATATACATTAAGTTTTATGATACGTAATCCCACCTTGAATTATTGTTTCTAACAGTCTTTGCATTACCAAATGCTTCCAGAACAGGATTAGACTGCGAAATGGATGAAATGCAACAAAAGCAAGCATGTCATGGATTATCTAATGGCAGAAATAGCAAATTTCTAAGAACTTCAAATAAAACTGAAATTGTGAGACCATATCACCTCCAGGACTTGCTGCTCAACAGTCCTCCCCCCCTCCACAGCAGCTCTCCCTCCCATGTAAGCAAGGTAGCGCATAAGCAATTTTGTGCTTTCTGTTTTACCAGCACCACTCTCACCACTGACTAAAATTGACTGGCTTATTCCTTCATTCATCATTAGTCTGCATCAGCAGCAATAGCCTTTTCATCGTCTAACAAGAAAAGTTAAAAGTGCACAAACTGTCAATTTCTAGCAATTTAGTACCTGTATGAAGCATCTGCAACAGCAAAGGGGTGTGGGCTCAGCTCACCAAAGCCTGCCCCTTTATATTGGGCCATCATGTGACTATTATACAGATGTGGTAGCCTTGTAAAAGGGTTCACGGCAATCAATATATTCCCAACGTAAGTCTGGGGACACCATTTACAGTATCAGTGTCAATGTATTAGAAAAGAAAAAGAGCATGCACTAGTTCAACTTAGCTACCTGATACCAACCCTCATAAAAAGAAAATGCAACCTTTTGCTTTTGAATACTCACATAAATTTCGTTCATATCATATCTCGATCTTAAATTCTGAAGGACGCCTGGTTCATGCAAATAAGCCAGTTTTGTCATGTCATCCACTCCACATGGTGGGGCTTCAGCATCCTTGGGGTATATTTTGGAAGCCTTGACAGTAACCTGTAGTTTTCCAGGATTGCAGAAAAAAGGAACCCAAAGTCAGCACATCTCTATTCTCATTGCTATGCATTCTCAGAAATATAATAAAAAATTATATATGTGATCAAATTGGATGCAATGAAACGCAGAACTTGATGACAGGAACAAACTAGGGATGGCAAAGAATGAAAGTAATGAGTAATCATTTTGGCAGTCGATAATGAGTCAAAATTAAGGTTTTGGCACAACAAACATGGGCATTGTGGTGTCTCAATAAAAGCACTCACCGTCTGTCCAGACGTGCAGAGGACCTTAATGTCTTCTTTGTTTATCTCCACAACTTCCCCATCTATCCAAGCTTCATCAGGATCTTCCACCCAAACAAGAGATCCAACCACCAGACTGGCAGCGGAGGCCTGCAAAGCCAAAAGTGTCTTGCCTCTTAAATTTATCAAGTCATACCATACCACCCAAATAAGATATGAGAATCAGATATGGTATTGTTATAGTAAATGAACACTCTTGACTGTATATGCTCATCAATGATAGTTGAAATGGTGACCATGAATTTTCAATCTCCATGAATTGACTGAGAAATAATTTCAACATCTAATTCCATAAGTATACTAAATCACTGAATAGTAGATACAGGCTACAAAGGAACATTCAGCTGTCATTATTTCATCATTCAAGTTATGAAGAAAACACATCCCCTTCCATCATTACACCCATATTCTATATGCTGAAATTGTAGTGTTGATTGATATATGTGCTTGATTGCTCCACTTAATACTCAAAATGTCAATCCCATAGCGGAAACAACAGCCCTCTTAGCAAATTAAAGCAAATGTTGGAGAGTACTAGGCAAGTGCTTATTGCATAACCTTTTTTTTTCTGGGGGGGGGGGGCTTGGAGGGTACCAGGCAAGTGATTGTTGCAAAGCCTCTTTTCTTAGGGGCCATGTGTGAAGTTATTGAAGCAGGCCTTAATAATAAAGCAAACTAAAGCAAATATTGCGTGAAGCTATTAACAAATAATAAAAACTGAAACTGGGGACATTAGATCCATTTATATGCCACTTCTTTGTATAGATACACGACATCCATGAAAAGAAATAAAATGAAATGTTTCATGTGGTCTGCCACGTTTTGCAGGAAGTAGGCCTTATAGAGTTGAATTAAGTAGGGCCATTGATGAAAAAGGCATCAGATAAGGGCCTCCAGTTCCATTTCGAGGTTCCAGCATACAAAACACTAGTTAAATATGGTGGTTCGCAAAGCTTTAATCATGCAGGGATGACCGAACCATACATACAGTATTGAGAAGGATGCCAGAGCAGAGTCGTCTATAATACCTGACCCATGAGTTCAAAATGGGTTGAGTTGAGTTACTAAAGATAAATGCATACAAATTGCAAAATGGAATGCAGCCTCCATTTCCAATTCATGCACCATCTAATGCGAACGCAATTCATATCCAAGCATCTAGTGGCGCTACTATAATTATATAAAAAAGGACCCATTCATTCATTATTTTGATGCCAAAACCTTGAGTCAGTTATTATCACTAATACACAAATGCAATCCACGTATACTCAATTATCGCATCAAACTGCATCTCATCTATGCTAATCGATTCAATCAAAACCTTAACGATAAAACGACATTAATCAGTTTATAAATAGCTTTGTCAACATAGTAAGCCTAGAAGCCCAAACCCCTTAGTGTTACTTCTTGAACTAAAACGGGCACTTCAAAAATAAAATCATAGTTGCACATATCTCAATGAGATCAAATCATCACAAAAAAAAATCGAGCAAAATGGGGGCGCAGATTAGGCTAACATCACAAAACATATAACATCTTCAACTTCAATTTAAGCACAGATCAGTCCACCAACAAAGCAAAAGAAAAGCCACCCAGCAAAACATCCATAACTTAAATTGCAACAGCAAAATTAAACAAAATAAAAAAACAAAACTTGAAGAAGAAGAAAAAGATGAGCAGCAAGTACCATCTTAACCGAGCCTGGTCAGATCAGAAACTTGGGTTCGCTCGTCGATCTACTACTATAGATAAAACCAAACCACAACAGAAAAGAATAAAATCTTTCACTTCTGGTTCAACTTCTGATTGCTCCCACAATGGATCTACACCCGAAAAAAAAATAACAATGCAAGGAATTTGAGTTTAAAAAATATAAAAAAGAGAAGCTTAAACCCTTCAACAAGGCCAAAATTTTATGAAGAAGAGAATAAGCTCCTCTCTCCTTTCTCTTTCTCTATCTCTGCTGTCAAAGCAAGGAACTTTTCTTGTTTAATGTTTGCCTCCCCTTCTTTAACGTGCTGGTCTCTGTATGTTTTTTTTCTCTCTCTTCTTGTTTTTTCTTGATTTTCTCTTTCTTAGTAATAATAATTATTATTATTGTAAGCTTAATTGTCAAGGTAATTAATGTTTGTTGATTAAGAAAAGGGCAACGTTTAATGGAGTAATAACAACTCGATATTCCGATACTGTCCTTGAATATGGGCTGAAATTACTAGCTTTTTGATTGACAACTAACGACACGGTCAGATTCGAGTCCACTAAGGCTTGTCTGAATCTTACAAAATTGAAGTGTCAAAGGCGCTAAACGAGGGATTGCTTTGTGGTTGCAATGTTCTTTTTGCGGTGGTGTCTTTGAAATAAAGTTCATATATAAAATTAAAATATATTTATTTATTTTATTTCCAAATTAAAAAAAAATTGCTACAATACAAAACACTAGGTAAACCCGATTAGGTTTTGAGGAGGTGTTGACTCATGAAACTTAATTATTGTTGAAAGTCTCTAAATTGTTTTCTTCCATATTTCTATTTTTATAGCAAATTTTTAATTTTCAAAGGGTTAGTTTATAATATTGTAAAGGGCATTTATAAAACATTCATATATTAGCACACAAGCAGGACTAAAGGTGTGTTTAGTTGGGCGGTTCAACTTGTTTTTTATTAAAATAAATTAAAAATAAATTGCTTTGAAATAATTTTTATATGTTTTTTCAAATCATTTTGATAAACTGATATCAAAAATATTTTAAAAAAAAAATTGATACACTTATAAGTAAAAAAAATCATTTTAAAAAATAATCGCTACCATAATCTCAAACACATACTATAATGGATACTTTCGGTCCTAAGGTAGCCCCATCCATTTTATTTTATTTTTGTAGCCTTCCTACTATTAAAATCTTGGATGGTAATATAATTAGAGCATGTTTGTTATCGTGGTAATTATTATTTTTTAAAATAGTTTTGAAATGTATATATATATATATATATATTATTTGAAATTAACACATCAAAGCAATATGAAAACACAAAAATAATATTTTTTAAGAAAATAATAATTTTTGAAACAAAAAAAAACAAACAAGTTTTTAATATGTATAGTAAATTTTGTCATTGTGGTAGCTTATATTTTTAGAGTGTGTTTTATTATTATTTTCATAAGAAAAATATTAAATTGATGTTTTTTTATGTGCTTTCTGGATGGTTTTGATGTCTTGCTATTTATATAAAAAAATATTAATAAAAATATTATTTCAATAAATTTTTAATTTAAGAATATTTTTAAAAATTACCTTGCACTACATAACCAAATATACACTTAAGCATTTGTTGTATAATTAAAATGCATAATCCATATCAATATCTATTATTAGATTGGGGGGGAAATGAGATAGATAAATTTATGTGTAATAAATTACATGTTATATTCCATTTCATTACATATGTTAATGCGTGATAAAAAAAATGTGATTCAATAAGTTGTCATTCATAAATTTTTATCCATATATTGTATATTCTTTGTACATTAAACATTATTAATAACATTATTAAACTCAACCCCTAACTCATAACGAGTTTCAAATGAAATTAGATGAGATAATGTTCTAAAATCCAATATTCCCAATAATGTTGTTTCTTGGTGTTTAGACAACGAGTAATCATGCATTCATATCAATATTCCTTTCTTTAAAAATCACAAAGTAGATAGTTAATGGTGGAAAGTCTAACCCTTGCAAAACAGTCCATTTTATCGAGGTTTAAGGACTCTCATATAGTAAAATTAGTGATTTTTAGTAAAGGATTGATCTTTAAATCTCAAGAACAAGAGTGTTTGTTTTTGTATTTGGTATGATAAATATTCTACGATTTAAAGGTATGACTATTTAGATGATAAAAAATCCAAATTATTTTGCCTGAATGGTTAAGGGGGTATCCACTATCTCTAAACCTTGTCATTTTTGTTAAAGTGAAGAGTCTAAGGAGTTATTTTCTTTTAATAGCATTAATGAGTATAGATATATTTTGTCATATTAATCCGGGACAAGTATCTTTTATAAAATATTAAAAAGAAATATATCTTTTGCATGAGATTAATAGTGATAGAAATATGATAAGCTATTGAAACATTTGTTTACACCTAGGAGTGTAGAAAGATGAATATCATTTAAATTAATATTTTATCTCAAATATCATGAGAATTAATAAATGAATTTTATGGCCTAACATAGGTTAAATACGTTATTGAACTCAAAGATGATAGGTCTAGCAAATCATCATATTCATATATGTTTGAAATTAGCACATAATTGAATCTAATGAAGTCGGGTCTCGGAGTTCAATAGACTTGTATCTTACTTTAAAGAAGTTAGGTCTAGCAATTCACTAGACTAATACCTATTAAGACTCGACGCATGGTAAATCCAAGGAGACTAAGGCTAGCAGTTCGTTAGACTCATGTCTACTTCAACTCGTGTAGCTGAACCCAGGGACATTAAACCTAAAAACTTGTTGGACTCATGTTTATTTGAGTTAAATACATAACCAAACTCAAAAATATTGGTTTGACAGTTTATCAGACTCGTGCCTACCCGTGATTTACTTTTAACTACATTCAAGAACATTACGCCTCAAAAAAAGCTAGACTCATATCATCTAGATCTAATATTTTACCAAGCTCTCGTCATCATCTTTTCTTTTAACTTTCTAAACAAGTAACAAGGCTAAAATATAATTTTCAAAAACTACCACTTTGCTTTTACACACGCACCCAGAAAAATGAAATAGTATACAGTCCATGCCCTTGAAGATGAGTGTTTTGACGGGCATACCCATGAGTCAATGATGAAAATGGTACCTTGAAAGGAAACCAAAGGGACGTTGCCATGACATAAAGTGGATATTTGTGGAACTTTAGCCATGGCTCAAGGTCTCGTGTGTTCAAAGAGGGACGGCACATGAAACAGATCCACCACAGTTTTTTTATTTTTATTTTTATTTTCCAATTTCCATTGCTAGCTGTTTCATTCTCATGTTGAAAGAAGGAAAAGCAAACAGTCTGTGAGGGTTGGAGTTACTAAATGGAAGCTGATCATTTCCCCCCACACGGTTTCGGTCATGAAATTGGGTGAAAAAACATGACCGAGCTCTTGTCCCTTCCTTCCATGGCTGTTCGAGGAAGGAAGACAACTAAGAAGGCAGTACAGGAGTTAACTGCTTCTGTACATGTAATGTTCCTCGGTAGTTAAGGGGTTGCCGGACGGCAACGGCCGCCGGTCTTCGGAGCAGAGATGAAGTGCGGATGGCCGATTGCAATCTGAGGAAGAAATCTGCATGGCTAACGAGTGTCGTCATCTTGGTCTCTCCGTCGTCTATCCCAACATGGTATACAAATTGATAACAGCAGAAGCCAAATAATCCTTCCCCTATCGAGATTGCTTAACTTGCCCCTTTATATTCATAAATATTTACTAACTTCATTCTTATTAAAAACTACTATAATTTTGAGAAACAAGATAAATAATTTGAAGATATATATATTTTTTAAATTCAAATTAAGTTTTGAAGATATATTTTTTTATATTTTCAATCTTTGGCAAATGAAAATAAGATGTGAAATGATGAGTAATACTATTCTTATTTTGTGCACAAACAATTTTATTAATAAATAATATTAATCCTTTTCTTTTATATTTTGTTATTGTCATAAATTTATTTTTTTATTATGAATCAAACATATTTTTTCTCTCGATTTTTCTTAATTTTAAAATATAAAAGTTATTATATTTTATAGCTAGATTATAAAAAAAAAATAAGATTCGATCGTTGCATGTTCATAAAAGAGGAAAAAAAGTTGTTATATAAATTACTTGAATAGTATTATAAGACTGTGAAGGAATCCAGCCAGCCAAGTAGGGATTTTGTTTTTTATAAAAGTCGGGAGAAAAGTTATCCTTTTAACTTCTAACTTTTATAATTTTAGAAAAATAAATTTTAAATTAATCCCAAAAATGGGTTAGGTGTTGATCTTGGTGAGGGAGGGGTGAAGGGATTTTTAAGGATTTAAATCCTTGGTTTTTATGCCCTTCCCTTTTTCTTTTTTTCTTTTTTTTTTCGAATTTTAGCTCATGTTGTTTTTCTTCTTCTTTATTTTTAATCACAAATATATTATTCCAAATTTCTATATTGAATTTGAAATAAATTAATTTTATAATGAGATCATAATCCAACAAATTATGTTTATTTTTATATTAAAAAAAATATTATATTTCATTGATGGCCAGCATTATTTTTTATCGAAATAATAAATCTTAAAGAGCTTTTAGTAGCTGAGATTGGACATTTGTAGCATGCTAACGAATGGCTGAGCAAAGCAGTCCAGAGACTTTTTTATGTTTTAAATCAGTCCTAAAATTAAAAGGTGGCATGTCCGTAATTATCTCTTACCCACAAGGGCATAAATGTAAACATGTATAGTTTCACGGAATTTCTTTCCCAGTTAGAAATGAACGGCAAGGATTGAATCGAGGCAACAAATATTTAGGGAAGAATCTTTTATTAATGAGAAAAAAACGTCTGTCCTGATATCGTCACATGAAAAATGTAGAGAGCCATCCAATTGGAAGAAGCCACGTAATCCAGCATCTATCAGGATGCCCCACGCTCTTATGTTCGTGCAAACTGTATGATGTGATATAAATTTTCAAGGTTATGTCAGTCGCTTACCTATTTTTGCTCGGGATATTTCATACCATTTTTTTTAAAAATGAATTAAGTATTTTATATTGTGTTCGAGATTTTAATTGAATAATGAATTTTCAAATGATATTTAGAATAAATAAACATGTACATTAAAAAATAAAAAACAAATGGTTTTTATTTATAGCATGCTCTCCACCTTGTTTATATAGTTGATGACATTATATATCAACAATTAAAATTGTAACCAAACAGTATCAACAATTAATATTAAAATTTATCCTTTTTAGAATTATAAATAAGAAAGATTTATCTTGTAATTACATTGATAGTATTTATAAATATTAAATTCCATTTAAAATATACTTTTTAACACTTATGAGGATTATAAATATGAAAGTTTTATGGTTCAAATATACTATTATAGATTAATTGTGCTTCAAGGGTGTAAACGAGTCATCGAAATGACCTTAAAATATGCGAGCTTCCTTACGACAGCAAATCACGATGGAGCGTGAGCTAATTTGCGCGTGGGCGTAGACAGGGGACTTGATCTTCCTAAAAGCACGTCGTGGAGCGTAATTGACACCACGTCGGGCCCATTATTATTATTTTTAAGGACGGACTAAAATTTGCCAGTGAGAATCGAAATCGTCGGCTTGAGAAGATATTACGGTGCAATATCAGCCGTTGGATTTGAGGATGGAATTTGTGGGGTTTCGTTGGAAGATGGCTACCGTGTCACCGCCTTAACTGACGGAGGCAACCCCGTGATGATGATTATTATCATTGCTTTCAAATGTTGACAACCGAGAAAGGAAGGAAAATAACCAAGAAAGAGGGACGGGAAAGAGACAAATAGTCGTTGGGTAACTAGAAAATGAATATTTACACATCGACCCTTGGTTGACCAGGTCAAGACTCGGCTCTCAAGCCATTGATTATTTATTTTTTTTGGATTTTTTTGTTAAAATAATATCACTTTGATCAATTGTAAAAAAAATATATTATTAGGCGAGATTAAACCCGGCCCTCAATTCATTGATTTTTTTAAAAATCTTCTTATTTAAACAAAATCATTTTAAAAAAATCAGGCATACAAACTTAGATCATGTTTTTCAGTGCGTTTTTAAAAGCGTTTTTACAAAAAAATAATTTTAATGTTTTTTAGTTGAAATTAAAAACTTTGATATTTACATCATTTTGATGTGTTGATATAAAAAAAATAATATCATTATGATAATTTTCTGAATTAAAACACTTTGAAAAACAATCTAAACTGTATTCCCAAAAAGACACTTGACTTAGAAAAAAGAGAGGAATTGTTTTTTTTTTTTTAAAAATCACCGATCAAACTGGACCAATTAATCCCAGATCTAAACCAACTCGGGTTGAAAATATATACACGCATATACACACACTTGGTTCACCGGGTCAAAACTCAGCCCTCAGCCCATTAATTTTTTTAAAATATAAAACCCAACATTATGATGCGGGCTTCAATCCCTCTAATCATGATGCCGGACTCCACCCCGATTCAAATTTTAAAATGAAATCTAATTTAAACCAGGTCATGTTCTTTATCAACCCGATATAGGTTCACCTGGTCGATGCCGGTTTTTATAAATATTTTAGGAAGCAACCGGGATGACAAATTAGAGAAGCAATAAAACACGACCGGAGAGCAAGAGCTGAGTAGAAACCAAGCAAAAGACCAAGAGCTGGCACCATGACAGTTGGACACTTGGCAGCAAACCACCATGCTTGGCAAATGGAAGACCTTCACCTCTGCCCCCTCCCCGCTTTGACCCCGTCCTTGACCATCTCGTGTTGCACTAACCTAACCTCCAAATTTGGACCGTCTCCGCTGTTCATTATTATTTTACCTGATTTAGGGTAGTCGTTTACTTAAACCGAATTATTAAAAATAACCGATTAAAATATTTTTTTTATCTGGTTTGGTTTTTTAAAATTAAAATTGATAAACTAAAATTGAACCAAACCGGTTCAAATAAAACAAAATATATTATAATTTTTTTTTTATTCTTTTAGTTTGGTTCATTTTTTTTTTGTACGATTCTATTTTGGTGAAATGAGAGAAGAGAAAGACTTGATTAAAGTAAAAGAAGTCTAAAGTAACCGAAAACTATTTTTCTGTTTTTTATATAAAAAATCAAATAATCGACGAGTTTCAATTCGATTTTATTTTTTTCTTTCATAATTTTTATTTTAAATCAACCGAACTGAAAATGATCAACCCTAGAACTTAGTCGAGTTAATACAATCTAATGACCTCGAGCACTTTTCTAGGTCAAACTTTTTATGAGGTGGGAAACCTACTTAGAGGTGCAATTCAATGAGTTGTTTGGTTAATAGTTTTATCCAAAAAGAAAATGCTAGTTCAATTGTTTTTTTTTAATTAACTAGAGTTGACTTAGTCAGATACCCAAACTTAGTCGTCGAGTTGATTTTCAAATTTGTTAAGAAAAACCCTAACATGGATAAGGTTTCGGGTTGGCAGGTAGACCCCACAGGTCAAGCCGGGCTTAATGCAGAGCTGTAACAGGTTGGGCTTATCAAATGGATGGCCAGTCCTAGAGTGGCTGTGGGCTCTGGACATGGATGATAAGTGGGCCGAAAACAGGCAAAATGCTGCGGCTGGCCCAGCTCGAAACGAACAAGATGCAGTGCAGCAAATTGGTCATCAGCACAGAAAGGTGGAGCGAATGCAGTCAGAAATTCTTCAGCACAACGTTTTTATTTTTCAGAAAAAAGTATTTCTCCAGCCCCAAGCAACAGACCCTTGAAAACTCGATCTGCTTGAGAAATCATAAACGAAACTCGATCGGAGCCACCGCTAGGCGAGGGAGCCGAGAGGTGAGCTCGGTGTAGATATGGAAGAGAGAGACGCCTGGGCTTTGCTTTTCGGGAGCAGGTGGGTACGTGCTGGTCCATATAAACATTATTTTATCTGTGCTCGTGAAACAGAGAGGCATCTGAAATGTACAGTGATGCAGGCAGGAGAATTAGAGCAGAGGGGTAGCCTTTTTGTACCGTGCAATTGGATTACAGAGGAATTTTTCTTATTAAAAAACAATCGACACAGTAATTTAAAAGAATTTTTAGAATAATACCATTTATTAAAACCTCATTCAAATAACACACTTTTATTTTCTATTCTAAACATATGATGGCCAAGATGACAATTGAAAACAAAGATATTCTGTGCAATTTTTATTTTTATTTTTTGGTTTTAAAAGGTAATCATGGTTTCATTAGAAGGTGCAAGATCTGTCTAGTTGTAGATGTGGTGGTGGTAAGCTAAAACCGTATTCTATTCCTATTATAATTTAAAAATATTTATTTAATTAATACAATATAATATAGTTCTGCATCAACATTATTAGAAGCTTTCTTTTAATTTTTTTATAAAAAATATAATTATTTTAAAATTAATTTCTAAATCACAAACAAAAACTAACACTATATACCAAACATTCCTTGGCCACCTTAACAAATGTTTTGCGAGGGCTAGGGCTATGGCCTGGAATTTTCAGGAATCAGCATGGAGCATGCAGCATGCAGGAAAACAAGATGTCGCTACTCAAATGCTAGGATGCAATTTGTGAAGTGAATCAGTCTGCGTTATTTGGAGAGCCGATAGATCTACGAGTAAATTAATTCAATCTTCCTAGCCCTAGCCCTAGCCCTAGCCCTAGCCCTGTGTCAGCAGCAGTGGCAACACCGATCCTCTCTCTTTACTTGTTAGCAGCGTCGTATACTTGGAGTTTATGTAATTAAAAAACATGCCAGTAGGTGTGGTTCTACATCGATTTCTGGAACGAGTGGGGACCTTATAAGTGTTTTTACAAACAAGAAGGAAGGAGCTATGGCTTTCAAATTCCAGGCAGATAAGAATCTAAGATAGGAGAGAAGAGTATTTGGGACCCACTCGAGAGCCATTGCTGGTTACACATATTGGGACCTGCCGCGTCTAAGAAACAGTGAAGCGACCAGACCAGATTGTGAAAAAGCTGGGAAGAAAACACGAGAACCATGAGAAAATGTCTGGAAGAGACAATGTTTACTTGAAACCTCGGACTTCGAGATTCAGGGCAGCAAAAGTTGTGTTACCCTATGCTTGTAAACACTCTCTCCCAGAGTGTCTGTTTTTTTTAAAATACATTTTTTATCCTGTATTCCTGTACAAAAAACCATTAATTTAATATCTTTTTAAATAAGGGAATATATATTTTAACAGCAATAACAGACAATATCTTAATCTAAAGAAAAGATTGGATTCCCTGTAAGGATACTGTCGCTCTTCGCGCTGAACTTGCTTGCTTCCTTCATTCCTTCCAATGCAGACTTTACTTGAAACACTTGAAAAAGCTACTGCTACCCACTGCAAGTCCCTAAAAAATGTTTGTTTTCTAGTAGCAATTTGCCAATGGCTTTTCAAATAGGCACGCCTAAGTTCAAATTAAACATATTTTATGTCATTTTAATTACGTGGAAAAGGCTTTTGTTACACTGTGACCCACTGTTCTTAAAAAAAAGTGCAGGGCCAGTTATGGAAGTTAATCCACTTCATGTCACAGCCGTTGCTGGCTTTGCTTGATCCATGATTGGCTTGTGTATCAAACGATCTACAGTAGTGAAAACGTAGCACAACTCAAACCATTTTCCTTCCTTCACCAACTCAGCACTCGGACTCAGTAATACTCTTTCTCTCACTAAACTTTCCATCACCTTGAACAAGAGCATATTTTTTGCATGCCCTTCTGCAATATCATCTCCTCCTTTTAGCTTTCCCTCCAGCTCTCCTGTTTGTCTCCATTGTCCTCTCTTTTTAGATTCTTCGCTGTATCTTTCTGTTTGCAAAGTCAAAGAAAGAACCAACGGCAGCAGCATGGCCATAGCCAGCAAAGAAAAGCTGGTGGTGGAGGTGGTAGCAGCTCACAACTTGATGCCAAAAGATGGAGAAGGCTCGTCATCACCCTTTGTGGAGGTAGAGTTCGAGAACCAAAGACTAAAAACCCAAGTCAAGTACAAAGACTTGAACCCTATATGGAACCAGAAGCTCGTGTTTCACATCAAAGATGTTGCCGATCTTTCTTACAGAACTATCGAGGTTAATGTCTTCAATGAAAGGAGGTCAAGCAACAGCAGAAACTTTCTGGGTAAAGTTAGAGTTTCTGGTTCAAGTGTTGCTAAACAAGGTGAGGAGGTGGTGCAGTTGCACACTCTCGATAAAAGAAGCTTGTTTTCTCATATAAGGGGAGAGATAAGTTTGAAGCTTTATGTTTCTACAAGAGAGGAGGTGAAGGAAGTTGAGGGTTTTGGTAATGGAGAGGTTGTTTCTAGTACTCCTGGATCTTCTAATACTTCAAAGAAGAACAGGAAGATACAGCAGAAGAATTCAGTTATATTGCAGCAACCGCAACAGATGTCTCAAGAGGTCATCAACAATAGCAAGCAAGCAAAAGAGCAAGGCCAGAACAATATTAACGCAAAGCTTGCTGAGACGAACCCAGCTGAGATTAAACCTGTTGTCATCACTACTGCTCTTGGTCCTGGTTCTCTTGTTTCTAGTTCTGGTGGGGGCATTGTGGGCCCTGCTGGAGGTGCTGGTGGGATTAGCTTGTACTCAAACGGGTGTAGTGAGTTCTCTCTCAAAGAGACAAGTCCACGCCTTGGTGGGGGTCGTTTAAACAGAGATAAAACTAGTTCAACTTATGATCTTGTTGAGCTAATGCAATATCTTTATGTTAGAGTTGTTAAGGCTAAAGATAATATGTGTTTTGGTGGTGGTGAAGTAGTGGCGGAGGTGAAGTTAGGGAACTATAGGGGGGTTACAAAGAAGGTAATTAGCTCAAGTAATGTGGAATGGGGCCAAGTTTTTGCTTTCTCTAAAGATTGCATACAGTCATCAATGGTGGAGGTTTTTGTCAAACACGGCAACAAAGATGATTACTTGGGCCGTGTTTGGTTTGACTTGAATGAAGTTCCTAGAAGGGTACCCCCTGACAGTCCATTAGCACCCCAATGGTATAGAATGGAGGACAAGAAAGGGGACAAGTCAAAAGGTGGCGAGGTTATGGTGTCTATTTGGTTTGGGACTCAAGCTGACGAGGCCTTTTCTGAGGCTTGGCATTCAAAGGCAGCAAATGTGCATTTTGAGGGGCTTTGCTCGATCAAATCCAAGGTTTACCTATCACCTAAGCTGTGGTATCTACGGGTGGCTGTTATTGAAGCACAAGATATTGTTCCTGGGGAAAAGGGTTCGGGAATGATGAGGTTCCCTGAGCTTTTTGTGAAAGTCCAGGTGGGCAACCAGATTATGAGGACTAAAACAGCAGGTCCTAACCCCAACAGGAGTATGATCAATCCTTACTGGAGTGAGGAATTGATGTTTGTAGTTGCAGAGCCAATCGAGGATTTCTTGTTCCTCTCTGTTGAGGACCGTGTTGGACCGGGGCGAGAGGAGGCTGTAGGCAGAGTTATGCTTCCAGTGGCCGCGATTGAAAGGCGCCATGATGACAAACAAGTCGTTTCTAGGTGGTTCAATCTTGACAATCATTTTGGCAATGCAGTTGAGTCAAAACTTGTGGCAAGATTTGGGTCTAAAATTCACCTCAGGCTGTCTCTAGATGGGGGCTACCATGTGCTAGATGAGAGCACAATGTATAGCAGTGACGGCAGGCCAACTGCAAAACAGCTATGGAAGCCCAATATTGGTGTTCTTGAGATGGGAATCTTGGGTGCAACAGGGCTAATGCCAACAAAACTCAAGGAAGGGACAAGGGAGTCCATAGATGCTTACTGTGTAGCAAAGTATGGTCAGAAATGGGTGAGAACACGCACGGTTGTTGATTGTTTCTCACCCAAATGGAACGAGCAGTACACCTGGGAAGTGTTTGATCCTTGCACGGTCATCACTGTTGGGGTTTTTGACAACTCTCGAACAGACAAGAACGTGTGTAACAATGCCGGTGCTCGTGATTCTCGTATTGGGAAAGTTAGAGTTCGGTTATCAACCCTTGAATCGGACAGGGTCTATACACATTCTTATCCTCTCCTTATGCTTCACACTAATGGTGTCAAGAAGATGGGCGAGCTTCATTTAGCTGTTAGGTTTTCCTGTGCGAACATGGCTAGTATGTTGCAAATGTATACACTGCCACTGCTGCCAAAGATGCATTACGTGCAGCCACTGAGCGTGAACCAACTGGATGCCATGAGGTATCAAGCAATGAATGTGGTGGCATCACGGCTGAGTCGAGCAGAGCCGCCGTTGGGTCGAGAAGTGGTGGAGTACATGCTTGATCACGATTCTCATATGTGGAGTATGAGAAGAAGCAAGGCGAACTTCGCTAGACTAATAGGTGTACTCTCTGTTCTTGTTGCCATGGCTCGGTGGGTGGAGTCGATGCGCAACTGGCACAAGCCAGTCTACTCAACCTTGTTTGTTCTAGCGTTCCTCCTGTGGGTTGCAATGCCTGAGCTCATTATCCCTTCACTGTTTCTCTACATGGCCGCCGTGGGACTCTGGCGATTCAGGACACGGCCACGCCACCCGCCCCACATGGATACCAAGCTTTCACATGTTGTAAGTGTTTACGCTGATGAATTGGATGAAGAATTCGACTCTTTTCCAACAAGCCGAAGTGCTGAAACAGTCAGGATGAGATATGATAGGCTGAGGAGCGTGGCAGGGAGAATTCAAACTGTGGTCGGTGATATGGCTACTCAAGGTGAACGTTTCCAGGCATTGCTAAGCTGGAGAGACCCGAGAGCCACCTTCTTGTTTGTGGTTATGTGCCTGTTCGCTGCTGTCGGGTTCTATGCTGTGCCGATCAGGGTTGTGGTGGCGTTGTGGGGGCTGTATATGATGAGGCCGCCCAAATTCAGGAACAAGTTGCCTCCTAGGGCTTTGAGTTTCTTCAGAAGGTTGCCTACACAGGCTGATAGTTTGTTGTAGGCTGCAGGGAGAAGTTCATGTCTGTAGAGTGTAGCTGGTTAGCTGGGATAGACATTTTGAACATAGTAGAGGGGCTTAGCTTTTGGTTTCGATTTCCTTTTTATTTTTATTTTTTGTCTTATCATGAATGTGTGGAACCTTTGGTACGTGCCTATTGTCGAAGCGTTTCTTTCTTTAATGCTGATCTGCTTGTTCATTTTAGTTGGCCATTTGTCTACACTTCTCCATTTCTACCAAATTATCGGATCCACCTAGTTACCAGTGAGTTGACAATCAATATGGGTCAACTGGGTCAATTTGACAATCATAGGTCAACCGTCAACTCACCACGCCACTCAGATTTGGTCAATGTTCAAAATTAAACCTGATAGAAGCCAAGCTGGGGGCAGATTTACTAGGCTAGGTCAGTGCTTAGAACTTCCACATCTCATCCCCATGATTGAAGTTAATTACAAGTTACTATAAAGGATAACGACAAATGGTGTACACAACAAAGAGAGCTCTAATGTAAAAAGGCTGCCAAGCGAGGATCAGTGCGGTGCGGGAGACCAGTTCGAGCGCCCAAGGCCCTACAGCCAGCAGCTGCCTGCAATAAACTCCACATTAAAATAAATTGAATAACTTGTTGAATGAGCCCCAGCCACACAAAGGGCTTGTGGGGGAGAGGAAGATGTTGGGTTAAAAAAAGTGTGCGCACCACTTGAGAAGCAAATGGTAACATCTTCTCCGGTGGCATGTTGGCGCAGATAGCTAATAAGAGAAAAACAAATGAACAAATATGAGTTCCAATTTCTTCAATGGCCACAACAATCTACGTGTATCAATGCATACGGTAATAGTAGAAATGATGGATAACATGACACTGCCATTAGATCTTAAGATTATTGTAACACCGCGGGCGGATGGATAAACGTAATAGACTAGATCCTGACTGATTGAGATAATTTCTAGGGGATGAACAACTTGGCAGTTGAACTTTATTGAACACAATCCAAGCTAATAACTTGTCAACCTGTGCTAGTCACTTCTATTTATTGCTCCTTTGAAACAATAATGTTCTCGATCCCTGATGTCAGGTGAATTTCATGATCTGTTCAACTAGAATCTAACAGTCATATAATCTTCAACAGGGATATTAAATAAGACAATGATCCGTGGAAGACCAACATTAAAACACAACAACCTCAAAGTGCACACGCAATCACATTCACCAGTTACACCTACCATAAAGAACAGCACCAATAAAAGCATCTCCAGCACCAGTCGTATCAACAAGTTCTGGTGGTGGTATCTTCTCAGCTGTTCCCACAAACATCCTCCCATTCACTGTACCTATACCGTTTGCTCTTATCTTTGTCAGTGGCTGGAAGGAAAAGAAGTGAAGTGATTAGTCAAATGAGAATTCGTTGTGTTTGTGTCATAATAACTTTAATTTGAAATTAAACAGATACATCAAAATGAAAATATAATTTCATTCGCTGTTCAAGTAACAAATCACAAAAATAACCACTGGCATCCTCCTAAAAAGCTCCAAACAGCATTAAGCTGTTCAACAAAGGATCAGGAACATGCAGTATAATCTTCGAACATTCATTCACGTTGACTATCCAAAGAGCATAAATTTGAAACTTCATGAATAAATAGCGCATATTGGACAGAAAATGGTTCCAAATAGTGAAATCACATTGTAAAACATCAAGAGGGCATCGTCTTCAACAACTATATACAGGATACCTATATGGGATGAAGGGTGTGCCATTCTTGAAAATAACATTTCATCTGAGCATGCTTTCATTGAATAAAAATTAGCATAAAAATATTTTCATCCCTTTTGATGTTGCCTGGGGTCAGAAACCATTCAATCAACCAAGTGGACTTTACAAGAGGGTCATCTCTTGTGCTAGAGTAAATCTAAAAGACATACATCCTTGAAAGTAGCTCAGCCTTTCCAGTACATGACAATACCGAAGACATTTTTTAAAACCTATTTATTTCCTGGTAACAGTGGACTATAGAAACACCATGGTGAATAAAAAAGAACAGTTAAAATCTCTCCTATTGCTCTAAATCAAATGCCAGGAAGATGCACTGCATGTGCCTGATGCGGGCTTCCTTTTTCTTAATTAATGATTTTGTACTTTAAGAGAAAATAGTTCATTTAGCACTTCACTTGAGATTTTTGCTGCCAACTTATCAGGCTCAGTAATAAGGAAAGATAGGTGAATTCAGTAAGATGTAAATTACTGATGCATAGCAGGTTGGAATGGCTATGTTATCATCCTTTCTCTGCTTTAGTGACTCCCACAAGCTATCTGCATCCTTTTCTTCCGATGCAGGAGCCTCTAAAAAACAAAACAAACAGCAAGTTCATAAAGCAGAGAGATAACGTTTAGTTCTAAAAAGTGTTCTGTCATAACACTGTCTTTTTCATTGCAAAACTAAGTGTACACTCACCTTCTGTGCTTCTCTCAAGCATTACACATCCATCTTCACCCAAGGTCACAATCACAAATTTGATTTTTGGCAATCTCAGAAGCATGGAAACAAGTGCACTTGGAATAGATGGCGCCTCTGTCCATGCCTGCCACGAGCAATTCAGGTGTTCAATATAGATTACCTGAGAAGCTTTCTCTGCAAAAAGCATGTATCTATTGTCGATTGGTACATATCCTAGGGCTTTATAAAATCGAGATAAAACTCAACATGCAAAAGATGAATAAAATAAGTCATGAGAGTACTGCAAATTCGAATCAAATTTCAACAACCTAAATGCTACCAAATTGATGAGAGTTTTTTTAAATGTTCAACACCTGATAAAATGCTAAAACATCATAAGCCCCTTTTCAAAGAGGGAGGAGGAAGAGTGGAGATGCATTAGTGACAGTATATGCCCAACATGTCTATAATCTTTTGCATGCAAATCAACTGTTATTCAATCAAAGAAAATTTAACTTACCAGTGGAAATTTTGATGAGCATACAGCATAACTAGCCAACGGCAGAAGATCATCCAACCCTTCTCTCTTTTTTTCTGCATCAATCAAAATCGGTACATTTTTGCGAGCTGTCTGCACTGGAAGAACCAAATACATGATTTTGACCTCCCAGCAGTTGCTTTTAGATGATTATTTTTTCAATGATAAAAAGAAAGGGAAAGAAAACAAAGGAGGGATATGTGCAGGTAAAGCTGTTAATGAAAGAACACATTCGCAGGAAACAAATTGGGCAAGTGAGAATATCAGCATGATATGGTGCTACAGGGCAGCCTTATAACCTGTAAACAAGGAAATATTTAGTTATAGGATTATGCCAAATTGATTTTCCAACTAGATTTGGCAACAAATGAGCCAAGCTGTTCATGAGTCACTCAAAGCTCAGCTCACTAAAGGCTTGGTTTGAACTTGTTAGTCAGGCCATAATGAGTTTATATGTTAAAGCTCGTTATATAAACAAGCTGGACTTGAGCTTAGCTCAGTTCAGCTCATTAAGGCTGGTGATGAGTATCAGCAAACTTGTTTAAAAGCTTGCAAATGAGTTCATTTATAAGCTTGAGAAAATTTGAAAGGATAAACATCTTGTATAACATTTCACCTTGCAAATGAGTTCTTTTTATGAACAAAATTAAACAAGAAATTTAACAGTTATATGCATGTTACATGGAGTTAAAAAATATAAATATAAGACTTTTTATGATATCACAATTGTATGAGATTTTATATGTCAAAATTTAATCCTAGCTTGTTCATAGGCTCATTAAGCAACCGAAACGAATTGAGCTCGAGACAAGCCTAAACTAAGCCTGATCCTAACATAATTTAAAAGAGCCAAGCTTGAACCTAGCTAAAATTAGATAAGCGGTTCTTGAACACGTCAAAGCTCGGCTAAGCTCATAAAGAGTCCTACAGCTAGGTCAGATGATCCACTTCCTTGGCTGTTTACAAAAATAAAAAAGCATGCAAAGAAAATGAAAGTTCCTCTATTGATGCAGTCAATAACACAGGCAACAAAGGGGAAGGAACTCCCCTGGGTGCACAAATGGAAAAAGGCACAAGTATGTTAGATCCAACAAAAGAGGTCATGGGAATAGTATATAGTGGCTTCTCATGATAACATCACCTAGACTAATTTGGTCATTTGAGCTTTAATTACAATGTAACATTTCAAAAGAACATGGCAGGTGCTAACAGATTTGTCATGATAACCCCTTGGCAACCCAATGCATTATAACTATCAAGGAGCAGGGAAGAAGAGGGAGAACAGGAAGGTGCACTGCTGAATTTATTTGACACCCTCAAGTAGATTTCACACGATTAAAAAGGAAAGCCATGACATGCTATTAAGACATTTAGAAGATAAATATTGACCAGGTGATGAGGATATTTGGCAACCTTTTCCATAATCAATATAAAAGAAATAAACATGCGAACCAGATTCTATTTTTAATAACAAACTTGTTAATGAGATGACCCCAATACAAGGTCAGGCACTAAAACAACTTGAGGTAACATATGATAACTTTTACCTCTTGTGCAATGACTAAGGCAGTTTCATGTAACCTTCCGTCAATATAAACAAGTCCTGCTCCATTCAATGCAGATAAAAGGCTTGACCGGGAAAGTTCATCTGGTATCATGGGAGGATATCCCGGAGTATGAATACAGGTACGGGTTTTCCTGAATATCACCAATCACCTGGAGCTTTAAAAATTTTGAAACGAAGTTTTCAACTATTCATTTAAAGTCAAGCATGATGCCCAAGAGAATTTACAAAATAAGCTAATTAAACCATAGTGTTGATCCAAATCATAACACACTGATGTCAGAGCACTGACAAGGGAGAATCTGTTTAGCCAAGATTCCTAATGCCGCAGTGATACTGGGATTATTTGTGAGAGAAAAGCAACAGTCTACTTATCTCCAAAGATCTAATTGGATAAGTTTCCAAGGAGAAAGAAAATGAATTGATGCTGTGACAGAGAATTATCCATGCAATTAACATAAATACAGCCCACTAAACTTCCAAGTGGTTATTTCTTTCTTTCTTTTATCCTTTGGAAGAGCATGCAACCTTTTTTTCAACTCCAATAATGTCTTGAACCATGATCGTAATATGAATCCCAAAGATCAAATTTTCTCTTTCCCTTTTAAAGTCCAAAGGATCAAGAACAAAAGAGAAAGCTACTCAAACACAATCCTCAAAACTTATAAAAAAACACCCTGTCCATTAATAAACACACAGTTTACACAACGAATCAAGTGTGATAGCAGAGAATGGATTATTCAAGCAAAGCCCTTACGTTTCATTGTCAACAATAATATATGTAAATGGTGAATTTCCTTCCTTGGAAACCTAAAACAAGACCAAACGAGTCAACATATAACAGAAGATGTTCATAGCAGAATGCCAAAAAGGAAATTAAGAACACAACCATAAAACATAGTAATCTAATACCACAAGTAGAATGCAGATTAGCAACGCATCAAAATGAAAAAATGAATGATTGAGATCTACTATATCTTGTGTAGTCTCACCACAAAAAAAGAAGTATCAACACCATCGGATTCTAGCTCCTCCAAAACTCCCCTGCCTTGAATATCATCAGCAACCTAGTCAATTTCAAAATCCACGAAATTATTTCTCTTAAAAGCAAAACAAATCCTGAATTGCCTTGAGAAAAGGAGAAATTGATAACCAAAAAGTTTTAAAAAATAACCCCTCCATCCCGGTTTTTGTCCCTCCATTATTTTATTTTATTGTGTTTCTAGACTATCACCTGCAATCAAAATTAACTGAAGAGTCTATTCTCAACCAAAAAAAAATACTTCAAGGACTCGAATAAAAAAAAATAGGGGTTAAGTTCATTTTGAGCCAAAATTCAGGGTAGTTATTGGGTCATTTAGCCTTAAAACAAATCCTTAACAGCTTTGAAAAAAAGGAGTTGATAGGGAAGAAATTAAAGGTGGTACCTTAGAAATGAGCCTGGGATTCAAACCCAAACGAGCAGCACAAGTTAACGCATTCCCCGCATTTCCACCTCCTTGCACCTGACAGGCAAATCAATTGTATTATTGTTTATTATAATAAATAAATGAAATGAAAGAGGGAGACCTTCAAGCTAGTGCTTCGGATCTTGTCATCAGGTTTAGGATAAGAAGCGACGGTCGCCAGGAAATCCACCACTGCCGCTCCGCATCCTAGCTGCCAAAAATAATCACTTATGTTTAAATAAATAAATAATTGCATAATCTATTATTAGAAAAGAGTGGCAGTAGAGAGAGGAACTGACGATGATGCGGTGCTCAGGAAGCGAATCCATCTCCGATGACGTAATTTTCACTCTGAAACGTGAGAAATCCAATCCTTTTGACTTTTAATTAAAAATAAAAATTATTATCATAGCAATGTGTTAGTGGAGCTTACCTGGTGGTGGTGGTGGCTGGTGGTGGAGAGACGATACGGGAGGAGGAGGAGGAAGGGTGGCGTAAAGAAGAGAGGTTGGGGAGAGAGGTGAAAGGAGGAGGAGATGTTGACGGCGGGAGCATCTTTTCTTTTATTAGATGACACGGAGGAGACTTCTTCACGACTGACCGACAAGTGACGCCAGTCAAACAAGGCAGACCACCAGTTGAGATTTGAGAGAGAGGATATCAGTGGCCTACGAGAGCCAATATTCTCAGCCAGCCATGGCTTGGCTTCGCTGTACTGTTTCTGGATGGATTAATAAGCTTTAGTGGTCCCTTTACTTTTGTAATTCCTTCAATTTGACACTCAGTCAATTAATTATCGTAATATGGCTCTCATACTTTTTTTTATTTAATTAAATCCTTCTGTCAAAACTGGACCTTAAATGCCAAGATTGTTAAACAAGCGGGGTATAAAACTATGATGGGTATTGATTTGAACTTATTTGAAGAGTGGAGGTTAAGCAAGAGGGCTATATTAAAAAACATGTGCAAGTAGAGGGATGATTTGATAGATTATTAGCCGGTTTTATATTTAATTCGACTTGAAAGACGAGATTTTAGACATCTCAACACGAGAATCCATTAGTCCGGTTCAAATAAAAAATATATATTATTTTTTATCAAAATAGCATCATATATTTACCTGTCAGATTCGTGAATTAATCTGATCAACCGTAGCCTGAAACCGGGTTAGACATTGGATAGGCAGGGGGGTTAATTTGAGAATTTGGTGAATGGAGAAGAGCCAAGTCAGACGGTAATTGGTACAGCTCTGGGACCATAATAAACAATTAAATGGATATACAATACAAGGAGTATTGATTTTACAACTCCGACTTTGTGAAGTATGAATCAAGATTTTCAAAATCAGGAGCAAGGGTCTTCTCTATCTCTCCGGACAGTTGAATACCAAACACCTACACTACATCATTCCACCTCCTGGCCCTCCGGGACTGTACACTTCGAAACTCTTAAAAAAGAAACCTCAAACCCAATATCCATCATTCCAAAAGCGCCTTGACAGGAGCCCCCCGTGTTCGCTCATGCTGCCCCTTAATCTATAAAAGGCTGGTTTACTTCTTACAGTTCTCAAGGGGCCGGAACGGTTCCCGTGACTGATTGGCAAAGACACGCGATCCCGGACTAAACTTGAGGCTGAAAACGGCCTGCTTTCCATCTCTTCAAGCGGCCCGGAACTGTAATCCATCGTGATGAGAGATGAGGCCTGCCCATAAGTTAACCGAGGGGAGGTCCCGCCGCCATTCCACCAGCTACTGTCCGAAGGAACAAGATCGGCTTTGAAGTCAGATTCCAGAACAGAAGACTCCCTTTGACTGCAGTAGTCTCCACAAGTCTCGTCCGTGTCATTGTACATCAGTTTCAGAGCCTGGACAACTTCGCCCATAAATGGCCTGTTAGTCACCTCTGAGTGAACACACATGGCAGCGATGGCTGCCACTTTAGCCATGTCGTCAAAGTCGTAGCTTCCTGCCAGGGAAGGATCCACCAACTGCTCCAATCCTTCTCTAGTAGTTAGCAGCGGGCGTGCCCAGGTCACTAAATTTTCCTGTCCCGGACGTTGGGACATATCCACGGGTTTTCTTCCAGACAGAAGCTCAAGCAGCACAACCCCGTAACTGTAGACATCACTCTTTACAAGTAGATGTCCTGTCATTGCATATTCAGGGGCAACATACCTAACAAGCCAAAAATTTAAGAGGGTTAACGAGGGACTAAAATAATATCTGAATAACTGTTTCTTTATAATATGTAAAGATCCAAAAAATAAAAGAAACATCAGCCAACATAACTCAACCCAGTATGAAATTGTAAAATAAATACAGCTCAACATGATTGGTGATGAATCATGTTTGCAAAGAAATCTTTTAAGTATGGAGTACTAAAAACTGGCGAGGCAAGCATAATTACCCAAAAGTTCCCATGACCCTAGTAGATATATGATGACTTCCTTCTGTTGCTTCCCTCGCCAAGCCAAAATCGGAGACCTTGGGAGTGAAGTCTTCTTCTAGTAAAACATTACTAGCCTTAAAATCTCGATGAATTACACGAGGGTTAGAATCTTCATGAAGATAGGCCAAACCCCTAGCTGCTCCAAGGGCAATCTTCAACCGCGCATCCCAGTCAAGAGGTCCCTTGTTCTTGTCAGCACCTAAAACATCAATAAATGGGGTATTGAACAAGAAACTTCATTTTTCCTTCTCATTTCAGGGAAATAAAATCACTTGCAGAACGCACACGGCACGACTAAAAACAAATATTTTAAAAAACAGGAGAAAAAAATAAGACAAAAGTGACAAGGAAAATACCATGCAAGTGTGATTCCACGCTGCCATTCCGAATAAGTTCATACACCAAGCAGCGTGTGCGCCCTTCAATACATATGCCAATAAGCTTCACAAGGTTTCGATGATGCAATCGACTTAACATTTCAACTTCAGCGACAAATTCACGGTCTCCATTTTGATTGTCTCTTGTAAGCAGCTTAAAAGCAACTTCAGTTCCATCTTCCGTACTCCCGCGGTAAACACATCCAAATCCTCCTTGACCTAAAATTCTATTTGAATTGAACTTGTCTGTTGCCTTCTCAAGTTCAGCGAATGAAAATGTTTTGACGGAGAGCATACAAGTAGCCATGTTGGACATGAGGGACATGGATGCTGAGCTTGCAAAGCTGCTTGACAAGAAAGACCCAATGCCTGCATTACATGTAGCAATCCAGTAATAATTAACTAAGGCATGGACTAATCTTATTTAATAAGAATTATTTACAGAAGATACAAAATAAGTACAATAAAACACAGCGACTAAAGCTGTATGCTCTATTCCAAAGGAGAAATGCAAAATGATGTTAAAAGGTTTTGATAGCATGCATTTCTGTAAACTTTCCCACTTGTACTCTCCATTAGAAACTATAGTAGAAACTGCAAAATAACAGGATTGACATTCAAAAGTGGAGATATAGAAGCATAAATAATATTACATGGCACTTTGACCAAACAGATTTGTAACAGAATGAATATAAAGGGACATACCGGATCGTTTATTTATAGAGGATGTAAATGTCGGGCCAACAGCACTTGACGGTCTTCCAGACTTCCTCCATTTCACGACAACAGCAATTGCCCCAGTGCAAACCAGTAAAACCACAAATGCAGACAGAGCAATGGTGGCAATGGTTCTAAGATTCATCCTCTGGGTCTTGCTCACAAAATTAGCGGTAATGGGGAGATCTCCTCCACTTCCACTTGGACCACTCCCCGTGTAGTTTGGATATGGTGGTGAAGAAGGAAGCCCTGGTATACTCTTAGGAGTTAGGTCATAACCATCATAGTAATATATGTAAAGCCACAAAGATTTACAAGAGAATCAAGATTATTACCTGGATAACTAATGTATATTACTTCATAATTACCAAAAAGAGTTATATTTAAAGGCATTTTATTTTTCCAAAACCTATCATATGTAAGCATTGCAGTAGTATTATCAAACTTCTCTCCAAGTGGAACCAAGTTGATATCCACAACAGTTTTCCCCTGATTCTGACTGTCGGCACTTGCACCCATTATTTTCACTTGACTTTGTTCCAGATACGTGCCTGCTGCAACTTCACTCACTAGCTCTCTCGTTACAGGAAAAACTGCATACGGAGCCACATCTAGGAGAAGTCTAACTTTCATAGGAAAAACACAGCCACAAGGTGAGCCAAAGGGGGCTGCAGTGAGTGGCTCAGTGCATATTTGATCACAGCCTGCCAAAAAATCTTTTATCAACATAAAATCAAAAGCATCGCAAAAAGAACTAAAAACTTTAGTTGCCAAATTTTACTTTGCTCTTCTGAAGGGGATGGAGCAGTCACTAAAGGTTTCACATGGTGATTGTGATGACCACCATGACGTCTTGGTAAGGGTGCACTGCTAGGAACAGGGGGGTGAGCTGAAATAAGAAAAGGCAGTGTTAGTGAAATTCTAACAGCAGTGCCAAGGCAGGTTGGTGAGAAATTGAGAACAAATGGTACCTTGATGGTCTAAAGAAGTTGCAGGTGAGAGCATTGGCCCTGAAGAAGGCTTAACCATGTGACTTTGAGATGGCCGCGATCGAGCAAATGACACTCTCATTGCAACTGACATTCCTGTAGGAAGTAGGTTGCGTGTATCCATAGTCAGTAATAATGCACAGCTAATCACATGCATTTAAAGATTGTCATATAGGCAAAAAAAAAAAAAGATGACCAACAGACTATAGTGCCTTAATTTAATATCATTGAATTTTTCCATTACAACATGACATTGGCCTTTGCAGCTTACCATGTCTCACAAAAATGTCTTTCAAAGATAATGTCCAGCTTGGTTGCAAAGAAGGGGACAGATAAATATGAAGTAATGGATGTCCTGAAAAAAATAGAGAGCAGATAAGTTGGTTTTCTTGAATGAAGCAATGTTGCAAGACCCTTAGGATAAATAATAGATATCTAACATGTTATAACTGTGCAAGGATGAATGGAATGGATACAAAAACAATTAATGAATAATAGAAAAAAAATCAAGCATAAGAAAAACAAAGTCGATAATAAAGTGAATGTATGTAACAAAACTACGAACGGGCATCCCTATTAAGGTCAGAAAAAAGAATTCCAAAAACATATAAACAGGGGGGGGGGGGGGGATTATTCATGCAGACCACATTAAAACTGATTTTGTTAGGGTGATTTAAATAAAGCATCTGAAGTGTACTGAATTCCTTCTGTGAAAGAAATAAAATGATTTTATTTATGCAAAGAAACATGGCCACTTGATGTGTTCTCAATATGGAGTAGTTCCTCATCATTATAAAACTCCTTTATATGTTATAAAGCATTGATATTATCATAATAAATTCAAGATTTTAAGAATTTGACAGTTCATAATTAATACTAGAACATTAAAACAAGGAGACACATCATGCTTAGTGTAAATCCTACTGTAAACATAGTGGATATATATTTGTAAATAAAGATGTTTCCTTTCATGTGAAAAGAAAACCAATGGCTAGGAGAATTTGTAAAAGTGCTAGAGCCTAAAATAATAACTTGATGAATCAACATTGTCAAATGTACAAAGAACACATCTTATCCAATCCCAAGACTTAGGCAATCAATTTTTTAAGCAAGTGAATGCCTTATGTGCCTTTTCAGTATAAAAGAATTTCCACAAATGGTTTCTTTCGATTTTTGGCAAATAAACACCTCCCACCATGCCTATTTTTTCAGGTTTATTGCATCATTCTCAAATTTCTATGGACGTGTTAAAATTTCAGCTATCCTTCAGCACACAATAAATGTACATTATACTCAACAGAAATTGAATTTCCAAATTTTATCTGCCCCCTTAAAAACAAAATCTCTTAATTCTCTAGGAAGCTATAGAAACCAATGAGATCATGCTAATCACTTAATACATACAGTAGACTTGACAACCATGCTATCAAAAAACCGGCAAGATCATTTTAACCTACTAAACAGCAAATATCCAGATTAATAACCCAAAACTAACTGCTCTCCTAAAAGCCTAAGCAAAAAACAAACTAAAATCAAATCATTGCTTGATTTCACAAAAGTGCAATCAACTAATAGATGCCAACCAAGAATTTTCCTTCTCCCTGGTTCACAGATAGAGTGAATGTTCTTAGGAAGTGGGGCATAGGCATCATGATTTAGAGGATCAGAAATAAACAAGGAGAATTAAATAAATAATCATACAGTGAATAATTTCTTCACATTGCCAAAAGGTAAAACTGATGTTGTTAATGTACTTTTAACAAAAGCATTAGGGATGAAATTTAAATTTCTAAGGAGCTCCTTAAAAAAAATGAGATGACTTCCTTTGTCAAAATGAATCTCGGTCACTTCATCTGGAGTAGTACCTCATCATTATACATCTCCTTTATACATTAATGTGTGTGTGTGAAATTTTGGTGTCAAAATCGAGACTCAAGAAAAAAAAAATTGGGGATTCATATTTTGTGATTAAGACAATAAACTTCAAACAAATAGGCATACCAAACTTACAGCTTACATCCTATTATATCAGACTGTCTACCCTCACAAAAAACAAAAAGAAAGAAACAAAGGAAGTAAGATATATGCAAGACCATGAGGAATGTACATCAGGAGGAGCGATACCTTTAAAAGCCTTGATATTAATTTATTTATTAGCACCATTGACCTTAGAATGAAGGCCATATCTTATATATCCACCATCACAAGACTTAATTCATCAATTTGTAAATACAATTGCCATGTATGCTTTCTTTCAATTTTAGCAAATAGACATCACACATTGTGTCTATTTCCTGAGTTTTTTAGGATCGTTGTCATTTTAATCCCCGCATACCAAGGTCCAATCCCATCCTACATGTTGTGGATAAATGTCTGAATTCTGCAATTCTTCTCCATGTGCTTCCAAAATTCTGTCAACTCCGTAAAAAATGGACCGATTCTCAAGACAGAAGATACAGAAATCAAATCTGTGAGATCGTTTCAACATAAAGAGGCAGAAACATTGATGCGCAGCCATGACACTTCAAATTCATAAGAAATAAATGACAATCGCTCCAATTCGCCGCCGAAAACTCACGTGATTTGATGTCTTGAAATTAATGGTCGTTAATTTGCAAAAAAAAACAAGCACATTAACAATGCTAAAAATTGCGCTAAACAATTCACCACAACAACCCATTAACCTCTTAGAAGCGCCAAAGGTAAACAGGCAATGAAAAGGAGACTCTTCGCTTGGATTCGAAAAATACAAGCAAAATTGACCAGAAAATCCAGCGGTCTCTAGCTCAGTCGAGCTGAAATAGCTAAAAAAAATCTAAAGAAAGCGTTAAATTAAGAAGCACGGGCACGAAACGGTTACCTAGACAAGTAAAAACAAAGCTAGACAAGCAAAGAACGAGCAGTGATGTCGCCAAGGTATGCATCTTGACTCAAACCAAAATCCAGAATCCGAGCAACAGCATTGTCAAAACCGACGACCTTGAAGCTTCCCGAAGATCCAGCGGAAGTTCGAGGAGCTCCGGCTGAGCTCACAGTCGCGCTCAGTATCGAGCATTGGTCAGTGAGAGAGTAAACGGTCGGTCAAAATCAAAACCCTAGGAGAGAGAGAAATCAAGACAGCGTGAGTGTGGTGTGGGGTTGCAGATCCATGAAACGCGGTAAAGATCTAGAAAAACACGTAGATTTGCATAGATACTCTCGCATACCTATAAATTTACGGTGGAGAGAGTATAGCGGTCAGTGTTGGAGAAGTAAGACCAGAGGGATTGGGTGTACGGATTATTAAAGAGCGGGGGGGTGACAGAGAGAGAGTTTGTTGAAACAGGGAGAGTGGAGAAGGAGGGAGCTTTAATTGCGAGAGTGCCGTCCAGTGGTGTTTGTTGTTGGTGTTGCTCTTTCAAAGGGAGGGTTAATAAGCTTCAAAGTCCTTTAAGTTTTGTAACTTCCTTAATGTAGTCCTCCGTCAATTAGTTTCTTATTGTGGTACTCTTACTTATTCTTTGGCGCTCAAATAAATCCCTGTAGGAAAATCCTCATGTTAAATCGTTTTTTCTTAATTTACATGGTTGTCTGACTCAGCTTGCGTGTACTTTAATTAATTTCACGGACCCTACAGTTAATAAGTATATAAATCTCCAATGATTATCATATCAGCAATCACATGACTCGAACTTGAGATAAAAAAAATAGCAAATTCTTTAGTCTCGGACTCTTACCGATATAACACCTGCTGGATGTTAAATAATCTTTTGGACATACGTGTGCTTGCTTGTATGTGTGTCTGTAAGACTTTAATTTCTTTTTTATATTATTTTTATTATTTTGATGGGTTGATGTTAAAAGTTAATTTTAAAAAATATAAATATATATTATTTTAATATATTTTTAAATAAAATAACATTTTAAAAAATAATAGTGAGTACACTCAAATAAGACGTGATAAACAAAACTTTAAAACAATGTTTTTTTTAAAACAAGTGAGATCCATTGCTCTTCTTCTCTTCTAATTAAGGATTAAGACGGCTTGAGTTGTTTATTATATAGTGATGATTTTTATCTTTTATATGTTCAGTGTGATATTTTAAAAAATATCTTGCTACCGTATTGGTACAAAACAAAATCTCCACGTCACAATGTGGTCTATTTTTTTATAAAAAAAAAATAGTTAGATAAGAAAATGATTTTGAAAAAATAAACTAAGTTAATGGATTTTGTGTGGTTAATAACTTGATTTGCAAGTTCAGAGAAGTACCTTTAGTTATTCCGGTTTCTTGATTTAGCGAGGTATATTTTTTTCTAAGTATTATTGAAAGAAAAGCTAAAACACGCGAGAGTTTCATTGGAGCGGCACACATAGTTTATCGTGGATGGAATATACATGTGTTTTTTATATTTTTTTTACACAAAAAAATAACTCTTTTACACATGTAATCAACAAAAATTATAATTGACGGTCAAAGATTTTATTGATTTTTTTTTATAAAAAAATTGAACGGTACAGATACTTGTATGCCTCGGGGATAAAAAAAACTATTGAGTTCTATCATCCAAGTAAAGTGAAAGCACGTTTTTAATATAAAAAATACAAAAAAATTATCTTTGCTCTTAGGAATATTTTTGTATTTTTCACATAGATGTTTTATATAATTAATAGATCGAGTCATTTTGATATATTTTTCATGTTTTTTTAATATTTTAATCTGAATATTGTTACAACTTATTTAAAACACCTCAACGAGTGAATAATATTCATGTTATTTATATAGTACGTGCGACACCACTTAATAACTAAATTTTTTTAATTAAAATGTATTTTTTTTTAAATGTTCAAAATTATGATTGCATGCAAGATAAACTAGAAATGAATCTCTATTGGGTAAATATTTTAATTTAGTTTCTACGAAGCCTTGTTACTCGAAGTTACTTGATAATTCTAACACGTCGAGGAATTGTTCGATGACCGATAAAATTCTAGAGCTCTCTTCAGATGAGTTTACTATGTTATATAGAGCCTGTTTGGGAGAGCTGTTGCGGTAGCTTTTCAAAGTGTTTTTCATGCCGAAATACATCAAAAATATATTTTTTTTATTTTTTTAAAAATCATTTTTGACATCAGCACATCAAAATGATCTAAAAACACCAAAATATATTCATTTAAAATAAAATAAAAAAAAATTGAATTTTTTGGAAACGGCGTTTGAAACGCCGTCCCAGACGGGCACATAATACAAAACCTTGTTATCTACTTGCTTTGACGTGCATGTGAATTGGTCTAAGGATAAAAAGATATCAAACAAAGTAAACCTTCAATCTCCTTTCCTCCTCGCCCATCCACACTTAAATTAGAAATAGTAATTTCATAAAATTTTAGACATGAATACAACATATCTTGTCCTATTTCATGCATAAATACTGATATACTTGAGCTTGATATAGAAAAATAAATAATCTTGAAGTTGAAAAAATTACATGTATACTAAAAAAATGTATTAAATTATTGTAAAAGTTAACACTTCAACTCGTGTCCGGGTTATGAATACCTAAAACATAGTCATGTAACAAACTTGGCTATGAAAAAATAATGTTTGATCAGGTTAAAAGTATATGTGGACAATTATTTTAATTTTAAAAGTCTGATTGAGAACATGATTAAAGTTATTTTTTAAAGTGTATTCTTGCTCATAAAAATATCAAAATATTTTTTTTTTAAAAAAAAAACACTGTCAAACAGAAACTAAGTATGAACAGAAACTAAGTATGAACAGGAGTACAGAACCAATATCGTGAATATCATCCCCTCTATGCACAGTCACGCTTTGTCCCAAAATCAATCTTTCATCCACCAGAACTAATTTGATGTATTCACTCGAACTTCCATCACTAACATTTAAATCCCAACTACTGTTTGCACAATCAAATAAAAAACACATATATTCGCCTTTTACAATGACAAATTAATAATTAAACAAAAAATAATTTAAAACTCAATTTCAAAGAATTGTCCTGGTTAACTTATTTTTTTTATTGAAAAAAAATCAAAAAACATGGCTTTCAATAAAACATTTTTTTAATAAAAAATCAATGTGTTTCTGACCCGTCAATTTATTTATTTTCTTAAATTCAAACCATTCAAGTTTTGAATTAATCAGTAATATTTATTATGATTTAAAGTGTTATTCACTCGAAATATATTAAAATAGTATATATTTTTTTATTTTTTAAAACTCTTTTTTTAATATTAATATATTAAAATAATTTGAAATAATTTTTCTTTTTAATTTCAAATAAAAGCATTCTAGCTCAATCCGAAACACAATCTTTAAATTCATGCATTTTGCAAACTCATCAGGGTAAGATTATAATAACTACATAACTACATCTTTTTACCACAGCAAATAAACTTTTTTAACCTCGTTCTCCTCTTCCTCTCTCTTCTTTTCTCCCCCTTCTCCTCCTATCAGCACATGGCTCACCAGCTCCTCTTCCTCTCTTTCCTTCATTAGGTTTTCTCGCCATTTCAAAAAACCAAAATCCAACACGCATACCCCTCTCCCTCCCCCTCTCCCCCTCCCACCCATCGACGAGCCTCTCGATCCAAATCTATCAATGAATTAGGGTTCCTATCTCTCTAATTTTCTACGATCATCGATATTATTGCAGAAGATTAGCTTCAATTTCCTCTCTCCATATGAATCTGAATTGTGCAACCAAGGAAATGACCGGACTGTCCTTTCCGTTGGATCGAAACCCGCTCGATTCTCCTGCTTCCACCAATCCTCTTCAAAGGTCAGATTTCTGAAGAATTTTGAGTTTTGGTTTTGCATCTGATTGTAGTGATTGTTGACAAGAGCTAGAATTTAGTTAAATTGAAGTTGAAATTGGTAGGGAGGTGAATTTGATTGATTTCTGGTGCTGATTTGGTGTGTGTGTGATTTGTTTTGATGTTTTCAGTGGTAGAAACGCCTTCTGTTTGTTAGTGCGGAGGGAGATTTGTCCGAGAACAAAGCACACACCGAAAAGGCGGTGGGGAGAAGCTTCTCATTGGAATTCGAATTCTTCGTCCTTACCTAAAACTGAGCCAGCTAGAGATGCAAAACGTGGTCTTATTTCGTGGTAACGGATGTTCTGCTTTTTATCTCTTGTAGGAGCGTTGGCTACTTCGCATTTTGAGTTTGTTTTGTGATTTAGGGTTGAGGCGGAGTCGTTGCGGCATTTAACGGCCGAGTATTGCTCTTTGGTGCCTCCTCCAAGGTCGACCATAGCAGCAGCATTTAGTCCTGATGGAAAAACACTTGCTTCCACGCAGTGAGTCCCCCCCCCCCCCCACTTTTTTTTTTTGGTCATGCGCAAGTGGAAGTTGTACTTAGTTCTCCCTGCTTTAAATCGCAGTGGTGATCACACGGTGAAGATAATCGATTGTCAAACTGGAAATTGCTTAAAGGTGTTGATGGGTCATCGGAGGACACCGTGGGTGGTAAGTTTGAATTTGGAACTCTTGCAAGGATTTGCATAAATGGTTGCTACTTTTCTTTGATTTTTCGTAATCCTGACTAGTTACTCACGAATGAATAATTGGTCAATTGTATGCCTCGTTGCAATTATTTGGCATAGGCTCAAATGTTAAGTTTTAGCACTACTCCCCCCTGCTCCATTGAGATCTCTTGCAAAAAATTACCAGGAATAAAATATATTCAGTGAACATACTGATTTTTTTGGTTAGGGTTCAATAACTATCTTTCAGCATTATATTCATTTAGTACCATGGTAGTCTAGACAATTTATCAATTACAGGAACTGCATATTCTTAAGGGTTATTCCATCCCTTTCCTTTTTGTCATGCAACCAATTTCCATTGTCTTTCATATACAATCATTGTTTTTTTGTCGATCTCCGTTTTTTCCCCCTTTCTCCCCATTTAAAGGTATTACCTTTATTTTTCATCTCAAATCAAATGCCTTGATGAAAAACTATTTAAGTTATCTTCTACATATTAAAGGCCTTAATATTATAGGTCAGGTTCCACCCACTGCATCCGGAAATTCTTGCAAGTGGAAGCTTGGATTATGAAGTTCGCTTATGGAATGCAAACACATCAGAGTGTATAGGATCCCGTGATTTCTGTAAGTTCAACTTTATTCTTCAATTACTTTTAAGCGCTTTTCTTTTTCTATAGTTGTTGAGCTTGTATGACAAGGTGAATTTGTTCCCCCTCACAGATCGTCCTATTGCTTCCATTGCTTTCCATGCAGAAGGAGAATTGCTTGCTGTTGCATCAGGTCACAAGGTATTTAATATTACATTTGCTATAACTCAGTGTTTTTTATTTTTTTCCCTCGCTATGCTAGAGGATTGTGTTGTGTTGAATTTGTAGTTATGCATTTGACATTCAATCTCATTTGCCAGTTGTACATATGGCACTACAATAAGAGAGGGGAGGCATCTTCACCAACCATTGTATTGAGGACTAGACGCTCTCTTCGAGCAGTGCATTTTCACCCACATGGGGCTCCATTTCTCTTGACTGCTGAGGTGAATAACTCAAAGGTCACTTATTTGATTATTTACTCATTCTATCGTGAAGGTTACATTTTTGGACTGATATGCAGGTCAATGATCTTGACTCTTCAGATTCCTCGATGACACGGGCAACATCTCCAGGTTACCTGAGATACCCTCCTCCTGCTGTTTTTGTCGCAAATGCTCAGTCCAGTGATCGTATTAGCTTGGCTTCTGAACTACCTCTCGTGTCCTTTCCTTTGCTGTTTGTACCTTCATTTTCCATAGATGATAGTAGAGTAGATGTTAATAGACATGCCACTTCAAGTACAATGCTAGTGGAGTCCTCCACTTCAATCCAGCTTCAAATGGATACGAATGCAGCAGATCGATATGATCCCTTGGTATCTCCCATGGAGACATTTCCTGCAGTCCCTTCTAGTTCATATACCAGTGCTGAAGGTATAGTAAGTGATTCTTTCCCTTCTGGAATGGGAAATGGTGTTTCTAACACCAGAAAAGATGCCATGGAGACCGATGAAATGCAGACTGTAGGGGGGGACCTGCAAGGAAACTCTGTTAATTTAGACACATTTGGTGTTGGTAATAGTTCAACGGATGGAGTACCTGCACATACTTCAGTTAGGCAGCAGTCCACTGATTTGGGGCAACTTCAGCAGCTTGTACCCTCCAGAGACTCCACAAGGTGGGAGCTCCCACCCTTTTTGCAAGGATGGTTAATGGGCCAGAGCCAAGCTGGTGTTCCATCGACACTTCCTCTTAATAGTGGTGGTCATGAACTTTCAGCCCAGTATCTCAGTCCTTCTGCATTAGCATCTTATCTATCTACTCAGAATGTGGAAGCTGCAGTGGCTTCTTTAGCAATGCCTGGAAGCACCGGCCTATCTGGGGTTTCTGGGAGATCCGGCTCACGACATCGCGTTTCACGCTCCCGGTTCTCTGTTCCTGAATCTGGGGAAAGTGTGGCTCCCATTAATATGCAACACGAGGGTACTGATAATCAGCCCATATTTAATAGAATCCAATCTGAAATTGCCACATCATTGGCAGCTGCAGCTGCAGCTGCTGCAGAGCTACCATGCACTGTAAAGCTTAGAGTGTGGTCACATGACATAGAACATCCTTGTGCTACACTCAATTCTGACAAATGTCGCTTAACCATACCTCATGCTGTCCTTTGTAGGTATGTTGAAGGCCATGATTTTCCCCTTTCTTTTTTGCTCCCCCTATGAGTTTTTACATAAATAACTTGTATGATGGAAATAAAGTTTTTGGACCAAAGAGAAAGTATCTATTTGTTCATGTCTTACTGTATACTTTGCTAGCTATAGCATGGATGGGGTGGTTTTGTTGCATCTGTATGTTTAGTGAACATCAAATAACAGCATCAATCTTGTTTCAAGTCATAATGGCCAGCTTGGTCAAGTCTTTTGGTGCTGCATTTTACTAATACATTTTGGCTGGCCTTTTAATATATTCACTTAGTGTGCATCTGACCATTATTTTTTTTTCAGTGAAATGGGCGCCCATTTTTCACCGTGTGGAAGATATTTAGCTGCCTGTGTTGCTTGCATGCTGCCCCATATGGAAGCTGATCCTGGTTTACAAACGCTTGTCCATCAAGATATTGGAACTGCAACTTCTCCTACTCGACACCCAATATCAGCACACCAAGTTATGTACGAACTTCGCATATATTCCCTGGAGGAGGCAACGTAAAATTCTAGCCATCTTTTTCAATGCACTTGATTTTTCTTGTTCTTTCATCCAAAGAAGTGATTATCTTATCTGCCAAACTTCTTTTTATACAGTTTTGGTTCAGTTCTCGTGTCACGCGCAATTAGAGCTGCCCATTGTTTGACTTCAATCCAGGTCAGTGATCTTTCATAGATGAAAGAAAATGTCTGATGTATATGTTTTCATCATATTAACTGATTTACTTCCATTACAATCAGACCTTTATCTTTGCAATGACATGCAAAACAATTTGGCCTCTTGTTGATTGGGTATCATGAATTGAGCACAATAAGCTCAATCTTGCCTTTCTTCTTTCTGCTGGTTTTCAGTTCATCAGTGTTCCCAGATTTTTCGTTTGAACTCTCAACATAGAATCACATTCAATTTGTAAAGGAAATGCTGTTGCTCTTCTTTGTGGTGTCAGCTGTTAAGTTTGTATGGCTAAACTGGTAACTAACGGAGGATTTTTGAATTGTTATTCATTGTGCTCTCTTCTTTGTGGCGCTAAGCACATCTGGCTAAATTGATAACAAAAGGACCTTTTGAACTGCAATTCTGGTCTATTATTAATTTCTACACCTTTTTTTTTTGTCATTAGTTTCTTGCAGGCTGGACTCTGTAAGAGGACAGTCTTTGTTCTAGACTTTCTTCATTTTTTTTTGGTAAAGGAAGAAAAAGAACCCTCGGACATGATGGTCTGAGATTTACTTGCTGTGATTCAGAGATAACATTATCAAGTGCTTATTTTGCTAATGTTAGAATATGTTCATCTTATTTGTTTGGATTTCTAGTTATGCTGGTTTGGATGCTGAGGATCATAAGTTTGCTTATTCATTTACATTTCTGTGTCGGTTTGATATTGTTGTGCATTGTATTTGATGTCATGTTCAGTTCTCACCAACATCTGAGCACATATTGCTGGCTTATGGTCGACGTCATGGATCCCTTCTAAAAAGCATTGTCATTGACGGGGAAACAAAATCACCTATCTATACAGTTCTGGAGGTAAAGTTCAATTCTTGCCCTCTGCCCTTTAACTTTCATCCGCCTTTACTTGAGAATTTTTAGTTGGGTGATTGTTATTTTGTGATAAGGTGTCCTTTTCCATACTATTTATGTTTCATTCATGTAAAAACAATTCAACTCTGCTTTATTCACTAACATCGGCATGCTTTAACACTTGTTGCCCGGGCAAGAACTAATTGACAGAGGTAGCTCTCCTATAAAGCACGAAATTGTCTCTGGCAAACATATTTTGCGATGTGCTGACAGAGAATTGATTGAGATAGTTTTTCTATTTGATAATGAAGGGATGAATCTTGAATGGCAATAAAGTGATTGTGCTAATAATAGATGAAAACACAGAAATTTGTACTACTGGAAATGGTCTGAGTGTAAATGTGCCAAGATTATCCTCGATGGGAAATGTATGTGCTTCCAATTAACACCCAAAGCCACGATTGCAATCACCACAATTATTGAAAACCATGGTTTTAATTTGTAAAAGAAATATTCTTTGGAAAAGCAAATCTTAATCCTTTTATTTTTGCAGAAGGGGTTAATATACCACTAATATTACCTCTGGGAATCTAGTTCTTTTGAGGTTATATCTGATGGTTGTTTCGCAATTCCATCTCTACTGCAGACCAGAATTTGGTCTAATCCTTTGTTTCTGTCAATCAGGTTTACAGAGTTTCAGATATGGAACTTGTGAGAGTGCTTCCTAGTGCAGAGGATGAGGTCAATGTCGCATGTTTTCATCCCTTTGCTGGGGGAGGTCTTGTTTATGGAACCAAGGTTTGTACCTTTCTTTGATCATGTTAATCTTAATAGTCTGCTCTTTTGAACTGCATAACTGTTTTTGGTGAACTGCAGGAAGGGAAACTTAGAGTCCTCAAGTATGATGGTGCCCATGGTGTTTGCTGTACAGGACCGAGTTACTTTCCTGAAGAGAACATGGCTGAGGTAGAATGGAATGAAAGGTTGCTTTATTTTCTTTCATTTTTCATGTTTTCTACTGTCCTTTTATTGACAAGAGGGTGGCAGTATTCAGTTCCCTGATTTTTTGGCATGCTTCCAATTATGAATCTACTTTGGATGGCAGAACCTTGCACCAGCGCAATTACACTTCAAATAAAAGACACTATTTTGATGTATCAAAGTTGTATGTAGTGTCGAAGTAAAAGTGGAAAAATGATGTGAAATAAATTTATTATTAACTATAAGGGTTATCAGTTTTTTTGAAGATTTTCCCTTTTTTTCCGTTCACCCTTTTTGTATGACTTTGTTAGTGCATATCGAGTTAGTTTTGTTTTGTCAAGTGCCTTAAATGTTCATCTTGCTAAGTTCTCTTCACCAGCAATTGTTGTTGTGAAAGGAGATTGACCCTGTTTTTCAGTGCCATGGCAAATTTGAGAGTTTTTTCTGTCTCTCTATTGTAGACTGTCGGCAATACAATCCACTGCTTTCAAGAACTAAAGCTATCCGACTTCTGATAGTACATAATTTTTTTTTTAATTTTTTTTTGTCGATTGCAGGTGCAGACATATGCTTTAGAAGGTTAAAACCCCATGATTCCAGTTTGTGCAATCTGTGCAGCTCAGGCCTGGTGGTATCGACTTTGTAACCTTATTTCATTTTTCTATACAATGTATCCCAAGTCTCAGATTCTGCTCAATCAATATTCGTACATTTACTGAGGTTCTGCAATGTCTGCAACCATAGGGCCAGAAAGCTCACACCATTGTAGACGAGGCAGAAGTTTAACATTCACTGCACGTCTCGCAGTACCAGATTTGAAGCAGGTTTGACTAACTTCTGGAGCTCTACACACTGCTGATTTCCTCTCACCAGCAAATTGTGAGAAATGTATTCTGATTTATGTGCTAAAATGTAAAACTATTGTGCCTCAGTAGTATACTAATACAAGCCTGTATGTTTTCCTTTTAATCCTACCTTTTCCTTTTCTGCTTTTTTTTTTATTTAAAAAAAAACACTTTTCCTTATTTCAATTGAACCTTTTTATTTTATTTTAAAAAAATATCACAAGGTTGAAACAATTTTATTCTCTTCTTCCCTATGATGCCTTTGAGTTTTGATTCAAGCAATGATGCTTGGCAATCCGCAGTAAAATAGGATCCATGTAATTTCAAAAAGCACACGCTTTAAGCAAATGTTACCAGGACGATGAGTTTCATGCCGAGTTGTATTATTATTACGGTATTTCATCTAAATTCAAGAACGACCCTCTAATTTTTGGTTTCTTCATATTTGGTCCCTTTTTAATTATTATTATGTTTTTTTATCTTGAATATCTATTGAACTTGATACATATTATTTTAGCTGCTATTTTTCGTTTGGAATTATTTTTTCAATTAATTTTGTTTTATGATTTCATCCTCTTTTTGTTCTTTTTTGTCAATCAAATTTAATTCCTCTCCTATTGATTCTCATATTTTTAGCCTTCACAAGTTTTTGTTTTTTTCCTATCAGGTTTAATTCATATTATTTTGATTGCCAATTGTTTTGCTTTAGCGGGTTTTTAAAAATTTATATTTTTAAACTAGCTTATTATAAACTTCTTGATTAGACTTGGGTTCAAAGTTTCACGGGTTGTAAGTTTCTAAAATTTGACAAGTTTAGGATTTACCTGGGTTAGCTCAGTCTTTACAAGTATTTTTTTTTTAATTTCACCCTCTATAATTTTGTTTATCTTTAAATACAGGTAATGAAAATTTAAAATTAAACCAGGTTTAGGAATTAAGAGGTTTACTTATTTTGCTTGTATTTTTGCATTTTTTAAACTTTTTTTTTTTAATTTCATTCCCTGTGATTTTTTAATCTTTCAATTATGGTTTTCATACTCTTAATGCCAATTTAATTTGCTTGGGATCAATTGTTTTTCTTTTCAAATTTAATCTTCTTCTATTTTGTTATATTTTATCCTTGTTCTAGTTGTTTTTTTTTTTCTTTTGCATGCTTTTTTTATTAGTATTGTTTTACAAAATTTCATCATTTAAAATCAATTTTGTTAAAAAATAAATTTCTTGATGGACCCGAGTCCAAGATTTAACACGTTTTAGGTATTAGAAATTAGACTAGGTTTAGAATTTTTTTTTAAGCTTGTTTTTCCTGTTTTTATCTTTATTTATTGGGATGACCCTCTATAAAGTTTTCTATTTATTTCACCTCTACCACTTATTAAGATATAAATAACAAACCAAATTACAAATATCTTTTAATTTCATATCCCATGTTTTTTATTCTTTAATTTTGGTATTTATTCTTTTAATTGCTTTTTAGTTTGTTTGAAATATGTTTTTTTCTTTCAAATTTCATCATCTTTAGCTGTTCTCTTGAACTCTATTTTTTTTTTGTTTTGCAAGTTTTTTATTAATATTTTTCAATGATATTATCATTCAAAACTAGATTAGTTGTTAAATAATTTTCTTGATTTGATTTTATCCCATGAATAAATGAGATGCAAGCTCTTAAGGTTAGACCAACTTTAGAAGGTTTGTCCGTGTCTTTTGTTTTTAAGTTGATGTTTTTTTTATTGTTTGTACGTTTTTTTTTCTCTACTCTGCCATCATTAAGTTGAATGATAACCTGAACGTGCTCAAGTATTATTTTTTTTTTAAAAAAAAGATAAAACATAAAAGCTCTAATTAATACAAAAATATTTTTTGTAAACGACCAAGTCTTTATTTAATGTTTTCATATGAAATCCACTAAAATACATATTTTCATGTATTCTGGATTTAATAACCAATTTAATGAATCCATGAGAATTAGATTAATATTTCAATAAATCACATTTTTATTTAAAGAGGATTAATGCTAAGTATTTTAGTATAAACGAGTTGGGTAGCCCGCGCGTTGCGCCGGGCTTTTTATATGTAGCAAACTGATTATTTATGTGGTAAGCAAAAAAAAATTTAGTTGATAGATAGAGAATTGTAAATTTTAAATCATGTTATAATTTTTTTTTATGTATTGAATTAGTTGATTATTGTTATAAGATTAAAAACTCAGATAGTAATTCAATTTCGAAATTTAAAAATGATAAGCGATAAAATTTATGAAAGATCAGCGAATTGTAATTTGAGTATTGCAAGACTATAATTGATTAATTGTTTAGTATGTATTGATTGTTTTGATGGTTATTTAATTGGTTGATGTAAATCTGTAATCAATAAAATGAATGAAAGATGATATTTTGTTGTCTTGAATTGAATGTTTTGATTGTTAAATATTTTTTAACAGTTATTAAGCATTTAACTGGTTGATACGAATATTATAATCGCTGAAATGTATTAAAGATAGATTATTTTTTATTTGCATTGATTTAGTTGGTTGTTAACATTATTTTACTGTCTTGGAGAATAATTTAGTCACAGTTTGGATTTGAATCGTGTGTTGATTTAATGAACTCATAGATTGCAAAATTGCAATGTTTTGATTATCTGATGTGTTTTAATTGGATTGATAATTATATAATCAGTTGGTCGAAAAAATGTAATAGATTATATTGATTAGAGATTTTTGTTTGCTGTAGTCAATCGGGAATTTGTTGGTGGTTAGTTTTGTTGTAATTGTGTGGCCGATCATCTAATTTTTCTTTATTCAGTTGTGTTTACTGGTTATGAAAATATTTTTTGTATCCATTTGTATGGTGAATTATTTGATTGTTTGGTGTGATATTTTTTTGTTGTAGTTTATTGATCAATTTGTGAATGTGTTTTAATCGGTTATTTGTAATTGTGTGGCCGATCATCTACTATTATATAACTATATTAAATGTATCTCAGAATACTTATATTAATTTTTTATATTAAAAAAATCATAGGTCATGTTTTTTTCCCCCTATATATATTCATAGGCGAAAGACTAAAAATATATATAAAAAAAAATTAACACCATTATTGTCAAAACAATAGAAATTATTAAATTATGAATAGCAAAAACAATATTAACAAAATAGTTACTAACAAAAATAATTGTTATTATTATTATTGTTATTATTATTATTATTGTTATTATTGTTATTATTATTGTTATTATTATTATTGTTATCATTATTCTTATTATTGTTATTATTATTATTGTTATTATCATTATGATTGAAATAATTGTTATTATTATTATTATTATTATTGTTATTATTATTGTTACTATTATTATTATTATTGTTATTATTGTTATTATTATTATTATTATTTTTAAGCTGAACATAATTATATTATTATTTTTATTATTATGAAAGACTAAAATTATTTTAGAAACTTTAACAAAAGGAAAAAAAAATATCATTGCCATCACTGCTAAAAGATTAAAAATTATTAAATTATACAGAGAAAAAAAAACATTAACAAAAGAGTAAGCAAGAAAAACAATTAAATTATTATTATTATTATTATTATTATTATTATTATTATTGCGTCAAGAACAAAATTAAAATTCGGAGACAATTTTTTTTTTATTTTATCCGATTCATCATTATATGATTATATTAGATGTATTTAAGAATACTGATATTAATTTTTTTTATTCAAAAAAAATTAGGTTATGTTTTCTTCGCCCTATATATATTCCTATGAGATAATATTCAATAAATATTAGAACATATAATTAATGAAAGATTAAAATTATTTGAGAAACTTTAACAAAAGGAAAAAAAAAATCATTGCCATTATTGTCAAAACAATAAAAATTATTAAATTATACGAAGGAAAAAAAAAACATTAACAAAAGAGGAAGCAAGAAAAATAATTAAATTATTATTATTATTATTATTATTATTATTATTATTATTATTATTATTATTGTGTTAAGTACAAAATTAAAATTCGAAGACAATTTTATTTTATTTTATCCGATTTATCATTATATGATTATATTACATGTATTCAAGAATACTGATATTAATTTTTTTTATTCAAAAAATTTTAGGTCATGTTTTCTTCGCTCTATATATATTCCTATGAAATAATATTCAATGAATATTAGAACATATAATTAATGAAAGACTAAAAATATTTTAGAAACTTTAACAAAAGGAAAAAAATTATATCATTACCATTACTGTCAAAACAATAAAAATTATTAAATTATACGAAGGAAAAAAAAATTAACAAAAGAGGAAGCAAGAAAAACAATTAAATTATTATTATTATTATTACTATGATTATTATTATTATTATTATTACTATTATTATTATTATTATTATTATTATTATTATTATTATTATTATTATTATTGTGTTAAACACACTTATATATACATGAACAAAAGTAGGGGTTATATTAGAAATTTTAAAAAATAAAAGTATAAGGGGTGAAATGAAAATAAAATATAAAGGGATGAAAATCAAAAATTAAAAGTTTAAGGGCTGAAATGAAAATCAGATTTATTAATATTTTCAATTGAAGGACAAATTTGCAAAAATGGAAACTACTGTACCGAATATATTTGAACCTTTTCAACCCAATCTGGAAATTAAAAGAAGGAGGACCGAAGTGAAACATTCACATTTAATCAATTGCAATTGAAGGACCCAATCGAAGGAAATCAAAACTTATATAACCGAAATCAAGCCAAACTGCACAGTATATAACACAATGAAAAGTCAAGGGACCGAAGTGAAAGTATACACAACTCAGGGGGCTCTTTTGCACTTTGACGTGCAGGAGAGAGAGAAACGGTGCAACCGGCTTTAACCGGCCACCGCCGCGTCCACGGCCACCGTGTTGCAAAACGCGCCGCACCGGGAGGAAGACCAAGAGGAGGCGAACCAGATTAGGCACCGGTAGCTAATTTACGGCCACCGTACCATACCGCACGCGCCACTTGAAAGGGGCGTTAGGGGGAACACCATGCGGCGCGTGATAGGCACGCACCTGACAGAATTTCGAAAAATAAATAAATAATAATGGTCAGTTACCGTTATAGCCCTGTCCGTAATTAATACATTTTGTCTTATTAGGGGCTATAACCGTATTTAGCCATTTAAAAAAAAAAACCCATGCGGCGGACCGGACCGAACTGGACCGGTACGGACGCGCGCAATTACGCCTTTAGCCCTCAGCCGAAAACACTATTTTGTCTTATTACCGGGGCTAAAATCCCCACTACACTGTTCATAGGCGGAAAAAACAAAAAAAAAATAGGGTGGACGAACTCGCGCGACACTCGGATGAAAAAGCTCGCGTCCATAGTGTTTTGTGAGTGTGTGCACAGTGATGAACATCGATTTTCGTAATCTTTTAGTTATTTGTTAATGTCAGACCTACAATTAGACAAATATTTAAATATTTAGAACCGACAAAAAATTCCTAGAATTATTTTGAGTTTTTAATAAATTTTTATAAATTTTTTTTGTTTGAATCATTTTGGTATATTAATGTAAAAAATAATTTTGTTAAAATAAAAAATATTATTTGATTTATTTTTATTTTAAAAAACAGCTGCCAAATATGAAACATTACCTGTTTCATAGTGCATTATTCGTTTTCCTTGATTAGCTTCTTGGAATCATAAAAGCCATCAACAACTTAGTTGATTTTTGACCCAGCAACTTCGCGATAAGTACAACTTCTATCCTAACACGTTTTTTCTGTTTTTGTAAAAGACAGCCAGAAGAGGGCATCATCGTCTTTACAGAAATAAGAGGTACTGTCTCATTGATAAAAACAAAGACAGGTGTCCGAAATCATCCCCTACAAACAAATGCATTCATTCATCCCTATCACCATGGAATTAATATATATATTACATTTGACCGGTCAACAGAAGCATCAAAAGCTTATTTTAAGACCCACAATGGAGGATTAGTTTGAATAGGGCATGCATTAATTGACTAATCGTTTCCCCTTTCTTTGACTTAGAGATCACCCGACAAGGAAATAAAAAAAATTATATAGAAAGAAGAAGATGAAGGGGAGAGAAGAATCTCCTCAACAGAAGCTAACCATAACCAAATTCAAAAGAATAAATTGATTGATAATTTAGAGCGAGGAAGAAGAAATACATTTGAGACATTGCTAGCTTGACTACGATGAAGAAGACGAGGAGGAAGGTGGCGGGGATGAAGATGACTCGAATTTATAGTATTTATCGACGGCAACAGACACATCCCAGGTGCAACTGAGTCCTCTGGGTATGGTCACAAGATCCCCGGCACCAAACTCGACAAACTCCGGCGAGCCTTTTGGGTATACTTTCACCTTTCCTTTCACCAGATAGCATGTCTCTTCTGCATCAAACTTTAGCTGATACCTCCCCGGAGAGCAACCCCATCTGTAAGATGACAACAAAACGAACTCTGGGTTGATTACCACAGCCATTAAATCAAGAGATTACTTACTTAACTAGGGGAAAGAGAGACTCACTTGGGCCAGCACTTGAAGTTAAGTTCACTGAGTCGTGACTCTGAGGGGTTCGACTCAATGATGATTCTAGGGTTTTCAGCCATTAAAGTAGTGAGTTGAAAGGCGCAAGGAAGGGGGTTACAGTGGAAAAACACAAGATCGAAGTACCTCTCTCTCTCTCTCTCTCTCTCTAGTTAATCTATATATATTATTGGAGAGTAAATAGGGAAGGAGCTTCACTTTTTTATCATGGAAGTAGAGGACGATGACTTGTATAGGCAAGGTGTGTTGGCAGGAGTCAGTGCATCCTCATTATTACCATTGACTAATCACATCACGCCATGTCACGATCAACAATTGTATGAACCGACCACGCCTCGCAAATACTATCATTGGCTGATTAAATATACGTTTTTGAATATTTATATCGTTTTTTATACTATTTTTTTTTGTTTGAAAATACAGCTAAACTATTTTAATTTCATCTGAAAAACATTATAGGTCTCAGAAACAGAAAAGGGGTTGAAATACATTATCACATGGAAAGCTTGACCAGGGGAGGATGGATCGGGAGCAAGGGGAGGTGATCATTATCCCGGTCAAAGGGTTGACTGATCTGTACAGCTGGCAGGGAATCATTGGATAAAAAATATAAATATCACACCGTTTGACTTGACCGAGCTGGGACCGTGAAGATACCGACATGGAATCGCGGTGTCAAGTGTCAGGTCTTCTTCTTACTCTTTGGATCCAAATCCATTTTATCCTCTCCTCTCTTCTGCCGTTCATGGAATTGATCGAATGAAATTCCACGTGCAGATTTTGGATCTGGTTTTGTCAAATGTGAACCACACGATATTTCACATTACATTAAATGAAAAAAAAAATATTACGTGGATTTTATCCCTTTTCCGAGTGAATTGTTTTTTTTTTATTTCACATTCCACGTGTAGGGTTTTTTTATTCAATTATTTCACATGTATTTTTATTGTTTTTTATTGATTTAAAAACATATTTAATTGACATGAAAAAGTAAATATTTTATTTTACAAGATAAAATATCTTAGTCTGTATTTATCTCTAAATTTTTTAATTATTATTAAATTTATTTTTATTTACACAAATGATTATCCATATATTTATATAGATGATTGCATAAATATTTTGATTTATATTTCAATTTTTTATATATTAAAAACATATAAAAATAGTTTACATATCTATTTTCTTTCTTAAAAAATAATACAGGTTAAATATAGAAGTATTGTATACAAAATAATACCCCCATTTTCTACACATGCCCTCTAGACCTGCACACCACAACCTTCAACATCCCCGTGACTTGTTTGGATGCGGTTCAGTAAATGTATAATTGTGTTAGGATTGTTTTTAAAAATAATTTTTATTTAAATATATAGAAATGATTTAAAAATATTAAAAATTTAATTTAAAATAAAAATATATTTTTCAAAAATGTATTTTGTGTAAGAAATTTGAATTTTTAGTATTTTCAGATTGATGTGTTGATATCAATAATAATTTTTTTTTAGATAAAATAAAAAATATTTTACTAAATTTCTAAATTAATATTAAAAACACCTCAAAAATATATTTGTTTGCTAAGAGAATTATTAATTTTTGAGGCCAAAACTATTGTTTGCACTCCCATCGCTTAGGTTTTTGGATTTCGGTGGGATTCATTCACTTCAATCACGATGGAAAATTAAGTTAATGGATTTTCATGAACATAGAGGCAGTGTCAAGTTATTCTTATTCAATCATCATATTTCTTATTTTAACATAATATACTAAATAAAAAAAGCTAGCAGTTTTTAATAAATTAAAAAAGAGCTAAATTAAATTTATTATAACGTCTGGTAATATTCCAACAATATAAACTTGTTTTTTTCAATTATTAATAACATAACTTACAGTTAAATTAATCTTGATTTGTTTTTATTTTCTTAAGAAATAATAAAAAAAATATTTTATACTTGCACCTACAATTATTTAAAATAGTTCAGCTGATCATTTCTAAGAATCCAATCGGATCCAGCGATATGACCCAAAAATCCAATTATGCAAGATTTAATCAAGATCCAGTCTGTAACTAGACAGGTGAAGACGTTGATTTGATCATTTTTCTAAATAAATAAAATATGAATGTCTTTTCAGCATGTTTTTCATATATTTAATAATATATAAATTAAACACTTCATAATTAATAAAAAATCATAACAATAAACAAAGATTAGACTAACTGAAAAATTAAAAATTAAGTATAAATCAAGAGGTTTAATCTTATATTTTTATTTAATTAATCGATGACAAACATTTATTCAATGTTGCAAATCAATATTTATTAATATTATAAAATAATACGGAAAGCTATAAAATAATTTCCCGTTTGAATTCGAGTACAAAAGGCCCACCCCAAGAGAGAGAACAGCCCTTTGCTTTGTGTTTTCGACATGATACGGATCTAGATACGTGGCTTTGAAACACGTCAAAAAAAAAAAACATTAAGAGGATGTTTGTTATTGTGTTTTAAAAATATTTTTAAATATTTTTGATATTTTTGATTTTGTTTTTTTAGTTTAAATTAAATATATTTTGTGTTTTTGGATATTTTCATATGATTATATCAAAAAAAAAATTAAAAATAAAAAAAATATAATTTTGATATATTTTTGAATGAAAATTATTTTCAAATGCAACATCAACCATTCTCCCAAATAATTACTAAATATAAAATATTAAATTATGAGAGTGTTTGAGGGCTAGATAATAATTTTTTTTTTGATTTTTTTTTACTTGAAAATATATTATTAAACGATAAAAAATATATAAAAATTAATTTCTATAATCAAACTTTAATGAGAATTCCAAACTACGCTTAAATAGGGAACTTGGAGTGCTATGATTTTTTATTTGGATTTTTAATCCAAAATTTGTTTTTTTTATAGATAATTTATGACAAAAAAAGAAGTTAAAATGGCTCTGAATTAAAGTGTATGTGGTAAAAATTAAACAAATAAATGTTTTTAAAGATTTAAAGTCTTGATTAAATCAGAATTCTAACTCGACTTTCTAACTTTTGTTTTTAATTTGAAAAATAAAATATTATTTATAGCCAAAGTTATTTATAATTTCTTATAATTTAAAAGTTAAAGTTAAAATCAATTTGCAAAAATTATACCAAATGAAACCTAGTACCTATTTGGGAGTTTGATTATGACTGCTTTTTAAATTATTTTTTGTTCAGAAATACATTAAAATGATTTTATTTGTTTTTTTTAAATTAGTTTTGATACCAGCATATAAAAATGATCTAAAAACTAATTTATAATAAAATAAAAATAAAAAATTTTCAATAATATTTTTTTTAAAATACAGTGACAAATAAAATTTCTTAACCATACCATCTTCCCTGCTAGTCGAGGGCTTTTGGAACCAAGTTCACTTCCCTTATCCTTACCTGGTTCTCAAATTTGTCGTACTGTCGCGGGCGTATTGTGATTTCAAAGCCCAATAACCATATCAGAGACCCACATTTCTAAACCCAATTAACATGGGTCAGGCCCAACACTAACCCAAGTCATTTTGTCGAAGAAAATTTAAAGTTTCGGCATAGCTGTGGCCCATGATCTGACCCAGTTTAGGGCCTAGGTGGAGTTGAGTAAAATATTTTTTTATATAAATAAATTCAATGGTTTTTACCTGTCTAAATTTAGGTTGGGTTGTAAAGATTAACTAGATGAATTATAAATTTTTAAAAGCACATGTTAATGAAAAAAAAAACCATTTATCAATAAAATTCAAATTAATTTGATAGAATAAATTTAATAAATTCAAAACATTGACCTGAACTACAAAAAAATTGTTTTTTCTTTGTCATAATTATAAGCCTGCCATCAATACTAGTTAATAAAATCCTCTAATCCTACATTTTTTTTTTTTTATATATATATATATTTATATTAGACAATATATTTTTTTATTGAGTTTAAATACTTTATTAAATTTATGTATAACTATTAATTAAAGTAAGATTAAATAATAAAAATTAAACGACAATGTCAATACTTATTTTGTTATTTTTGAAGTGTTATTACTGATAATAAAAAATATTATTTAACCAGTTAAACAATACTATATCAGTATAATATACTCATAAATTATTTTAATAAGTTACTTTTATAAAAAAAATCAAATTATTATTATTTAAAAAAAATACTGTGGCCTTATTAAAAAAAAAAAGAGAAGGGGAACTTCCTGGCCACCACTTTTCTATAAAAAATATCCACACCTTCCACCGTCACTCTATTATTAGTTTCTCCCTTTTGCTGGCTTCTACTGCATCCATCCATCCATGGCTACTCAGGGACAGGTCATCACTTGCCGCGGTAATCTCTCTCCCACTCGCACACACACACTCTCACACACTTAATGTATCCGTGTATGTATGTTTTCGATTAGTAAATCCGAATCTATGATTTTGGATGTGGAAATGAAAACGTGAAGCTGCGGTTGCTTGGGAGGCGAACAAGCCTCTGGTGATAGAGGAAGTGCAGGTGGCTCCACCACAGGCCGGTGAGGTTCGAGTCAAGATTTTATTCACTGCTCTATGCCACACTGATGCTTACACTTGGAGTGGCAAGGTATCGTCTTTTCTCTTATAAATTTCATCCTTTTTCCGGGAATTTTCCTGATCTCAAGAGTTTCGTGCTATTTTTTTTTTTTTTAAATGTTGGCAATTATTATAGAAAAAGTGGGGGAAAAGAGAAAAAAGCTGCTGTTTAATTTTTAGGTTTTCATTGGTCAGAAAGGGTTGTTCTCTGTTGCCATTTATCTGTGTGATCAGCTCGAAAGTTAGCTAAACTGGATAGTGTGTGTGGAAGAGGCAGTAAAAAAAACATGATATTGATATAGGGGTTTTGTCTTGAATTTCTATTTTTCCCTTGGTCAAAAAGGGTTGATCTTTGCTTCCATGTATGGGCGTGATAAGCTCGGATGTTAGCTAAACTGGATAGTGCGTGGCATATGGAAGTAAAAGAAAAGATGCACATGATTTAGGGAATTTCTAGTTTTCATCGGTCAAAAAGGGTCGATCTTTGCTGCCATCTGTCAGTGTGATAAGCTTGAATGTAGCTAAACTGGACACTGTAGCCTCATAGGGCAGTAAAAGAAAAGATGTTCTTGATTTGGTGTATTTTGAGTAGCCTGAAAAAGGAACAGTTATTACAAATATATTAGTTTTATTTTGTGTTTTTATGAAGAACTAAACATAATGCCTTACTGCTTAATCTAATAAATATTCAAGATTTATTCCATTTTTTTCCTTTTCTTTTTGGGCTTTATATCCTTGCTGCCATTACTTTTTATATTTCTTCGTTAGATATTGATGTTATTTAATTTTCTCCTTACAGGATCCAGAAGGGCTCTTCCCTTGTATTCTTGGTCATGAGGCTGCTGGGTATGCATATCATAGACATTATTATCCAACGTATTCAACTGCTTGTGCTGTCTTTTATTGAAACAGGAGATGTGGTTGGGTTTTTTGACACAGGATTGTAGAAAGTGTAGGTGAAGGTGTGACTGAGGTTCAACCTGGTGATCATGTTATCCCTTGCTATCAGGCAGAATGCAGAGAGTGCAAGTTTTGCAAATCAGGGAAGACGAACCTTTGTGGTAAAGTTCGCGCAGCGACTGGTGTTGGAGTCATGATGAATGATCGTAAAAGTCGTTTCTCAATTAATGGAAAACCTATCTATCATTTCATGGGAACCTCAACATTCAGCCAGTACACAGTTGTACATGATGTTAGTGTTGCCAAGATTGACCCAAAAGCTCCTTTGGAGAAGGTTTGCCTCCTTGGCTGTGGTGTTCCTACTGGTAAGTGTATCTTGGTTTTTCAATACTTAAAATTTAAACATATTGATTTTTCCATTGATGTATTGCATTTTTGATTGTTAATCTTTGACATACTTGTGTGGAGAGCCAGTTCCCAAAATATTCTTTTCCTTGGATATTGTTGTTTACATTCAACAACGCCCCGGCACATTTTCCTAATGGCTTGTTCTTTTTGTTACATTTGTGGTTACTATTGATTTGCTCAGGAAATTTTAAATTCATCCCTTTAAAATAAAATTCTTCTCTAGGAAGATTCTTTTGTTGCACTTGAAGTTTCTGTTTGAATCACTAGCTGAATTGCTGGTTTGCTAACAATTAAGCTTAACTGCAACATTATTTCTGATTTATGGGATTATTCTTCTGAATTCTGATTGAAGCCTACTCGTGTTTTTCGTTGTCTGCTTAGATTTTTTAGATGATGTGATGCATTCATCTTCATGTATGCGAGGATAATACTCACCTGTTATGTCTAGGTCTTGGAGCAGTTTGGAACACAGCAAAAGTTGAAGCAGGGTCCATTGTTGCTATTTTTGGACTTGGGACAATTGGCCTTGCAGTAAGTTGTAAAAAATGCCTATCTAGCTTGGTCTCCCTCACCCTTGGAAAAATAGAACCATTTTCTGTTGTCCACTTAAAAATAACTTTATTTTATGAACAGGTTGCAGAGGGTGCAAAAGCAGCCAGTGCTTCACGGATTATAGGTATAGATATTGACAGCAACAAGTTTGATAGAGGTACCTCTTCAAACTCCATTTCATTTAACATGCTTGATTGTTGAAGAATAAATTTGCATTATTTGTCTGTTTGAAAGTCTCTGTTCTGTCCTCAGACTGAGGGATATTGTGTCTTTAATTGACTGAACTTGTCTGGAGGAACTTTTTAATTGGAGGCAAAGGGAATTATTATTCCTCAATTTTTTTTAAAGGGTCCCTTCCGAGTTGTTTGGTAATAAAGGAGAAGGGGGTAACTTTATAATAAACTCTACCTCATGATTTTTCTTATAAACTCCACCTCATAACCTCAAGGATATATGTAACCTTATAACCATCACCTTCCCCACCCTTGTTGTAACCAAAGAAATATTTCTCAACTCCAATTTTCCCTTCCCCTCAACTCCCTTCATATACTTTGTCTTCCTTTCCTCCCTCTCCCTTCATGAATTCCCACACACAGTTGTCTGCTGGACCATTAAGTTGGTAACTAGTCGGAAAATAAAATGTATCTTATTCTGGATTACATGGATATGCTTAAAATTGACATACCAATGGGGTGGTGTATGAAAACTAAATTAACACACCTCCGTGCCTAATGCACTTCATTTCGGCTATGGTTCAAATAAACGCCTCCAAAACATAGCAGAATTGCCTTTTAATGTGAAATGTGGGAGTGTCCATTTTCCAGCATCATCTTCCTCACTTTATCTATCCTAAGAGATTTTGTTTCCAAGATGCGGAGGAAAGATGGATGCTTATATCAATATATATCATGCCTAGACACCCCGTCTTAATTACTATTGGTAAATTTCTATTGAACAGCAAAGGATTTTGGAGTTACTGAATTTGTGAATCCAAAGGACCACGACAAACCAATTCAACAGGTGCTCATTGATCTCACTGATGGTGGTGTTGACTATAGTTTTGAGTGCATCGGAAATGTTTCTGTGATGAGGGCTGCTTTGGAGTGCTGTCACAAGGTAAGTATGCATGATGCACGGATTAGTGGTAATAACCATGTATTTATCTAGAGATCACTTGTGACATGCCTGGAAATTTTTAGGGCTGGGGAACCTCGGTTATTGTGGGGGTTGCAGCATCTGGCCAGGAAATTAGCACTCGTCCCTTCCAGTTAGTGACTGGCCGTGTTTGGAAAGGAACAGCTTTCGGTGGTTTTAAGAGCCGTTCACAGGTGCCTATGCTCGTAGACAAGTACATGAAAAAGGTTCGAGCATATCTCGCGACTATATATTTCTTTGTGCATTCAATACTTAAGCTAAACAGGATGCTGAGTTATCCTATCCACTCGAATCACAGGAAATCAAGGTTGATGAGTACATCACCCATAATCTGACTCTTCCAGAGATGAACAAGGCATTTGATCTGCTGCATGAAGGCAGCTGCCTCCGGTGCGTGCTTGATATGCAAGTCTAAGGTCAAGTCCTCTGGTGTTTCATGGCCTGCCTGCCTTATTTTATAGGGAATGCGATGTGCTGTGCTGTCACCTTCTTTTCTTTCCGGTTGAATGGAAAAGAAAATCCTTTTAGGCGCCAGCTTTTACTTGTATGAAAGTTGGTGCTTTAACTTTTTGAAAGGTTGATGGAATCTTGAGGTCTTGCATGGATTGTGTTGAATGAATAATCGTGCTGCTTATCTCCAAAAGTTTGGAATTTCACTTGGAGATATATCCTACTAAACTACAAACTATGTAGATGTGTGTTTGAGTTTATTTTTTGATATTCTGTAATGCATTTTCTACTTATAAAAAAATATAAAATTAATGTTTTCTTATGATTTTTTAATGTGCTGATATTACAATTTAAAATATTATTTTGAAATGTTTTCAATTTAAACATTTTAAAAAGCTAGCTATACTATAATATGAAACATTCATGTTACTAGTCCAAAAAACAAAAATAGTGGTTCTTGCAAGTGGGGTCTTGGCCTAGCGGTTGAAGGGACTTGTTTCTTTTCTCTGTACCAGGGTTCAAGTCTCAACATACACGCCTGTCATCCCCGCGGTACCTTACATGCTCACTGGGTTTGCAGGATGTTCAGTGAGTCCGGGTATTAGTTATGGTGCGTGTAAGCTGGCTTGGACATCCCAATTATATAAAAAAAAATTAAGTAGGAGTAAATGCCATTGCCTCGTTATAAATTCAGGCTGGCAATGAGCTGTAAATAGTAAATTTATGACAAATCGTGGAATAAAAATGCTAATTACAGGTTCACAGTGAACTGTAATTGCTATTAGGAAGCCAATTAATGACGGATTCTAAAACCGAAAATACCATTAAAATAATTAGATTATCTTCTGTCAAGAATCAAGATGCATGGATTCCCTTTTGCACAGATATTCTTGCCCATTAATAATAAATTAGGGTTCCTTTTCCCGAGATAATTTGTGGAGTCATTGGTCAATCCCCCCACCCGGTGATCCTGCAATTATAGAAAGCCGAATGAGAAAATCGAAAATGGTGCAACGATTCAATTTTCCAATTTTTAAAATGGAAATGTTAAATATAATAATTATGCCTTTCCTTAATTGCTTAAAAATAAAAAACAATTCAAGACCTACTAAATAAGCAATGGTAAGCATAAAAAAAATATAAGCCATTAAATCATGATATTAAAAAAATTCACGATAAAATAAAAATAAAAATAAAAATAAAAATAAGAATGTGTAATTAGAGAATCACACGACAACATATATTAATATTTTTATCAGTATATTTGTTTTTGGTAATGAGCATCAAAATTGGAAATTAGCAGAAGATACAGCTAGTTTCCTTGTTTCTATGAACTAGAAATAGACCCCAGGTTTCATTTAGCCAAAGAGAATATAATAGTCAATGGCCTACAAATAGCCACCCCATAGTTTGCGCCAAGAATATACGGATTCATAAACAGCAAGTACCCACCATCTGATTCTGTCTGGACTGGAGTCCTTCCCTTCCTACTTTTAGTCACCAACCCCACCACTTCAACATTTATTTTGGCAGAAGCAGTAAGAGACCTTACATCACCTTTCAATGGCATCATCGCCTCTATCATGCTCAGCTTCTGACCTCTACCCCCTTCTGGGGGATGGTGCCAACGCCACTGCTGCTGCTGAGTTCATCTGTGGCCGTTTCGAGGCTATCTCGAACAAATTCGTTGATACAGGATATGCAGTGGATAACACATACCTTCTTTTTTCTGCGTACTTGGTTTTTGCAATGCAGCTTGGCTTTGCCATGCTCTGTGCTGGTTCTGTCCGGGCAAAGAACACGATGAACATCATGCTGACTAATGTTCTTGACGCTGCAGCCGGTGGTCTGTTTTACTATACTTTTGGTTTTGCTCTTGCTTTTGGCTCACCATCAAATGGATTCATTGGCCAACACTTCTTTGGCTTGAGCAAGTTCCCATCGCCATCGTTTGATTATGGTTATTTCCTGTATCAGTGGGCTTTTGCAATAGCAGTAGCTGGAATCACAAGTGGTTCTATAGCAGAAAGAACCCAGTTTGTTGCTTATTTGGTATATTCTTCTTTCTTGACTGGTTTGGTCTATCCTATTGTCTCACATTGGTTCTGGTCCGCGGATGGCTGGGCTAGCCCTGCAAGAGCAGATAATCTCTTGTTTGGTTCCGGTGTTATTGATTTTGCGGGTTCTGGTGTTGTCCATTTGGTTGGTGCTATTGCTGGTTTGTGGGGCTCCCTCATTGAAGGTCCCCGTATCGGCCGGTTTGACCATGCTGGTCGTGCTGTTGCTCTCCGCGGTCACAGCGGCACACTGGTTGTTTTAGGCACTTTCTTGCTGTGGTTTGGGTGGTATGGATTCAATCCTGGTTCGTTTATCAACATCATGAAAAGTTATGAAAGCGGTTCTTATTATGGACAATGGAGTGCTATTGGTAGAACTGCAGTGACCACAACTCTAGCAGGCTGCACAGCTGCGTTGACGACTCTATTTGGCAAGAGGTTGCTGGTGGGTCACTGGAATGTTACTGATGTTTGCAATGGCTTACTTGGTGGGTTTGCTGCCATAACTGGTGGGTGCTCCGTCGTCGATCCATGGGCTGCAGTTCTTTGTGGTTTTGTCTCTGCCTGGGTTCTTATTGGGTGCAACAAGTTGGCCGAGAAGCTCCATTATGATGATCCCTTGGAGGCAACGCAACTTCATGGCGGCTGTGGTGCTTGGGGGATTATATTTACTGCATTGTTTGCAAAGGAGGCCTATGTTAATGAGGTTTATCCAGGTCAACCAGGGAGGCCATACGGGCTGTTCATGGGAGGTGGCGCAAGGCTCTTAGCTGCACATATAGTACAGATTTTGGCGATCGTGGCCTGGGTGAGTGTCTCTATGGGGACATTGTTTTTTATTCTGCATAAGTTGAAGCTTTTGAGGATCTCAGCAGAAGAAGAGATGGCAGGAATGGACCTGACAAGCCATGGTGGGCTCGCTTACGTGTATACTGATCATGAAGACGAATTAAAAAAGCAGCTAGGTGTTGTCTGAGGAAGATGGAGATTAGCGGCAGGAAATGGGAAGTCTTCGGACATGATTGCACATACATTGTTAAAACTGGAGTTGATTTCAGGGCAAGTCTATTTGGAAAGCAAACAACACTAGCATTCCAATCTCTATATACAATTAAGATAGATTTTTAAATTAGTGAAAATAAGAGGATTTGATATGTCCCTTTTAATCTATGTGCCTGGTTATAATCTCAGTAAATAGAATGCTTATGTTGGTGCCACCATGTCATGCCTTCAGGAGATTGCTATTTTGTAGTTCTTGTTGTGGGAAATCTTTTCCTAAAACCCCAAGCAGCAGCAATTTTGAAGAAATTGACCAAATCTTGAGGAATCATCATGAGATCCTTTATATAAATTTGAAGTGGTCAAGAGAAATCCCCACCGACATGCTACTGCCAACTTGCTGAAGCCTCTTGAAGAAATTTCGTAATTTAAACCATAATCCATCTTAGAAATAATTAAAAATAAAATTCATATTTCTAAGATTCCAAAACAATGATTTCTGGAATTCTTCATCCATCCAAATTCCTTTCAATGGCTTCAGGCTACGACAACAAAATAGGCAAACAAATTAAGAAGACTAAAGATAAAATGCAGCTCCTGAAACTAAATCAAACAACCTGGGGATCCACCCTGGTCATCATAAATGATTTCTCCTGCATTGCATCATCATGTTCATCATAATACGCATATGCCAATCCACCATGGCTTGTCAAATCCATTCCTGCCATCTCCTCGTCCGCTGAGATCCTAAGAAGCTTGAATTTGTGCAGTATCCAGAACAGTGTCCCCATCGTCACACTCACCCATCCCGTGATCACCAAAATCTGGACAATGTGTGCTGACAAGAGCCTTCCACCACCTCCCATCAGCAGTCCATACGGCCTCCCTGGTCTCCCACTGTAAATCTCATTAACATACGTTTCCTTTGCAAACAAGGCAGTGAAGATAATACCCCATGCACCACACCCTCCATGAAGTTGTGCGGCCTCCAGAGGATCGTCATAATGGAATTTCTCTGCCAGCTTGTTGCAGCCAATTAGGACCCAAGCTGCGACAAATCCGCAAACGATCGCTGCCCATGGATCCACGACTGAGCATCCTGAGGTGATTGCTGCAAAACCACCTAGCAAACCATTGCAGACATCAGTCACATTCCAGTGTCCAGCAAGCATGCGTTTACAGAAGAGAGTGGTTAGGGCAGCAGAGCTTCCTGCAAGTGTTGTTGTCACGGCTGTTCTACCAATAGCGCTCCATTGGCCATAATAAGAACCGACATCTCCATAAACTCTTAGGATGTTGAGAAATGAACCTGGATTGAAACCATACCACCCAAACCACAATAGGAATGTGCCTAAAACAACCAATGTACCACTATGTCCACGGAGAGGCATCGACTTGCCTTCATGGTCGAATCTGCCCATGCGGGGGCCTTCGATGAGAGCACCCCAGAGTCCAGCAATCCCTCCAACCATGTGAACAACACCAGAACCAGCAAAATCAATGACCCCAGACCCAAATAAAAGATTACCATCAGCTCTACCAGCACTAGCCCAACCATCAGCTGACCAGAACCAATGAGAGACAATAGGATAAACAAAACCAGTCAAGAATGAAGAGTATATCAAGTATGAAGCAAACTGTGTTCTTTCAGCGATGGATCCACTGGTGATCCCAGCAGCTGCAATGGCAAAAGCCCACTGATAGAGAAAGTAGCCATAGTCGAAAGAAGGTGAAGGAAAACTTTCAAGGCCAAAGAACTGCCTGCCAATGAATCCGTTGGAAGGGCTCCCGAAGGCAAAGGCAAAACCAAAAAGGTAATAAAAAAGGCCACCAGTGGCAGCATCAAGAACATTGGTTAGCATAATGTTCATGGTATTTTTGGCGCGTACAGACCCAGCACACAACATGGCAAAGCCAAGCTGCATGGCGAAGACAAGGTAGGCGGAGAAAAGAAGGTAAGTGCTGTCAACAGCATAGGCTGTGTCAGCAAAATGGTCTGAAACAGCAGCAAAGCGAGTACAGATGTACCCAGCAGCTCCCGTGGCATTGGCAGCACCACCTAGTAACGACTGAAGGTCAGAGGCAGAGCAAGTTAGAGCTGCCATTGTAAATAGAAAAAAAAGGAAAGAAAAATGGTTGCGTGTGGTGAAGGAAAGATGTAGGGTTTGTTTTATAAAGGAAAATGAGATTCCTGGGTTGTAGGAGATTCGTAGGAGATTCCAGGTTTCAATAGAATACCAATGTGACACAAATACTTGTAGACTCACACTTTGTAACTGATTTCCCTTTATTCCTTCTTGAAATAAGGAGTGCGTCCATCCCCTAAGGGAAGAGGATCTTAGTGCATGTCATTGTGAAAATCAAGTATTAAAGATAACGCCTGATTTGCCACGACTAGATTCTTTTTTAAGAAAAAGTCTGAAAATTTTGGAAGGGTACAAAATGCCATAAAACAAAAGCAAGATTTTCCTTTTTCCCCCCCAGGGAACTGAATTGTTTGGAGTTGCATTTAAGGGAATATATTGATAAATAACAGTTGCAAATGGTGTCACAACTCACAACAGTGGACTAGCAAAATTTGGGCTAAAGGAGCCTCATTACATATCTTATCTTTCAAGCGCTTTCAGCTCTGGCTATCCATATAAAATAAGCAATAAGTACTCATTTTCAACGGTTCAATATGAGAAAACTTAAGCAGGCAGCCTGATAGCCTGAACAGTTGATACATGACACCCTTTTTTTCCAGACACCGTAGGGGCAACTGACGGTAGTGATACTTTATGGTTGGTTTACATCTATAGTCCTGATAAAATGAAATTGTGGCTGGTACGAGGTGCTATCGAGGTATTTTGCGTTGACTCATTAGTGGATGTCAACAACCTTTGAAAACCAGGTCGCCAGTCACCGTCCGGACACAACTTGCTCATGATGGAAGAGACCACTTGCCAGCTTTGAACTCTTTATAGAAGCTTGAGCGTTTTGAAACGACATAAAAAACTGCACATACCACGATTGGTTGGAGTAAGAAAGAGAAATAAAACGGAATGGAAATGAAATGGCTGCATCTTGCACTTATGCACACAAAAATTGTCAAGAACCTATTCGCAGACCTGGGATCCCAGAGATTATGAAGTCAGGTTCTTTCAAAACATCAGAAAGCATTCTCTTTTCATTTACTTTTACCCATTTTGAAGAGCCCTTTCCTGGAAAGTTCAACAGAAGAAGTTTAGATACATACACCTGGGTAATCCATTAAAGAATCCATGTTGATGCGATATAAATGGTCAAAAGAAACATGACTTGTACCAACACCAGTAGTTAACTAGTTCCTTGAAGTTTTCGCTCCTTGACAGTTAGTAGTTCCTCAGGCAAGTATATAGCCCATGTACTTTGATTAAATAGCAGAGGTTCTTTGATTTCAACCTCCTTAGTTTTGGCTACCTAACAATCGTGAATGTAGACCAAATCGATTAAATAATAACACATCAACCTATACCAGTCTTAACAAAACAAGCATGTTTCAAGGTAAGGAAACTTGAAATTTGTGATTGAAGCCATTGGTGAAGCAGGTGCGCACCTAATAACTTATCTAGTATCACAGTATTCAACATTTCAAGGCATCATTCTTTAATTCCTCCATTGAAATGGTTATGACAAAATCTTTGGTCAACACAATGCACTTGACTAGCATGTTTCTAAAGATAACTATTCCTTAATTCTTAAAATAAAATGGTTTCTGACATTCTGTAACAAAGAGTCAACATATTGCAGTTGGCTAGCATGATTTTGAAGGAAACTATTCTTATTTGGCTAAGCATTGATTGACAAGGTGAAACATCATTCCATTTTATTTGGTTAAGTGGATATGAATATTAGGGAGTCATAACCAAGAATGTTGGAAACTAAAGAACACAATCCACATGCTTAACAGAGGCCCTCCTATCTATCAAGGACAAAAGGAACAAACCGCTAACTAATTGGTGTTGGTACAAATCAGATGACCCCAACCCCCAACTGAAGACCTCGGTTTTGGTTTACCAGAAGCTATCAGTCTACAGCATACATAGAACTGATAAGTAAAAAGCAACAGCAAACAGCAAAATACACCAGGTATAGAGTGGCTGCAATCCCCTTCTCCTTGGAAAGTGGAACCAAAATCAAGTGATAAAATTAGCTTGAAAAGAACAGTCTTCTTAAGGGAATATTAGAAAATTTTATGATACCTGAACCATTACTTTCGATGGCTTCCTTCTCTTCGTCCACACTCTCCACACTGGCACCCAAGGTCCCATCTAGTAGATGATGAAGAATTTTTTTCTTGGATAAAGGAACTCCAGAACCAGCCTGATGAAAGAAGAGCAGTAATTAGAAATGAAGTAAAGAGCCATCACCAAAGCTACATATGCAACCCACTGCTATATAATATTGTCACAGTGAATCGTTATGATCTGGACATTACTTCAAAATAAAGTGTATGTAGCACTTGAAACGCCATCATAATTAAAAATAATTAGCAGTTAAAAAATATAAGCAGCCTTATCTCCAGACACGCACACAAAACAAACACAACATTAACAGCCCTATAGCATAAGATTATTATGCATGCAGCACAATAGCAAGAGGATCATGATTAAATCTTTGATAGAGCACTGCAATGTCAAATAACAAATGAGATGATTTGTGAACATTTCTGTGACTAGTAAGAGCTTACCTCATAGTATAATTCAACAGCTTCACAGGTATAATTGTTTTCTGTATCCCATGACAATGGTGGACAACTTTCTGAGAACATGTTTGAAAGTTATGGATATCATATAATGCAATATATATAAGAGGGCAGGGAACATTAAATGCAAATTAATAGGACATATGGTAATAAAAACAAAGATTACTAATAAAATGGATATCATGTCAAGATGGGCCGAAAACATGTCTGTTTCACAGAAGTCTTCAATGAAGTCACTGGACATAACCTCTGCATACAGAAGAAGAGCCGGCCAATGAAGAATTTTATTTTTATCAAGTACTGGTTTCCTCAATCCAACAAGTTCTCCAAACATTGGCTTCCCCATCTTCAACCCTCTATCTTCAATGGCAGAAAGTAGGTCCTGAACATTTGAAGTAGAGAAAAGATTGTTACCTATCCTTTACAGCCCTATCAAACACAGCTCATCATTCATTCTAAAAGCTAAAAAATGGAACCTTGGCCTCTGACACAGCCTTTGAAACTTCAGCCTCCCGCTTATCCAGTTCCATCTTCACTAAATTTATCTGCTTGGCAAGCCTTTTCAGTTCTTCGTTATCTGGGTTTTGCTCAAGTCCATTTTCACAAAATGATTTTGCCTCCACCAACAAATTCAACGACAGAGATGCCTTGGCAGCTCGATACATTGCCTAGAAATTAACCAGATGATTCACAGCAGACCAGAACATCAAAGCAATTTCCAGAAAATAAAGCAAGCAAAGGAAGGACTTGAGATAAATAATAACAATAAAAAACTACCTTAACGCTGGTAGGACAAAGCTTAATAGCCTCCCGAGCATCTGTAAGAGCTCGCCGGTAATTTCCGAGCAGTAGATTCACATGGGCTCTATTGGAATAAACGATTGAGTTGTCAGAATCACTAAGGACTTCCTGGTTTATCGCCCTCGTGTAGCATTCGATGGCATCAGAGTAATGCTTCTTACCCATCTTCACATATTCATTGCCTTTCTCCTTCAAAAAAGAACAATCATGGGCATTCAAAAATCTGAATGGAAATAATAATAATAATAACAGTATTTCTTGAAAAAGAGAGAAATTAATAAATAATTACCTTTAGTTCAAGAGCAGTAGAGTGTTTAAGAGCGGAGATGGCTTGGAGGTCAGCAATCTCACTCTCTGTTTTGGGTTCTGACCCTGCTTCCATCCATAGCGCCATCCCAAATTGCTGTTTACGACACTCAGAGACACGGACTACTGATGAGTAGAAGAGGCAGCTGCCGTCGACGTTTCTAGAAACACGAAAGGTGTTTGTGTTTTTGCCTTGTGGTTTACAGAGGGGTCTATGGTCTTGGACTTCTCTTCCTTACACTACTACGCACGCACGCACGCACGCAGCCAGTTCGGAGATTTTCATGAAGCTTCGGAAGCTATGACTTGGATACTGTATGGAATTGTTATTGTTGTATTTATTTTTGGCATTTTCTTACTTAAAAATATATTAAAATAGTATATATATTTTTTCATTTTTTAAATTTATTTTTAATATTAGTATACCAAACTATATAAAAATAATTGATTTAAAATAAATTTAAATTAAATTTATTTTAAAAATACAAAACTAAACAAGCTGAAAAATATTGCAATAATATATATATATATATATAGCTGAAAAATATTGCAATAATATATATATATATATATATATATATATATATATATATATATATATATATAATTTTGCCGTTCCATTGCCTTTTTGCTGGAATGTTCCTTCAATGATTTCAATGCTCTAGCTTATTTCCCCCCTCCGAGCCCTTTGTTTATGGTGTTGCTATTAAACTATGTTGTTGATGTTTATTTTCTTCTTTTCACCATTGCTTCTGTGCAATTGGTTTGTTCGTCGACATTTTTTTTTTCATTTTACTTTTCTGCATTTAATCAATGTATTCCTTTTGGATTCTTGGCTAGGGATTTTTGTGCTTTTAATTGGGTGTTTTTCCTTTCCATTCTTTGCATTGCTTTTTGCTGATCCTTCAGAGTTTCTTGCACCTGTGAGCTGTTTATGTTTATGTTGATCCATCTGAATTTCTTCCTTTACGTTATGAATATTTCTTATCCCCAGTCTTGGTTCCCTCTTTCACTTGATAACCTAAAGGAAGTTGAGTTGTAAGGGCGTCGATCAATTTTGACATCACGCCAGCAGTAGATTTTTTACTGATTCATGTTATAAGCGTATTATTTATGTTTTTATATATATATATATATATATATTTCTTAATATTTAGTATTATTCAATTGCAATAATAACTGTTTTAATTTGGAATGGACTCACTCGAGTCAAAATATGTCCTGACCAGATATCTCAGTGTGACAGTACCTCGTGTTTTAGTTAGAATCTAAACCAGATTAAGATCCAAGTTACTTGATCAACATATTCATATGGATTGATTTAATGGAAGTTTAATCCATAAGGACATGTTTGGAAATACATTTTAAAAGTGTTTTTAAAATAAATAAAAATTAAAAACATCTTTATTTTTATTTTTATTTTAAATTAATTTTTTAATATTTTTAGATTGAAGGGTTGATGTTAAGAATATTTTTTGAAAATAAAATAAAAATTATTTTGATAAGTATCAAACAAATAACCTTTAAAATAACAACCTCTACCACTATCAATTATAAATCACTTTAAATTTAGAATTGTTACGGATTTTGTTTCATTTCCCTCTCTCAAATTTAGATTTAATTTTAAAAATATTATTGTTAAATTAACATTCAGTAAATGCTGGATTATGTTAGCACTACATTGTGGATCAAATCAATTTTTATTGCATTTTAGAAAGAAAAAAAATGGCGCAAGGTTAACACAATATAACTCTATAAACTTGAATAGTCAAAAGATAACTATCAGGATTGTCAAGAGCATAGTTCAACTAAAAAAATCTCAAGACAATATATTTTTTTTAAAATATTAAAATGAAAATATATTAACTTTAATCAGATAAACTCATATTAACCTGTCAAATTCAAAACTTTGATTGCAAAACTGAAATAACCTTGTAAGAAAAACAAATCAAAACAAATTATGAAACAAAATTCTCTATTAAATGTTGAATATTAATTTATTTATTTTTAATAAAAGCCAGATTATCCTGTCCAACCAGAAAAACAATAAGGACCTCACTCAAGTCCTAGGAAAAACAGTCAAGTCCATCCATGGTTTCTCAGGCAAGACGATCATATTGTTTTTGGAAATGCTGGTGAAAATTCTCAGGCCGATAAAATGGAACCACCATAGAACATGGTGCTTCTTCATACTAAGGCCACGTTTGTTTCCAGTAAAATAAAACATGCTAGAGGAGGTTATCACCGTCAGCAGAGTCTATGGCTTCTCACACATGGCAATCATCTCGTGACAGCCGTCTGTGGACAACAGCAGATTATGAAATAAAAGACCATTCCCGGCTGTCAACAGACTGATACTTGACCTAGCTGTGGTCAAACACTACCACATGACCCAGACCTGAGCATATCGGACCTTTCTTAACAGCATCTGTATCTGGATCATTGGTTACCAACAGCCAAGGATTGATAACTAGTCATCACATTGCAACATCAAAACTTCTAGCATCCTGCATATAGCCTACTGGAGAAAGATAAAACAGCTCTTGGACTTGCAGAAAATGGATAGATGGAAATGATGCAGGGCAACATAAAGGTTTCAGGGGGAAAGAGTGAGAAAATTTGCAGAGTTCATCTAACATTTGGGTTCATAAATACAAGAACACATAACAGATAGCCTAAAAAAGGCATCACTGGTTGAATGAACTTTGTACAATTTTTGTCAAGAGGGATTTTACACAATCATCTTAAAAATTACAGCTATTATGTTTACTTTGTGAAACATTAGCAGCACCAATCTACTATGCTTATTTTCTTAAGACAAGCAGTGGCCATGGCTAAACATGAGTCGGATCACTCCAAAAACTTTCATCAAAATAATGCATACCTGTGTCAATAGCAGGAGGTTCGGGAGAAAAGCCATTCAGATCACAAGGCACAAAACTTTCCGAAACCACTGGAACAGCCTGGTTTAAGAAAAAGCTATCAACAAGCTCATGATCCTCGTATTGCAATTGAGCACTTTCAATTTCAGCAAGCTGAGAATTTAACAGCTTAACAGTTGATGGCTCATTATTGGACATTGTGCCGTGAAAAATATTTTCAATAGAAGCTCCCTGATCACTTTGACTTGAGTTGTTAACTTGACAAAAGTCCAAATCAGAAAAAAACAAATCAGCATCATTTTCACCTTGATTCCCATGCTCATAAATACTTTGTCCATTGTTTGACTGCGGAGTAGGTTGACTGCCTAATTCAGATCTCAAAGGCACTGTATTTACAATGACACTGCCCATGTTGGGCTGGGGGGAGCTCTGGTATGTATGTGATTCAAAAATTGCATTGGGTAAAACATAATGCAAACTAGAGGGATTTTCCTTTGATGTAGCCAGAGGAGCAACATTCCTTGCATATCCTGAAGCAGGAGCGTACTTCATGTTCAATGATACATGTGTGGGATGGTTTGCACCCAAAGCATGTGCAGCAAGTCCCTGCCTTTTATACATTGCACTAGAAGAGACAAATCGATGACCTAAGGCATTAGGACATCTATCCTTTTGAACATCACTACGTACACCAAGTGCTTGTTGTGAAACTGAGCGAGGTAGGGGTCTATTTCTGCCTATAACACATCCCAGTTGACGACTTCTATGTCTGATGATATTAGGGATGCCCGTGGTGGAAGAGGAGCAAGAGCGGAGTGTAGGTATCCTGGAAACCTGATTCTGCAGCATAGGATTGTGTGTCAAGGACTGATTATGCGGTATTGGATCAGGTATCAACCATGCAATATCTCGGGATCCTACTTGGTTAAGTTGAGGCAAGGACATTGGAACAGGATCATCAGGAAGTTTTGAAACTGGAACTGGAGCATCTTTCCCTATTCTACAAAATTCACGCTGAGTTTTCCACAACTCTTGCTTATCAGTGGCATGACAATGGTCACTAGTAGAGAAACCTGTACCCCAGTGCACACATGGTGCAATTGAGTCACAAACATAACAGTGGCACTGCATGTCATGAAACACAGAAATCAGGATAGCAGAATGTAAGTATTGACTGTGAAGAGTTGATGTTTGGCTTTTACAGTAGAGTTTAGAGCAGACTTACCAGGTGACAATGTCTTTCATGTGGAGTAGAACCAAAAGGAAATTCAACACAAAGATGTCTTGGATGAGGGTAGTCTCTACATGCAACCTGCAAAACGGAAGGTGAGCATCAGGAAAATAGTACCAACAGCTCCATGCTGGGGAAAATGGGATTTAGGGATACCAAAATAAAGAGATTATCAGACTACAATCAGACAAAATTAGAGTAGTAAAAGTCCAAGGATTGTGCACAACCTTAGAGCTCTAAAGCAGATGAGGGCCTGCTAAAGAGTTTTCAAAGTCAGTATTGGCAGATTTACACCATATTTAACATTTAATTACGCTAGGAAGAAATTGATTTTGTTGTATTTATGTTCTCTTCATTCACAAGGTCTTGATTTTGGTAATTTCCAGGTTTAAACTTGAATTGGGTTTCCACCATTGAGTCCTAATTTGAGGTTAACTACATTCTAAGAGCTTTAATATATAGTCATAGGCAATCTGATTGCCCAAAAGCTCTTATTTTATTGAGCATTGAAGCTTTGCAACTATTTATCTTATGCATGTGCAGAAGTGAGCGCAATACTTTAATTTACAAAGAATTAAAGCAAACTAAATTAACATAAGTCACAGGCTTTAAACCTCTGTTTATAAACGTGCAGCACAGTTCTAATGCTGCATGAGAAGCCAGCAGGATCACACAATCATGCAGCCTGAGAAATTTCAATTACCTTTTCAGATGATAGTAATAAATACTATTCAGAAAGCAGTCACATAAAGAATAATTCCTCTTGTTAAATTGACCGTCTTACATCAAATTACAACTCCAGGAACAAGTCAGGCCTAGTAATAGAAGAGCAACAAACAGAATAAAAAGAAACCCACCAAAGGTACTTTACAAATCTAATAGCAAACTTCTCACAAGTTAAAAATGAACACAAATTCAGGGAACGAACCCAATCATATAGTAGCCAGAAGTAACTTCCTACCAAGTCCCTAATGATTCACACAGCTTGCATTGCATGCGACGCAGAAGTGAATATCATGAACAAAATTAACTAGGATACCATGAATAAACCAAAAACAAAAACCAAATGCTCGACCATTAAGAAATGTAATTTTCTCAAATAAACCCCTAGTCACATTAAGTAACAGTTAAGTAGCCCCAAATAATCAGTTTAGAAGCTCCCCTCGTGACAGGCTTCAAGAGGCTTCGCCATAACTCATGTATTTTAATTTCCTTTCTTTCTTTCACTTTCCTTGAAAGAATCCATCCCTGTTCCTTCACTTCAAACAGAACAATAATCATCCCAACATTTCAAGTACAAACCATCATTCATAAATAACCAGTTGATAGTAAAATCACTGGTGGCGTTGCACTTTCATATCCCCTTACTCATTTCAATTTTTCATCTTCCACCTTCACATTATTGCAACACAAAATCAACAACAAATTCCTACACGCAACAATTACACCATTCGTCGCCAACAAAAACCACATAATTATATTTCTCTCACACATAAACACCCTAACAAAAATTAAAAATCTATCTTATTAGTACACATTTTTTTTTTAAAAAAAGAATGTAATTACCTGGCCTTTTTCGCCAACAACAAGAACATCATCACCGTCGTCAGAGCTATCCGCCTCGTTCCGGCAGACATCAGCAGCAGCAGCAACCGGCTTCTCAGGATCACCACTCAACACAACGCAATCATCATCATCATCAAGAAAAAACTTAATATCCGCCATCTGATTCGAGGACTTTGACTTGGACTTAGGTTTCGGCGGTTTATACTCACCGACAATCACAACATCATCAGAATCATCGTTCTCCTTATCAAAGTTCCGTAACAGCTCCGTCAACCAATTACAATCGTCGTCGAACTCCTTGGGCTCTTCAATTGCCAGCTCTTCGTCGGAGCTGATGTCGAACACAACAGAATTCGAATCCATGGTAAATTATAGCAAAACTGAGGGTTTTGTGTAAACGACTTGAAGTTTACCATGTGCTGATCAAAATCTAGAGATCCCCGGTACAAGTTTAGAGGGATTAGAAAATAGAGAGTGAGAGTCTGATTTTTATCTTTAGAATGAGTGAGCGAAGAAAGGGCTGGGAAGAAGGGGAGGAGAAATATGGGAAAGGTGGGATAGAAATGCAATTTTGGACATTGTTTGGGGTTGTTTTGGGATAAGAAAGAGAGACGATTGGTTAGTTTTGATGGATGGGAAGAAGAACGTGTGATGCGAGGGGAATCGACAAGGAGATCGAAGGATGATTGCGCGATAGTCGTAGATATAATTATAACTTGGTACTTGTAGTATTAGAGATTATTAAACTGTCACTTAATTATATTATTTTTACTGTTTATTATACGACCTATTTTTCAAAAAAACAATGCATTAAAGAGCATCAAGTTAATATTCTTAGGTACAAATTGATGTAAAAAATATATATATAATTACACTGTATTTTTCATTTAAAAATATTTAAAAAAAATACCTTGTATCATAATACTGGATACACCTGAAAAATATCCCGAGGTACCACCTGTCATTAACTATCTTTAATTTATTTTTATTTTTTTCTTACAAAAGCACATTTTTTTAAGTAAAGGATTCTTATTTTACCTACTATTTTTCAAGAAGGAAAAACAAAAATAAATTGACAAAAGAGGCAGAGTACAGTTGAATTTAAAATACAGGGACTGAATATATATTTTCTAATAAATAAGGATTATTTTATTAGTTTGTTAAACTAGAAGGACTAAGTTATAACTTACCATGCCCTCAAGCGTCCCGAGACTCTTTCCTGGCAAGTGCAACGGCGAGAACTTTTTCCCGGTCCACTGTTACTGTTTATTATTATTATTATTATACATAAAAAACGAGATGGTCTAGTGAAGAAAAAATCAAAGTCTCTTTCATATTTTCAAAGTCCACGTTTATTCTGGAGCTAAAAATGGTCCTGATTATGATATTCTATCGACAACCAAGTTGTTGATTTGATGGGATATTATTTTTTTGAGGACATTGCAAACACAATAATTTAGTTACTATAAATATAAAAATAAAGATAATAAAAGTATAAATGTATTCGATTAAAAAAATAAATAAATAAAAACTACATATTGTTTTCGAGTAAATTTTTAATTTTTAAAACATGAATTATATATATAAAAACATGTTTTCTATATTATCTTTATTGTTTTTGCTTAAAAAAAATAACCAGGTCGACGAAATGTCTTATGAAATTTTAAATATTTTCTCTTTTTTTCTTAAATATCTTAAAAATCCTTGACATTAATCTCTTTTTTTTTCACTTTGAATATTAAATTGTTTATAGAATTGAATCTCATGGTATAGGTAATTCAAGCCATTTTTAGACCGATTTGCTTATGAATGTTAATGTTCACGAGTATTATTATGATAATTTAATTGTATGGGTTAAAATTAAAATTTTATTATTAATATATTTATCCTTTCTTTAATTTTACAATTGTGATTTTGTTTCAAAATATTTTTCTTTCATGCATTAATAATGGGCCATGGTGTTTCATGTCACACTTGAGCTTGGGTCTCGTATGCTCATTCAACCCACAAGATCTATCTTGGGCTCATTATTAGTCCAGTGGGCCTGATTAGCTCCCTCTCCTCCTTCTCTTAACAGCAAACACACACGTGTATGAAGGCAGGGCACGAGAAAATTAGGCACGTTTGTTTTTTATATTTGAAATTGTATTCGGATGTGATAAAAGCTTTAAAATAATATTTTTTTACAGTTTAGTTTATTTTTGTACTTTAAGAAAATATTAATTTAAAAAGTAATCGTTACGCATATCAAACAAATTCAGTTATTCAATCCTGAACCTTCAAGGACACGCTGATAACTAATATTTCCTGAAGATTTCAGGATATGCTATAAGCCGAATCCTACAAGGATTGTATCAAAAGACAGCTCCCTAAACAACTCTATATAAATGAGGCCTCCCCCTCTTCAATTCACCTCCAAAACAATCACGATATCTAATTAAACGCGGCTCTGGGGGATATAATCCCAGAAACCTAACGCGTCAAGAAATAGATCGAGAAGACAATTATGTCTGGTTCCACCATTCAACTTCGATCGCTTGCGTTCAAACTCCAAGAACCAAGAAATCAGTTATGTGCCGGTGGAAAAGAGCTCATGCTCGATGATTTCAAGTCCTACTTACGTTGCCTTCTTGAAGCTGGTGTCATCTTCTTCCCTGGAAATTGACTATATGATTCGTGAGTGGAGTATCGCAGATATAGTTGAAAAGACTCGCGAAATCTTGCTGTTTGGGTGACCCTCTCACGCAGTAACAAAAGGTGGCTGTTGGATGTGGAGATAGAGAGCCGACTCTGTAGAGTTTTGGGTTGGGAATGGATTGATTTGCTAATGGCATTGCATTTCTCTGCCAGCAACTGTTATGGAGTGCTTCCTCCTGGCTGGACCGATTCCTGTCAGACACGCGACATGTTCAGGTAATAGCCAGGGTTTTTGTTTTAGCTAATTTTATCAAGTTGTTTGCGTGCTGCGATACCCATGTTTTTGTGATATTTTATTTTAATTTCTTGGTTCTTGTTTAATTTTTGCTATCTTAAAATCTAATATTTAGCTCTTAATTACTGGATGAATCCCATCCTAACACATACATTAAGACTTACATTGAACTTAAGGATCGATTTTTCTAACTAAGAAGAGACAGAGGATGACAAGGAGAGGCAATCCCACTGAACAAAAGGAGATAGAGATAACAAAGTTTTTTTTTTTACTTTTTATTTTAATAACATAAAAAACTATTTTAAAAATAAATTTATTATGTTCTTTTTTATATCTTCAACTAAATATTGTTATTAGGATTTTGAACAATCAACTGTTATTTGATTACAGTGAATCGTTTCATTGGTAATTACAAGAATTGAAATAAAATTACTATTACCTATAACATCTCTGCTTATGTTACACTGCTTGTTACATGGTCTGTCCAGTGTTCATTTTTGAAAACGGCTGCAATCATATTGAATTTGTTTGTTCTTGTGTTTTTTTTTAAATTACTTTGTTTTATATACTTCGAATTATTATTTTTCTATGTATTTTCAGGTTATTTTGATGTACTAATATTAAAAATATTTGTTTAAAAAAAAATATTTTTAATATATTTCTGAATAAAAAATATAATACTATCAAACACTTTCTTAATCTATACTGTATTGGAATGTTTAGAAATTATTTTTAAAAATAATTTTTATTTAATAACACATAAGAATACCATATTTTTTTAGTTTTGTCTGAAGCTTTTATTCTCAACTGGCCCGAAACTTTCACATTTTTTTGCTTTGGGACTCCATTCAAATCTTAGGATTTCGGACTAGTTTTTCATGCAAGTGTAAGCATAACAGACCCTTAAAATAAAATAAAATAAAATAGAGCTCTGGAAATCTTTCGGGTAATAAATTAATATTTAGTTAAAACATAATGAAATCGATTAATAACTTATCATGTTCATGCTATCCTGTTGTGTCTATGTTGAGATTTACACCTTTTTCTGTTGCTATCCATCGTGAATTATGGTTGCTTAATTATGTTGTGGAATCATTCAAAATATAAGGAGCCCACATCACTGTTTGAACACTTCATTGTCGCGGGGCCTCACCCTGATGCCAATCTTGAGAAAGTGGAGGATGCATTTGCAAGGGAGAAGAAGTGGGAGTCGGATGTGGAGAAGTCTGACTTGTTGGATTTCAAATCGATTCAGCGACGGGCACCTTCATTGACGACTTTGGAACCTCAGGTTAGCCACAACACCAATATGAATATGGTTTAGCATCAGCTAGAGTTTTGTACTTGATTGAACCCATAAAGTAGTTAGCACTTCTGCTTAAGTTTGTGGAATTGCTCAACTGCAGCTTCTTTTTGAGAACATGTTTTAGCTATTATCATTGTGCTTCCTAGTCGTTGTGATAGAGGGGATTTGCCTTTTGTTCCACTGCTGAAAGTGTTTAGTTCAAGTTCATGTTTAAGTAGCTTCTTTTTGCTCCAGATACTATTTAAATATCCTCCTGGGAAGAGATTAGCTATGCGCTCAAAGGATTTAGCTGCCTTCTGTTTTCCTGGAGGTGTCAAGGTTTGACGCTCACATGGATCATCTATAAATTAAGCTTTAGTCTCTGTGCTTTTTAATCTACATGGCTCTTCAGTTCATGCTTAATTTAAGTTACTGTACAGACTACTTGCAATGTAATCCTAACTCACAATACATTAAAACATTTGCTTTCTCACTCTTTTGTACATCAATCATTGCTGTATGATTCCATGGTGTTCAGATCTTCTACTGTCTAAGAGTGTGTTTGGGTTGTAGTAGAGTTGGAAAACAAAAGGTTTGGAGCTAAAATTGGGGTTATAGATCCAAACGGGTGTCTAGCAACCTCTAGAAAACCATGAGCTTAGCGCTCCAAGACACTCAAGAACATGGTTTTCGAAAGTGTGAAAGTGTCTATTTATCTTTACCGTTACAGTCTCTTAAAGTAGCTAAAATGTAGAGAGGAAAGGAACCAACTTCAACAGCTTAATTTTCTTAGGTTTATTGGAAGACAAACCATTTTTCGCATGAGTTTGAAATGAAAGACTTAGCCCCCCTCGTTACTTCTTGGGCATTGAAGTTGCCTCCCCTTAATCCTCTTGCTCTGGCACCTGTAATTCAAGGATCTCGGTTTTTGTTTTCAAAATTTTATTTGATTTTTCATTGTGCGGGGGCTGAAGGTCTAGTACATATCAAATGTTCCCCTCGCAGTCCTGAGGTCGAGAAGCACTTTTTAAGTCTTGCAAATCCTTATATTTTCTCTCTAATGTAACTGTACGATGCGGTCTTGGTCATCTTCTTCTTTTTAATCTGCTTCCTCATTTGTGTTGGATTTTCATGGTGCAGACACGGCTGTTGGAGAGGACGACATCATTAAGTGAACTAAACGAACTTGTTTATGGACAGGTATGCTAGACCTGCTCTCATCTCACATACCTTACTGTTTTCAAGCTGACTGCATCCTGTCTGCTTTGCTTCAAGAAATCCTCATAGCGTTTGTGGCTGCAGAGCTGTACTATCATATTAGAAACAATGTTTGCTACATGGTCTTTAACCAAGATCATGATTATCGAACCTTTTACATGGATGGAATTCTTCCCGGTCACTAGAAACTGACTTGACAATTCCAGTAGGTATGGAATTGCCTCGTATATAGTTCACTCCCTTGCTAAATAATCCACTCCTCAACCATGCACTCCTGCATGGTTGAGGCTACCAAGATAAGCAGCAGGTGTGGTTTGTTATCATTTTGTTCTCTCGATTATAATTTCTACTAAGATTTCCTTAACCCATTATGTATTGAAATATATGCTCATACACATTGTGAAGATGCAGCACAATAGGAGTGAGCACAGGAATCTAGAATATTTGAGATATCTCATGTGCTTTCAACACCCATTAGTATGGATTTCTCATTACTCGTAAGAATTAGAAGCTCGTAAATTTTTCCTTGTTGATTTTTCTTGGTGCAAGTGTTTTCATTGACATTGCTGTTAGAAGTTGTTCTCTTCAGCTCCCTCCGGCCTGGTTTAGTCGAGGCATGTTTTGACAGAAACTGGCTTTGTTCAAGCTGAGTGAAGCTGGATTTGTTAGAAAAAGGGTTCTGGCAAGTAATTAATCTCTCTGTTGAGTTTTTGCTAGTTAATGTGCTTATGTTTTATGCTATCACCGAAATAGAAAATTAGTTAACCATTTCTCTCCCAAACTTCTCTAACCTTACAGTCAAGACGCAACGTTCCTTTTCATTTTCTTGCAGGAGCATTTGGGCAGAGACGATTTCTCGTTCATATTTTCACTTAAGGTAAGCTTTATCCTTTTTTGTTCATCTTGTTTAGATATCACACATACCTTTTAAGTTAGTATGCTCTCTTGGCCTCAATGGGGGGTTTTAAGTTATGAATTCTCCTTTTCCCAAGTGACTGAACTATCAATAAGAAAATCTAATTCAGTAGCTGTTTTTGCATGAAACAAATCATTAGTCCCTCTTGTTCCAAAATTTATTAATTAATCCCTTGACCTCCCATCTTGTTAGACTCATGCTCATGTATCTCTTCTTCATTGTTTTGGAGGGAAAAAGGACCAAATTGAGAATGATAAATGCTGGTCAAGAGGCTGCCTGACTGTTTCTAATATTAGAGGGACTGATTAATTAGTTTGAATAAACTAAAGAGAACCGTTAACTAGTTAAATCATGCAACAAAGTAACGTAAATTTTATGCAAGGACTAAATACAAGGATGATATAATATTTTTTAATCTATAGGGACTAAAGTATTCGTTCATTAAAAATACAAGGATTGTAGGATAACTTTCTTATTTTTTTCATGAATAAACTGTCTTTTTTGACTTAAGAGAATCATAATCACTACATGCACCTGACTTTCCAAGTAGAACTGTTCATGCTATCCAAAAAAAGAAGGATTGATCTAATATTTAGCTCTTAAATACTGGATGAATCTCATCCTAACACATAAATTAAGACTGACATTGAACTTAAGGATCGATTGTCCTGAACAAGAAGAAACCGAGGATGACAAGGAGAGACAGTCCCACTAAACAAAAGGAGATAGAGGTAACATAGTTTTTTTTTTTTTACCTCTTATTTTAATAACATAAAAAAGTATCTTAAGAATAAATTTATTATGTTCTTTTTTATATCTTCAATTACATATATTTTTTTATTTTTTCTATCTATAACATTGATCAAATACAACATAACATGAGACTAGTAAAAGGATAGATGCTAGCAAAAGGATCTCGGGTGCAAGTTATGTTGCTTTATTTTCTAGTTTTCAGTTATTTGCATTTAATTACATTTCGTGTTAATGAATTGACAGAGTATTCCTTTTACTCATTCTGCAGTAAACTTAGTTCTTTTTTGGTTTTACAGTATTTGAAAAGGTTGCAGCTTTCATTCTTGCCGCAACAAGATATTCAATGGCTTTTAAAAACACCTTTTTGCAACCTGTGATTCCATGCTTTGATGGTCACTATCATCATTAGAATATGTTGATGGAATTCTATTTTTTTTGGTTTTAAAATCAAGGACAAGAAATAATTTATCCAAAGTTGTCCCATGTTTTTGGGATCGAGTTGCCTCAGTTAGTGTCTGTTTTTGCAGTGGAACTATGTTTTTGAGAAAAGTTATTTTGTTCTTTAATTTTTTTTTTGTGTTTTTGGATCTTTTTAATGTCTTGTGAAAAATAATTTTTTAAGAAAATAATAAAATATTTTTTAATATAATTTCAAAAAAAATATTTTTAAAAACAAGAGTTATCACAATGTCAAACACTATAGACATTGCAATTTAAGAAATGAAATGTTTTTTTTATTATTTTTGTACAATAATATATCAGGTTGACACATTAATTTTTTTAAAATAAATATCTTTTATATCGACTATTATATTAAGTAAGTTCTTTTTAAATATTTATTTCAAATTTTGAATTAGAAAAATCAATAAAAAAAACATACCTTTTTATCTACAATATTAACTAATTAAAGCTAGAAAATTGTTGGTGTGTAATTTATGACCGTTTTCTAAAACCAGACCCTTGGTCGACTACTTGCAAGTCTCGGACTATTCATATCTACTATCATTACATATCATATCCTAACGAGTTCATATTCTTCCATAGTATCATATTCGTGGGCTTCTGCATTCAAACCAGACAACCCTGCATTGTCTGTATAGGCTTTAAGAGACGGAGGTACGAATTAAATGCACTTGCTAGCGTTATTATTATTATTATTATTATATAGGTAGTCCATTGACCATAAAAAGAGAGAGAGAGAGAGAGATAACATGAAACTTTCTTAGAATTATTGTGGGTTTTGTTAATGTTGGGTTTATTTAGAACTCGATGCTGGTGGCAATCAGTTGCCTACCAAGCTACTGCCTACCAAGCATTACCTACCCTCTAACGGCACTCGTCGACGGAGACATCATCTGCATTGATATTTGGTTAAGCCATCCTCAACTAACCCCTTCCCCACACTCCTTTCCGGCACCCCCAACTCTTCCCCGCTGCATGCCAAGGGCTGAGATAATAATTCTTTTGAAGGTATGTTATCGATATAAATTATATGTCTCAAGTCATTCAAGAATATTTGATTTCAACTATTATTTAAAGTGGTTTTAAAATACTTATATATATATATATATATATATATATATATATATAAAAGTGATTAAGAGAGTGTCCAGGGTTAAATGTTGCCTTCCTGCTTCATATAAGATGATAATCTAAAAAATACAGCTAGTAAAGGAGTGGAGTTTATGTTTTCGATAATTGATTGGGTTCTTTTGTTATAATAGTCTGATCTGTTTTTTTTTTAATCAAGATAGCTAGTAGCTGATATATAATGCTTTTAGTGATTTTGAAGATTCTTTGATACCCAAGTTTATTTTTTAGAAAGAAAACAATTATATTTTAGACAAACAAAAATTAAAAAATAAATATACAGTAAATAATAAAAAAATATAAACTTGTGTTTAAGGATTCTTATGGGTATTTATAACAAATCCTCCTTTTCTTATGGCATTCCCATCTTATCTTTGTTAAAATATAAGAAGAAATATCTTTAACTGGGCTATTTAGTGTTTGAATGAACCTAAAAAAATTATGCCTGGTTAGTTATTAAATTCACAAGTGATTAGACTTAGTGTTTAGCTAAATCCAGAAAATAATGGGTTTGACAAGTCATCGAAACCCACCTGTGATAAGACTCAATGTTTGGTTAAGCTTGTAGATATTAATTAATTAATTAAGCCATGCAATCTGCTTAGCCTTCAGCGAAGAGAGAATCTTCTCACAAAGTCGCTTTCAAAAAATCAAAATATTCAGAAATTCAATAGATTTCAGTACTCGATGAAGAAGGACGGCAGCATGCATGTGCAAACTCGGACGGTTTTCCCGCAATTACTGCTCTTGTTTCATGACGTTGTCCACCGCCATTATGCGCGTTGCCTGCACGCTAGCTTTTGTCCAGAGGTTCAGGAGCATTTCGCTTTAATTTTAAAAAAATATTTACTATTCTAGTTTTATTTTTTATATGTATATTTTTCATGTTATTTTGATAGGTTGATGACGACAAAAATATATTTCTAGAATAATAATAATATTTTAATATATTTTTAAACAAAAAAATATTAAAAAAACAATTATTATTATAATATCAAATGAAATCTAAATCAATACTCTAGATTGTTTGTTTTTTTAATTTTAAAAATTAAATGCTTTAAGTAAACAAATCGTTTCATTCTCAAATCAACATATGATTGGGTGGGGAAGATTTATGGTTTATCTTAATTTTTTATTAAAAAATTATAAAACTTTTGATCAATAATCAAGCTAAGTAACAAGATGAAGTTATCTTATTATTGTTTTATCAATCATGAGATATGCTAAATCTTTCACGTCACTTGTAAACACAAGCAAATACCCTCACTATAAGGGTGACTTTCAATAATTAAATTATTAAATATACATGGGATCAATATTTTTTTATCCTATATTTACAAAAAAGAGTTCACTTGTTGATTGTACGATAAATGATTTTTTTCTTAGAGATATTATCGAGATGTTGATATATAGAAAGTAAATAGATTTAACACGGTAAATATTTTATTTTAATATTCTTAGATATTTTACAAATTTTAAGCATTTAATATTTATAATGGTTTTTTTTGGCTGGTGGAGGCTAATGAAATATATATATATATATATATATATATATATATATATATATATATATATATATATATATATATTTACTGAATATGTGTATTCAATTTGAAAAAAATTAAAACAATGTTTTGTAAGTAAATTCTGAGTGCTTAAGAATGTGACAACTCTTGTTTGTAGATGCGTTTTACCTGGAAAAAAATCAAACTATATTTTTAGTATTTTTATATTTTAAAGCTATGATATTAAAAATAAAAAAATATTTAATATATATAAATATGTAATTCAAACAACAAAAACAATAGTCCTTTTTGTATGAAATTAATGTTTTATAGATTTCTAACCTGAGCGTGCAATAAAGCTGAAAGTGAAATGGACCAATCGGATAGTTATAAGCGGGACGCAAAAGTCTCAATCCAACGGCTTAGATCTAAGGAGAAGATACACCTGAGAACACAGCAAGTAAAGTTCAGAAGCGAGTAGAGACCACACGCAGTCAACGATTGATTAGGTGGAAAAGTCATGTCTCATGCACGCGACGCGACACGCTGATGGTCCAAAGTCAAATGCACTTTCTCGTTATTGGAAGTTATTAGTAATACTATTATTTTAATTTGGAATCGCATTTATTGGTATTTATGGAAAAACCCTGTCTTTAATTTCCATTCACCAACCACACCCCTTCTTTTTAAGCAATTCCATAATCCCACACCTTTAACTGGACCGTGCTTGAATATTTTAAGTTGTATTGTTTCAAAAACATATTTGACGTTATTTATTTATCTACTTACAATTATTTTATTTTTTTGTATCTTCAAATTATTTTCAAATTTAAAAACTATTGTTTTAATATATTTTCAAATAAAAAATATTTTTAAAAATAATTGTTATCACAATACCATATCAACTCTTTGTTTACTCGTAAGCATATGAAAATGAGTTAATTATTATTTAGTTTTATTTTGTAATTATGTATTTAATTCTTATATATTAAAATTTATTTCATGTTATTTTCTAAATTTATTTTTATTTTTTTAATAAATAAATAAACTAAAAAGAATGATTTCTTTTTAACAAGCAGCTCCTATATTTACTTGATTCGATATATGCATTTAAAAGGATGGATTTTTCTTAGCACCAATCCTAAGATTGAAATTTAAAAAAAAAAAAGAAATTATCAGTTTTTATATATACTGTTTATTTTTGTATTTTTAAAGTCTTTTTTAAATTAATATTTTTTATTTTTTTGAATATTTTGATGTGTTGATGCTAAAAATAAAATAAAAAATATTATTTTAATATATTTTAAAAAAATTATTTTAATATATTTACAGACAAGAAATATTTTTAATTATAACATCAAAGTAACTATATGTTTCGTTTTTTATGTCGTTGCTGATGAAACAAATATTGCACCGCGCTGTCAAATGGATACTAAACAGAATACTTAAAGCATGAGGGTGGTTTTTGCAATAAATGAAAATCATCAACATCTACTCAAGTTATATTCTCTCCCTCTCATGATTTGTTTTTTTTTTTTTTTAAGAAAAGCACTAGTAGCACCCCATCTCCTTCCTTCGCTTTGTGTCTACCTTCCCTTTTCTCTTTTCCTGCAGCTCTCCCTTCCATTTTTAGCAAAACTCCCCCCCCATGCTAGCCAAAACTCTCTATCTCTCTCTCTCTCTCCCCGCCTCCATAAGCATAACCATAACACAAAGGTAAGCCAATTAAGGCTCTTATGATCCATCCTGCCCAAAATTGTAACAACCACCTCATAAATTCTGCATTTAACTTCTCTCCCATGAATTCAAAATCTTCCAATTATCCGTTACACGTTTTTTTTCCTCACATTTTTTCAATAACATGTACACAAACGGTTGAGTTAATAAATTCTTGATTTATTTCTGCTCTTTTGTATTCAACTTCACAGGTTTTCTTGATCCTGCTCTGCTGCGTATGTCGTAAATCTTAATGTTCCAAGAAAGGAAGATTCAAATGGCATGTTTCTCGACGTCTGGCTTGAGGTACTAGTATGTTGATGATGGTGGGGTGTGATCTAGAGAGGTTAATGACAAGATAAGTGACATACTTGGTTGTTAGAAGATAGAAAATGGGCACAAAAGGAGGCGGTGAATCACAAGAAGAACGTCCGCATTCGCCTTATTCGGTGTTGCAGCATTTATCAGAGGAGGCATTTAGGGTGGCTGGTGAGGCACTGCATAGCGTCTACCCAGGAACCGATTCTGGTTTTAAGTCAATGCAGCGTAGCCAGAGTGAAGTTTTCACGAATGGGGCGAGGAGTTTACGTAGCAGTAGCTTTCGTAAATTGAAAACTCGGATGCAAAATGCTTTGCGTCGGGGTGGTGATTCGAGGGAACAAGGTTACTTGCCGAATTTCAATCCTGAGGTCTTGGCAAACCAGAAACGCCAGTGGTATCAGCTTAATTCTAAATCTCTGGTACTAAACAATCATCTGATTTCTCTTGTGTTTATGTTGAGATTTGCACCTTTTTCTGTTGCTATCCTTAGTGAATTATGTGTACTTAATTATGTTGTAGAATCATTCAAAATATAAGGAGCCCACATCACTTTTTGAACACTTCATTGTCGCCGGGCTTCACCCTGATGCCAATCTTGAGAAAGTGGAGGATGCATTTGCAAGGGAGAAGAAGTGGGAGTCGGATATGGAGAAGTCTGACTTGTTGGATTTCAAATCGATGCAGCGACGGGCACCTTCTTTTCCAACTTTGGAACCTCAGGTTAGCCACACCAGCAATTTAAATATGGTTTAGCATCAGATAGAGTTTCATACTTGATTGAACCCATAAAGTAGTTGGCACTTCTGCTTGAGTTTGTGGAATTGCTCAACTGCAGCTTCTTTTTGAGAAATGTTTTAGCTATTATTATTGTGCTTCCTAGTCCTTGTGATAGAGGGGATTTGCCTTTTGTTCCACTGCCGAAAGTGTTTAGTTCATGTTCATGTTTTAACTTTCTCTTTGCTCCAGATACTATTTAAATATCCTCCTGGGAAGAGATTAGCTATGCGCTCAAAGGATTTAGCTGCCTTCTGTTTTCCTGGAGGTGTCAAGGTTTGACGCTCACATGGATCATCTATAAATTAAGCTTTAGTCTCTGTGCTTTTTAATCTACATGGCTCTTCAGTTCATGCTTAATTTAAGTTACTGTACAGACTACTTGCAATGTAATCCTAATTCACAATACATTAAAACATTTGCTTTCTCACTCTTTTGTACATCAATCATTGCTGTATGATTCCATGGTGTTGCATTCCAACAAAAGACAAAAAATGCAGGCAGCCAAGTTCAACTATCGTTGATCATGTATCCTTTGCATGTACAATATCAGATCTTCCACTGTCTATGACTGTGTTTGGATTGTAGTAGAGTTGGAAAAGAAAAGGTTTCGAGCTAAAAATGGGTTTATAATTCCAAACGGGTGTCTAGCAACCTCTAGAAAACCATGACCTTAGCACTCCAAGACACACAAGAACATGGTTTTGGAAAGTGTGAAAGTGTCTATTTATCTTTACCGTCACAGTCTCTAGAGGAGAGGAGCCAACTTCCACAGCTTAATTTCTTAGGTTTGTTGGAAGACAAACACCATCTTTCGCATGAGTTTGAAATGAAAGATTTAGCCCCCCTCGTTACTTCTTGGGCATTGAAGTTGCCTCCCCTTAATCGCTCTTGCTCTGTCACCTGTAATTCAAGGATCTCGGTTTTTGTTTTCAGAATCTTAATTGAGTGGGGACTGAAGGTCTAGTACATATCAAATGTTCCCATCGCAGTCCTGAGGTCGAAAAGCTTTTTTAGTCTTGCAAATCCATATATTTTCTCTCTAATGTAACTGCACCATGCAGTCGTAATATATAGATTTCTTGGTCATCTTCTTCTTTTTAATTTGCTTCATCATTTCTGTTTGATTTTCATGGTGCAGACACGGTTGTTGGAGAGGACTCCATCATTAAGTGAACTAAACGAACTTGTTTATGGACAGGTAAGCCAGATCAGATCTCATCTCGCATACCTTACTGTTTTCAGGCTTACTTACTGCATCTTGTCTGCTTTGCTTCAAGAAATCCTCATAGCTTTTGTGGCTGCAAAGCTGTACTATTCTATAAAAAACAATGTTTGGTAATTTAGTGGAGGTTACGATTCCTGGATAGCCAATCTAGGACCTGGAAGTTAATTACCGAATCAATGTTAATTTTGTCATCAAAAGCAATATTTCAAGAAATCCTCATAGCTTTTGTGGTTGCAGGGCTGTACTATCATATTAAAAACAATGTTTGGATAAGAGTAATTTAGTGGAGGTTACGATTACTGAGTCCATGTTAATTTTGTCATCAAAAGCAATATTTTACTTCTTGTTTATTTACCGTACTTATTCATTGGCTAGCACCTCAATGTTTGCTACATGGTCTTTAACCAAGATCATGATTATCGAACCTTTTACATAGATGGAATTTTTCCCACTCACTAGAAACTGACTTGACAATTCCACTAGGTATGGAAATTCCTCGTATATAGTTCACTTCCTTGCTAAATAATCCACTCCTCAACCATGCACTCCCGCATGGTTGACGCTACCAAGATAAGCAGCAGTAGTGATTTGTCATCAGTTTGCTCTCTCAATTATATTTCTACTAAGATTTCCTTAACCTACACTTCTGTTTATGCATTGAAATATATGCTCATACACATTTGTGAAGATGCAGCACAATAGGAGTGAACACAGGAGTCTAGAATATTTAAGATATCTCATGTGCTTTCAACACCCTTTGATATGAATTTCTCATTACTCGTAAGAATTAGAAGATCCTAAACTTTTTCCGAGTTGATTCTTCTTGGTGCAAGTGTCTTCATTGACATTGCTATTAGAAGTTGTTCTCTTCATCTCCCTCTGGCCTGGTTAGTCGAGACATCTTTTGACAGAAACTGTCTATGTTCAAGCTGAATGACGCTGGATTTTTTTGAAAAAAGGTTGTGGCAAGTCTCTGTGTAGAGTTTTTGCTGGTTAATGCTTATGATTTCTGCTGTCACCAAAATCGAAAATTAGTTAACCATTTTTCTCTCAAACTTCTCTAACCTTACAGTCAAGACGCAACGTTCCTTTTCATTTTCTTTGCAGGAGCATTTGGGCAGAGATGATTTCTCGTTCATATTTTCACTTAAGGTAAGCTTTTCCTTTTTTGTTCTTCATATTGTTTACATATCACACATACCTTTGAGTTAGTATGCTCTCTTGGCCTCAATGGGGGTTTCAAGTAATGAATTTTCCGTTTCCCAAGTTACTGAACTATCAATAAGAAAATCAAATTTAGTAGCTGTGTTTTCAAGAAGCAATAATTAGTCCCTTTTGGTCCAAAATTTATTAATTAATCCCTTAACTCTCAGTTTGTTAGACTCATACTCATCTCTTCTTCATTTTCGTTTTGTATTTTTCTAAAAATAGAATTAAGAAAATTGAAGGTGGTAAGATGGGAAGATTTGACTGGGAAGAACACATTTTGGAGGGAAAAGGGGACCAAATTGAGAATGATAAATGCTGGTCAAGAGACAACCTGACCGTTTTTAATACTAGAGGGACTAAAGTATTCGTTCATTGAAAATACAAGGACTGCATTATAAATTATTCTTATTTCTTTCATGAATAAACTTTCTTTTTTGACTTAAGAGAACCATAATCACTACATGCATCTGACTTTCCAAATAGAACTGTTTATGCTATCCAAAAAAGGAAGGATTGCTCATTTATCTATTGAAAATAACCTTTTGGGATATAAAAGAGTTGGTGATCTTGATGTATGATCTTCATTTAAATCTTTGGAAATCAAAGAAAAAGATTCACTGCTAATGCTGGTGGTTGAACATTGATTTGTCTGGTTGTGTATCATAGGGTTCTTTGAATATAAAGAGTAGTTGGATTCATAAAATTGCCTCCTGTTCTCGTGATCAGGTGGCAGACAATGATACACTCTATGGGGTTTGCTTGCATGTTACAGAAATCGTTCAGAGGCCACCCGGTATCCTAGGCATCCAGTCACCCTTTTCTCAATCAACTGGTCGATGCTGCCGTTTTCTGGTTTCTGCACCTCGCTGCTACTGTGTGCTCACAAGGGTTCCTTTCTTTGAATTACATTATGAGATGTTGAACAGGTTAATATTAATTTCACCAAGTAATTAGTTGTTACTGAAACCTAAATTTAATGTTCCGCACCGGTTCAGTTACTTCAATGCAATTCACTACATTTACTTACATGGATGCAGTATCATTGCGCAGGAGCGTTTGAATCGGATAACGCAGTTTGTTAGTGAAATGTCACTCGCTTCTTGCATGCCTTCAGTATCTAAACAGCATGGGCAAATGAATGAAAATGTTGACTGTCTTGATAGAGAGGACGATGCTGATTGGATGGCTTTGGCAATACCTGTTGACTGTGCAGTAGCCCTTACTGCTGCTGCTGCTGGAATTATATCTGATGATGTGATTCCAACCTTATCACCGAAGATTTGGGAACCTCAATCTCCTGAAAGTATTACTGCTAGCGAGGCTTCAGATTCCAGCCAAGCAAGGGAAGTAGATAAGGATGGCAGGAAGTTTTTGCAATATTTTGATGATTATGCTTCCCAGTCTCCGGAAAGCCATTGTGATGCTTTAGAAAGAATGTATGGAGTTGATGAAAATGGTCATGTTTCTCCAGTACTTGGGATGTTTTCCTGCTCTAGGAGTCACAGATTAGAGGGTTTTGGAAGTTTTGATACCTTATTTAGGTAGTAGTTACATTTATCACATGTTAACTTTGTGTTGAGTTCTTGACGTGTCTCAATTCCATTAAGTCATGCAACTCTAAAGCACATGTTATTTTGGTACAATAGTGATATATTTTTGTCTTTGACAGTCCAGTTAGAAGCATGGTATCAGAGGACGAGGAAGATGAACTTTTCCCAGATCATGAAAAAGATTTTGGCGATGACTTGATTTTGGAATGGGCTAAGGTTAGTCTATGATTGTCCTGTTGTTTATACATTTGTTCACCCATGTGACATACCAAGTTCCATTCCATTTTTTGTTTTATTTTTTTTTCCTGAATGCTACCTCTTGGATCTTGGGTAGGAAAACAAAAATGATTTACTACAGATAATTTGTGGCTATCATGCAATGCCTCTTCCCCAGCGAGGAAACGGGATAGTGTTTCAGCCACTTGATCATTTACAAGCTATCGAGTATAAGCGCCCCCCAGCCTCTGACCTTGGATTTTGCAATAATTATCTAGCTTCATTTGAAGCAGCCAAGGTATTTCTTAGCTTATTGATTGTTAATAGACTATGTTCCTTGATATATAATTAAATATGCTTGCTTGATATTATAATCTTGGTATTCTATAAAAGGTCAATGCCAAGTTAGCTGCTGCTGAGGAAGCTCTTGCACTTTCAATATGGACAACTGCAACTGTATGTCGGGTTCTGTCACTGGAAAATGTATAGTCCCTATCATATGAAGTATATTGTCTTGAATTCAGTAGTGATTATTATTTCAATATTTTTTTCCACCTGTCCGCTTCACCACTTGTAACATCCTTAAGCAAACACTCTTATTTCTAACCAATTCCTTTGATGCTGCACGGAGGTGGAGTCTTGGTCTTGTAGATTCAGGCTAGGACTATTTATCAGAGGTTATAACCACTAAGTTTCTTTAAAAAATTTCTATTTTTATGAAAAAAAATCTTAAGAAACTATGCATGTAGTTAGGAAACATTTTCAAGCATAACCCTCCATTGTAGTTGAAATGTTATTCCATTTTGTTCAGGCATCCTACTTCCATTTCTTCCATGTTGCATTTTCAGATTGGTGGTTGAAAGTCTGATATATGCTTCTTCTTCCAGGTTTTGACACTGGTTGCAGGAGTATTACTAGAAAAACAAGTGGTGGTAGTGTGCCCAAACCTGGTGAGTTAATGTTGTTATTGGAGATAATTTTGTCAACCCACTGATGAGTCATTTGTCATGAACACGCACGTGCACATATTTATAGAGTATGTGCGCATGTATATTTCTTTGCAGCTTTTGAAATTTTTTATGACAAAGTAGCTGTTTTGAATTGGTTATCTGTCCTGACTCGAGTTCCATGTGTTGCAGGGTGTTTTATCTGCAGTCGTTTTATCCCTTGTCCCCATGATTCGTCCATTTCAATGGCAGAGTTTATTGCTTCCAGTAAGTTTCATCATTTTTATATCTCTGTTGTCTCTGTTTTGAGCCAATGGAGAACACCATGGATTTAGCTAAAATAATGATTTTAGGGTCACACATCCTAGATTATTTATCCTCGAAGTGCGTTGAAAGTTCAAGTAAATGAATGAAACATAATACAAGAACAATGGATAACTAGCCCTTGTTAAAAATCCTGATATGCGAGCCAAATGGAAATGTTAAAAAGACAAAAGATTGAAAGATTACTCTCTGAATATACATTAAACTTGACTAGAGTTGGAATTCTACATCAGATAATTGAGATGCAGTAGCTTCTTGGTTTTGTTCAAAATGGATGCCAGAGTTTCTTCTTTCTTTGCTTTTTTACTTTTTGGTTTGTTAGAAATGGAATTTTAATATTCATTTATGATTCCACTAGATGCTTATGGATCTGACATGACTTTTTTTGGCTAAAATTTATGTTGATCTTTCGCAGATCTTGCCAAGGCAGATGCTTGATTTTCTTGATGCTCCTGTTCCCTTTATAGTAAGTTTCAGAGATTAAACCTTTCTCTTTTGTTGAGACAATTATCACGCAATTGTATTGGTCTGTGCTTTTTTTGGTTCTTCCTTTTAATTTATACCATGCTCTATTATTTAAATTATCTCCGGGAACTAGGATGTTATCATCCTGTCCTTTCTGTGATCACGAGTCAAATGGGCAAGCAGCCTTTTAAAGGATTGGAGATGATAGAAGTGAATTGAGATTTTAACCTTGACTATACTTTCTAAATATGGGTGTCCGGCATCAAATGGCGGCTGGAAGTTCTGTTGGTGGGCAAGTGCTGAGCTGGTGCCAGTTTCGGATGCTTCTGAAGGGAGTTTCCTTCTTTGTCAGTTTGTAGCTGAAAAGCTCGCTGATTTTGAGTTACTGGGAATCAATTACTTGTCAGTCTGGCAAAATGTCACTTTTTTTTGTCATTAAATGGGTTGTTTCATGCCCTAGTTTGGTTGGAGCCACTTGATAAGAGGTTCAATAAAAGGAAAAGTTTGAAAAAATCTGTAAAATATGCAGGACTGATCAGGTGCTGTGACAAGACCTTACAGCAACTTCTCTTTTGGAACTGTTGATCTGATTTGCATGTATCCGGGTGTGATGAGGTTGGACTAGTTTATGTTGATCTATCAAGAGGCTGAAACGCAAGTTAACATAATTTTCATATCTTCAGATATAAATACATCTTGCCGTGTATGTTGATCTATAACATGGTTTATGATGATCTATCCGGCTCTTGTTTTTTTATCAACATTTGAAATAGTTTTGAGAAATGTATCATATAATTTCTAGTGTAAAGTGTACAATCATCATCAGCGAGAAGTTTCCAATTTCTGCGACATTGAACTTCCTGTTTTGAACACTTGGAAACAGCTTTATTTAACCTTTAATGGTAGTGATTTGAGTTAATTCATCAAATAAAACTGTATATCAGAGGTTTGTTACATGAAGTATAATCCAAGTAGTTTATGCAGATCAAGACATTGAGCTAAATTATCCAGAACACTGTAAGAAATTCCTGTCAAATGTCTTACTGCAGCCTTTTTCTCTTACAGGTTGGTATACAGCACAAACCTGCTGACTTGAAGATAAAACCCTCTAACCTTGTTCATGTTAATGTGCTCAAAAACCAGGTTGGTAAGCTTTTTGGATCGTTCCCTACTTTCTTTCGTATGCTCTGAGAGCCTGAACTTCATTAAACACGGCACTCTTCAAGTGTTCTTACTGTTTCCTCTCCATTGAAGGTGAAAATGTGTCACTTGCCAGCACTTCCACGATATAAAGAGCTTGCTTCTGAACTTCGGCCATTGCACGGAAGACTATCATTAGAAAGCTCGGTTGCTAAAAGGCATCCTGTGTATAGGTGCAATGAAGTGCAGGTATTTCCTGTAGCTGTACTCAAATTAAAACCTCTCCTCTTGCGTGCCTATCTTTCTTATTCTTGGAAACTTCAGCTTCACAAAAGCATTGACAGCATGTTGGTTTCTTTAAGCAAGTTTATCCCTGCGTTTGTTGATTGAAATTATTGTAAGAATTGTGCAGGGCCAGTGTGTGTATGCTGCCTGTTCACACCATCACAGGGAAAATTTCATCATTGTTTGCAGCCTTCATAATGCTAATTATGTCGATAATTCGGAATAAACCTCCATGGGCATTTTTTATGAAATAATCTTGCATTACTATTTTTGTTCTCGAGAAAAGATTACCATCTTAACCATTACTGTTGTCATTTTTGACACAATGATCATTACTAATGTCATTGTTGAACTTGCCATCACCACCATCACTCTGTTAGATTTCTTCTCATGGTCTTCAAATCTTTTCTGTTAGATTTCTTCTCATCCTGCACTCTTATATGTTTTCTGTTTATATTTGATAATAACAGGCTGAAGCTGCAACACGATTTTTGTCTGTCATGAGACGCTACTTGGAGTCTCTTTGTTCAGATTTGAGATCTTATACAATAACAAGCGTGCAATCAAACAATGACAGGGTAAGAACACCTGAGGTCATCATTATAAAAAAAAAAAAAAAAGTGCCTTCAATCAAACTTATCTGGCATCGATCCTTTTCAGGTTTCTTTACTTCTCAAAGATAGCTTCGTTGACTCCTTTAATAGTAGGGACCGATCCTTTATTAAGGTAACTTTCATTTTCTTTTAGTTCTTTGGCATTCATTTTCGTTCACACCTCGACTTTTGAGCACAATAATGCTGCTGTCAATCTTCTTATTGATCTTTCTGTTTTCTGCTCTCAAACTGAGCTTAATATATGCAATCTTGATTTTTGAATTGGTTCAAGATTTTCAAAGCTTTCGCGAATTGATTCTTGGCTTCTGCAGCATTTTGTAGACACGCAACTATTTGCTGTCCTGTCAGACTCTTGTTTGTCGAGCTTCGAGCATGGGAGCTTCTAACTTAACAATTTTCAAGCCCTGGAACAATATTTCAAGGTGGTAATGAACATAATCCTAGCAATACAGGATGATGGCCTCTATTGTCATTGTTATTGACTCAGCAACAAATTATGTCAACCGTAACAACTTCTGGAGCCACAACTGTGAACTGATATGCAGCTGAAAATTGCAAAAAAGAAATGAATTTTGTAATATAGGTAGAGATATAGCAACATTTCCTCTTATATGCCTTGCATCTATGTTATTTCTGCTCACAGTCTGTCTTTGGGAGCATGATCTAGGGCTTTTTGAAACCCCACCAGACCACCTTCTTGTAAATGTCAATAGGGCAATGACACTTTTTTATGGTAGAATTGTGTGGGTGTGTAGTTATAAAACTTGAACAGGCTCCCGGGTCAATCCCGTGATTTGATTTGATCAAGTTAAAACTCATACTCATGATCTAACAAAATCCAATAAAAACCTGTTAATTGTGATAAATTTTCTTGCAATAAAATAATTTTGTTTTGATATTAATCATCTAACACGGGATTCAAACCTTATTCTAAGTTAGATTTAATAATTTTAGTTTATGTTTTGAACTTTTGTTTGACTACATGTTTTTCATATATATATATATGCAAAATGATGATGTTAAATTAAAAAAATGTTTAAAAAAACAAGAAAAAACTTCTATAAAATTGTAAACCCACACCTTGAGGATTGATATATGAAACATATCACATATTAGAGACTAACTTAGATCGTGTTTGTTTTTATAGTGGCAAAAGTTTTTCTTAAAAAAACTTTTTTTTAATATATTTATATTAAAAATAATTTTAAAAATAAAAAATAATGTAAAAAACATTAATTTCAAGGTTATTATTATTGTCTCCAAAATATTAGTAGCAAAGTACGCGCATTGTAAAGTCGTGAAACGCACGGCGTAGATTTGTGGACAACAAAACGTTTGAAGTATAAAAAGAAGTCTATGGAGGATGGAGTTAATTATAACTTAGTCCTTGAAATATTTTTAAAAACGAGTTCTTATAGTTTAAAAAAATTAATATACATAATCTTTATATTTTAAAATCCTTTTTTATAGCTTAATATTTTTCATCGATCTTATTTTATTTTATAATTTATTTTTTAAGAATATAAAAGGAATAACAATAATAATATGAAAAGATTGATAAGAAGAAATAAAAAAAACATCATCAAATTAAATTAGATGAATACCCTAATTACTAAGATCACGATTCAAGTTGTTGAATTGCATAAATTCACACTTAAAATGGGTCAAACATGCAATAATATTTTAAAAAATAATTAAAAAAATCAAGATACCAAAAAAATATCGTTCATATCACAATCTCATAAACTTATATTGTAAAATCTTACAAATTCCATAAATTATTTAATTAACAAATATAGAGGGACTATTTAATTTATGTTTTAAAACTAAAGGGACTAACTCATAATTTACGCATGAAGAAAAAAACTATCGACGCTCCCTCCATCTTCCCTTCCCTTGCCTACTTATCCATCCGTCCAAACGATTGTGTTAAAAAACATAGCTTTCACCGTTAAACCCACCGGAGTATTAGTGCATTTGTTACTCTCTTTAAAGAATATAGTTTCAAGTCTTAACTCCTCGAGCTCAAGCTCTGGCAGCACACACTTCCCTTTTCATTTGACAAGAAACCAATAACTAAACATGTAAGTCGTGAAGTTTTACAGTAGTGGTGTGTGTTTTGATTTTGAATTGTGTTTATGTATGTGTCATGCTGGATTAATCTTGATGTGAATGTGCTTCTTAGGGAGAGTAAGGGATTGAAACCGATGGATTCAGAGCAACTGAGAGAGAATGCACATAAAATGGTAGATTTTATTGCTGATTATTACAAATCCATTGAGAATTTCCCTGTTCTCAGCCAAGTTGAGGTCTTTAACCTTCCTTAGCTTTAATATTCTTTGACTTTATCTGGGTTTCTTTCCTTTTTGATTTCCTTATGGTTTCTCTTTTTGTTGTGTATGAGTGTGTGTGAATTTGGTGGCAAATGTGTTTTTCTATTTGTGCAGCCTGGATATCTACGCGAACTTCTGCCAGATTCTGCTCCAAATCAGCCTGAAACGTTGCAAAATGTTCTTGATGGTGAATTTGCTTTATTTTACATAAACAAGAGAGGGGAAAAATGAACTTTTTTTGGCGGGCTTTGTTTCTTTCCATTGATTAGTTTCGTGATGTGAATGCAGATGTTCAAGCAAAGATATTACCAGGGGTGACCCATTGGCAAAGCCCGAGTTATTTTGCTTATTATCCTTCTAACAGCAGTGTTGCCGGATTTTTGGGAGAAATGCTTAGTGCTGGTATTAATATGGTGGGTTTTAGCTGGATAACTTCTCCTGCTGCGACTGAGCTTGAAATGATTGTTCTAGATTGGCTTGGTAAATTGCTCAAGCTTCCTGAAGACTTTCTCTCTACTGGTAAGGGTTCTGATGAATGATTGTTAAAATTCATAAGTAAAGGTGGCACAGACTTTATGTCATACAATTTTAACAAAATACTAACTTGGTCTATGAGCTCACATGGATGTCATAATATGCTCAGTAATTTTTCATTGGTATAGCAGAAACCAGCTTTGTCCAGTCTTTGCAGTTGATATTCTGAAATGTTTCTTACAATGTTTTTAACATCTGTCTGAAGATGGCATTGCACAATGATTCACTTATAGGACACTTGCATAAGCAGTTTTGATGCCAGAGTTATGGTCAAAAGAGTTTAAATTAATGATGTTTGTGGTTGGTGCAATTTTGAAAAGCTTATGGATTTACGTTACAGGACAAGGTGGTGGAGTGATACAGGGCACTGCAAGTGAATCTGTTCTAGTTGTGCTTCTGGCTGCTCGTGATAGAGTCTTGACGAATCTTGGAAAAAATGCCCTTGAAAAGCTAGTTGTATATGCATCCGATCAAACACACTCTGCTTTGCAAAAAGCCTGCAAGGTATCTTTGTAAAACTCGCACAAACATCCATAAAAGTTGCACCCATTAATGACACACAAAACTCTGAAGATGATGCTTCATTCTATTGACTTCTTTTGTTTTCTGAGTCATGAATTTTTTTTTTTTTTTTTTTTTTTGGGGGGGGGGGAGATTGTGCCCATTTTACATGTATTAATATTCAAGTGGTACTATTTGAGGCAAGTGATAGTGAACGCACTTCATATTACTCAGCACAGCATTTCAACTTCTTATTCCATAGGCTTACTCTTACCTGTAGCCTTTGGTCAAGCTACTTTTTCTCTACACGATAAATTTTCTAACTTTGGTCACTGGATGTCACTTCATATTAAATTAAGCACAAGCTGGCAACTATGTTGGTGCAGCACTAAAAGCTACCTTTCCAGCTGCTTGACGAAATAGAAACTTACAGAGCATTTTCAAACCATGAACTTTCCATTGTTCACATGTTCTCAAGAAGACCAACCGGATTTTTCATTTTTTACATCGCATTGTGTATCAGTTTTTCATATTCTTAAATCAGATAAAATTGCATGTTATTATTTAACAAACATGTGATGCAATCATACAAACATGCATACAATTATTTTTTCTAAAGCCAGTTACTAGATATGTTTCTTTAATTTTGCATCAAGTATATGCTGGAAACCAAGTTGGCGTGGTACTAAAACCGATTGTTCCAGCTGCTTTAGGAATAAAAAGTCCCATAACATTCCATTACCATGGAGTTTTCCAAGGTCTCCATTCAGCAGTCACATGTTCTTCATTTTTTTTTACACTTATATACATTTGTGTTTGCATTTATTGAGATTTTTTTACCATGGTGAAGTTATTTTTGGTATTTGTAATGTCTCTTTATATTCATATCATATTATTTTTTTCTAACTAATGACAGATAGGAGGGATCCATCCTGAAAATTGCAAGCTGCTAAAAACAGACTCTTCAACAAATTATGCCCTTTCTCCAGATTTACTTAGTAAAGCAATTTCAGATGACATTTCCACTGGATTGATCCCCTTCTTCTTATGTGCTACAGTAAGATTCTGAAAATACTTTCCTTGGTTGTTTTATTTTGATGCTCATTGACCTTGACTGTGTTTTCTTTTGGTGATTCTTTCAGATGATATATGGTAGAATTAAGATGTGTATTCTTTTTTCTTTTAAACACATTAATGGAACAAGTTGGTGTATCCAAAAGGTCTATTTGCTCCGTACTTGGGCAAACACTGTTTTATTTTTAGGTAGAATGCTGATGATGACTCTGGAGCATGAAAATCTTCTTTGAAACCTGTACTTATCATCTGGTTACTCTATTGGAATAAAATAGAAAAGGCTCACTAAATTCATGATTTAGTCAACTGTTAAGATAATTAGTAACTGAATTTTGAAGTGGTTGCAAACATGTTTTTGTTCAATAGGCTCTCAAAAGATTAGTTTGATCATACTAGCTGCAGATAAATTCGCCACTCATATGCTGGAGAATTAATAAATTGTAAGTTTTTTGTCATCTGCAGCACGTATAAAGCTTACTGAATTCAGGAACTGGGTATAGATCTGTGGATCCTTGTGTTTTTTTTACTTGGGGGTTATTTGGGCATCACCAAATGTGCAATGCTCTTAGGGGTTGATTATTAGGATAGATATTCAAAGGACATTATCTATTTTTGCCTTGTGATAAAATTCTAGAAATATAACTGCCACTTACAATTCTTGCATGTAATGGTTTCTCTCAAGACTAGAACCTTTTGTGTTTGCAAGCTAGAACTTCTACTGTTGAACTAGGCTGTGGCTCCTTAATGGGATCACAAAATATATAGATAAGAAATGTGTTTGGTTTCTAATAGGTATTGCAGTTGTAAACTTTTCTGTACAAGACTATTTGGTTGGACTAGCAATAATCCAGATATAAAGTTCAGGTTCCATTTTAATCAGTGTATGTATGTGAATCCTTATACATGGTCATATAATGTTATTGTAAGTAGATTTTACTCCTTTTTTTATTTTTTGGTATTTTAATGGTACTAAAAGCCTTTCATGTTCTTGCAGGTAGGCACTACATCATCAACAGCTGTTGATCCTTTGCTTGCTCTAGGAAAGATTGCTAAGGTAACAGTAGTCTGAATAGTGAAATAAGCAAGAAATCTGCCTTAAGCCTGTACAAAACTGCATACTCTATTATTATCAAGATCTAGCAGCAATGGCAAGTGCAGCCTTGCACCCAAGATTAAAGTGTAATAGGTAGAATATTTTGTAGGGAGCATAAGAAAGGAATGGGTTGGTAACTAGAACAAGCTAAGCCAAACAAGCAAGCTACCCTGGCTGCAGGTTAAAATGAATTCACCAAGTAATCTGTGTTGTCTATATATATATAACATCCTGATAGAATTCCGAAAGAAACATGATAAAAACCCCAGAAATATTGACATCAAAATTAACCTGTCTATTAGAAGACCTGTGATGCAAAATTGTGTATGATAACAAATTCTGGGTTTATGTATCTTTAAAACCTCCTTCAGTACATGCCAGTTCTCAAACCCGTTGAGGGTTTTTTTTATCTAGATATGTGTAAGTGGAATCCTATATGATGACCTTGATGACACTACCATGAAAGTTTTTGTTCATGATAACAAAGATTTTATACATGGCCTCTTGACAGAATAATGGAATATGGTTTCATGTGGATGCTGCGTATGCTGGAAGTGCTTGTATATGTCCAGAATATCGCTGTTACATTGATGGTGTTGAAGAAGCTGACTCTTTCAACATGAATGCTCATAAATGGTTGCTGACAAACTTTGATTGTTCGGCTCTTTGGGTAAAGGTGTGCTGTTTTCTTTTCTGCTCATATTTATCATATGTTGGCCCAATGTTTAATGATTTTTACATGTTTTTCATGCTATCTGCAACAATCATTGTTTTGTCCCAAGAATTTACAGTTCACTCTCTCTCTAAAATCTGACCCCCCCCCCCTCACTCTCACTCACACGCACGCACAAACATGTGCTTACTACCACATACCCTTAAGTTGCAGTTCATAGGTAGTCATACCCCTTATTGGGCAGTAGCAGTTCCCTCCTTTGGAGAATGAGAATTGGGGTGGGATTCTTTTGGAGTTTGAGGTTAAAGTTCATTTTAGTAATAAGCTTTATCATATCCATTATCTTTGGAAAACAATTCATGGAATATACACAATTGCCATTTCCTTCTTCTGTACTACTTGCAGTGAAAAAGCTATTGCACTGCCTGTGCATCCGTGATTGAAATTTTTTACATCTGTTGCTCTGTGCATCTGCATATTTCTGTCTGGTCAAAAAGTCTATATTTTGGAGCTCTTTGCTTTTCAGTCGGATATCTTTATATTCTTACTACCATCCTCTTCAGTGCAAGGATATATCTAACTTCTTTAATTCACAAGTTTATGCAGAAGGGATTCTCAAAAATAATTGTGGGAGGTTGCTCAATTACTCAAATTCTGTTGTGTAATCTAGAAATGATGCATGTGTTAGAGAATAATATAAATAATATTCTGGAGCCTCATCTAAAAGCTTAAGCTTTTAGGTGAGTTGGTTCCTTGACAGCATGATGAAATCTCTTGAAGTGTCGCACTATTGTCACTAAAGGAATCATTAAAATGCTGCATCAAAAATGTGCTTTCAGGTCTTGAAATTTCTTTGAAATCTCAAGTAGTCCATGTAGTTCCAGATAAACAAGGATTGTTGGTAAATATAGAATATCTGTTTTCTAATTGTCCAAAAAGAAATGAAAAACTAGTCGCTACGATTAAAACACTATGACTATAATTGCTGTAACTCCTAAATTTTTTGGGCTGCTGATTGTTGTTCCTTCTGTTAGTTAGTTGTTTGAATATGCAAATACATTAAATAAGTTTTATTTTTATGCTGGACAACAGGATAGAAATGCTTTAATCCAGGCCCTCTCTACAAATCCCGAGTACCTGAAGAACAAAGTAAGCATCCTTAACATCATCTTATTCTTGTTTCCATACAATATTTGCACCCGAAGTTCACCCAAGTATAGGATCATGTTGTGAGGACTTAAACGATGGGAATTTCCATACCTTCCCAAAGTATGTTGCAATGAATTTGATTTGACTGCCATTGGATGTGTTTCATCTATCTGCAGTTCAAAAGCTCCAAATTAGCCTTTTTAATTATCTTGGAAGATATTCATGTGAATCTCCCAACTTGGGGGTTACAGCTTCCATGATTTAAATTTTGTTGTACATGTTAATCTCTGAACTTGTTTTCTTAACATGTTTATATGCCTTAAAAGTTACAGGATTATGTAACATTAGAACAAGTTGCTAGCTGTAGATGATTGGATTTTTGATATCAAACAAATTAAACTCTTAACCAATCATAATTTATCAATCTATTTGCACATTTCAGTTACGTTATTTCCTAACATTTTGATGTGTCAGGCCTCTCAAGCAAACATGGTTGTGGACTACAAAGATTGGCAAATTCCTCTTGGACGTCGGTTTAGGTGTGCCATCAAACTTTGGCCTCAAAGCCTCTTTTCAACTGCACAATCATGCATCATATACCAGAAGTGCAAATTAATCTTACTGAAAATGCTACATCGCAGATCACTGAAACTGTGGATGGTACTGCGGTTGTATGGTTTGGAAAATCTACAGTGCTACATCAGAAATCATATCAACTTGGCTAAATATTTTGAAGGGCTTGTTGCTGCAGATTCAAGATTTGAGGTAGATAAGCCCTTTTACATGTCTCTGTATGTGTTTCTATTTCGCACACCTGATTGGACCTCGTTTCTTGAATATCCATGGATCTTTCTAATACATACGTATTCACAGGGCTAAACCTTTTTTAACCAGGTCTAGTTACTCTATTCTTTGTATCTGTAACACCTTTAATTTCACCAAATTGGCAGGTTTTTGTTGATATGGTGGCTGTTTTTGACTTAAACTTGGTCCCGAGTCTTGTTAGTTTGATAGGGGACAGCTTATATTGTAAGGGTGGAGTCTTGTTGGTGTGGTAGAGAACAGTTTATATTGTAAGGGTGGATGAGCTAATGCTGAGATGGTTGTTCCTATATTTGTTGAAGGGGTGTGAGTACTGCCTCTCATGTCAGCTAGCGCACCTGACATGGGATAAGCCATTGTTGGGCATAGTGCTATTAAGCATGGGATGCCTATTGAACCGTTGGGAGAATATAGGAAATTAGCGGGTAACCTTCCTTCAATTCCCAGAACAAGAAATCAGTTATGCTAGCTACTCGCCTTGGCACACAGCGACTGCTTGCCTTGAAACAAGAATTTTCCTTATGGTGTTAGTATTGTAATGTAATAGGCTTAGATGCATTAAACTAGGCTGAAAGATTGAAAATTGATGTGAAAGAGAGGTGCCATAAGCAACAACTATCATTTCATTGCATTTTTTAATCATTTCTATGTCTGCCTCCTTATGAAAATTCCCCATGGCTATGGTTGTTTATGCAATTTTTATGCAAATCATTACTCATCAATTCTCTATACCATAATTCACGTTGCAGGTTGTTACCCCTCGGATATTTTCTTTGGTTTGTTTTCGCCTTCTACCTCCTAGCAACAATGAAGATCACGGAAACAATCTGAACCGTGACTTACTAGATGCTGTAAACTCATCAGGGAAAATTTTCATATCACATACAGTAAGATCGGTGATACTTTTATATTTCTTTTCTGCAGTAACTAAAATGCCGATGCAGTGGTTTCTTCTTTTTTAATTTATCATCTACCTAAGGAAGGGAAAGGAGAAATTGCAGTTTACTTGTCTGATCATAGCCATTTTTTGCAGGTCCTATCAGGCAAGTATATATTACGTTTTGCTGTGGGAGCACCATTGACTGAAGAAAGGCATGTTATTGCCGCATGGAAGGTTTTGCAAGATGAGTCCACTTCTTTATTAGGAAGTCTATAGGGTTAGTTGATCCTTTTAGGGCCATCTAACTGTGGTTGATGAAATTGACTTGCCACACTTCATTCCCCCCCACCCCCACCCCTTTTTTTATTTTGTTATTGGCATAAACCCAAAAGGCCTTCATGCCATGCATGCATGCATGCCCTAAAAATAAAATTTATTAAATGAAATTTTTGTTATTTCAATATTTCACAAAATGAAACTGTCTCATTTTACAGCCATAACCCATCAGGAACCTGATGCTCTCGTGTCTGTATGATTCCCAAATTTGACAAACACAAAAGGGATATTTTGTTGCCTTTTTTTAATATCCCTTTTCATACTATTAAATTGAAACAAGAACTGATGGGAAAAAATTCATTACACCATAAATAATTAAATAAAAAACTAATTAGCTCATTTGTAGGAATATTTACATGTTCCACATCAACCCAAATTATAATAAATTAGAATTAAAATCAAGAAAAAAAATCTATAACCCTACAAAACATATGAAAGGAAGAGTTTAAAAAGTAAAAAAGCTTTATGCTACCAAGCAAACCCTAAAATAGAAGTTATTTTTTTTCCTTCCAAACAAAAAAAAGAAGCTAATTTTCTCTTGAAAAATAATAGTTATTATTACAATAAAAGATACAAAGAAAAAATCAAAAGAATAGAAAGTATCTTTAATGGCAGACTGCTAAGAACTCCAAGAACTCAATACAAAACTCAATGTAACAATAATATTTCTATAACCCTTATAGTCCTTTATTATATAGGAAATATATAAGATTTTCATGATCGCTAACACTGATTTTCTTTCCGAATTAAGGAAAAAATTAGTCACTGCCTTTAAATGATCAATTACCGGCCATGAAATTGATGCTCTGATGTCTGTATGGTTCCAAATTTGACATGACACGAAGAAAAAGGTAGCCGGCATTTTGTTGGCGAAGTTGAAAAGGATGGAGAATAATTATTTTTTTCAAGATTCTGGGGTGACCGAGCTAAGTTTCTTAGAAGCCAGCATGATATTTTGCCTCGATGTAGAATCACCATCCTGATTGTTTACATTTCTACCGAGCTCTATCGAATTGTGATCTAAAGGAGCAAGGATGGATACCATAATCAGCTTGAAAAGTATGTGCCAGTGCTGATTCTGCTACAACTTGCTGAGAATATCCAATCTAAAATGCTTGAAAAATTGTCCCATGGTTACGTTCAGATGAAGTTTCAACTTTCACCACCAGGCAGGGCCTGTCAGGTTCTGTTATCCTTTACCGGAACCCTGAACCTGAGAAATGGTCCTGTGAGCATTGAAATTGTTACTTCAGGCATATCAGCATATCCAAACTCAGCAGAGCAAAGGGATTGATTGTCAAATCCAACGATTTCAATCTTAAAACTTATCGTTCCACACAGATTTCAGAAATAATTTTATATTTCATCTTGAAAATGATTTTATTTTGGCTGACAAAGCATAGCTTAATGGATAATCACAGTGGAGCTTTTGACGCAGAGAAAAATGCTACCTCACAGATCACTGAAACTGTGAAGCAGCTAATCACACACGAAGGCCTACCTCATAAATAAAATCCTTCCCATGAACCATGCAAGCAAAAGCAATCAATCTGTCTACATACTTGGAAATATTTTTCAAACCCATTATGATTATAGCTTTTTTCCTGAATAGGAAACAAGAAAAATTATTGCAGCAGCTAATTTTTGCCTTAGTTTGGAAAGAAAATCAGTGTTAGTGATCATGGAAATCTTATATATTTCCTATATAATAAAGGACCATGAGGGTTATAGAAATATTATTGTTACATTGAGTGTTGAATTGGGTTTTTGGAGTTCTTAGCAGTCTGCCATTAAAGGTACTTTCTTCTGCTTTCTATTCTTTTGATTTTTTCTTTCTTTGTCTTTGTATCTTTATAGTAATAATAACTGTTATTTCTCATGAGAATTGGGCTGTTGAGATTGATATTTCCATATTGCAATTTTGAAACAACTTTTGGTTCTATATCGATATAGAAGAGACGAAGATAGTCAGGTTACTATATAGATATAGAAGAGATGAATATACAGAAGAGACGAAGACAGTTAGGACATTGTAACATATTCATGTCTTGTCGTTTCAACTAAATATTTTTTTATTTGTCATGGGATTATGACCATATTAAAGTTATCAAAATTGATAGCTTTGTGTTTCTGATAATTAGATCAAACAATGGGTCAAAAAAGAATCAAAATGGAATTGATAAGGAAGGAGAAATCTCGTATGCTTACATTCAGGAAGAGGAAGGCAGGTTTGCTTAAAAAGGCTTCTGAGTTCTCTATTCTCTGCGGTGTCGATGCATGCGTAATAATCTTTGGACCAAAGCTGAAGGATGACCGTCAACCTGTAGCACCGGAGACTTGGCCTCCAAATTCTGAAGAGGTCAGGTGTATTGTCAACAGGTACAAGGGTAGCGATCAGCCAAGAAGATGTTATCAGGTTTCTGACTACTTTGCTGATAAAAAGAAACAGATTGATTCTGAGTTTGCAAGATTGCACAGGCAGATTATCAAAGCTAAGTACCCTGCGTGGGATGATCGCCTCAACAGCCTCTATGCAGATCAGTTAAGGGTTCTTGCTGGTCAGTTGGATGCTAAAATTGATCTCGCTGACAAGAAACTTGGAAGTTTCAACGTAAATCAGTATGCCATGGGTGCGCCAGGGGTGCCAGCAGCCTCGCTTATTCCAAGCGTTTCTCACGGCATGGACAGCTACATGGAGAGCAGAGATGACAATTTCCCGCAGCTTATTCACGATTCGAAGCCATTTGATGCGCAGCCACCTATGGTATTCTACCCTGAGCAGAGCTCTTACATGACCAACTTATTGGAGAGGAAGCATAGCAATGGCTACTCGACAGACTTGCAGGTTTACCATGAACCAGGGCCTTTAAATGATCAATTACCGGTCCATTTCCAATCTAAACAGACCTCTCATGGGACTACAATGAATGCAAGTTTTTGGGAGAGCAACAATGGCAGCTGCTATTCAACAGACCTGCAACTTTACTTGGAACCAAATCCATTGAATGTTCCACCACCATTGCATTTCCAACCTAAGCAGAATGCTCATAGGACTTCAGCATATCTACACGCAATGGAAGATGCGATTATGAAGATGGCATGCGAACAGAATACCAGCGATCAATTTGGTTGTAACCTGTCTAGTGGTAGTAATCTGCCGTATGTTAACTGCACGCCATGTATGTGGGACAATGTATGGTTTAACAATGCTGGTTCCTCAGTGAGCTACATTGCTCCAACCAGGCAGCCAATTTTGCCATCTATACAAATTCCCATGTCAAGCTTTCCTCATCAGATGCAGTCTTCCGAAGCAAGTGATTTCACTGGTAACCTTGAGTTTGAAGGGAAAGGTCAAGGCTACAACTAGATGCGTTCAGGATTTTGAATATTTTCTTACAAATTATGCTTTAATAGCAGTGAGCTACCACTTCAGTTCCTTGAACAGCTTTGAACAATAGCCCAGGTCTAATTACAGTGATTTTTATCTCTACATTTTGATGTATGAGGTGATGATTTTGGAATAGAAATTGTCATCCATAATTTTATCACAATGGCTGCATCGTGAAACACACAATAAATATTTGTGGACACCAAAACGTTTAAAGAAATTTAAAAAATAAAAATCTATAGAGAAAGCGACCATCGAAGCTCTCTCCCACGTCCCTTTTGCAAAAACATTGTTTTCTCCTTCAAAACCCACCAGTAGCTGTCTATCATCATCTAGCTGGCTAGCCAGTGCAGTAGAGCATTTCATTTTCTCTATAAAGAGCAAAGTCTGAAGTCTAAAGCCATCCCTCAAGTTCTAGCTCTAGCAGTGCACATCCCTCAAGTTCTAGCTCTAACAGTACACATTTCCATGTCCATTCAATTAATCTTACCAAGTCTTGAAAGTCTTACAGTAGTGAATGCTTTTATTTTGAATTGTGTTTATGCATATTAATGCTGAATTAATCTTGATATTAATGTGCTTGAACCAGACTGTGATAAAGTTAGCACCAAAGCTGATTCTGCTGTAACTTGTTTGAGAATATCCAATCTAAATTCTTGAAAAAATGGTCCCAGTCAGCTTGGATACGTTCATATGAAGTTTCAATCCACAATGAGGCAGGGCCTGTCAGGTTTTCTTATCCTGAACTTGAGAAAAAGAAAGGCATATGTGTTCTCAGCATGGAATTATCCTCTTCATATCCGAGAGGTATAAAAGACAGAGACGTCACCAAATTAATTTTTCCTGCAAACATGCTACAAATCAACCTGAAACGACATTGTTAAATGTTCTTGGTGGTCAATTTGCTTAGTTTGATGATTGATTGCCATTTATTTTACATAAACAAAAGAAGGGGAGAAATGAAAATTTTGTGGTGGGTTTTTTCTCTCCATCAAGAAATTGATGCTCTAATGTCTGTATGGTTCCCAAATTTTACATAACACGAAGAAAAAGGTAGCAGGCATTTTGTAGGGGAAGCTGAAAAGGACGGAGAACAATTATATTTTTCAAGATTTTGGGGTGACCGGGCTGAGTTTCTCAGAAGCCAGCATGGTATTTTGCCTCGATGTAGAATCACCATCCTGATTGTTTACATTTCTACCAAGCTCTGTCGAATTGTGATGTAAAGGAGCAAGGATGGATACCATAATCAGCTTGAAAAGTTTGTGCCAGTGCTGATTCTGCTACAACTTGCTGGGAATATCCGATCCAAAATTCTTGAAAAATTGTCCCGGTCAGCCTGGTCACGTTCAGATGAAGTTTCAACTCTCACCACCAGGCAGGGCCTGTCAGGTTCTCTTATCCTTTATCGGAATCCTGAACCTGAGAAATGGTCCTGCGAGCATTGAAATTGTTACTTCAGGCATATCAGCAGCATATCCAAATCCGGCAAATCAAAGGGATTGATTGTCAAATCCAGCGATTTCAATCCTTAAACTTATCGTTCCACACAGATTTCGGAAATGATTTTAAATTGCATCTTGAAAATGATTTTATATGATTTTCTAACACAAAAAATCTAGATTATTATCGTAACAGAATCAATTATGTTACAGAATCCTACTCCAGTGATGAGTTACAGTAACTATTTATGCTAAACCAAAGTCAGAATCAAATTGATTTGGTCCGTACATGATAAGATCAGATCCATGAAAATTTACGACCTTAACAGCTCTGCATATATTCTTACTCACCCCATTTGAGAATCAATGCTACACTAAAATGAAAGATCATTACACATATTCTTTCCATAAGTAAAGTTATTTTACTTTTTCAAACAACATGTTACCTGGAAAGAGACAATTTTTTTCTAAATTTAAGCTTTAAGAAGTCCCTCTAGTTTCATAATATTCTAGGAGTTGTTTGGGATAGTAGTTCCGATTGTTTTTCCAAGTGTTTTTTACTTAAAAATTCATTGAAATAATTTTTTTTTTCAATAAAAAAAACTAAAAAACCTATTGTTTCCAAGTTTTGGTTGAAACACCCCGATACACATGTAGCCCCCTCTTACTTATTGGTTGAAAAAAGTTTTAAAGATAAGTTTTAAGAAATAAAAAAAATATATAATATTTTTATATATTATCAAGCAAAAAACACTTTAAAAAATAATTGTTACTACAATCACAGACACCACCACATAATCACTTTGCATTTATTGTTTATTTGAGACTGGGGTTGGGGTTTTTTTTAAAATAATTTATGTTCAAAAATATATTAAAATAATTTTTTTTATTTAAAAAAACTATTTTTGACATCATCATATAAAAATAATTTTAAATATACCAAAAAAATTTAATTTTAAATAATAAAAAAATTCAATTTTGTATGATGGGATTGAATCCTTGCAACTAATTGGCTAAAAAACCAAAACGATTGCATGGTAGCACTCGACCAATGCGAAGAAGATACTTTTATTATGCAAATGGGGTCTTAGCCTAGCGGTTGAAGAGACTTATTTATTTTCTCTGCACCAGGGTTCAAGTCTCACCATGCACGTTTGTCACCCCAGCGGTGCCTTACATGCTCACTGGGTTTGCAGGATGTTCAGTGAGTCCGGGGATTAATTGTGGTACGCGTTAGCTGGCCCGGATACCCCGGACATCAAAAAAAAAAAGATACTTTTATTATTTTCCAGACTATGAATTGCTGGCAGCATAACTTGTTTCATATAGAATATATCCTTAAAATCTTTTAAAGAGGAAAATCAGTTTTGATTAACACACAAGTAAGAATATATTTTACAAGGATGTTCCTATTTTCTTGTTTCTTTTATTTTATTTTAGTTATTTTGTGAGGTATATTCTTTTTATGTATCAAAATTTTATCCACTTTCTTTTTTCTTTGAGGCATCCATTATTCTTTGAAAAAAATCCCTCCCCCACGTGCTTAAATTGACCGGCAATCAATCTCTCTCGTGACCGTCAGCATAAACGGACTCTATATTATTTTAAAGTCTTTGGAATAAAAAAAATTGAAGGCATTACTTTTTGAAAAATATTTTGTCGACAAATCTAAGTTTTCCTTAAACATGAATGGACAGGCTGTGAAATGTTCTATGTATATTTTGGACAGAGTTTATGATGGAACAATTTTGGTCAATAATTTCAAGCTAATTCGAGCTTATTTTAGGTTAGGTTTTGTTCAATTTAAACATTACATCACAAGTTGCGAGATGTTCTTGGACAGAATAAGGATTAAAATCCTTTTTTTTATATATATATCTAAAATACATTAAAAAAAATCATTTTTTCTTGATTTTTTTATACCATTTATTTCTTATTTATCACTTGCTTATTTTTTAATTTGATTAACTAAAGATTGACTAGTTTTATTAAAATAAATATTTACATACAAGGGCTTCATTGCAAAAACCTTTTCATTTAAATACTAAATTATACATGCCATAAAATTGAAGGATCTAAAAAAACACCAGCATGTGATACCTAATTTATAATCTTGTCCAGTTGCAATAACTAAGTACAACAAAGTATGATCGTTTGATGGTAAGAGGTAGGCATGCCTCCTTTATTTATTTTTATCTTTTTGCAAAACTATAAAATTAATTAATGACACGGTAGCCAGGATCGATTTGTAGCTAGCCAACTAAATGAATTATTGTCTGTTTTTGTATTTTTAAATCATTTTAAAAAACTGTTTTCTTAAATTATTTATTTTAGTATTTTCAGATCGTGTTATTTGATATACTGGTTTTGAAAATATTTTAAAAAATATATATTTTTAAATAAAAATATTTTAAAAAAATAAAGAAATACCTGCGAGTAACAGCAAAGATATTAATTAAAGACAGGAGAGGAGGATACCCAACGACCAGTCACCCATAATGCAGTCGCAGAGCTATCCGTTCTGTGCTGATGTTGCCATTGCATACGTGCCAAAGCTATCCTGTCCATATATCGGGTTGGTGCAGCAGTAAGTGATTTAGTTTTGTTTGATGTAATTTTAATAAAAATAATTTTAATTTTTTTTTTATAAAAAACTTATAAATATATTTTATTGGAAATGATTTTTTTATTTAAATTAAAATTTTGTTATATATATATGGTGAAAATTTTATTTAATCAAAAGTTGCAATATTTCACTTTTAACATGTTTATACAAAATATATATTCTTCAAAATAGTTGATTCGAGTAATTTTCACCATATATATATATATATATATAACGAGTAATTTTCACCATATATATATATATATATATATATATATATATATTAAATTTAAAATTATTTTTTATTTATTTTTTTTCATAAATAATTTATTCAAAATAATTGTTAAATTATAATTTAAAGTTGGAAGTCATAAATCATGCCAAATATAGTAATACTTATTTACAAACTTGATAATTCAGATCTCGCATGTAATAATAATTTATAATTAATTATGTATTTATATATTCATCTGATAGTTACTTTAAGTAATATATAAAATTTCAGTATTGTGTCAATGATTATTTTTTAAGATGTTTTTTATTTAAAAATATATCAAACTAATATAGTTTTTAAATTTTATTTTTAATATTAATATATCAAAATAATTAAAAAAAAACCCGCAAAAACAAATATTACTTTTAGTATCAATAAAAACGTGTCAGGGAGATTGATAGTACTCATACCTTGGTGCTTATAATATGATGTTTTAAATTTATGGTGCTGTTTTTATTTAAGAATATATATATGTTATTTATGGTCAGAACTCATGCCTCGATGAAAACATGGTACTTTGAAATTCGTGTGTAATAAATAGGTTTTTATGTAGGGTATGTTAAGCTATTCGTTGCAGAGCAGCTCATTTCATTTAGGATTTCACCAACTTTTAAATTAAAATCTGCTCAAGTGGATGCTCCATCACAAAAATAAAATAAAATAAAACAAATATATAACGAAAAGAACATGGTAATATATATATATATATATATATATATATACTGCATCTTAACCAGTATTTTAAAACTTTAGCATTTATGTGGGCACAGGCGAGAGCTATTTATTTATTTTGTGTAATTTCTATATTATAGTAGTTTTTATGGTTGTGATTTAAAAAAATAAGTTTTAAAAAACATTTGTCGGTTTAGCTTTTAAAAAATAGATTTAAATATATATATATATATATATATATATATATATATATATATTTAATTAAAATTGATATGACATAGTTTTTTCTTGCAAATTAAATGAAAAGCGGGTCTTCGTATATAAAAAAATATATGTTATTTAAATTTTTGTAAGACTTGAGTTTAAAACACGATTATATTTAGAACCCATGCAGTAATTAAAAATCAAATAGTTAAGTATCCTCATCCACAACAAAACCACGTCGTTTTAGCAACACTGTTACCTCTTTCAGCCATGACAGTATCCTCATCTTCTTCACAACCAAACCAACCTTAAACCATTCTCTATTATGACCTAGCCTTAGCTCACAGCAGCACCATGCTGCATCGCCTCATCCCACCGTGAGCCACCACGACAAGACACCATCAAAGATTTGGATATTCTCTCGCCGCCCATGTTTTCAACTAATCGATCGAGAAGAAGAAATTATATCTAAGAAAAAATAGAGCACCAAGGCATTGTTATGTGTTTTTATTAGTTTTGCAGGTCATAATGACACTCACCACCGACACAAAGTAGGAATAGAAGGAGGGATCGCTCCATATCCATTATGTTTTTTAGCGGCTCGCCGGTGACATTTCATGGGTTTACTCGCCGCCAGTGGCGGTGACCTTTGGATACTCTCGTCGTCGCTGTCCTGGCAGTGTTCCTGGGTTTTTAGCTTTTTCTTCAAATTTAATTTGTAATTTCAGGGGTATATTTGTGTAGTTTTTGATTTTTTAGTGTGTGTTTGAATTTATTTTTAGATTTTAATTTTTTATTATTTGTAAATACGTGATTGTGGTGTGTGTGTGTGAGTAAAGTCTAGTAAAAAAAAAAGAATGTGTATATGACTATATGTGTTGCTTTTTCTTTATCTATTTATTTCGTTTCAAATACATGATAACGAAAAAAAAAAGTCTTAATTAACAGAAATTTTTTTAATTGAATACGATCAAATCTCTTAAGGAAAAAAACATATTGGCATGTATTTTGAGATTTAATAATCAGTATAGTGAATTTTAATTATTAATATTCTAATATAAAATACTGATTTTTAGATATCAAGAATTGATCAGAAAATTCTCAAAATTATTATTTTTTCTTATTAAATTTAATATGAACATATATACTTTAGTATAAACAACTCATAAAAAATTAAATTATAAGAGATTTAGTTTGAGTTTGAGAGTATAATATAACGTGAAAAAACAAAATCAAGCAAATAGTTTTTGAATAAGTAGTGTTTTTTATTGTATATTTGTTAATGCGATGTAAAATAATTTTGTAAAAATAATTTCTAATTAAAAATATATTAAGATATATATATATATATATACATACATATTATTTTTTAATACTGATATAAAAATATATTAATATATATATATATATAATCAATTTATTTTTTTAATAAAAAATCAATTTAAAACAAATTTAACCGAAAAAACGAAAACATCTTTGAAATCGAAAAGCTAATTTGAAGTATTTCACGCCGAGAGTGACACGACCTCTCATGAGACACGTTGTAGGACGTCTTTTCCGTGGTCGGTCGTCCCTGTCCTTTGCTGGTCCAATACCTTCCCTATGAACTGTGAGGACATGGAGCATGTGCGACACGTTGTCAATCATGAAAATATACTATGTTTTAAAAATAATTTTTTTATTTTAAGTTATAAATTTTTGATATTTTTAAATTATTTAAAAAAATTATTTTAAAACAAAAAAAATTAAAATCGATTTTAACCACACTTCTAAAATCTGGTATGGTTGTTCGTCACTTAAGAAACTTTTTTGGTATTGTGATTCCATTGTATTTTTTTTAGTATTTTATTGAAAATATACTACTTTTTTTTTGTTATTATTAAAATCACATTAATTTTATTTATTTATTTTGACATTGGTATATTAAAATTATAAAAAAACATTTATTTAACCATTAATTGTGTCAAACGCTACTGGCCTGCATCTACTGTACAGACTCAGTGAATGTGAAAATCATTATTTAAATTAAATTGTTCATTCACAATTAGATATTGAATAATTCATTTTTTTCATTCTCTAAATTATTATTTGAATTTTAGATGATAATGCGTGGATTTTTTAAATTGATTGCAAATAACATTCAATCATTGATCCCCCCTCAACCCTTTAGCGAAATGCGGGGGGAAATCCCTGGACGAACCCTATCATCTCCATATATACTTTTTTAAATTCAACTAGGTTACACTTTAATGGATAACCCGGTTAAATACTCATAAAAATATATCATTTTAATTAAAAAATATTTTAAAAATTAATCTTTATTTTGGATTCGAGAAATCCCATTTTTTAAGACACTCTTTACAGTCCCGAGTTAAACGATTTAGACCCCGGCTCTCCCAACTCTTAAAAGATGAGCAAGTTATGACTCGAATCCAATACGTGTAAAGTAGATAAGCTCTTTATTACTACGCCACACGGAACTTAAAAATGACTTGAGTCCAAGACGAGTAAAGTAGATAAACTCTTTATCACCATGCCGCACGGGACTTAAAAAATAATCTTTTTATTTTTTTATTCGAGAAAACTCTACTATCCGTAAAGCGTATTTTGTTGGCTTAGGTGAGCAAGTAAAACCCCGGTTGTTCCAAGCTCTTACAAGAAATGCACATTCTGACTCGAAATTGAAACTTGTTGTGCAGATCTCAAACACTTTGCCATCAAAATATGCTGACTGACTGGGGACTTAAAAATTAATCTCTTAACATAATAGCCTCAACTTTTCTCTCTTGATTTTCTAGTTCGGTCTAAAAATTAATCCGGTTTAAATTAAAAAATAAAATCAAGTTGATCCGGTCAAAAACATCAAGCCATCATCAACCCGCTTGCTCAGTTACAGTACAGAGTAGACCAGACAGTGAAAACCAAGCAAGAGTTATGCTGAACAGACGTGAACTACTTGTTAACTCCAGACCACTGGCTGGTTGGTAGAGGGGATGCCATACGCCGGCCATTGAATTCAAGAAAAGCCATGGCAAACGTAGTAGTCTTCTGAGTTCTGCCCCTTTAATGTATAGTATTTTTTATTTAAAAAAAAATACTTTTAGCATTCATATATTAAAATAATTAAAAATTAAAATATATACAAAAACATCTTCAATAAAAAAATATCTTATAGATATTTTTTTCAATTAAAAATCACAGCCACCAATGCCACGTATATATGTGTGTTACAGATGATGTTTTAGATATAGCATTGCCTTTAAAAAAAATGATTTTTTTTTAAATTAAATATTTTTAAATTATTTTTATTCACTTAATCTTAGTTTTATATATCAGCGTGATGTTTAAACATTATTATATATTTAAAATGGAATATCTTATATATACCAACGATAATTAGTAGTACAATTATACGTACGAAAGAAGTTTCTAGAAAGAGACAAATTGCTGAGCAGCGCTGGACTCGTCCAAGTGACGCCGGGGCTGGCGCGTCCATCTTTGATGTGATTGCCCCCGTTACAATTCTATAAAATAAAATAATAATATTTAAAACCAGCATCAATATCATGCATACTGTGTAGGGAGTGGATGGACGGAGTTGTGGATTATACGAGTTAAATCACGTTGATTCAGAAGTGCAATAGCTTTTGTCGTTTTAAAATTATGTTTATCTTAAAAAAATATTTAATTAATATATTTTTTTAAATATCGCATACCATGATTTTTTTGACAAAAATAAAATAAGTATAGATAAAGTCCAAAGAATTCAACTCGGTCAGTTTTGAGTTGAATTTTTTCCTGACCAGGCCGGGTTTGTATTACCGGAGATGGTATTTAATTAATTAGTCACTTAATATATTTTACAAAATTAATTAAGAAACGAAGTGTCGTGGTGTGTTTTTTAATTATTATTAATATCGTATAAGGAACATAGATGTATTTAATTAATCGTCATTTAATGTATTCCTATAGAGATCTAACCAATCAAACAAGAGAAGAGATGTGATCAAGCCATCTCTAATTTTAATTCTATTTTTGGAAACAAAGTTAAAGAAGGCAAAGTCTCTTCAATTATTAATGGAATAATTTATTCAAATTATCAGAATTTTTTTTCTTGGTGTTACTTTTTCTCTTGCCTTGTTGGATAATGTTGGCATCCATTTTTGCTTTAATTACTGGACTTGGATATGTACATTAACAATGATTGTATAGTGAAATCCCCTAGCTAGATGAATTACATGTAATTCTGATAGGTCAGGTTGTTAGATCTTGCTTCACCCGACCGGTTCACGGGATGAATTTACCACCAGAATCCTGAATCGGATTAGATTTTTAAATGAATCGAATCGACTTGAAAATTACAAAATATCTAATTAAAATTCTAGTAGATGAATTACATGTAATTCTAGGGAGTCAGGAAGCATGGTTGTTGGATCTTGCTTCACCCGACTGGTTCACAGGATGAATTTATCACTTGAATACTGAACCGGATTAGATTTTTAAGTGAATCGAATCGAATTAAAAATTACAAAATATCTAATTAAAATTCTAGTTTTTGATTTATCCGATCCAAATATTATTCTAATAATAAATATTTAATTGAGATTGATCAGTGACCCATAAATTATTTTAATAATCTAACAATTCAGTTTTTTTATTTTTATTTTTCGAGTGAGTTCTTGATCCTTCTTGAAAACTCATGTGGCGCAAAGTATTTTTTAAATTGATTTTTATTTGAAAATATATTTTATATTAAAATAATTATTTTAAAAAAAACACGGTGCAACCACGCGATGATGCCCCTGTTTGGGACTGCGGCCAAACCGCAGGTTAGCTGCGGTTGGTAATTTTTTTTTTTTTTTTTTTTTCATTTTAAATAACGGCGGTTGGATGTGTTTATATCATTTTGATGTGCTGATATCAAAAATAATTTTTAAAAAATTAAAAAACATCATTTTGATATATTTCGGCACGAAAAACTTTTTGAAAAGCTACCGCAACCGCAATACCAAACAGGCACGATATCTCTACCCATTAAGAAAATCATGGACACGGGGATTAAAAAAAAAAAAGAAGAAGAAGTTAGGTCGCCATTTTTATCTGGTTTTTCATGACTGCAGCCATGAAACCTGAGACAAGTGGGTAGCTGACTGTATTCAACACTAGAAACCAAACCCGCCATGACTGTGCACGTGGTCCCCGCCCCTCGACAATGCCAGCTTGTCTTATGAAACAAGAGTCCTCTTGCGACACGTAGGATGCTTGATCATGTCTTTCTGCATTTTGTGAAGTGTGTGTACTTTGCAAATCATGCAAGAGGCTTACTCTTTTTTTTTTGATAACGTAGCATGATCTCAAATCATGTTTCTCAATTTGCATTATAATTGCTGTTTTTTTTATTAATATATTGACATTGAAACCATTTAAAAAATTACACTTCTTTTATTTTATTAAAAATTATTTCATTTAAAAATTTAAATTTAAAATATAATTTATAATATTCTCTAATACTATATCAAATAAACTATATTCTATAAAAGCTCAAATTATTAAATAAGATTTCAATACATGGTTTATATTATTCTCTAGCGTATCTATAATGATATTATCAAGCAAATTTAATGTGTGTTTGATGTTGTAATACATGATATTTTTTTTAAAATAATTTCTCATCTTGAAAATATATAAAAAAAATATTTTTTTTATCAACACTTTAAAATCATAAAAACACTAAAAAATGATTATTTATTTCGAGAAAACGTACACTTTTAAAAAACACATAAAAACATTAAAAATGATTATTTATTTTGAGAAAACATACACTTATAAGAAACACATAAAAACAGAAGAAAATAAATATTTATCGAGTGAGATTTTATTATTGTGGAGACAAGAAAATAAAGATAGTAAAACAAAAGGAAATATGTCCTATTGTCTCCAATAAAAAAATATTTAATACATGTATCAGTATCTCCAAACAAATACGATGACGTATGGTATATGCTAGTGAATAAATAAAGGCTGTTCAATGCAAAAGCATGATACTAGAGAAATTAAAAATCAAGGAGCTGAAAAGCTTACCATCATGGCATCACACTCAGACTCTCGCTTGAAATCCAACATCATCTTCCACACTGTAAAAGCATAAACAAACAACTCTATCCCTACTCAAGAATATAGTTTATTCTCAGCCCATTCTTGATTGGATCCCCGTCAAGATCTTATCACATACTTTGATCCACATTCTGTCTCGCAAATATGCTGTAGCAATTAATATTCTTATTCTCACCATTCCTCCAAAGCCTCAAGCTCTCTCATACCTATGGCTGGCTGGCTGGCTGTTTTTTTTATATATACATGTATATATATGTGTGTGTGTGTGATAAGGGAACTGAAGAAAAGTGATAGCATAAGCTAAAAATCAAGGAAAAGGTAGAACCTTTTGCCTCCGCTCTATAGGGCCACCTCTCATTTCTGTCACCACAAGTCACTCACACAGCACATCGCAATATCCAACACGGCAAGTGCAATAGTTACAGCAACAGTCCAAGGAAGCTAGCAAACTTCAATTATATATATATATATATATATATATATATATATATATATATATATATATATATGTAAAAACCAAGAGAAAAAGAGATTAGGCAGAGCATTTATTTCTTATTGTTATAAGAGATAAGAGAGAGATCAAAAGTCCCAGTCTTTCTCCTTTTCTCTCTCCCCATTTCTGCTTTGGAAAGTTTAGTACTTTTTGCTTGCTACTCTTTCTCTCTGTATGTGTGTGTGTGTGTGTGGTATCAGAGGAGGAGGAGAAGCAGAGGGAAAAGAGGGTTTTTTGTTGTTGTTGTTTTGGGTGTTTAAGGTGATTCAAGGTTGCTATCAATCACAGGCTGGTTTTACCTCGACAATCGCCACCGGCTTACCCTGAACGATTTTCGAGGTCAGTTTTTTTTGGTGCTTTCCCTTTCAGATTTCGAGATTTTGCCATCCACTCGTCTTTGTCTCCTTCTGCTTCTCTGGAGAGAGAGTCTGTGCGCAGAAGAATCAAAGCAGGGACGAAAAGAGGGTTCTTTTTAATCTTTCTCTTTCTGTATTCGTGTCCATCGTTGATAAAAACCTGTTTGTTTCTTTGTGCAATGTGTCTGCAGATTCTATCTCCAATATAGCAACACCGTTCTGTTCGAAACCCAGATGGTGAAATGCCCCTCTTCTTTACACGATTTGATCCTTTTTCCTCCTCATCAAGTTGCTGCTGCCTTTTATTAACGACTACAACAAGGGCTCGCTCTCTTCAATCACCACCTCTCGTTTCCAATAATGGCTATCGTTTTCTCGCTTAATAATATCAGCTCAGAACCAACCAACCCTGTTTTGAAGGCAATTCAAGGCTTGCCCACGTTGGAACTAGCCTCCATATGTGTGAATTTGACGCTTTTTATTGTATTTCTCTTCGTTATCTCTGCAAGGCAGATATTTGTCTGTGTTGGAAGAGTAAGAAACCTCAAGGATGAGTCTGCAGTTCCCAATCTGACTCCAATTCGAAGGTCCAGTGTAGATGGAGAGATTCGTGATGTTATAATCGGTACGGGTTTTAAGCTGTGTCTGTTTTGTTGTTTCTATGTTTTGCTCTTGCAATTTCTTGTGCTGGGGTTTGATGGAGTTGCTTTGTTTAGAGGGGCTGTTAAGGGGAGAGACGTGGATTGGTCTGAAATTTGTGTACCCGCTGCACAAGGTTTGGCTTGGTTTGTCTTGAGCTTTTCAGCTCTTCATTGTAAATTTAAGCTGTCTGAGAAATTTCCTGTCTTGTTGAGGGTGTGGTGGTTTTTCTCATTTTTTATTTGTGTGTGTACTTTGTATGTTGATGGGAGCAGTTTTTTTACCGAAGGTTCAAATCATTTGAGTTCTCATGTTGTGGCGAATTTCGCTGCAACCCCAGCTCTTGCTTTTCTATGTTTTGTTGCATTTAGAGGTGTTACTGGTATACAAGTTTGTAGGAACTCTGATCTTCAGGAGCCATTGCTTCTTGAAGAAGAGGCAGGGTGTCTTAAGGTCACTCCTTATTGCGAGGCTGGGCTATTTAGCTTAGTAACCCTTTCTTGGTTAAACCCTCTCCTTTCTATTGGCGCAAAGAGACCGCTTGAGCTTAAGGACATTCCCCTTCTTGCACCGAAAGATCGTGCCAAGACAAACTACAAGATTTTGAACTCAAATTGGGAGAGAAGAAAAGCTGAAAATCCTTCCAAGCAGCCGTCTTTAGCTTGGTCTATTCTGAAGTCTTTCTGGAAGGAAGCAGCTTGCAATGCCATCTTTGCCTTGTTGAACACTCTTGTTTCATATGTGGGTCCTTACATGGTTAGCTATTTTGTTGATTATCTGGGGGGTATGGAGACTTTCCCTCACGAGGGCTATATTCTTGCTGGGATATTCTTCTCAGCCAAGCTTGTGGAGACATTAACGACCCGGCAATGGTATCTTGGGGTTGATATCTTGGGTATGCAAGTGAGGTCAGCTTTAACAGCAATGGTGTACCGAAAGGGACTGAAGCTGTCGAGCTTGGCCAAGCAAAATCACACCAGTGGAGAGATTGTTAACTACATGGCAATTGATGTCCAAAGAGTAGGGGATTACTCTTGGTATCTACATGATTTATGGATGCTTCCCCTGCAAATAATTCTTGCTCTTGCAATTTTGTATAAAAATGTTGGAATTGCTTCCTTTGCAACTTTGATTGCCACCATTATCTCCATTGTTATCACTATCCCTGTGGCTAGGATACAAGAAGATTATCAAGACAAATTAATGGCTGCCAAGGATGAAAGGATGAGGAAAACATCAGAGTGCCTCAGGAACATGAGGATTCTGAAGTTGCAGGCTTGGGAGGACAGGTATAGAGTAAAATTGGAGGGGATGCGAGGTGTGGAGTTCCGGTGGCTTCGGAAAGCCCTCTATTCACAAGCTTTTATTACCTTCATTTTCTGGAGCTCGCCCATATTTGTTTCAGCTGTCACTTTTGGTACTTCTATATTGTTAGGTGATCAGCTCACAGCGGGAGGTGTTCTTTCTGCTTTGGCCACCTTCAGAATACTACAAGAACCACTGAGGAATTTCCCTGACTTGGTGTCGATGATGGCCCAGACTAAAGTTTCTCTAGATAGAATTACTGGATTCCTGCAGGAGGAAGAGTTGCAGGAAGATGCAACCATTGTTCTGCCTCAAAGCATGACAAACCTGGCCATAGAAATTAAAGATGCTGCTTTCTGCTGGGACGCTTCTTCTTCAAGGCCCACATTATCAGGGATAGAAATGAAAGTCCAGAGGGGGATGCGGGTAGCTGTTTGTGGCGTGGTTGGTTCTGGCAAATCAAGCTTTCTCTCCTGCATCCTTGGCGAAATTCCCAAAATCTCTGGAGAAGTAAGTTAGATTTATGGACCTCTTTTCTTAATTTCGTAGCTTAAATGATATTTCCGGTTAAATGTGGTTTCTTCTTTCTGGAATCTATTATGCATTGAAGATTCATTCCTGTTCTCCCTTTTCCTTTTCCAGGTGAGAATTTGTGGCACCGCTGCTTATGTCTCACAATCAGCATGGATACAATCTGGAAATATTGAAGAAAATATTGTATTTGGAAGTCCAATGGATAAAGCAAAGTATAAAAATGTAATCAATGCTTGTTCACTGAAAAAGGATTTGGAACTCTTCTCACATGGTGATCAGACAATTATCGGTGACAGAGGTATAAACTTGAGCGGTGGCCAGAAGCAGCGAGTTCAACTAGCTAGAGCATTATATCAAGATGCAGACATTTATTTGCTTGATGATCCCTTCAGTGCTGTCGATGCACATACTGGTTCAGAGTTGTTCAAGGTTGGACTTTCCCTGTGTAAAATCAATGTTGCTTTTCAAATGAATGCATTTTGCCTAAATGTGTGATTTGAACTGCAGGAATACATATTGACCGCATTAGCAAGTAAGACTGTGGTTTTTGTGACCCATCAGGTTGAATTTCTGCCCGCTGCCGATTTAATTCTGGTATGGAGTTGTTTTGATATCTAACTTCTATGTAATGCTAGTGTAATGAAAGAACTTATTTGGTATCTATGGTTTACGTTTTGCATCTCATAGAGTTTCATGTTTCCTGTTTAGCTCAATTTAAATATCAGGCTGTGTTTAATTTGGGACCAGGATAGTCATTCTAACATTTGTGCATAGCTGTTTCACCTTTTTTTAACTCAACCGATTTTCTTGTAGTGTCGTAGATTTTTAGCATCTACAACTGGGCATCTTCACTTCGTAGAATATAAGCGCATGTTTGCATAAAAATATTGTAACACATTTCATTAAAAGTATTAGATCATGTTCGTGCTTACCTCATTTTGTAGGACCCCCGCTTTACATTTTTTTGGGGGATGGGGTGCTTTAAAGAAGGTAAATCAGAGACCATGTATTTGATGCTTTGATGCTTTTCTTTTTCCTTCTTTATTCCGAATAAAATTCTTCTCTGATATCTATCTTCATAACACCAGGTTCTCAAGGAAGGGCGCATAATACAGGCAGGGAAATATGATGAACTTTTGCAAGCAGGAACTGACTTTAACACGTTAGTCTCAGCTCACAATGAAGCAATTGGGGCTATGGATATTCTAAATCACTCATCAGATGAATCAGATGAAAATTTGTTGTTGGATGGATCTGCCATACTGCATACAAAATGCAATGCGTCAGAATGTAGTATTGAAAGCTTGGCAAAGGAAGTACAAGAGAGTGCATCAGCTTCAGATCAGAAGGCAATTAAAGAGAAAAAGAAAGCTAAACGCTCAAGGAAAAAACAGCTTGTTCAGGAAGAGGAAAGAGTAAGAGGAAGAGTCAGCATGAAGATTTACTTGTCTTATATGGCTGCAGCATATAAAGGCTTATTGATTCCATTCATAGTCCTTGCACAAGCTTCATTTCAATTCCTTCAAATAGCTAGTAATTGGTGGATGGCCTGGGCAAATCCCCAAATGGAAGGAGGCCAGCCAAGAGTGAGCCCTATGGTCCTTCTTGGTGTTTACATGGCCCTTGCTTTTGGGAGCTCTTGGTTTATATTTGTCAGGGCTGTTCTGGTTGCTACATTTGGTTTGGCAGCAGCTCAGAAATTGTTTCTGAAGATGCTTAGAAGTGTGTTTCGAGCACCAATGTCTTTTTTTGACTCTACTCCATCTGGACGGATCTTGAATCGTGTAAGTTCATCTTTTCTTGCTGGAAATATATATCCTATACATGCTCTCCATCCATATATGGTAAATGACTGTTTTCTTTTTCTTTGCTTCCTTTGTCTCTCTTATGTCTTTCACTTTGCTTGGTGCTGATCATTTACAATCTCACAGGTGTCAATTGATCAAAGTGTAGTGGATCTTGATATTCCTTTTAGGCTTGGTGGATTTGCTTCGACTACCATACAGCTTTTTGGGATTGTTGGTGTAATGACCAAAGTCACCTGGCAAGTTTTGTTGCTCGTTGTTCCAATGGCTGTTGCTTGCTTCTGGATGCAGGTGATTAGCTATCCTTTTCACTGAGTTAACAATGTCATTGTTGGTTGTTGGGCAAGATTAGGGAAATGAGCTGATATTGCTGTGTAATTATGCATCCTGGTTCTAGAGACAACTGATATGTGATGTGTGGTCATGATTGAAATTGAATGTGTTGTCACATTAAATATAAGCTGTAGAGGTCTAATGTTTTGTTCACACTAGGCATTCACGAGAGCTTCATTTTGAGAAAAGTATAAAATCCATAAGGTGGATGTTGGGAGTTAATTGTCAATCTGTTTCTTTACTTCCATTTCGGTTACAATCCTTTGTTCCTTCAAGGTTCACTCAATGTAGTCTTTTACATCTTTAAACATTATATTACCCTTTTTGAAACTGAAATTCATACACAGCTTCTGTAACTATCGTACAAATTGATACCTGTAAGGTTTCAGAAGCTGAATATTTTTCTGGTTTGATGATACAAATGCTTGAAACCTCATCATTTCTCTCCCTGTACCTTGAGCTGTTCCAACCATCACTGATGAAATTTAATTTCCACTAAATAATTAGAAAAGACTGAGGTCGTTGATGATGAACATAAATCCTATAGCATTTTGACTTTAACCACCCATTTAAGGAATCATATTCTGTTAAATCTATTGTATAAATGGTATTGAAGGGTATATTGCCTTAATATTAGTATTCATGATTGCAGAAATACTACATGGCTTCATCAAGGGAACTGGTCCGAATTGTTAGCATCCAGAAATCTCCAATCATCCATCTTTTTGGTGAGACAATTGCTGGAGCAGCCACAATAAGGGGCTTTGGGCAAGAGAAGAGATTCTTGAAGAGGAATCTGTATCTTCTTGATTGTTTTGCCCGTCCATTCTTTTGCAGTCTTGCTGCTATTGAGTGGCTCTGCCTGCGCATGGAATTGCTTTCAACCTTTGTATTTGCTTTCTGCATGGTTTTACTTGTTAGCTTTCCTCAGGGAAGTATTGATCCAAGTAAGGATGTTACTGTGCATTACTTGATCTATCTGATAATTTGTAACATTTGGAATTTGTGAATTTATGCTTCTTCTATTCATATTTGCTTGTTTTTTACAGGCATGGCAGGGCTTGCTGTGACATATGGCCTTAATTTAAATGCACGCTTATCACGGTGGATACTTAGCTTTTGCAAGCTTGAAAATAAAATTATTTCCATTGAAAGGATCTATCAGTATAGCCAACTCCCTGGTGAATCCCCACCAGTTATAGAGGATTCTCGCCCTCCATCCTCATGGCCAGAGAATGGAACAATTGATCTGATCGATTTAAAGGTATTGTGTTAAGTTATTCCAGTATGCACATGCATTATCACGTTGAGGAACCTCTTTTAATTGTTCAATATTATTTCGAGTCTGATTTCTTATTCTGTTAAATGTTCTGTTATTTGCAAAGCATTTCCTAAAGGAGAATCATAATCCCTTTTTTCTGGAATTGATTTCCCTTATCCTTTGGCCATGATCATTTTATTTTGATTTGTTTCCTTTTTTAACAATCAGCACTTTTTTTTATTTCTGAAGGTTCGATATGGAGAGAATCTTCCTATGGTGCTTCATGGGATATCTTGTACTTTTCCTGGTGGGAACAAAATTGGAATTGTGGGACGAACCGGAAGTGGTAAATCTACACTGATACAAGCATTATTTCGGTTAATTGAACCAGCTTGTGGGAGGATCATTATAGACAACATCGATATTTCTTCAATTGGCCTCCATGATCTTCGTAGCCACCTGAGTATCATACCCCAGGATCCTACTTTATTTGAAGGGACCATTAGGGGTAACCTTGACCCCCTTGAAGAGCATTCGGATCAGGAAATTTGGCAGGTCTTTCTCTTCTTCCTGAGCAATGTCTTAAGAATTTTAAAAAATCTCAGTGGCGCCTGAATTATTAAAATTATGTCTGATCTTGAAATGTTAAGAATTCTGAGAAATCGTGGCATAATATTGTTATTATTATAAATTTATTTAGTTTGTGATGGAATTGAGATTGCAATTTTTTTATTCCAAATTGCAATTCTATTTATTTACACAATCCTCGATGTTCTGAATGGTCCAATTTAAATCACGGTAGATTTGATGACATGATTTCCAGCCTTTAACAATATATTGCCCTGCATGCCAAAACAAAAACTGTATTAAATCTTAAAATTATTCGTGTATGCATTTTTGATGATGTGCCCCAACTAACAGTTCAACTATTTGGCACAGGCTCTTGATAAGTCTCAACTAGGTCAGATTATCCGACAGAAAGAGCAAAAGCTTGACTCACTAGGTATGCAACCACAAATTGTTAAAGTAGTGGTATCAGGTTCTCTACCTCCTGACTGTCAAAGTCTTATTGTTTCATTCAAATAAATGACTGGTTGTAATTGAATGCATAACCTGCAGTTGTGGAAAATGGAGATAACTGGAGTGTGGGACAGCGGCAACTTGTTGCCTTGGGTCGTGCTTTGCTTAAGCAGGCGAAAATTCTGGTGCTTGATGAAGCGACAGCATCTGTTGATACAGCTACTGATAATCTCATTCAAAAGATTATCCGTACAGAGTTTAAGAATTGCACAGTGTGCACAATTGCACATCGCATCCCAACTGTTATTGACAGTGACCTTGTTTTGGTTCTCAGTGATGGTGCGTATAATCTTCCTTTTTTTTTTTGAACTCCAAGTACATAAATAAATTTGATTAAGTGAAAATTTCATTTTGGAGGAGTTTTATGAAGTCAAAATCTAACCTTTCATCTGGATTGAGAACCATTTAAATGTTTCTTGGGTTCAGAGTCAAGAGGTTACTTGGCAAGTGTGGCTCAGAATCTTGACATGGTTAACAATTTCAATCACAACCTCTAGCTTGGACATCGTTTTTTTCCCTCTCATGAGAATCTAGCTACAAACATCATTAGATCAGCATGATCCTGTCTGTTTTACCTGTTCTGTTTCATCTGCAAAACTGTTTTTTCAGGGCTTCGGGTTACAAACTCGAAGCTTAATCTGTGGGAGTAATCTGGTTTTTTATCTCTATTGCCCCTCTTAGTGAACTCTTTACTACAACTGTTTGGGGTTGCTGTGGTTTTCACATTATTAAGCAATTTTTTGAGATGGGTATATCGGACGTGTATAATCGAGCCACTACAAAATGCTCATGAAACATGTTCCTTTGTGCAGGTCTAGTTGCAGAGTTTGATACTCCAACAAAGCTGTTAGAGGATAAATCATCCATGTTTCTAAAGTTGGTAACAGAGTATTCTTCAAGATCAAGCGGCCCGGATTTTTGAACAAGATGGCATGCCCAAAACCTCCAGGTCAGAGTCAGCAAGAGCAGGCCAAGGGTTCCAAAATGAAGTGGCTAGTGCTGCTTTCCTTGCAGCTGTTGCACAGGTGTAGGTACTTGCACAAAGTCCCTTTAGGAATAAGTAATTCATCATGGCAAGGCAATGCAATTCACTCCCCTCGAGCAATATTTTGCAACAGAAAATAAGTTTAGTTGGGAAGGGGCAATTGAATGTTGGCAATAATTACATGAGAAGAGAACAAATAAAAGGAGGAGGGAACAGTTTTATTTGTTCAGTGATGTCCATAAAGTAGGGTCTAGGTTGAGGCAAGCTTTTGTATTTCAAAATCATTAGAGCTGATGAACTAGTCAAATGCCAATCCCACACATTCCACCCTAATTCAGTGTTAGGGCTGACACTTTTTGATGCTAAGAAATTTTGTCGTCCAATTTCTTTTTGAATTCTCTTTGCTGCCTTATTATTATTATGCATGTATTTAATCTTTCCTTCTTTTTGAAACTTTTGTTGAGGCTTATAACCATTTACCTCACTTCTACCTGGGGTTAGTTTCTTCTTCTTCAAGGAGACTGCTGCAGTTTCTACAAGAGCCTCGATCAGCTCTTTGAGATAACTTGTCAAGTGCTAAATTAAGTTTTGGCTTGGAATTGTCTTGGATATGCAAATGGAATTTGAGAATTTTAAAGGAGAAGTGTTTGAATTCACGTGGGATTTCATAAGATTGAAGAACTTTGTTTCTTCCATGCAGCATAACGATGAAACGATCCCTCAGTAACACTTTTTTGTCTCTTCCTTTCAAGATGTGATTAGTGACAGCCGTCAAAAAAAGAAGAGGTGAAAGCCAAAAAGATTTTGAGTCCTAATTGAATGTGATACGGCAATACTCCAGCCAAGGCTATAATTATCTCGATATCATATAACAGTTTAAGTAATTACAAGTAATCAACTATATTTATTTATTTATTTATTTAAAAAAGAAAATAATCTTAACGTAAGGGGAAAATAAATCTATTTGCTAAAAGTAAATTTTAAACCATTAAAAAAATTAATAAGCATTGGTATCTAATAATGAGTTTTATTTCTTTAATTTCTTGGAATTAAATTTTGAGTTTGAAATCTGAATGAATTTATCAAATTCTTAAAGAGAAAATATTTAGTCTCATAATATTTTTTATTGTTGAATCGAAAATAAAAAAAATGACTTTATTTATCATAAATGTGTATATATTTACGTGGCTAAAAGTCTAAATGGGCCTATTTTTAAATCAAGAAGATTTAAAAGAGCGGTTTTGAAAAACATGCGTGGACCAGCCAGTTCATGCATACATGGGCCTATTTTTGTTGGCCCAGGATGTTTACGTTGGGTCGGATCGCAACATAGGAAATCCAAGTCTAAATGCAAATCTCACCTGACATCTCTCGCCTCTCTCTCTCTCTCGCCAAACGCTCACTCTCAAGTCTCTCTCTCTAACCAGGAAGGATGCAAGGCATATCGAGGCGATTAGGGCGCCAATCGCTGAGGCCAGCTGCTTCACTATCTTCTTTCAAGTCAATTTACCCGCTCTCCGATCACTGTAATCCTCCGCATTCTAGGGTTTTAATTTACATTTACGATGCCCTAGTTCTTAATTTCCTTAATTTTTTAGTCATTAATCTTCAGATTATGAAGCTGATAATCCACGACACGCTTCCTCTCTCGCTACCAAAGGTGTAGGCCATCTTGTTCGCAAGGGCACCGGTGGCAGATCCTCTGTCAGGTCTCCCTTTCCTTTTTTTTAACGATTGAAATGTTATGTTTTCTTGCTAATTATGATTAGGTAATTTGTCTTAATGCTTAAGTTTTTTTATTTTTTTGCGCAGTGGAATTGTTGCTACGGTGTTTGGAGCAACGGGGTTCCTGGGTCGATATGTTGTGCAACAACTTGGTGAGTTGAATGGGAAGAACATTGCTTTTGTTCTCTTATGGCTGTAACTTAACTGCTAATACGATCCATTCTATCCAAGCTCTGTTCTTTTTTGTTTTTCACCCTTGATCCGAGTCTTAAGTTTCAGCAGTATAGTTTGTTATCTTTCTCTTGAAACGTGTTTTTTGGTCAGTAATTCTTAATGCTTGCTTGATTGTGCTCCAGCAAAAATGGGTTCCCAAGTGCTTGTTCCTTTTAGAGGTTCTGAGGACAGTCATCGCCACCTCAAGTTGATGGGTGATTTGGGTCAGGTAGAGAGTGGTGAATTAATTTAGTTTTTCATGATGTATAATGTCTGGCTGAAGCATGTTTTTTTATTGTTGCATATTTTGTCATGTTGATGATTTTCCTGTTAACGTTGGTATCTTGTCATTTGACTTGCTCAGATAGTACCAATGAAATACAACCCAAGAGATGAGAATTCTATTAAGGCTGTAATGGCGAAGGCCAATGTTGTTATTAATCTTATTGGTAACTACACTTGTAATATCTTTGAGCTTTTTAGTGCTTAGAGTTTGCAAATCTGCTCACTCAGTTTTCCATTATTATTGGCAGGAAGGGATCATGAGACAAGGAACTACAGTTTTGAGGAAGTGAACCATGGCATGGCCAAGCAACTCGCAATGGTATATTCGTCTCTTCTTGTTAAATCATGATAGTACTGTTGGATTATGATATTGTGGATGCTCTGATTTTCCTAGATGCGTACTTTGAGGAAGCAATGTATGTCTTATGTTGTCTTATTATCTTAGGCCTCCATCATTTGTAACCCGGTTCTCTAAGAAATTCATTCAGAAGTTTCCTTTTGCTTTCCACTCATTTACTGCATTAACTTTCTCAACTTCTGCAGATTTCTAAAGAGCATGGAGGTATCATGAGATTTATTCAAGTTTCTTGCTTAGGAGCATCTGCATCATCTCCATCAAGAATGCTACGAGCTAAGGCTGCTGGAGAGGAAGCTGTTTTTAGGGAAATGCCTGAGGTGAATATCTAGTCTTGGTTTTACCATGGCCTATGCTAATGATGCATCATTTTGGCTTTTTTAAGTGATCATATCATGGGAGCGAAGTTTCAACCCTACAGAGATCTTGATGCTCGTGGCTTTTGTGCACAGGAGTTGTATCACCCATACTCTTTTTATGTGCCCTGTGTTTCTTAATGTAAAATAGAGGCTGTGAATTTGGTTTAGAAGAAGATGGGGATTTTGGGGCTGTCATTTAGCTGTAAGCCCTATGGTGGATCTGAACACCAAAAGCAAAATTTCATCATGCATTTAAATATCATACCCATTCCTTTGAAGTGGAGCACTTTGCTTCTACTTTAGGTGGAAAGTGTCTGTTACCTTGATCCAACAAAATTATATGTTCCCCTATTTTCTACCCACATTCTGATGAATGTATTTTTGCTATTTTAATGGGAAGCTCCTTTCCCTTTTATCATTCTTGCCAAACAAAGAAAGATGTCTGTTCTCTTCCCTTTCCTTTCACCCCTTTATCTTCTCTTCCAATTTCCTCCGTTGTGCATGCAGTTGTGTTTTAATGTGTTTTTTTGTTGTTCAAAGCAGAAGTGACAAGGGTTTGTTGCATATGCTGTGCTTTGTCTGCTTGCTTTTGGCACCTGTTTGATACATGTTTTGATTGTTTGATAAACTCTTATTTTTTTCTTGAGCCAATTGCAATCACATTCATTATTATTTGAAGATCAAGTTTTCTTTAGTGCACACAATACTTGCGCACGCGTGTTGTGTGGGATTGGAGCAGTATTTTGGGTGTTAGAATTGATAACCTCTTAATCTGGTTTGAATGGGTACAACCCCTTTATTTTGGATAACTTCAACTATGTGCCCTGTGATGTAAGGTACTATAAGAATGCCATGTATTTTTCTGGAGATTGCACAAGTGCTTTTTACAGATATTTAAAAAGTTCCCATAACAGGGACAGCCCTAATGCAAATACATAGATGTCCTCCTTAGGTTAACCTGTCCATTGTGGTATCCAAAACATTTGGAGAGGGGAATGAAAAAATATTAGCTGGACAACCAAATTTATAAGGTGCAAATCAAAGCTGATTTAAGATCATGCAAGAAACTGCTCCACTTTCTAGCATTTCCCCCCAGGGACAGCCCCAATGCAAATAGATGTCCTCCTAAGGTTAACTTGTCCATTGCGCTATCCAAAACATATTGGAGAGGGGAAGGGAATGAAACTAGTTGGACAACCATGTTTGTGAGGTGCATATCAAAGCTGATTTAATACAATGCAAGAACCTGCTCCATCTTCGAGCATCACCCCCTCCTTTGGGTTTTAAGCATGCTGCTTTTTTGAAAGTCAAGTTTTTCCATACATTGACTTGTTACAGGCAACAGTCATGAAACCTGCTGTGATGATTGGTACAGAGGATCGGATCTTGAATCGGTGGGCCCACTTTGCAAAAAAATATTCTTTTCTTCCACTCATTGGAGATGGATCCACCAAGTATGTCAATAATGTTTGAACTATGCATGAAAAAAGAAATTGTGAACTTTTTGTGTATATATTCCTAATAAGGTCTTGTTTGCAGAATCCAACCTGTATATGTTGTTGATGTTGCTGCTGCAATTATTGCAGCCTTGAAAGATGATGGAAGCAGTATGGGGAAAGTATATGAGCTTGGTGGGCCAGAAATCTTTACCTTGCATGAATTGGTAACCTCTCTCCCATTTTGTTAATTTTCGTACTATGATGCTGGAAATGCTGAAGTCTTCTTTGTAATGCAGGCAGACCTTATGTATGATGTGATACGCGAATGGCCTCACTATGTGAAAGTTCCTTTTCCCATTGCCAAGGTAAATATGAGAGCTTTAGTATGCTGGAAGTTAATTTTACTCCAAAGAAGAAAGTGCTTTTATAACTGTTCCGAACAACCCATTAGGCTCCTGGTAATTTGAAATTGAGTATCTTATTCACCTGCATTGGGGAGATGATAATGTTGAGTTTGAGCTGTTTGATCTGAAATTCACTTGTATTGAAATGCTATGATACTGGTCTTGGAACAGACTTGTAATATCCAGTAGATATCACTATTACCATGAATGTGCATGCGCATATTGACACCCTGATACCCAGCAGATATCTTCTATCATGCACAATGCCAAATAAACATACAGTTGGCATTCTTTCACCAAAAATGTTGTGGAAATGCATCCTCTTGTCTATCTTTTCTAAACAGAAACTTTGAACTTGCTAGTTGACATCTTAATTTCATTAATTAATTGCACCTGTCCAATGAATTTTTGCAGGCATTTGCAACACCACGAGCATTCTTAATTAACAAGGTTCCATTTCCATTACCCACTCCAAACATCTTCAACCTGGATGAGATCAATGCCCTTACTGTTAATTCAGTTGTGTCAGAAAACGGTTAGTTCAGTAAGTTAAAGCTGTCCTCTTTCGCCGTGTTTTTTCACTCTTTTCTCATGCTTGCCTCTGGGTCTGGCTTGCAGCTTTAACATTCAATGATCTTGAGATTGTACCACATAAGCTGAAGGGATACCCTATCGAGTTTCTCATCTCATATCGTAAGGGTGGCCCACAATTTGGTTCTACAATCAGTGAAAGGGTTTCCCCTGATTCTTTCCCATAAGATTCTTTGATCCTTCTTTTTGAAGTGTTCATGTTCCATCATCTATTTGGAAACTTGGAACACAAATGACGCCATCGGTTTTCTTGAGGGAACTAAGACATGGATGAAATGACATTGTTTTCACAGTGAAAGAAACAATCATCTGAATAAATCATGTTTTACTTGGGATATTGCAGCTGTATCGTTTGTAAAAGCTTATGAAGCTCATAGCCTCGGCATCATAAGTTTCTGAAGAGTGTCCAGTTTCCTAATTGTTTATGTAGTTAGGAATAATCTGATTTGTAGATGCTCAGCGGTGGCATCAGGGCCGTACGATTTGTCTGACATTCCTGTCATTTTTGCAACTTTTATAAAAGAAAAAAAAAGGTGATGGGTCTGGGAGAATTTTTTACTATGCTTTGAAACTAAAATTGTATTTCAATGTATACTAAGGTGCCAGGAGTTAAATTGAAGATTTTATAAAATGAGAGTTGATTTATTAGTGTAATTAGGTGATGTGCCGGAAGTTAATTTATTAGTGTAATTCTGTCGGGGCTAACATTTCAACTTGAGATCTAGGTGCCCTAAAAAAATCGAAGTTGATTGATTAACATGCTTAGCGTATCAACTTAAGATCTAGCTGCCCTAAAAAATCAAAGCTGATTGATTAACATGGGTCAAGTCAAGGTTAATTAAGCTAACCCGGTGACTCGTCTTGGACCGAGTCATCTCCAGGGTTATGGTCTGCATATTTTTACAAGATGATGATTTTATTTTCCATGTAACATGCCCTATGAGCTCCATGTTAGAAGAATACGTGCAACCTTCAGAATTTCCAGTGGCTTAAGCAACACAAGAAAATTGTGACTCAAGTCATTCCATGAGAACAATACTTTCCTTGCAGCATAAGAAAAGTGAAAATATACCACTCAAACCATTGCAAGTTATGAAGCTGGGAAGATCAGCCTAGCCTACAATGAGCTCCCCTCTCCTCATTCTAAAAGAGCTCCATCGCTGTGAGCAGCCTATCAGAATCTCATGGCCGCAGAGAGCAGCCATGGCTCGTTTGATCGGGTCAACTTGAAAGGAAGAAATGTCGGGGCTGCGATGACCGTCCGTCACGGTGGCAGGGATGAGCCACAGGATAGTTATTGCATCAACATTTTCATAAACAACAATGTTCAAGGGGTTAACAATTCCATTCTGCTTGGGAGTGAGGTGAGCATGAGAGATCCTGGAGTTAGCTTGTTTTTGGAAGATATGAAGCTGAAATCAAAGAAAAATAGGAGAAATAAAGAGGACGCGGCAGGTTCTTCTAAGCTCATGTCTCTTGGGATGATTGCGTTAGTATTTATCTTGCTTCTGTTGTTTTTATTTCAATAGATCTTGTTGTATTAATGTGTATCTAGAAATGCTGTTTGTGCACTCAAGGTGTGTGTTTGGGAACACGGTGGTTTGATTTTTAATTTTTTGTTTGTAAATATTTTTAAAACGTTTTGATTTATTGATGTTAAAAATACTGTTTAAAAATAATAAAATATATATATATATATATCAAATTTATTAGTACTTTCATTTAAATATAAGAAAAATAATACAAATAAAAACAATTATACCAATGAGCATAATATTTTTGCAAAATCAATTATATCAATTAGTCATAATATAATTTGATGATAGTTGCAATTCATTATGAAATTAGAAGATGAAAATTTTATATAATTTAAGATTTTACTATTAATAAATCCATTAAAAATTGAAAATAAAAATAATACGATAATCGACCATCCTTTTTTATTGGGTGACCAACATCCATATTATCCTTCGATTCACTCTCTCAATTTTTGATGAGTTGACCGGTTTAATTTGTTGACATTTTTCATATCCGACAACTCTTTAAACAACCTTTCTCTTTGTATGATAAAATCATAAAACATTATTTATATTATTTTCTTAATGTGAGGAAACTTCATCCCTGTAAAATATATTTTATAGATCCAGGTGGATGAATAAAATCTTGGTTGTCTAAGACTCTTATAAAAGATACATGTTCTAACTCGAACTCAAAACTTGCTCTACAAATCACAAATCCTCTATCATCATATCACCCCTTTAAATACTTAATTTATATCCTCCGAGTCAGCTATGTTTCACAAAACCTCAAGCCCACTAAACATATTGATTATTTATTATAATAACAATGAACATTATTTAGCAGCATTCGAACATCTTGACTTTCAAAGAGGTGGTATGGTGGTGATGGATATTTTTTAATTAATAAATAAATAAATAAAACATTATTTGTTAAGAAAATTCAAAGACACCGAATCAATGCCAAAATAAATTTTTAAAAATATTCATGAAAATTCTTATAAGATAAATGGGTTTCGCAACAACTTAATTTGAATATATATATATATATGTTTTCCCGAAACTCTCAAAAGCATAATACACGGCAAAAATCCATACTACATGTAAGTGTATGATGCTCCATAAAATATTTGTGTAAGAAAATAACCACCATCGGAAGTTAAAATGGAGCAAAACCTCGTCAACGAACAAGCCAAGGTTCTGTCGTCAACATGGGAGTTGAGTTGCCATTGTCGTGTGGCGATGAACATGTGAGTGGTTGCCCACTATTTGCCTTCTACATTAACTGCATGGCGCTCCACCTCCCGGCACAACATGTCCATGGTGGTTACAGCTTATGTAGCCCTCATTTATCGGAGGAAACACTGCCACGTGTATGTATACAGATACGTGTATTTAGATTCACTAATCCCCTTGTATCTGCCTGGAATTAAGGTTGACCCTTACTTTTGAAAACAAGATGTGGAGGGGGTGATTGCCTACCTAATTTCCTAAATATGATTATAAAAATAAATATTGGTTATAATAAAAATCTAAAATAATATTAAAAAATCTTCAAAATGAAACCTCTCTACATAATTAAAATAATATGCATTTCTTGAAAAGAAGATTCCTCCTTTGGGAGAATTGAGGGGCATGGGAGATCACTTTACACTCTATTTCATAAAAATACGACCGTTCGATGATTGCGCCTTTACATGCTGGAAAATCAAAAGCACAAGCTAACCACACTGATGAGGCCGGCAAAGTTGAGTGACAAATTTTATATGACCGGCTTGGTGGTCGACTCAGCCTGGAAACCGGCTCGCGGGTTTCGACCGGTCATCCCGAGTCGACGCTAATTTTCTAATTACCAGTTTAGGAATGTGATTGTAGTTGATTTAAAAAATATTATTTATTTAGAAATGCATCAAAATAATATTTTTGTAATTTTTTAAAAATTATTTTTGACATCAACAAATGAAAATGATATAAAAACATTATTTTTTAATTTAAATTAAAAAATAATTTTTAATTTTTTTTAAAAAAACTTTTTAAATGCAGTATCAAATGTGTTCTTATACAGATCAAAATAAATATACAATGAGTTGTAACTGGATTTTTGACTGAGTTTTAAGACTACAATTTTATATAAACTGACTATATCGTAAGGGATTGGGTTTTTTAAAATTAAGGATAAAATGATTTTTTTTTAAACAAAAATCAAACCGTTGATTTCATTTTGTCCAATTAGTAGATGGAATTTCTGATCGCGGACACTTGTCAAACGGGCATTTGATTTTTACCTGATGATAAGGATCCTGCTTCCCTCACCCATCGTAGTTTCAGGATCACAATTAATCAATACAAAACACGTTCAGCGGTCACACTCTTCCAGACGCCGCCATCTCCGCCGTAATTACTCCTTGATTATAATCGGTTAGTATCTTTATTTTTGTATTTTATAAATATTTTTGAAAACATTTATTATATTATATATTTTTTAAAATTATTTTTTTCGTGTATTTAGATTATTTTGGCGTGTCAAAAATATTTTTTTTTAAAAAAATATAAAAACATGTTATTTTAATATATTTCCAAAAAATAAATACTTTAAAAAACAATGATTACCACTCTCAAACATCCACTAAGTGTCCGTTTTGGAATGTAGTTGATATTGCTTTTAAGAGTGATTTTCATTTAAAAATGTATCAAAATTATATGTATTTTTTATTTTTTAAAGATTATTTTTGATATCAGCACATGAAAATGATATAAAAACACCAAAAACTTTTTAATTTAATATAAAAAATAAAATAAAAAAATTCAATTTTTTTTCAAAAATACTTTTGAAATGCAATATCAAACAGGACCTAAATCCATTGTTTATTTCTCCTCTAAAGTTTATGCTTCCTATGTCCCTTTGTGTGTGCTTATGTATTTCAAACATAATTATAGGGTCCAATTAACTCTAATTTTAAAAATATGTATAATGTTGAGTTTAGATTATGTTCAAACATGTTTTTAAAACTTATTTAGATTTAAAAATATCAAATTAATATTTTTTATATATTAAAATCATCAAGTCTTATATTTTTTAAAGTAAAAAATAAAACAATTTTTTTATGAAACACTCACCACATTATGAAACACAAGTTTAGTATTTTACGTGCTAGAAGATTATTCTCTTACAACCCTCCTATGTCGGAATCATGCTTCCCATACTCTAATCAAACAAAAGGATATTAGCAGTGTGATTTTCAAGATAACTTTTCATTTGAAATTATATTTTTACATAAAAAATCAATTTAAAATCTTTTTAAGACAAAAATACATTAAAAAATAGAAATAAAAATTATGTCAAACACGTCTTTAATATCAAAGTTAGTTTAAGAACATGTTTATTTTTACATTTCATAAATGCTTTTGAAAAAAAAAAGTTTTTTTTATTAAAAATATATTTTTTAATATTTTTAGATTATTTTGACATGGTGATATAATTTTTTTTTAATTACAAAATCATATATTATTTTAATATATTTTCAAATTAAAATAATATTTTAAAAAAGTAATCGTCATCGTAATCCCACACATGTTCCTTTAGGTTCATCACGGAGAGAGAAAAAGAAAACGTGTCCTGAGTTTACTAATCCAAGACAAACATCGCTGTTTGCCAGCTAAATGATTTGAAAATTTCCTCGTCCAAGACAGGGACTATGTAATTCATGGTTAAAGTATTCTTTTATTTATTTTTTAAAATATTTTTTATTCAAAAATAAATTAAAATAATATATTTTATTTTTTAAAAATTATTTTTGATATTAACACATAAAAATAATATAAAAATATATTTTTTAATTTAAAATAAAAAATAAAAAAATTGTTTTTTAAATACTTTAAAATTAATTTTATCTTTGTATTCACATTTTAATATTATTAGTATTATATTATTCGTTTTTTTTTTTATCAAATTATCAAATAGACACACATTCGTATTCTTTTATCAAAATCAATGATATATATAATTAGATAAAATAATTGAAAATGAAAAAATTAAGGAACACAAGGATGAGTTGATGGGGTCAATACAAGTTTATTTATTTTTTTGGAAATAAAAGGTGTTTAATTCAATCTACAGTGAAAAAAGACGGTGGAAAACGGTGCGTTTCCATCTCAGTACATGACGACAAAGTAGGGGAGGTAGCAGTACTGGCCACAAAAATTTTGCTGGAAAGAACCCCACATCCCACGTTGAAAGTTCATCAACATTATAAATTACCCTTGAATTTGGTGCCATCTTCTCCTTCTCACACTTCAGCTCGACTGCATGATATCCACGTGTACGCTCACGAACTCACCAGATGGCTTGTTTCATTGGTTTGCCTGCAAACAAAACACAACTTTCAGTATCAAACTCTTGTAAATTCTACTACAACCCACAGTCAATAAATCAAGCAGTTAAAGAGTTCTATTTGGGAGAGCGGTTGTTGTATCTTTTTAAAATGTTTTTTATACCGAAATATATTAAAATGATGTTTTTTTATTTTTTAAAAATCATTTTTGACATCATCACATCAAAATGATCTAAAAACACCAAAACATATTCATTTAAAATGAAAATAAAATAAAATTGAATTTCCGCAAAACAACGGTTTGGCCGCAGTGCCAAACGGGCTCTTAGCGTTATTATTACCGTGTGTTTAATATTGCCATAATTTTTATATTTAAAAAAAAATATAAATTATAGTATCTTGTAAAACCATATAATAAATATTAATAACTAAACAGATTAAACTTATAATTGCGGTGAAATAACCATAAATATAAAATTGATGATTGAAGAGTTGGCGTCAGTAATTAATTGGACTAGTATTATCACAAATAGAACTCTATTATTTACAATTAATAACTAAGAAATTATTGCTAATCAGTATAGTTAAAGTTATTTTTTAAATTAGTTTTTATTTAAAAATAATATATTTTTTATTTTTTAAATTATATTTTTAATATTAGTACATCAACATATCTGAAAATACTAAAAAATAATTTAAAATAAAAATATTGTTTTTTGATTTTTTTTTCAAATTTGTTTTTGAAATGCATGTTAGGTGTGAACTATTAGTGTGAGAAGTAGAGCTATGTTATTATAAGACCAATTGAATTATTTATTATTTTATAAATATATATTTATTTTAATAAATATATGTTTGATATTATGATGTTGAATATTTTTAAAAATATTTTTTAATTTAAAAAATATGAAGATAATTTTTTTTTAACATCAATAATTTTAAATTATTTAAAAACACATTAGTTTAATTTTTTAAAATAAAGAATAATTTAAAGGTTGTCACAAGAAATCAAACACTGGAATTATTAAACTAACAGGAAAATCACCTCAATTCAACACCATATTCCAGGAAGTGAAATCAGCTTTCATCAACCGACACATCAACTCTTTATTCCACGTGGCAAGATCCCACAGGCTACCGACAAAAGACAGCCTCCTAGTCTTACAAAAAAATCCAACGTGCGCCTCCACCTCTGTGTCTTATTTTACGCGTTCAGTTTCCTTATTTCCCCACTTCGTCTTTCCTCCCTCTCCCACCTCTGTATCATCTTCAATTCTCTGCCAATCCAATCTCTGTAAGTCCCATTCTATCTTTCACCAAAGCTTCTTCTTCTTCCCTTTTGATTTGCCAAAGCAAAAGCCTTTCCCTTTCTTTTTTTCAATGCGAAAAATGGTGAAAGATTGTCTACTTTATCAGTGAAAAAGAGTGATCCATGCTTATGCTATCTGTAAATCAATTTCTCAGGAAAGAAACACAAAGTCTGTTTGGGGTTCCTGTAATCATAAGTTGGGCTCTAAAACTGTTGAGATCTCTCTCAATTTTTGTACTTTTATCAGTACTAGATGCAGCATAAGTACTGATAAAGTTTGGTTTTTTTTTTCAGTTTTGGCTGATTTCTGCTGTTGGGATTTTGAGAACTGGGTTTCTTGTGTTATAGGATTGTGAGATTAAAAATGTTGAATTTAGGTAGTGACTGATTTGGGGTTTGAGGTTTAGAGAGTTAGGATTTTTCGATGAGACGCCGGTCTCCGACAAGTGCTTCCTCTGAGCTGATGGAGAAAGGGGGAGGAAAGAATCAACATAACCGCCTTTGTTTGTTGGCTTCGCTTTCTGCCTTTTTTTGGATTTTTTTGTTGTATTTCCACTTTGTTATGCTAGCAGGTAGTGCTGTTAATGAATCTGTCAAATTGGATCCAACCCCGATAAACCCAGAATCAAAAACCCCTGGTTTTGTAACCTATGATCGATTACCAGACAACCCTGTGAAAAGTAGCCCTAGTGGTAGTACTAGTGAGATCATCCCATCAAATGTTACTCCTAGTAGTATTGTTGAAACCACCCGATTAGAAACTACCTCTACTAGTAGTCAAAAGATTGAGAAGTTCCCTTTTACGAGAGCTTTGAGAACGGTGGAAAATAAGAGTGATCCGTGTGGAGGGAGGTATATTTATGTCCATGATTTGCCTTCTAGGTTCAATGAGGATATGTTGAAGGAGTGTAGGAGTTTGAGTCTTTGGACCAATATGTGTAAGTTCACAACTGATGCTGGAATGGGACCCCCACTGGAGAATGTTGAAGGGGTGTTTTCAAATACAGGCTGGTATGCCACAAATCAGTTCGCAGTAGATGTGATATTTAGTAATAGGATGAAGCAGTACGAGTGCTTGACAAATGATTCTTCTGTTGCTGCTGCGATTTTTGTGCCATTTTATGCGGGGTTTGATATTGCCAGGTATCTTTGGGGGCACAATGTTTCGAGGAGGGATGCTGCGTCCCTTGATCTGGTTGAATGGCTCATGAAGAGGCCAGAGTGGGGGATCATGCAAGGCAGGGATCATTTTCTGGTTGCTGGGAGGATAACATGGGATTTCAGGAGACTAACGGATGAAGAATCGGATTGGGGTAATAAGCTTCTATTTTTGCCAGCTGCAAAAAATATGTCAATGCTTGTGGTCGAATCAAGTCCATGGAATGCTAATGATTTTGGCATTCCTTATCCGACCTATTTCCACCCTGCAAAGGATGCTGATGTGTTTATTTGGCAAGACCGAATGAGGAAATTAGAGAGGAAATGGCTCTTTTCTTTTGCCGGGGCACCACGCCCTGATAACCCCAAATCAATCAGAGGACAGATCATAGATCAGTGCAAAAAGTCAAAGATGGGCAAGCTGTTGGAATGTGATTTTGGGGAGAGCAAGTGTCATTCACCAAGCAGCATAATGCAGATGTTTCAGAGTTCTCTTTTCTGTCTCCAGCCTCAAGGTGATTCTTACACGCGGAGATCAGCTTTCGACTCAATGCTGGCAGGTTGCATTCCTGTCTTCTTCCATCCTGGTTCTGCTTACACACAGTATACTTGGCATCTTCCAAAGAATTATACTACATATTCAGTGTTCATTCCAGAGGATGATATCCGTAAGAGAAATGTTAGCATTGAAGAACGGCTTAGTCAAATCTCTCCTGAGCAGGTCAAGATCTTGAGGGAGAATGTTATAAACCTCATTCCATCCCTTATATATGCAGATCCTCGCTCAAAATTGGAAACACTCAAAGATGCTTTTGATGTCGCCGTACAGGCAGTCATAGACAAAGTTACAAGATTGAGGAAGAATATAATTGAAGGCCGTACAGAATATGATAATTTTGTGGAGGAGAACAGTTGGAAATATGCATTGCTAGAAGAAGGGCAGCGTGAGGTGGGAGGTCACGAGTGGGATCCTTTCTTCTCAAAACCAAAGGATGGCAATGCTGATTCTGGTGGTTCATCTGCGGAAGCTGCAAAAAACTCATGGAAGAATGAGCGAAGAGGCCAGTCATGATGTAGAGCTGATGATATAGCAATAGAAGTTTGAGTAATTTCCAATGGAAGCTACAGAGCATAGAGCAAAGCAGGCCCATCCTAGCTGGGGCAGATAAGGTATGGACCATTGTCAAGAGATGAAGACTGTAGAAACTATAATGAAGTTTATCAGGCACAGATCCTTGTTTTAATCCAAAATATACAATCACTGCTTCTAATATACTTATATCATAGGTTTTCTTCTCCACCTGCATCATTTGTTTTGCTAAGCAGCGATTTTTTTTACTGTATTGTAGTGAAATATCAATATTTTTTGTTTCTGATTTTTAATGCAAGAAATAATAAATGAGTGTTGAAAAACATCTTGAGCCTTATTGGGGGAAGTGGGCAGCGGACGTAGTCCTACCAGTCATTCAAAAAAGAAAAGAGACGTAGTCCTATCATGATTTTGCTCCTGTTTTGTGCCAGCAAACAAGCTGTTGGATTAATGAGACCTGCAAGGGGCATCCGTTAGCCTTTCTTCGCTCGAACAATGACAAATAAAAATGATGGTATTTCTTAGCCTGGAGCTGCTTGGTTTGGCACCAAGTGTTAGCACCGCATTTTTATTTTATTTTCCAGCACGGATGAGCCACCATTTTATCTCTCCGGTCCAACTTGATTTAGTCAGTAGGTTTGGGGCAATTGTTACCAGGTCGATTGCAATACGTTTTGCCCCCTCGGACTATACCGTTCTAGGTTCGTTTCATGGATTCTCCGATCAAATCAGCATGTATGTTCCTGTTCATACAGGCTACCCTCTGCATTGAAATCTTACTCAAGAAGATGGTGTAAGAAATTTAATAAGAGCAAACATATTTTGCAGATGAAAATTAATTAGCTTAAACAGCCACCCGCTTAATCAATGCCAACACAGACTTGGTATCCTAACATCGTTAGCTTAGACTTCTGGGTTGGAGGTGTTGTTTGTCAGGACGTAGAATCCCAGCATCTCTCCGAACACAGAGCTCCCTAGCACAGCTAATAATGTGCAAAATAAAAGGAAGTAATACCACTGGCACAACCCTGATTCTGTCTGATCTTTTCCATGGCCAGTGGCAATGAATGGCATGGGGAGAAGAATACACGCAGACATGCACAAGCTGCACGGGGACAGGGGAGCCAGAGAAAGCAAGCGTAGAGCGTGTGCATAAATGCGCTTAGAACTTGGCATTTAATGAGCTCTCTGTCAATTTCTCGCCTTCCCAATACGTCCTCGCAGCTTCTTACTCAATTTATTACAAATTCTATATGGTCAACTCATAAATAGAACAAACCAACTTCAAGGATTAACCTTGTGATTAAGAGGTATTTTTCATTTGAATGCATCGAGTCGATGTGGGGTACTTTTTAAGATCATTTGATGAGAAAACCTGGTCTCAATTAACATGCGAGCTGGTTTACAAAATACCTTTTATCATCGGACCAAACGGACAGAGACAGAGCCAATAAACTCATGATCAGACCAAGATTCATAGACTTGGAATCTGACGCCTATAACATGCATTAAATCTAGCAAAAACATCTCGTGAAACCAGAGGATATGGACTACGAATATAGCTCCTCAAGAAACAAGAGAGCCTTGCTCTTATTTTCTATAAACAAAGGATCCTCGTGATGAAGAGCTCTTAAATTTCACGAGTTTCGTATTCTTACTCAGAGCCAAGAACTGCTGCCCAAGTTTCTCATCCCAGCTCCTTCAAATACCCCGCAATTCTTTCGTCAAATCATGCATCAGAATCCTTGCAGAACTGTGGTCTTTAACATGTCTAAGGGATCTAAAGTACATCCTTTCTTTTCCATCCTTTTTTTCAACTTCTTTGCCTTCCTCCATGCACACACAGTGCTCCAAACCTACATTGTCCAGCTCCATCCACATGGCACAACAAGGCCTTTGTTCGCCTCCAAGTTTCGATGGCATCTCTCGTTTCTTGAAAGAACTGTTTCGCCTGAAGAGCACCATTCCTCTCGGCTTCTTTACTCTTACAGTTCTGCCATGGAGGGTTTTGCGGCCATGCTCTCTGAATCAGAGATGGAATCATTGCAAAAGTTGCCTGATGTTGTTGCTATCAGACCAGACATGAGGTTCCAACTCCAGACAACATATTCCTACAAGTTCTTGGGACTTGGCCCCACAAGAGAAGATGCTTGGTACAAGTCTGGATTTGGTCGTGGAGTGATAATTGGGGTGCTTGACACTGGAGTTTGGCCCGAGAGTCCAAGTTTCAGTGATCAAGGAATGCCTCCGGTTCCCAAGAAGTGGCGGGGGATTTGCCAGGAAGGGCAAGACTTTAGTTCGTCAAACTGTAATAGAAAACTCATTGGTGCAAGGTTCTTCACTAAAGGTCACCGTATGGCTTCTACCTCAGCCTCACCAGAAACTGTCCAGGAGTATGCGTCACCAAGAGATTCGCATGGACATGGCACTCACACAACATCCACAGCTGGAGGAGTTTCAGTCCCGATGGCGAATGTGCTTGGTCTAGGTTCTGGTGTGGCTCGAGGCATGGCCCCTGGAGCACACATTGCAGTGTACAAAGTATGCTGGTTCAGTGGTTGCTACAGCTCTGATATCCTAGCAGCAATGGACGCTGCGATTAGAGATGGAGTTGATGTCCTCTCCCTCTCTCTAGGTGGCTTTCCATTGCCACTTTTTGCAGATACCATTGCAATTGGCAGTTTTCGAGCAATGGAGCATGGAATTTCAGTTGTATGTGCAGCAGGAAACAATGGCCCTATCCAAAACTCAGTTGCTAATGAAGCTCCATGGATTGCTACAATTGGTGCAAGCACACTTGACAGGAAATTTCCAGCTATTGTCCAATTGGACAATGGACAATTCCTTTATGGAGAATCCATGTATCCCGGGAACCGGTTTGCAAGCACCACAAAAGAACTTGAACTGGTTTATGTAACTGGCGGGGACAATGGGAGCGAATTTTGTTTCAGAGGTTCTCTCCCAAGGGAAAAAGTTCAGGGAAAAATGGTGGTGTGTGACAGAGGTGTTAATGGGAGGACAGAAAAAGGGCTTGCTGTGAAGGAATCTGGTGGGGCTGCAATGATCTTAGCCAATACCGCGATCAATCTGGAGGAGGACTCGGTCGATGTCCACGTCTTGCCTGCAACATTAATTGGTTTTGATGAAGCAGTTCGCTTGAAAGCTTACATAAACTCTACGAGTAAACCTGGAGCTCGAATTGTATACGGAGGAACTGTTATCGGGAAATCTAGAGCACCAGCAGTAGCGCAGTTTTCAGCTCGAGGACCAAGTTACTCTAACCCCTCAATCCTCAAGCCAGATGTGATTGCACCGGGAGTCAACATAATTGCAGCCTGGCCTCAAAATTTGGGTCCCTCCAGTCTCCCAGAAGACCCAAGAAGGACAAATTTCACTGTCATGTCAGGGACATCCATGGCTTGTCCCCATGTTAGTGGAATTGCTGCACTCATCCGCTCAGCTCACCCCAGATGGAGTCCTGCAGCTGTTAAATCTGCAATAATGACTACTGCAGATGTAACTGACCATTCAGGACATCCAATTATGGATGGAGATAAACCGGCAGGAGTTTTCGCCATTGGAGCTGGACATGTAAACCCAGAAAGAGCCCTGGGTCCAGGACTCATATATGATATCAGGCCAGATGATTATGTCACTCATCTATGCACACTTAGATACACAAGATCAGACATTTTTGCCATCACACACAGGAATGTTAGTTGCAATGATTTATTGCAGATGAACAGGGGCTTCAGCCTCAATTATCCTTCCATCTCCATTATCTTCAAGCACGGAACAACAAGCAAGATGATAAAGAGACAAGTAACGAATGTTGGAAGTCCTAATTCCATCTACTCGGTGGAAGTTTCAGCGCCTGAAGGAGTCAAAGTGAGAGTAAGACCTCAAAGGCTAGTTTTCAAGCACATAAATCAAAGTTTGAGCTACAAAGTATGGTTCATATCAAGAAATAAAGCACGAAGAGGAGAGGTAGACTTCGCACAAGGGCATTTGACATGGGTGCACTCTGAACATGGACTTTACAGGGTCAGAAGCCCCATCTCAGTGACCTGGAAGTGACATGGGCGGTGCCGGTTTTGTGAACCACGATATCTTCCTTTTCTTGCTAGTAGATTGCCTCACAGGATTATGATCATTTGAGAGTTGGTGGAGTTTGCATTAATGGAGAAAGTTATCTTTTATAAGTTGCAGTGACCTGGAAGCGTTTGGTGAACTGCAGTAGTTTGCTTTTACTTGTTTTTAGTATTGCCTCAGAGGATCATGATCACTGAGAATTGGTGGAGTTTCCATTGATAAAGAAAGTTAATCTTTTTTAAGTTGAAGTTTAATGTACAATTGAACTCTGAGTGCATTTTTTCCCAGTTAATAAAGTTTTACTACCCTTCATTCTTGAGCAAAAACACACACATGAAGCAGATTATCCATGATAAACAGGCTTGGAGGCTACGAATATGTGCCATCAGATTTCTATTTTGAAGGGGAATGATTTGCATAGAGATGCGAGGAAGTAAACAACGTTAAAGAAGATACATATCCATGGCTAATCAATCACTGAATTGCACCCCACAATTAAGAACTTTACCTTAATGAACATCCATCCATCTTATCTCAAATCGGAATTTCAAACCGTAGATTTTACACATGAGAGGCACAGGTTCCGAAACCCTAGCCATCTCACTTACACATATGAAGTAATGCAAGGAAGTGGAAGCGTGCACCACTACAGAACTGCAAAATTTGTTAAAGAGAGGCAGAATGTGATGCTGCAGACAACCCAACTGAGCATCAACAAATGTCTTCAAGTTTTGCTTTTGAGCTATTTAGAAAACAGTAAGAGGACAGATGAACGAAAGAAGGGAATGGAAAGGGTACGCATTGCCTCATTTCTTGACGAATTGTAGGCCATTTGCATTGGCATATCTCTCCATGAATCTCATGAACCGGTCCCACTCTCTAGGAGTCCGCATGATATATTTGGCCTCAATTTTTGCTGGCTTGCCATTGACGAATTTGGCATTAACATCAACTGATTGAAGAACCCCTTCCTCATCAATCATGTAAAAACCAGTGATATCACCAACTTCAGCAGATGAGTCAAAAACTGAAGGTTCATCGAAGGTGAATATCGCCATGCCATTCGTACCATCTCTCGACTTAGTAAGCTTCACATCTGGCACAGTCTGTTCATCCGCTCCTTGAACAAACTGAATTGATGGTTTCACCATCATAGTAACAAGTCCAGAGGCCTGCAACTTTCGCCTGATCAAGGGCGACCGCAGGCGAGGCAAGTACAAAGATTGGCCATGGAATAGGGAGAAGGAACTCTTATTCACAGCCCAAGATCCCGAGCCTGCAAAAAACAGGCTAGACTTGGAGATTAGAGGTTTCGCAAATACACTAGCAAACTGAAATACGGTGACATAGTCTCAATTAACGCGCAAGCTGACTCGAGGATACCCTTACCTTACCGTTTTGGATTCGGAAAACCACGAAGTTAGCTCTACCATATTGCACAATTCTAACAAAGAATCTAACAAAGAAGATGGGTGAATTCAAGCAGTTCTGCTAGAGAAAAGTAACCAGGTACCTGAGAAAGAACGGGGTTGGTGCTGCAAGTGCTGCGCCACAGGAGAGGCTGATGCAAGAGACTGCAGAGCTGCCATTGCAGTGTGAGTAATGAAGTTATAGACTCTTCAGAGACAGAGAGAGAGAGTAATAAAGAGACCTCAGAACAGTGCTTGCTGTATGGGTATGGTGTTATGAGGGGAGAGATGGTGTGTAACGATGACAGCCATTCACATTCTTAGCACCAAAACCACAAGGACTGGTCGCTAACACATGTTAAGATTTTCCTGCCGTAGTCCTGGCTTGAGCCTGCCTATGCAGAGTTGGAAAAATCTCTGCTTCTAATGGGCCTAATACTACTTGATGGGCCTACTTGCTTTGGATCGGTGGATCGTGCCATGCAAGTCAGTCCAAAATCATGGGCTTGCTTGAGGTGTAAAAATCACTCAATCTACTTACTCGCATTCCCACCTCTTGCAGTATATAATATTGCCCGCAAGCACCCTTTGTGTTCTCTAGAGTTGTTTGGCACCGATTTAAAAAGTGTTTTTTAATTATTATTATTTTGTTTTAAATTAATTTTTTGGTGTTTTTAGATCATTTTCATGTGTTGATATTAAAAATTATTTAAAAAAATATCATTTTAATATATTTTTAAATGAAAAACACTTAACAACGCTACCACATTTTAGCCCAAATATCTCATTGTTTGGCATTGTGTTTCAAAAAAAAAATTGAAAAACAAATTGATATTTTTATATTATTTTCAAGTATTGATATCAAATTTTTTTAAAAAAAAATAAAAAAACTATTATTTTAATATATTTCTAAACGAAAAATAGATTCAAAAACAATCTAACCACTCTGTTTTGCACCGTACTTCCATGCAAAAAAAACCTGCGCATCATAATTGGCTTATGGTTTCTCATGCCATAGAATTGGCAAATGCCACACCTAGCATCATCCACCTCAAGCTTGTAGCACATGGGCGGGCAGCCACCCCCTCTCTCACCCTTCTATTGCTCTCTTTTAAATTCCAATTATTTAGAATTGGACAATTTAAATTTCAAATATAAGTTAAAAAATATTAATAGTCTTCTCGTAAAATTTTATATCAATCTAATAGTCAGATTAAAAAATATTGTAAAACTATTCATTATTTAAAAAAAATATTATTTAGCCAAAATAGAACTGGCATAACGAAACAGGAACATTCCGATTGGGATTTAGAAGGAATTTTCAAAACAAGCTAAAATTTTGAACGAGATAAAATTTATTTGAGTTTATTCTATTATTTAAATTAAAACAAAATATACCGGCTATTCCAGACAGAACATAACGGAATTGACAACCGAATTTCCTCTCACTACTACATGCATGATGTATTGTATTCCTTGAAGGGTCATGAAAGGGCTGGCTGGCTACCCTTTTGCCATGGCATAAATCAATGTGGAACACCTCATGCCCTTCACCTCCACCCCATGAACTCTCCGAATCATCACTGTGCTATCATTTTTCAATCCATACATGTCTGTATCTGTTTTCATTTATTTATGTAAATAAATATGAGCAACGCTCGCCCTTCTGCCCCTTTCTCTCTAATAATAGGAAGCAGGAAACAGAGTAAGCTCCCTGGGAAGCTGCTGCTCCACATGGCTCCCATTTTCTTAATTCATTTCAACAAATACAGATTAAAAAAATAAAAGCATTACTGCTACAATGTCACCAATCCTCTGCTCCCACTTTATAAAAAAAAAAAAAATTAAAATTACCTCCACATGTGTGCATGTGAAATTTGACATAACTCTCCACTCTCTCCTCCAATTGTCATTAAAAAAAACCAATCTTGAAAAGAACTGGCTGTTGGTGGGATAGTGTGGATCACTTCCTTGCATTTTATCTATTTAACTATCTCCTCTTGACATTTTTCGCCTCCATATTCCAGAGCACACACTCGATAGAAGCTAATTATACACTGAATAACATGGATTATAGAATTTGAATTCAAGTTTTGAGTTAAACCCGAGTAGAAAAGATTGATAATCTATATTTAACAAGAAATCTGATCGAGTCTAAAAATTTTGTATCCACTTGAATCAGCATCTACCTTGGTGGTAGTGGACTTGTTTGTGTGATGGGTTTACCACATAACATGGAAAGATTCTTTCTTACTCAATCATAACTAGTAACTAACCCACTAAGGGTGTGATTAGAGCCAATTAATTGATTGATTAATCCATGAACTGTGATGTTGATCTGAAGTCTTCAGAATAATAATTGAGCCAGGCAGGGTGATCATCAGAGTTGGTTTCGATTTCTTTTAATGAATTATTTGGAGAGAGAGCAGCATAATTTAGTAGACACCATGTGGGTTTTTATTGGCAAAATAGTGGTCACATGCACACCAATATCATGATTCCTACATTCTTGTCAATACTTAGAAGTTACCCTACTATACTACTAAATCTAAGAATCAATCATAGTTGGTGTGAGCTAGGTTTTGGTCAGCCGGGTCTCTCGACCAGATCTCGGGTTAATCCGTCGAGTCGAGTCGTTACGGGTTTAATAACAATGGTGAAAAAACTAGTTGTGGAGCTAGAAGATTTCAACCCCTGAAAAAAATGATGGCCTGCCACTTCAAGCTGTTGGCTATTACTACAACAGAAGTAGAAGAATGTGCTTATATACAATTAGAGTAAGAATAAAAAAACACATTCTCTAGCCATGTTTAATGTCGGAGAAGCTTCCAATGAGTCCAAAAGCTTCCCTGTCATTGCTTGCTGATTAACAGCTGTTGCGGAACCCAAGACCTCACGAGCTCCCTTTATGATTATTATACTAATCACCATTTCTTTGTTACTTATATACCTACTCTTATGCAAAGTGATCTCCTCTCCATTTCTTCCCACAAAAGCTCTCTGCCTCTCTCTGAGGCGCTCCAACTTTCATCAACTGTTGTCACTGAAATGGTGGAGAACTGATAGAATGCCTACAAAGCCAATGGAAAAGAGCAATTTGCAGTTGGGAGTCCTGGTTCTGCTGTTCTACTGTTGCTTCGGGATCGGTTCTGCTGTGGTGGTTGAGAAAAAGGTGTTGGGTGATCAAGTGTCAGCTTTGCTATCTCTGAAAGCTGGTCTTCTAGATCCGTTGAATAGTCTTCGAGATTGGAAATTGTCCAATAGTTCAGCTCATTGTAACTGGGCTGGGGTTCGGTGCAACTTGAATGGAGCTGTTGAAAAGCTTGATCTCTCCCACATGAATCTCAGCGGGCATGTATCCGATGACATCCAAAGACTGGAGAGTTTGACTTCTCTAAACTTGTGCTGCAATGGGTTCTCTTCATCGTTGACGAAAGCTATATCCAATCTCACTTCACTGAAAGACATTGATGTGAGCCAGAACTTATTTATTGGTAGCTTTCCTGCTGGTCTCGGAAGAGCAGCTGGTCTGACTTTGCTAAATGCCTCGAGCAATAATTTCTCTGGAGTTATTCCCGAGGATCTTGGCAATGCGACTTCACTAGAGACTCTTGATCTCAGAGGGAGTTTCTTTGAAGGTTCCATTCCAAAATCTTTCAGGAACTTGCAAAAGCTGAGGTTTCTTGGCCTTTCCGGGAATAGTCTCACTGGCCAATTACCAGCAGAGCTGGGGCTGCTTTCATCACTGGAGAAAATAATTATAGGATACAATGAGTTTGAAGGTGGAATTCCAGCAGAGTTTGGAAATCTCACTAATCTGAAGTATCTTGATTTGGCAGTTGGCAATCTTAGTGGTGAGATTCCAGCTGAATTGGGGAGACTCAAGGCACTTGAGACTGTATTCCTGTATCAGAATAATCTTGAAGGCGAGCTTCCAGCCGCGATTGGGAACATCACTTCACTGCAACTTTTAGACCTCTCTGACAATAATTTATCAGGAGAAATTCCTGCTGAGATTGTGAATTTGAAAAATCTGCAGCTCTTAAATCTGATGTCCAACAAGCTGTCAGGTTCAGTTCCTGCTGGAGTTGGAGGGTTGACTCAGTTAGCGGTGCTTGAGCTGTGGAGCAATTCACTGTCTGGTCCACTCCCAAGAGATCTCGGCAAGAATTCACCATTGCAATGGTTGGACGTATCATCCAATTCATTATCTGGAGAGATTCCAGCAAGCTTGTGTAATGGTGGTAATCTCACCAAGCTCATTCTCTTCAACAATTCCTTCTCAGGTCCGATTCCTGAATCTTTATCATCATGTTTCTCTCTTGTTCGTGTACGCATGCAAAACAATTTTATTTCTGGGGCAATTCCAGTTGGACTTGGCAAATTAGGGAAGCTTCAGAGGTTAGAGTTAGCAAATAATAGCCTCACTGGTAAAATCCCAATTGATCTAGCCCTTTCTTCATCACTTTCCTTCATCGATGTCTCACGAAACCGACTACAATCCTCTCTTCCTTCCACAGTTCTTTCTATTCAAAATCTACAAACCTTCATGGCCTCAAACAATAACTTCGAAGGTGAAATCCCTGACCAATTCCAGGACCGTCCTTCACTTTCTTCGCTTGATCTCTCATCAAACCATTTCTCTGGTTCCATTCCAGCTACCATTGCTTCATGTGAGAAACTTGTAAATTTGAATCTTAAGAACAACCGATTGACTGGAGAAATCCCAAAAGCAGTTGCAACGATGCCTGCGCTGGCCGTTCTTGATCTATCAAACAACTCTTTAACTGGTCGATTACCTGAGAATTTTGGCTCCTCCCCTGCCTTAGAGATGCTGAATGTCTCGCATAACAAGCTAGAAGGTCCTGTTCCAGCAAATGGCGTGCTTAGAACCATCAATCCGGCTGATCTCGTCGGGAATGTGGGTCTCTGTGGCGGTGTCCTTCCTCCATGTAGCCACAGTTTGCAAAATGCGTCGGAGCAAGGAAATGTGCATACAAAGCGCATAGTTGCCGGATGGCTCATTGGGATTTCATCAGTTTTAGCAGTTGGGATTGCGTTAGTCGGTGCTCGACTTCTCTATAAAAGGTGGTATTCAAACGGAAGCTGCTTCGAAAAAAGTTACGAAATGGGCAGTGGAGAGTGGCCATGGAGATTGATGGCTTACCAGAGGCTTGGTTTCACTAGTTCTGACATTCTAGCTTGCGTAAAGGAGTCAAACGTGATTGGAATGGGAGCAACTGGGACTGTTTACAAAGCTGAGATGCCCAATTCAAACACGGTCGTTGCAGTAAAGAAGCTATGGAGATCAGGAACAGACATCGAAACAGGAAGCAGCAGTGATTTTGTCGGAGAGGTGAACCTCTTGGGGAAGCTAAGGCATCGAAATGTTGTTCGGTTACTAGGCTTTCTTCATAATGATTCCGACATGATGATTATATATGAATATATGCACAATGGCAGCCTCGGAGAAGTCCTGCATGGCAAACAAGCAGGGAGGTTGCTTGTAGACTGGGTATCGCGATATAATATCGCGCTTGGAGTTGCACAAGGCCTCGCTTATCTTCATCATGACTGTCGCCCACCAGTTATTCATCGGGATATCAAGTCCAATAACATACTTCTCGATACAGATCTTGAAGCAAGGATCGCTGATTTCGGGTTGGCAAGAATGATGATTAGGAAGAACGAGACAGTTTCCATGGTGGCAGGATCGTACGGATACATTGCCCCTGGTAAGTTACAAGTTGTTCTGTTACAAATGCAGAGAAATGTTCTCTTATACTCTCCCTAGAATTATATAAACAATGCATTTTTCTTCAAGATGTTCTCTGTAAAAAACAACGTTCTTACACCATCCCCTTGCAGAATATGGATACACCTTGAAAGTTGATGAAAGGATTGACATTTACAGCTATGGAGTGGTTTTATTAGAGCTTCTTACAGGAAAGCGGCCCTTGGATTCTGAGTTTGGGGAATCTGTCGACATCGCTGAGTGGATACGGAGAAAGATTAGAGACAACAGATCTTTAGAAGAAGCATTAGACCAGAACGTAGGAAATTGCAAGTACGTCCAAGAAGAGATGCTATTGGTTCTTAGAATAGCACTTCTTTGTACTGCCAAGCTCCCCAAGGACAGACCGTCAATGCGAGATGTGATAACAATGCTCGGAGAGGCTAAACCGAGGAGAAAAAGCAGTAGCAACAGCAGCGGGCATGATAGTAACAAAGATAAGCCAGTCTTTAACACATCACCTGTAAATGGCCTTGTATAGGAACAAAAAATTGAGTTCCCTCGCAGTTTATTTTGTTTCATTATTCTTCTTTTGTATCTAGTCTTTGTTAATGTCTGTACCCAAATTCAAATTATTTGCCCAGGAGTTTAACGGGTATATGAAGTTTGATTCTCACAACCAGTAGAACACGACCATTTTTGTGTTGCACGACAAAGTTTCAGTTAATAAAGCGAAGTGTATCGAGAACATGAGTTTCTGGTTAGTACAAAATGCTCCGAACCCATCATACCATTCCCTTGTAAATGACAAGCAAATAAAAAAGGCTTAAAATTCCGAGGGAGAATTTTTTTTCTCGTCAATCCCAAAAAACAAGAGCTTGTTTTTGGCATTACCTTCAGTTGCAGCATGCAAACAATGCACACCCAGATGCAAAAAAGGGATAATTCTCATCATTCTGTAATCCATTAATCTTTTTGAACTAGTTGTATTTCACATTAGAGCAACTTCAGAAATAAGCTACTGATTCTAAGAGATAATTCGGGAGTGAAATCCCGAGGACCAGATCATAGCAAAGATTAGATATTACAGCAAAGCTTAACCAACTCTTAATTCCACATGATCATGAACACAAAATTATAAATCTGAGTAACTGGCAAAGCATCCCAAATTCTATGAGCAGGACACGTATAAGATTTGAAATGTTCAAGAGCAGAAGGTTCTTCACCTCCATAATGATGAGAAAAAGATTAAGCATTCAGGAATTTACAGGTCAATCAGTGCCATTCAGTGACTATGCATGTATATATTACAGCAGAAGGTAAGGTGCTTGTTGCTTCCAAAACAGTATGGTGGGTATTTTCAGAGGTATAACAAGAATGAACAAATAGTATAATAAGACCATACAGCAACCAAAATCCAACACAAAGCCGTTGAGGACCATTAATTACTTTTTATCAAAATGTTTTCACTATAAAATCTCTGTTTCTTCCTTTGTATATCACTCTTCAATCCAAAGTTTTTCTTCATTACTTATACTTAGGGATAGGTGTGTCCAGATAGGCTTGGTTCCTTGTCTTCCATTCCTTTCTTGCGAGCTTGGAGCTGTATATCAAGAATTGACCACACAAAATTAGTACTTGTGAAGATTATTGTATCGTGTCTAATATAAAAAGTGTAAAGAAAAATGCAACATCTAGAGGCAAATCATAATGTTGATTTTACATTCATTTGCCAAGTCCAGTTGCCTCAGACGTCCTCATGATTCTGAGCCTCTTCACAGAACTAGTAAACATCCTGAATGAATGCAAAACACAAGTTAAAAGCAAGAAGATTATTCATATCACCAACAGGCCATATAAAATGACTCGTTAGAAGCTACAAAAGTGTGTGGCAATGAATTGTTAATGAGGAATGAAGAGGGGGGGAAGGAGAACAGGACAACGGCAGAAGAAATTTTCAAAATAAAATAGTTGAAAGCTTTTTCATCATATCTGCAAATAAGATGTCAGGGCCATCTGGTCACTCTTGGCATATTGGTAGGCATCTGTTGCTTAGGATTCCAGTTTCAGTAAATGGATACATAAAGCTATTATATGCCATGTAAGTATCAATCAATGTCTAATCCTAAAACAGAATAATTTGTTCTCCTCGTAATTCCTTAATTGCAGCAATCAAGTACAAAATAATCATGTTGAGTGAATGATACATACCCCCAAGGAACATCTCCGACAAGCATCCAATCCCCATCCTTGTCCTCATAAGTGAGCACAAACTCAGATGACCCCCCCAGCAATTGTGAGTGTCTTTTTGCATCTATCATATTTTTATGTTCAGGTGTGCTCAATCCTAAGAACACATAATCACCAGCAGTTAGATTATTATATAGTATCTACCTTGAATAAAAGAATTCAATTCCATGAATAGACATACAGCTGACTCAGCTATTTTGGATCTTTTATATGCTGTGTTAAAAAATATTCAATTTCCCTGCCTCAAAAATCAAGTTTGAAATAAAAAAGAATTTTATTGCTTGTTGCTTGTATACACTCAGAAGCTTGTAAGTGTGCATAGACATTTTTCCACATAGAGCAAGCAAAACAGATGAGACACTCCCATATGTTTATTACCAGTCACCAAAATTTATAATGGGAATCTATAATGAGAAAAAATGTATCTAACCAACAAAGCCAGGTTTGCACTTAGCAAAGCATTCATATAAAAGTAACGTTGGGTAATATTTCAAATCAAGATGAGCATCATAATCCCAAATTTCATGAATGACCAATAGCAGTAGTTACTTCCAGCTAACATAGGTTAAAAATAGAATTTGGTCCCATTTAAAGGGTCAAGTCATCATTTACAAGATTCAGGTGAAAGGATGAGAAATACTCACGTGTCATGTTCACAGTTGTGGTGGTTCTTAGGAACATATTTTCCAAGGCTTGAGCTAGTGTCTCATAGCATCCATGAGCATTCAGATCAACCTTTCTACCGATCAGGGTTCCATCCATATTCACCTTGACAAATAGGGAAGTCCTAGCCTTGGTATTGTCAGAATTAATGTTTTTGTTTCCCACCTTCTCTTCCACAGCATTCTTGCGTTTATTCATCGAGCTAAACTCTTCAGTAACCTGTGACTTTGCCTGGTTAACCATGATGTGCATTCTATGAGATCTTATTGGAGGCCACCCAACAACTTGACTGCTTCAAGATTCAAATTGAAATGATGCAGAAACAAAGCCATCAGTAACTGAAAGTAAATTTAGAATATCTATATCTACATCTATATATCTACAAACTCTAAGGATTGAGGCATGAGAGCAAGCAGTCTAGAATTAATGTAGTTATTACCTCTGTTTGACATTTCACATAATATTTAATTTACATGTGGTTTGGAATATATATATAAAAAAAATTATGAGAATATTCACATATGTTTTAAGGATTATACATCACAGAGATAAGAGATCTGGAGGTGTGAAATCAGCCTTCATTTCTTAAAACCATGTATCAGTACCTTAAACTAATGATGAACTTGATGTCACAATCTATAATTCTTTTTTTCAGGGAATTTTTTTGACAATTGAGATTTTGTAGTAAGCTATTTGATTCATTAATTTCACAAATTACATAACCAAAAAAACTGAAACGTAAATCCCAATCTCTCTCATTCATGCCAAAGTGATAGCTAAGAAAAAACAATTGAAATAAAACATAGAAACAGAACCTAATCATGGCAAAACACTAACAGTAATACTCTAGGTACAAGAATCATGGGATCAACAGAACATGCATAAACACCTCAAACTTTCATGGCAAATAAAGCAAGAGGGAAAAGGAAACGAACATAACAAAGCAAAATTCAACATCAAAACCAATCAAATCAACAATAACAAGACCAAAGAAGAAAAAAGGTAAATACTTGACAACAATATATATATATATATAGACATAGATATAGATATAGATATAGATATAGATATATAAGGGTGTTGATTGCTACCTGGCAACACCATTAGAAGCAGCAACAGAATCAGCAGTCCTCTTAGTCCCAGCAGTGGCAATAGCTCTACTCAAGGTAGAAGAAGATGAAGTCGTTGAAGAAGACGAAGAAACAGAGACCTTGGAAGGCAAATCCTTAGCAGTCAATATCCTTGCATATTGTTGACAACCGCGTGGACCAGAACCCTTAAAACAAGCAGCACCGCCAAGACTCAAACCAAGACCCAGTTCAAGTTCACCCTCATCTGGGCTTGACGAGTCCTCAGATGACATCACCACGTTATCCTCCATTGACACCGTCGACATACACACCGACCCACCACTTCCTCCACCAAAAAAACCACCTTGCATCAAAGAAAGGAAAGGGAAAGAAAGAAAGAAAGAGGTTTGCGAAAGGGTAAATTTAGAAGCAAAGAAATTGTAAATATATGAGAAGAGAAACAACAAAATTGATTGCTTGATATTGATATTTGGTTTGGCTTGGTTGGGAAAGAGTAGCAAAGGGGAAAGGTAACATTTTTTTGGTTTAGTTTGGTGGGGTGGGACGAGGAAGGAGAGCTTGATGATGATTGTGGGTCCTCCCTGTCTGCTTCTAGGCCTCCCTCTACCTTTTTTTTATATCATACTTAAATTTAATCGGATTAATTGAATCATATATTTTCTGAACTTAACAAAACTAATATCAACCTTGATTTATTTTATTTTTTCAAAAAAAAACTATCCTAGATCATTGAATTAGTGAGTCGATTTGCTCGGGGCCATACATAAATATAAACAACTATAATGATATATTTGAAAATTCAGGTGGACAAGGAACCGTCTAGAAAAACAAACCTGGTCATTTCCGCGGCCTGTCCCGGTAAAAACAAAACACGACGGTACCAAAAAAAAAGAAAAGGAAAGTTAATAGCTTGTTCGACATCGGTGACACCCCCATCTCAAACACTAGTCCTTTCCATATCCTATACCAACACCACCTGGTTTTTGGCCTGGAATTATGTTTTAAAAATGATTTGGAAAAACATTTTGTTTAATTTTGTTTTTGAATTAAGTTTTTTGTATTTTTGTATCATTTTCATGTCAAAAATATATTTTTTTAATATATTTAAAAAATATATATATTTAAAAAAACAACAAACCTCGGCCAAACAAAAAAAATGTTGCCATCCCTTTTTTTTTAGTTCCTTTAGTCTTGTAATCATCTTCATGCTCTTCCTTTTTAAAATAATTTTAATCTGATAATATTAAAATAAAAATTTAAAATACTTTTTTCAAAAAAAAAGAGAAACATTTACACCATAATAACATACTATCGTACAAAAGCTTTAATATCAGAGGATGAGAAGCGGGGCCCAGTAGTGATGCCCCTCCAAACAACAAGCCGACAAGGGTGGGACCAACATCCCACCGCTCAACAACAAGTCAGAGGTAGGACCACGCAGGACCCGCCCACATTCATGATCAAATCAAATCACACGATCAATCTGTGACCACATAGGACCGTCACATTGGCGACCCATCAACAAAGATTAACCACAAAAGATCTTCGGGCCGGGTTCGAGGGTAGATTTATATCTTTAAAAAATGCGAGAGATGGTTACTCTTAAAAAATGTTTTTTATATTAAAATAATTTTTTGTTTTTATATTTTTTAACATCAATTCAATTTTTTTCAAGTAAAATACGTTTTAAAATGTACAAAAAAACATGAATTACTCCTAATAAATCATGCATCATTAGATTAACCTAGGTCTTTTATTTTTATTCAAAACTATGTTATTTCATATTTGTTTTTCTAAACCATTCGTTTTAACTTACATTTGCTAAGAAATATATATGATGCGTCAACTTATTATATCATCTAGATTTGATCCAATTAATATTAAAAATAATTTGAGATAAAATTCAATTTAGATTTTAAAATTTTTAAGACATTGATTAAAGAGCTATAAAAATAAATAAATGAAATTTTTAAAGCTAATATATATATATAAAAACAAAAACTTAACTCTCACGTGAAATAAACAAAGATCAATGCTTCTAAGAAAAGAAAATAGTAAATAGAAATAAACAAGCTCTGGGGTCCGTGGTTAATAAAAGGGTTTGGAGTCCGAAAAGAGTAATGTCGTTTGGAAGTTTGGCAAGGAGCACTAGCACCTTTCCCGTGCGCCACGTGGACCCTTTCATTACAATTTTTTCCTCTCAAGGACATCGACCCCATAAAGTCTGCCGTCCACCTGGCAGACAAAAGTCTGTTATCTCCTTTCCCTGATGCAGTTCAATTATAAACAAAACATTTTTTTAAAGCTCCACCAGACAGGTCAATTTAATAATCATCAATCTCGATTTAATCATGGGTTACGTTTTAAAATAAAATGAATAAAAAATTATTTTATTAGACCTAGTCACCTCAGCATATCAATTCATCAGCCAATATTTATTTATTTATTTATTTATTTATTTACTTTTTTTCAAATATAAAACGATTCCATTTTAATAATTAATCTTTTCTATGACCTTAATTATAAGTGTGAGAGTGATTGGATCCTTACCAGTGCTATTAAGCTACATGTATTTTTGAAAATTATTAATATTAAATCATGTTTAAACATAGGCTAATTAAATTTTAAACTTAACATTAATAAATATACTAATATTAATGGCTATGTCAACATTTATTGCATTTTGTTTGTTTGGTGGATGGAAACTACTTTTAAGACTGTGATGACTCATCATCTCTAATGTCAATAAAGCATTAGGGTTTGGATGCCTGTGAATCTGATAAATTGTCAAACTCAAGATGAATCAATGACATTTTATTTTAATGAGACTATAGATTGAAAATGTATTTTATCCAGATTGATCAAAGATATTCTATCATGATGAGAGTTATATATTTGGCAAATAGTAGCTAGAGTAATTCATAATGGCAAACATCAGCAAATAGTAGCATGAAATTCACCTCTACTTATAGGTGGTGAAAAAGATTTAAAAAAAAAATAATTCAATTCAGAATGATCTCAATCGTCGGATCAAAGAGACCATTATGAATTATCAAATTTTAACAGTTCAAGATTGTCTAAGTTGTTAACATTAAGACAACATCACTGTATTTACAGTGTCAATTAGCTTGAATAAACCATACCACGGTATAGTCGAATGTCAAGGGATGATTTTTGTGTATGTTTTGTCAAATTTTAGAAAATAAAGGCATTATATACACCAGCAAAGCAGCTCACTAAGTTGTATTTTTGAGTTGGTGTATAAGATAATGAATAGTAGCTAGATGACGTGTCGTCTCATCCTTTTTTACTTTTGAAAATAGCATTATTTATGACTTTTAAGGCTTTGGAAAAAGTTTAATTTGGTCCTTGGTCTTTTAATTTATTTCAATTACATCTTTAATTGACTATGAACTTTCAAATTTATGTAATTTTGTCCTTGTTGAAATTCGATACCAGCTCCTAATTTTAGCATCTTTTTTATTTTGGTTATTGATACAAGATTTATGCAATTTAACCCTTAATTAACCATTTAACCCCCACAATTGATGAAATCAGTTAATTAAGTCTTCACGTTCAACACCTTTTAAAAAATGGTCATTTACTGCAAATGTTTTCAATTTGGCCCCTAATAGACCTAAGCTTTAGTTTTCTTCTAATTTGGCCTTTGATTTTCAATTACTTGACTTGGTAAGAAATAAATTTGATCTTGTAAAATTTTAATCTTCTCAGTTAAGCTTAAAATAGGTTTTAAAACTTATTTTTTCACCAATTAAGGTCCTGATAAAAACAAATTGACTCATTAAAAGTATAATTAAGTTCTTGTACCCAATTAAATCCTTTAATTAGACCCAAGTTAATTCTTAAATATAACTAAACTCTTAATTTGGTAAATGATTAAATTAAATTGACTTATTAAAAATCTAACTATGTCATTAGACTTATTTTTTTACACAAATATGCCAAATAATGATTTTATTTTGACCTCATATTTGCATTGTTTATTGAGTCTTAGGCACAACTAAAGGACGATTGAGCTCTCGACTTTGTCTAAAATTTCCAGTTTAATTTCACCACCACACTAGTCCTTCATTTTTTTGATTGTTTTGATTTTATTTTTAGTGAATTTAAGGAATAACTTAGAAAGGGATCGCGACAAGTACTACAACACAATTTACCTTGGTAAAAATTGACATGATCTTCCTTGTGTGATTGCACTTTTCTCAAAGAATGGGATGAACATTGCACTGGTTGTTAAATGTTTGCGGCATCACAGTGATCATCCTCCTAAATTAGGATCTTTATGATGATGGGCATAAAGAAGAAGAAATTCTTGATTTGTTTCAAAAGAGAGATTAGAGTTGTCACTTAGTATTTTTGTCATTAAAAATTATATGACTTGCTAGAGTTTAGGTAAAGAGACTAGTTGTACAGGAGAGATGCATCACCTCCACTACACTGTACTTATTGTTAATTACGTTATTGATTTTTTTTTCTTAAATCATATTTCTATTTGTTAATTTGTCTTAGATTCAAGAAAAATCCCCCTCGATGATTTTCGTTACCCCATGAGGCTAAATTCTAACATTTGTTTTTTTTAAAAAAAAGGGCAGGTCATTGCCGTTTATATGAACTAGATCAAAGGATTTCTTTCTTTTACCAACAAAAATAGATTTCTTTCTTTTACCAACAAAAATGAAAATTTTGGTAGACCATCCTACACTACCCAACAAAATACATCACATCCATTTATAAAGCTATAGCCACAATTATCCAATGGCGTTTTAAAAATATTTTTATTTAAAAATACATTTTTTAATATACATCAAAACCATAAAAAAAACATAAATTTGATTTTATTTCATGCGAAAAGAACAAGTCATCACCGTCCCAAAACCCAAAACGGAAGGTCTTTTCAAGGATAGTTGAGAAGGATAGTTGCGAGTACACGTGAGATGTGGATACGCCACCAACTAAAAACTAGAATGAATTAAATTCAAAAACTAAACTACAATTTACTAACCAGGTCTTTAACCACGTTTTGCCCCAAAAATTACAAAATTTTAGGACAGTCAGCGTAAATTCTTATGAGCACATGAGATCTAGCTTTATTCATTTGATGCGATTTAAGAAAGAACAGGGACTTGTATGAAACATAAATTTGAAAATCACTACACTCAGCATACCCCACATAGAGGATGCAACTTCTCAGTTCTTCTCTGGATTTTGGGATTCCTGCTGCGGGCATTCGGTGCATGTCTCACAAGCTGGAGATGAGAAGCTCTCTGCGAGACTGATCCGCATGGTTTGCTGCCTTTCTTCGTTAGAAGGGATATGAAGGAGAGCTTCCATTATCAGGATCTCCCAGTCCCGGGAAAGGAAAAATGAAAACCAATTGTCATCTGATAGAGAAAAATGTTATTTGCCTGTTGGCTTAGAAATAGAAGGTATAAGCTACAAATACAAAATACACAGGCAGCCTCGGATGTGTATGTGGAGACTCCAACAAGAAAGGGGTCTGTGACTTTTTTTCTTATTCTAATGAAATATAACAGCTGACAGCCTGCAGTCTTGGCAGCTGGGGTTGGCGTTTAATAATTTTGCCCTCTTCAATTCCTAAAAGCCTCAACTTCTCAAGATAGCTGGATGAGACTCACGAATTTGATTGGTGAAATACAGGAGAGTTTGACCAGTCTTTCGAGTCTTGAGAAATTGAGGCTTTTAGGAATTGAAGACCGCACAAAATTATTAAACGCCAATCCCAGCTGATCCCAGTATGAGCATGGGAGGAGGTGATGAACAGTCCATCCTAAGGTATGCACTCACAAACAGTGGAAGCAGAAGAACCCGTCGACAGGATTTACATTTGGGACCAGTGCAGAGAGTTCTACACAATTAACAGCGAGAAACTAGCAATGATTTACATATCTTCGAAGGGTTCTTATGCAGGTCAAGAGTGAGTGTGGGAGGATAAGCTTGACAGGTGTGAAAAGCTCAAATTACAAGTCAAACATGAAGACTGTAACGGGAAAAAATAGTAGATCACTAATGCACAAACCTCCATTACGAACTGCCTTCAATTGGAATACTCCATTGCCACGTGGTCCAGACACAGGAAATGTGCAAGACACAGACTGCCTCTTGTGAGCTACAGCAAGAGATGCATTGTACCATGGACCTTTGACAATCGGCTCCCCAATAGCATCTTTGACAGCTTGACTATTACTGGCTTTCTCCATGGCCTTGCTGAAAATTTAAAAGTGAGTTAAAAATATGTTGCCAAAATGAGAAATCATACAAGGCAACGATTGACCAAGCAGCAACCAAACATTGCAGGAAAAACTTGAATTTCGGAAGATGGTTAGACAATTTTCTGACCTCCTCCCCAATCATCCTCCTTCCAACCCAACCCTCACCATCCACATAAAAAACCTCCTCTAACTGCCCTTTTCCTTCAATCACGCTAAATATGATTCATGCAATTCTCTAACAATTAGATTGCTGACTGTTTGTTGAGTTTAAATAATCAAAGCGGTCCAGTATTAATGCATCATTAACAGTACTTTTGTGCTAGTTGAGGGGGCAGTAAAACCAGCAGTGGTGTGTTTGTGGTGACATTGGTGATCTCAGCATGGGTGTGGTGTTGACTTAATACATTAAAGCAACTTTGGGTTTCAGTCATGATATAAAGGTTTCCTTCTTAAGCTCTAGGAATACATAAAACCAGAAATAAATGTTGCAGGCTATCCGCTTGACAATTGAAGCAAAGAAACGCTTGATGCACCAGTCCTCAAAATCACAACCTTACACACATGCACGCACACTCCATCCATGATACTAAGAAGAGACAAATCAATGTCTGCTTTCACAGGCAATCTCTAAATGGATATTATGCCTAAGCAAGGTGCATTCTTTACGTTTCTATTCAATCTTTAACAATTGAAGCAAAATAGCTTGAAAATCACATGATTCACCGGTCCCTAAAGTTGCAACCTTTACATATCTATTAATTCTGCCCAGGAAACTGAGAAGAGAAAAACCAATTTGCTTGCATTCGTGGGCGATCCCTAAATGGATATCATGCCTAAATAAACATTAAATCAACAAAATCCTCTTTGACAATCATATTCAAGTAAAAAACTGCCAATAGAGGGGCTCCAAACATCTTACTTCTCCATTTGAACCAATTTTAAGGACCATTGTAATTTCTTAGTTCAAGCAAACATTCATTACCTTCATCTAACAAAGCAACCCCATCAAGGCATCAATTCCCCAAATCCCACAACATAAAAAGAAAAAAGAAATCAACTTTTTTCTGATCAACTCAGTAAAAAATGTTAATTACCTGCTACAGCCATGATAAATAGCAAGATCATCAAGAGCACTCAAGGCCACACCACCTGTAACCGTGACCAACACAAAAGTAGCTGCCTTTCGACCAAACGACTTGCTCTTTCCTTCATCCAAGCGCTTCCCTCCACTAATTATACAAAATTAAATTGAATTAAATTAAAATTTAAAAGACAGACTGGTTTAATAGAAGAGAAACGATGGTTACCTTGAAGTTTGGGAACTTGGGGAGTTCTTGAACAAAGAAATAAATCTTCTTGACAACATCTCTCTGTCTGTCACTGTTAGGGTTTGCACAAGTGTTTGTTTGGGGTCAGAGCTAGTGGATTAGCTGCACCAAGCCGCCATTCACACCGTTTTACTGAGAGACTGCCAGCGAACTCGGAGCTATGGATTTTAATGGACTGGATTAGAACGCGATCGCATATTGAAAGAGAGAAGGGCAAGAATTAAATAGACCCTCAAGCTTCCAGGGTAGTGTCAAGTTTGCACCTAAACTTTTTTTTTTTCTTATCAATTTTACTATCAGTTTTTTTTTAATTTAATTTATTTTAGAGACATAAACGGTTAAATTCTCTATATCATAGCATCATAAAGATGTCATCTTTCATAAAAGAAAAGTAGAATCCGAACAAAATATATAAAGAAATTAAAAATCTTTTAATTAAAATTTTATGAACCAAAAAATAAATTAAAAATGATGATATTGTTATCAATAAAAAAATTATTTGATACCATTATTAAATTTAATTTAACAGGTAAACTTTAATATATCATGATCCGTCGTGTTATCTAATATGAATTTAAAATTAAATTGTATAGAAAATGCTTCAATATAATTTAATCGACTTAATTAATATAAAGTCAACTCAGCTGGCTTCTAAGAGAATAAAATAAACAAGAAAAAATTAAAAAGAAAAAACTGATAAATTCGAATCAACTTATTAACTAGTTGGTATTTAAAATTAAATTATATAAAATTTCTTATAATATGATCCAATCATTTTGACAGAATTAAAAAAAAAACATAAATATCATAAGAAACAAACCTGTAGAATGAAAATGAAAACATATATACATGTGGAAGAGCTCTGCTGCACCTGCGCAGGATATGTGTCGAGCAGATTTCTGTGTCCACCAATCCTATACATGCTCTGTAGCACCAAATATCTTTCCCCACCCTCCCACCTATCACTTGCCTCCATGAAAGCTTTTGCTTGATGAGGAGCCATGCTCGAGCTCGATGAAGTTCTGTAGCAGTGTGACATGGACAGAAAGGAATGAGAGCCACTGAGGTAGAGTCTGCAATGGGGAGATCTCCCGCCCAATTGTTCTTCTCCTCGGCCCAGTAGGACCTTCTTCTCCCACAGAGCTCCACTGCTAATGTATCGAATATGTTCTCTGGATATCTAATCCTATCAGGCAAATGATTGATTATCTCAGTTCTTGAAGATGCTCTGCTGCGATAATTTCATGATGGGTGCTTGAATCCACATACAAATAACCACGTGCTGCATCATTCCTTGTTCAGGGGAGCCATGAATGTAACAGCCGGGATGAGGGAAGCTAGCATGTCCACTTTTTGATCAGAAAACCCACATCGCAAGATCAGAGGAAGTCGCAGCTAGAGCAAGGCCTCACATGAACGTAAAGTTTCGCACTTTCCAAGTTGCCCCTGTTTGACACTATTATGTCTTCTGCCATTGGAAGGCAAGTCTCTCCAAATATGCCCCATCATTTGTCCCTCCGCCTGGAAAGTAGGGGCCCCGGCATCTATGGTTCGCCGGACAAATCCCCAGCTTTGCACAAGAGCGCTCCATTTTTGAAAAAAACTTGGCACAGAAGATGGCAGACAGACCTCATCAGGATGAAAGAAAACTTGGAGGCCCGTAGTGCTTGATGTGTGCATCGATTTGCTCAAGGCTTGGCGTGGCATGTAGTTGATAATCTAAATTCTTCGAGCAAGCAATATTCAACTCCTCTCGAGAGGCCCAGTAGCCGCAGAAAATTGTGCCAACTGAAACACCTCTCCCAAGCTCGAACTTGTATTATCTAAAATTTCAGAATATGATTCAAGTCGTGGACGATAAGGTTCGCGTTCATCTTTCAGGTCAGCACGAGCACATCACACTTCATCCAAATCTGGTTTGTCTGTGGCGACTAGAAACCCCATGGGCTTATGATCCTCAGGAGGCTGAGGAAGCCAGAAGAAACCAAATCCTCCGCTCTTCTCCTCCCTTCCATCATCTGAACTCCAAACTGAGCCACAAGAACAAAACCCATGAGGAGCCACTCTCGAAATTCTTTCTTTTTTTGTTAAATCCAATCCAAATGAGAAACGAAACATCAGCAATCAAGCTCAGGCTTGATCAAATAGATGCCTATAAGCAAAGTCATTAGAGACTAAAAGATGCTATGAGAATGTTTTAAGAGAAATTTTAAAGTAAATTTCTATAGTTTCGACTTTCGAGTTATTTTTATTTTATAGCAGTTGTCAAATATTATCAACAATATGAAATATTTGTCTCTTTATTAAAAGTATAGTTTTGGAGTATATTTTAATTGTTTTAAAATAAAGAAATAATGTATTTAATTATTATTTCTAGAGAGAAAAAAGAGAAAATAGAGACATGATATGTCTCCTTGTAATTATTATTTTGAAAATAAAAAAATCTATTTGAAACATTCTTTTTTTCAATCATTTTTACAAAAAAAAAAACATTAGACAAATACAGTTATTATACCCATCAATAAATTTGAAAATAGAAAATGGGGACACGGCAATGCACCAAAAGAAAATCAGTAACCGGATGCAGGTGGAGTATTGTACTATGGCGTCCCCGAGGGTGGGGTGCAGCGGTAAGGCCTGGGTTTGCCAAAGGCAATGCCCAGGTTCGAGCCCTGCATATTTAACTCCCCTCGTAAGAGTCTATGACAACCGGGGTTTACCGGGCCCATAAAATGCATTTTCCGGGATGTGGGGTTTCCCCGAATCTAAAAAAAAAAAAAAAAGTATTGTCCTATGGCATAACCGAGAAAATGACTTGTTTCCTTTCTTAGTATCAGGGTTTAAGTTTCATTATGCACGTTTGTTATCCTTGTAATAATTTACTTGTTTATTGAGCTTATAATATATTTAATAAATCCAAAAATTAATTGAGAGGCAAGTAAACTAGTCCGAACATTCGACTATAAAAAAAAAAATCAGTAACCGGACAAAAGATGAGCTTGTTGGTTTCCTACACCCGTTCAGAACGACATGCACTGTCTATGCGCCACGTGTACGGCTAGAAGCAAAAGAACAGGCCAAATTGGACTGCAATGACCATTACAAAAACATGTGTCGAATTAAACTCCAAGGCACTGAGGGGATAATTAAAAAAAAAAAAACCAAATAGGCTTGGTACTGTTACATTGGGGCCGGGATTATGATTATATCGTTTACATTCATGTCATGTTTTTATCATGTTATTAGATTTAAACTACTAATTTCTGTATGATTTTAATAAAATAAATTTGGAATTGATAGTTACTTATTGAATAACTTATTATAATAAACTAACACTACTGATATCGATTGTAGAAAGCAATTAAGAAAAAACAATTTAATAATTTAAGGACGAATAATTGATTTGCTCCAATCAAAAGGGCTTTTATAGCTTTCTGATCAAATGAGCTAGACCTTAGATTGATTGATAAGAGTGATGTATGAGTAAGAAAGAATACCAAAAATAAAACATGTGGTGGAAGCATCCACAGAGGCATCTGCCCCCTAATTTTCAAGTTGAAGGATGAGAACTTTCCATGTGTCCCCCTGCCCACCTCCTCCTCTATAATTAATGAAGGCGCCTTTTCAACTTTGTACACGGAAAACAAGTTGAACCTTTCCATCTCACTGCATCGAAGATTTCTCCGCCACAGATAATTTATCATCTCGAACACCTTCTCCCTCTTTCCTTATTGTGCTTTGAATGCAGGTTGTTGTCTGAGCTCTAAACGGTGCCGTTCATCTGGGCTAGCTACCTTCTCTCTCTCTGACTGATCTCATTGGAGGTTCTGTTCTGGTTCAAGGGACTGTTGCGTGATTGCATCTCAAAAGGGTACGCTGTTTTCCGATTTTGATTTGCTTAAAGATGTAGTCTGGCTTGAGACAGCAGTTTTTGTTAGGTTTTGTCTTCTGGGGGCTGGACATTTTAGCATGGCTAGCTTACTAGCTTAATCAGGCCTCTGGCTTTGGTTCTGAGCCTTTGAAATCTTATCTTCCATATGAGTTTTGTTTTTTTCTTGATTTATTCAGAGAGTTTTACACCCTGGTTTTTAACAGCTAATTAAAGGGCTACGATCGAGTCACAAGTAACTAACCATGTTGCTGAGGAGCTCTTCGACACCCGTTCTTGGATCCTTGCTCTCATCTTTCTCTGACAGCCCTAACAACAGCACCAGCAATCACCACCATGATATTAACACCACATTCAAGCACAGCCCAGTGAACCACCAAAGCATAAACAAGCTTCCATATCACCAAACTGTCTGCTTCAATATCAGCACCATCTCTTGCAACTCCTCTCCCATCTCTCCTTCCATTTCTGAAGGTTTTCGTCGTGCTCAGTCTGATGGGAACCTTCAGGGGCTACTAGACTATTCTTCTAACAGCAACGATGAACAATGCTACAATTCGAACCAAACCAGGAAAGTTTCCGGGAGATCAAAGTGCTTGATGTTAGAAACCATACCGTCATTTTCTTTTAATAATTTGCGAGGTTGCTACGAAGATGACGATGAGGAATATGAAGATCAGAGTTACGCCCAAGATGAGGAAGAGAGAGCAGGATTAGAAGACGAAGTGGAAACGGAAAAGGGCCACTTTGGTTTAAGTAATAAGATGGAGAACATGGTTTTGGCTGAGGAGGTGAGAGTCATGGATAGGATTTGGAACGTGAATTTCGAAGAGAAAAGAGAGCGGATTAGCGAAGAGATGCACCTTGCAAGAGGGCCTGGCATTGATTGTGGTGGTAATGGAAATGGTGGTTGGGGAGGTTTTGGTGGCAGGAGTGGAGGTGGTAGTGGTGGTGAGTTCGATTCAGGAGGTGGAGATGGTGGAGACATGCATGGCACGGAGGAGTATTATAAGAGGATGGTGCATGAAAATCCTGGCAACCCTTTGGTTTTGAGAAACTATGCTCAATTTTTGTATCAGGTGAATCCTGTTTCCTTTACTTCAATCAATTAGTCTCTCTCTTTCTCTAATTAATGTTGCTAAGAACACATCCCTCGCATGGAAATTCTTAATTTTTACTTGCTCGATCAAAACTGGTGCTAAAACCATGCACAAATATTTCGCAGACAAAGAGAGACCTTCAGGGAGCCGAGGAGTTTTACTCCAGAGCTATCTTAGCAGATCCTAAGGATGGTGAAATACTGTCACAATATGGGAGGTTAGTATGGGAATCGCATCAAGACCATGATAGAGCTTTGAGCTACTTTGAGCGTGGAGTTCAGGCTTCTCCAGAAGATTGGTAAGAAAAGCATAGCATTATATATGTCCTAGAATCAGATTATTATGATCTTCAAGGCGCTTCAGCTTAACAAAATCTCAATCTTTGTTTACAGCCATGTTCATGCAGCATATGCTAGTTTCCTGTGGGAAACAGAGGATGGTGATGGTGTCGACGGTGACGTGCCGCCGAAAGATTTCGATGCCAAGCCACCACATTTCCTTGAAGGAGCAGTGGCGTTTGCCAGAGGTTAAGCTGTTAACTGACGGCATTGCGGTCATGGAGAAGAGAAAAGGAAGCTACAAAAGACGAGAATCCATGGCGAAAAGCAGCAGCTATGTAAACTGTATCGTAATCAACATCATCATGTCTATCAACAAATGCCTTCCATTCCAATACTAGAATTGCTTAACATTAAAAAGCTTTCAACCGTGGTAAATGACAGCAGTTAGTAGACACTAGCTTTGTACCGCGCCCCGCCGCAGGGCAGGGAGATTATTTTTTTTAATAAAATAAATAAATATGCATCCTCTTCCTGTGTATTTTTTAATATAAAAATATTTCCAATTACAAATCAAAATATTTAAACATATTTTTATTTAATTAAATTGATATTTGATTAGAAAATAACTTTAATTAAGATATTTAAACTTGTAATATTGATTATTTTGGGTACTATGTTTCTGAAAATATTATTTTTTATTTAGTTTAACATATTTTTCATATCTTAATTATACCACAATAAATCGTTTTTTATATAAACATATTTTTAAAAAGAAAAAACTGTGATAGACATGCGGGATCGAAATAACAAAGATTAAAATAATAAAAAGTAAAATTAAATTGTTTTTCTTTCTAAATTAAGGAGCGAAAAAACATTAAATAAAAAAACAAATAATAGCTTGAATACTTACTAATCAACCGGAAAAGATATATGAGTTAATATATGTTTTAAAGTCAAAAATATCATAAAAAAGGGGAATTCTTTAATTATCCATAATTTTACATATGGAATTGAATTCATTATAGGATTTATTATATCCATTTAATAATTATATAATTTAATAATGTCATGCCGCCTCCTCAGACTCGAACCAAGATGCTCTAGCACTGCTTGTCTATCGATTTCAACATGGCGGCTTGCTCAAAATTATAATAGCCCTTTTTTATTTAATCAGTAAGCTTGAAGGAGTAAATTCAATGTAATTTTATTTTAAAACATTCAAATTAATAAAAATAATGATTTTTTATTGTTTTAATCGATGCAACTAGACTTGATTAAGTTAAATGATTTGTTTTATCATTTTTTTTTTAAATAAATATATATAAAAAAAGAAAGCCGAAATATCAAATAAGCCTTTTAGCCTTGGCGTCTAGGCCTATCTTTATTTGTCCACAATCAAGGGTTGTTGCTGCATAAAGGGTTTAATATTTTTTAGATAAAAAAAAATCAATTTACTTTTAAACCTAAATATTTTTTTTAATAAAAAAAACACCCTAAAAACTAGCCTCAAAATACTCAAAAAATAGCTTTAAGACCTGAAATTCTCCGTGTGAGATTGATGATTTTATAGTTAGTAATCGACAATTACTTTTTCTCTCTACACCAAAATCCAACATCTCTTTCCTCTAAAAAAAACTGAGAAAAAAAGGTTTAAACCATCCAATAACAAAAAAAAAAAAAGATTAAAATAAACTTTCAGAACAAAATTCAAAACCATCCATCTATTTTCAATTTAGTTCTTTTATCTTTCAATTCATCCTCTCCAAAAAGAAATATTACACACACAATTAGATGTTAATTTGAGCTCAAAATAGCCAATTTCTAAAATAATAATAACTCAAATATCAAAATGAATTTTTGTTTTACTATACAGTAGTTTCTCGCTTACTTTCTTTTCTTAATGCAATTTTCATACAGTATTCTGCTCAAACCATAACCAGACCTTGCAGTTGGACACGGGTTTAATTTTATCAAACAGATAAGCATGTTTACGAGCACTAGTTTGCTTGAAAGAAGGAAAGATGAGCTAGGCTGCTGGGAGGGGTGGGGGGCTAATTTGGGCTCTGCAGGAGAAGATACTATAAAGCAAGGACAAACAATCCCACAAAGAAAAGCGTTCTTTTTAAAAAAAATTGCTCTTCTAAACCTTAAAAATCAGTCAAAGGAAAATATTCAACAAGGAATCAACAACTCAAAAAACCTGTATAACCTTCAGATCAAAAAACCCAGGTCCAGGCAGAGTGATTCATCCTTTCAAGCTTCATTCATTGCTAACCTTCATCCTATCGGAAAGCACCCTGATAGAAACCATTGCCTCTTGCTCTGTTGTAGTCACCACCATCTTGATTGCCTCCCCTGCTCAAACCACGGGCACCAAAACGCCCCCTTGGAGCATCTCTTTGGTAACCTCTCCCTCTCCCTCCTGCACAGAGCACAAATCAAGCAATTTTTTACAGGGCTACAATAATGCAAAGGTCAAAAGCATTGGCTGCCCTAAGCATACTACCAAAACACAAGGATATGGCATATGATCGCAGTAATATTACTTTCGAAAAGCAACATGGAATAATCCAAGTCCTATAACAGGCACAAGAACAAACACAGCTGCTGCCACCTCGGCCATTGAGGTCATAGCGCACTTATTACAGAAAACTTCACAATAACCACAAATAAACATTCATTGTGGTATCAACTCTATCACAGCTGTCACTGCTTAAAAAAAAACAATCATCAATCAGATATCACAGCATACCTTTGTCCTATTATTGTATGGATTTCATCTCAATACAGAAAAGACTTCTCCGCTTAACAATTACAGCTAAAAAAAACAAGAGAAAAAATGGTAGTGCATAAATTAAGAAAGATCACTAAAAAATCCAGACATGGAGAACAATATCACCAGAGCACAGTAAGTCATGTTATAAGGATGAGCTTTCAAGGTAGAATCACATGTTTGACCTTTGTCTACTCCAAAGCTTTCCTCTGTAGCCTCAACTCCAGTTTCTGTTGCATATGATGCAGATTCTGGCTTCTGTGCAGTGGGTGTTGGCATATGATTCCAATCAGAAGTTGTAGGGGCACTTTTGTTAATAGGCAACTGCGTGGAAAATGATGAAGAAGACAGCCCCTTGGAAACTCGTAGCTATCACATGTCAACCATCAGAAAAAATACAGATTAAAAGTTACTATCAATGTTCCAGCGAAAATTAGTTCACAGCAAGAGATACCACAGGGAAAAACATGAAAAATAAAACAACTCTGTTCCTGTAATATTTTATGCAAATACTTTCCCTCACCCCCTTCTCTTTTGTATGTACATTTTTTTTTTTGGTTTAAATTGACTATATATGTGAAAAATTTATCACCTTGATCCTTCACAACTTTTATGCCTAGCTTTGTATATTAAGGCATCAACAAGGTGGCCTTCGTCAGAATTGATTGTACTGAAATTAAAATAACCACTTCTAAATCATTTTAGATATGCCTTGTATGGCTCAAAAAAGCTCAGAGATGCAGTGGTGCATGCAAAACAAAACAAAACAAGAAACAAACACAAGCCAAGAATAGATGCCTACTATTGAAGCATAAGTTTTCTTTTGAGGCTCTTCAATTGGTTCCTCTGGAGCAGCAGTTGGAAAATCTTGTCCAGCATTTACAGCACTTTGAAACGAAGCAGCTATTTCCACTACAGGAGTTTCATTTACTACAATTTCAGTCTCAAAGTCTTGTTGCTCTGGGAGACTGTACTCGTCAACTGGATCATCATCTATGCAAACTGAGTTCACATATTCTCTAGCTTCTTCCTCCAAAACATGGTCAGAAACTGGCAAAACTCACAGATTAGACCCAATAGTATGAGGCGGTATGTTGTAATATCAAATGACCCTCAGAAATTAGAAACCGAGAGGTTAAAAGTTTATTGTTTTTTAAATTAACAAACAAGTGTGCACACATACAATCTTGATTATTTTTTTTCAGTTAAACCGTTAGATCCAAACTTATACCCTTTCAAAGCTCAAACCAAAGCCCAAGGACAAGCAGACAAAGAAAAGAAAAAAAGAAACTTTTACTTCATCATACTATTATATAACCACACTACTTGATTCACAATTAAATTAATACTTCACTGTACACATCATCATCCTATTACCTGGAGGCTCCGGAGGAGAGAGAGAAGAATCTAATTGTGTATCAAAAGTCTCATCAGATGATACAGTCGCGGGATGCTGCATGTACATATTTTCAGATGGCCTGGGTGCTAGATTTTGTTGGTGAACAACTCCATCATCAACAAAATGAAAGATATCATTGAGAACAAAGTAACCTTTCTCCTGTGGGGCCAGGAAAAAGGTCTGAACAAATTTCCTTCTATTAACAAAATCCTTGGTCTTAACAGAACCAGTCACCATCACCAGAACACCTCCATTCCATGACTCGAGCGAATTGATAGTCTTGATTTCAATAGCAGAAAAATTTAAAGACATGACAAGCGCATGAATTTGCTGGAGAGAAACAAAGAAAAAACAATACAATGAATAATCGCAGGAAGACAACACAATAATTGGTAAGAAAATTTTCCAGGCATAATAAAAAATTACCCGTATTCATTTTCAACACTGGTCATCCTACAAACAACATCTCCCTCGACAACAATTCACGATAATATATATGTTTATTTCCATTTAATTTAGCATTAAACAGTTAAAAAAACAATTTGCCCGACAACCTGAATAACAACTTAAGAAATAGACAAAAAGCCAACGAATGCATCCATTGAAAGCAAAAAACGATGAAAAATCTAAGAAAATAAAAAAGTAGCCACCCATTAGACTGATGCAAGTGAGTTACTGAGAACCCACCAAGGCAACAACTATTAAATATAAAAAGTAAAGAATACACCCCATGGAAAGCTAAATGCACGTCTACCCAAATCAAACCAGGTTCTACAAACAAGAAAAGAGCGAGCTTTTTAGTGACAGCTCATGTCCTTCGAAAAAAATAACAGACCATGAGAATTCAAATCATCAAAAAAAGAAAAGCGGTACCGGCATTGTGTTAGCAGAATCGGTACAATGGGCATCGATAAAAATGATGGTGCTGCCATCCGTATAGAAATGATGCACGAGATCTGGATGCTGTTGAAGTACCTGATAATACTGCCCAACAAAGTACGAACCAACCTAAAGAACCACACACAAGAAACTATCCATCAAAATCAAGAGAAGATAGGGTTTTAAGGATTAAATTCTTGCATGAAGATTTGTGGAGCCGTACGTACCTGAACTGCTTTTACGGTTACCGGCGGTGGATATGGACTCGACATTTATATACTGAGTGAGATTTGGAGGATTAGGGTTTATGATTGATGGTGGTTGGAAGAAGAAGTGAGTGAGAGAGAGAGGATTTTAATTAGGGTTTGAGATAAAAATGTTTCTGATTTTGATTCAAGAAGATTAAGACCAGTTTTGTATACAGAAAATAAATAATTAACAAACAAGGATATTGAAAATATAGATCTGTGGAGAGAGAGATAGTATGACCGCGGGAAATCTACTTCGAGCCGTCCCGACCGTTCCTATGTTTGTAGATTAAAATTATGTGTCTTTTGAGACAATGTTTTAACGGGAGTAAAATATATTATTTTTTAAAACAGTTTTAATATATTTATATTAAAATGAAAAACAAAAAACAAATATATGTTTTTTTAAAATAAGATTCATCGTTGTTCTAAACAACTCATAGTGGTTTTGTTTGGATTTATGTGCGAAAGTAATTTTTAAAATATTTTTATTATTATTTTCAATTAGTATTTTTAAATGTTTTTTTATAATTTTAATACTTTTTTGCAAATACACAAAACATGTTGAAAATATTATTTCAATTGAAAAACACTCAATCCGTATGTATTGATTACTGTTGATCGTGCTTGTATTTTTATTTGGTTTTTTTCTATGATTTTGGGAAATACAAAATGAATTTAACACTTTATTTATTAACAGACGACTGTTATATTTTTAAGTAAATTTGTTTGTCATGAGAGGTTAATTTTATTGATTTACATCGTGTAGAGTATACTTGTAAATCGGTGGCAATTGTATTTAAAATTTTATTTGTTTTTTTCTACGGCTCGACATTATAAAATTGAAATCAAAACCTAATTAAAATTGCTTTTAAAAATACTTTTTATTTAGAAATATATCAAAATAATTTTTTTTATTTTTAAAAAATTATTTTTAATATAAACATATAAAAATAATCTAAAAACAATTTTTTTTTAAAATAAAATATTAAAATTCTTTCAAAAATTCTTTTAAAACCCATTCTCAAACACTCCTAAAACGACAAGTTTATTCAAAATACTTGTTGTAATTCCAGGTACTTTATAGCTTTGCAAGAGTAGGTTTCGAAATTTTAAAAATCGGGATCATCTGGGCCGGCCTGGCCGACTAAAATCCGCTGCTATCGCAGCCACTATCAGCTGAACTTGTGGAGTGAACCGAGATCGTAACAAGCAGAATCTACTAAAGAATGGCAAAAGATTTAATCATTCACAGAAGTACAACTGCTACCATTGCACCTACAAGTTTACTTTCTCACCTTCCTCTCCCCTGTGTGTTGTTCCCAAAAAAACCACAAGTTCCGATGGACAAAAGGAAAAGATAAATTACACGCAGGAAATTCCTGCCAGATCAGTAGTAAGTCCCATAGTAGGGTTGTGGCGCAGAAGCGGGCTGCTGAGGTTGAGTCAATGGTGCCGCAGCTGGTGGTTGTGCATAGCTTTGCTGAGGGAAGGCCTGCTGAAATCATAAAAACACCGTCAGCAATAGAAACCAGTGCGATGTCCAGAAACGGAATACCAGCTTTTCCATTCCAGCAGCATCACTGATAACAATAGACAAGTAGACCTTGTAAACAAAGTTCAATGAGACAGGATACAACACTTGCAAAGAAACTTGAAGGTAGACAGATGTCGATTTGTCTGGACTATTAATGCAGAATGTGAATCCATGCCAATAAGGCAGCAACACGATGCAAATGACCGTCCAGATCGATGTTACTATAGTCAAGCAGCATAGACAATAAAATTGAGCTCTCGATCATGCCTATAGTCGTGTAACCGACCGAATAACACAAGGCGAGGTCAATACCAATGCTAATGAAGTGTCTCCCCTAACAACCCACTGTTTAGGGAGCTTAATCGGATTTTGATGGGACACGGGAAAGACAGGACTTTAATCCCTTCAATGTCCAAATAATACAACAAGTTCAGGCTAGCACTAGTAGTCACTGACTGAAACAACATATGAATTATGAAGAAACAACAGTAAGAAAAGTAGGGAAAAAGATCATGCAACAAAACATCACATATGCCTTCGAAACATGGTTAAATGGATACCTGGGCAGGATAGGTAGGAGGATAACCACCATAAGCTGCACCTTGTGCAACTGCTGTAGGAGCTTGAGGATTAGCGTAGCTGCCTCCATATCCACTATATGCACCATAGGCAGCCTATTGCATGGAAATTATTTGAAAGATCACTTTCTTGATGTAAACTATAATACTGCTTGCAAAACACTTTTTTAAATGGTAGCAACTTACTTGTTGGTTATAGCCTTGAGCCCACTGTTGAGTCTGTACTTGGGTAGCAGGTGGCCAAGCTTGAGGCTGTGAACCATAACCAGCTGTCCACTGGTTCTGTGCACTTGCATATGCACCCATCAGAGACTGTGCAGGTGAAGTTGCATCAGGGTAAGGTTTGGCCATTTTTGCCCTGTCCGAAGCTAGGTAATCCTCTGCATGGCGCTTTTTCAACTCTGACTTGCTCCTGTGTGGTAAGAAGAACTTGGCATGCCGATCAGCAGCCTTCTTTATAGATTTAGCATCTCCAAATGTACCTAAAAACTGAAGGGGCAAACAACCAACAAAAACATAAAGAAATGTGATGAGAAATCTAATTAGGTTCTCTCCCCATTCCAAAACCAGAATTCTTAGCTCTGACACTCATCATCTTATAAGGACAGTCATTCGCCAAAACATGTGCAAATTTGAAACCAAGACAGCATATACTCATTGTGCAGCAACTGAACTAGAGTATGCTCTCAATACAATAATAAATATAGAGCAGTATTCGAGATTGTATAGCAGAAGGAAGTCTGTAGTTTGACAAAATGTAAACCATATCAGATTACAGAGTCTATTTATATCTCCTTAACATACACCACAATACTACAAAGAACCACTTGACATCCTCTTCAACAGAATAGTGGAACACTAACTTCTAACACAGTAGGACTCATATCGATGGAGTAAAACTCTACATGGCAGCATAAAGTCATATACTGTTAACAATAAGGCTAACTGCAAGCCAAACATCTGATTAAATCCTTATATAAGAAGAGGTATAAAAAAAATATATATATATAGACTACCTCCAAGAAAATGCAAGATAGTTCTTCCCTCTCAGACGCACTAGCAGCATTGATGCTGTCTGAGCTGGGCAAAATGAACTTATCTACCAATGAATCAAGATAATCAATTCGCTTTGGAATTGGCAGAAATGTCTCAAAATGTATTAGAGCCTGCATATACATGGAACAGCAGACAGCATGTTAGTACCAGGAGATCAATGAAGATGTTCTAGCTGAAAAAAAGTTGGTGTTTTAAAGCTTATATATATATGAAGAGAGAGAGAGAGAGAGAGCAAACCTCAAGAAGTGGTTTTGAAAATTGGGCATTCTCAAGTCCTTCAAATAGAATCTCCCTGGCTTTCTCTACATTGTTTGATGCCTGCATTAGAAAGAAAGCATTGTAGAAAATGAAAATCTCAAAATACTGGCCAGAGACATCAGGCATTTAGAATAACAAGTAACAAGAAGAGAAAAACTGGCATAAGGTAATCATTTATGATGTTAACACAATCATTAGAAGCAAAAGAAAAAGGCCTCACAATGCTGGCAAATATTTGTGCAGCAAATATGGACCTACCAAATATACGAATCGAGCATATTGTGCATACAATGCTGGTAACACTTGTGAATGCTCTTTTCCCTTTTCAATGGCTATGGCCTGTTCATACAAGGAGAAAGCATCTTCAAGATTCCCCTGGGTAATAGAAGAAACGGCCATGTCAGAACATGTGGCATCTCAATCAAAATTGACGAGACCTAAGACTTGTTAAAACTATCTTACCAATCGATGCTCCATGTTTGCATGCTTAATAATTGCTTCAAGAAGACCAGGTGCGATTTCAGCATGTAAAACTTGGTAGGCAGCTCGAGCACCAGATACATCCCCATTTTGCTCTTTGAGACGGGCAGCAAAAATGTGAATCTCTGGTTGTTTCTGTTAGATATTCAGTTGATAAAGTTAAAATCATAACTATGAAAGTAGGCAAAACAATGCAAGGGACAAGGCTGTAAACAGCACTGCTAACATGCAGCCATGCAGGCTCGTTTTGATAAGTGTACTAGACAAATAGCATGGTTCAACATTCAGGTTTGTACAAGAAACATAAAAGCAGAATCAGCCCCCCTCCCCTTGTGGTGATTATCAAAAGTTTACTGTGGCATTCAATTGAACTAAAAACAAAATATAATACAAAGTGATAGAACAAGTCTCAAAAACTTCATACCTTGACAAATACTTGAGTTGCACGAGCGAGAGCATTATTTGCAAGATCCATATTCCCAGTGGCTTCCATACACAAGACATAGCGTATCCAATACTCGGTATAATTGGCACATGCAATTACACATCTTTCATATAGCTTGACCACCTGACTCAAGAAAACATGTCATCACGGCCTAGAAGGTACAACTGAATTCATTGACATAGTAACAAAAGGAAATGCACAAAGCACAAAGGAGATATGCATAAGAAATACTCCATTGGGGAACAGAAAGGCCCCTCAAATACGAGAAGAGGGACCCTCCTTGCCTGACAGAAGATGGTTAGGAAGGCAAGAAGACACCTGCATGCATAACATATGAATTTTAAGAATAATAAAATTTTAACACGTATAGGAACCTAGTCCACTGACAAACGAGGGTTTGAAGTACTTAGCCTCATAGAAACCAAATCGAAGGCCCATGCTTTAGTCTCAGTTCAATTTCCCGTTAAAAATGTTGCTTCATCCAATGGTTTAGCCAATGAAGCATATGATGCAGCAGATATTATTTAACTGTAAGCCAACGTATAACAAGGTACAGCTAAAAACTAAAAACCAAAAAGATCAATGAACAACAGTAAACAAGCCCAAATACCTTATTAAAGTCACCCTCTCTTTCTATATCATCCAGATAGTTATGCCAATTTTCGAGCTCAGCAACATTAAGGGGCCGCACATGAAAGTAGGGCCTCTTGATAGCATTTTCAAATTCAAAGATCTTAGCATCGAACTCTTTAGCTTTCTTGTATATTTCCTCTCTAATGGCGATATACTTCTCCAACTCTTCTGCTTCTGTTAAGCCAGCACTTTCAGGTTTAGAAGGCTGTTCGGCTGCATCAGGATGAACCTGCCCCTCATCTGCTTGGCTTCTATCTGAAAGTGTAGGCGCTGCAGCAACAGCTTCCTCGGCAGTCTTTAATTCTGACAAAGGCCGGCTTGCAGCAAAAGCCTTAAATCTGAAAACCAAAAAAAAAAAAAACCATATAGAAAACAACAAAATATCATGCTGCAAAAAAAAAGAAAAAAAGATGCAATGTTTGAGTTTTGTATCTGCATTCAACATTCTTATTCAAGCACCGCTTCTCATTTACTTTTATTTTACAAGCCAAAAAACCTTGTCAAAGAGCACCAAGGTGAAATCCATGTAAGAAAAAAAGTAGATTGTTTGAAGTGCAGAATTACAATCCATGGTAGAAGATCACCAGCAAATATAAAACAAGGGATTTGAAATTTAACGGCATCTAGCAACACATAACAGCCACAGCAAAGGACAAGAACCTTGTAGAGCAGCTGGAGATATTAACAAAGAGCACTTCTATATCAAAGCTAATCAATCAGCAGACTTTTTGGTAAGCCACAGACAATAAATCCAATAATATCAGAATTGGCAAAAATCTGATGTTTAATGCCAGAGGAATTGCAGAATGCCACTCACAGGGACCTTACAGTGCGAACCCCTAAAAAAAGTGCAAAGATGATGTAATAAATGTGCTGTAAATGCTACATGCTACACATGAAAGCTGGACTTTACTAGAAGCATACAGGCAAACATTTTTTTCTAGAACCGACACCAAAGGAAGTACAAATTTGGACACAGAGCAATAAGGCAAGTTACTCGAACTCAAATATAGGAGGGTAACATTCAAACCAGATACAACTTTTTTTTTTTTGTTGAGTTTCTAATATTTGAAAGAACAAACCAAACATCCAAGTCAACCTGAGGCATCCATATATTTCTGACATGAGACATCCAGGTAAGTAAAGTCATGGCAACTCCCAAGAGTTGACATCCACAATGCAGCAATAATTTTAAGAAAAAACCCTGCATGAATTTGCTTTCTTGAGAAAGACCTTTTTGTTTGAAACGCAAAAAAAAATGTTCATGCACACAAGAAACTGATAGCAAATATAGGTGTAGAGACGTCCTCAATTCAAGAAGTTGTTCACAAAGAGAGAGAAACAAGAACCCGTTATATCTTGCAAAACTTAGTTTGCAACCACACCCACTAATTGACATGTTCAAAATATGGGAAAACATTGAATCTAATGCACACAAACTTTCATGGTGTGCAGCTGAAAAGAACAGAACTAAGTGCCCTGGCAAGTTGAACCTGACCAGAAGACTATTCCTTGTCTTGCACGATCATTACCTCAAGACAGAGTAGAAACAACACTTGGACTAAATATTATGCATAATAACACAGAATTGTCTGCTCAAACATATACAAAACGACTAAGCCAGCTACAGACATACTTCACCATGAAAAAAATGTTATTGGCATAAGTGGTTAAATATAATGATCTGATAATTATATAATGCAAATCAACAACCCAATAAATGAGGTCAGCAATTAATATGCAGATGCTGGAGCAGAAAATTACCTATTGAAATAATCATCCAGCTTTCTGTTAGGAATCTCCAATATCCGTGTGTATATCGTGGCAACACGGCCCCACTCTGCATGCACCTCTTCGTATTCAATGTACTTATCCCAGAGGGGATAAGACATATAATCTGTTCCACAATAAGCTAATCCTCGCTCAAAAAGCCTGAAGCCCAAGAAAAGTGAACATATGGTTAAGATATAAATATGGACAGAAATACAGCCAAAGCAGACATATTCATGAATCAGAGACCCGGGAACATGCTGAAGGAGAAGGAACAATTCACTCTTAACAGCATGACACTTCCAAATGCTGCATTTACCTTCCTGTTAAAACCACACAATGTCTGAAAACGGAGCACTGAACGAGGCCATCTTAGCCCTTACTGGATGAGATCTTCCCAGCAGCATTTTGCATATTGATGCACCACAGAGTCTCAATTTAAGACAGCCATAATTCATAACTAACTACATTACTATGACAGAGCCCTTGAAAGGAGGATGGAGAGATGGGGTATGATGAGACTCAAAAAAATAGAGTTGACATTCTTAAAAAACAATCAGCAACCCATAGAGCAGCTTAAAATCAGAAGGTTTGAACAAAAAATAATTGTATTTCTAAAGCATCCCCATCAAACCTTTCGCCATTATGTGAGAAACCACTGTTGCAGGCATACTGAAATAGTGTTAGAGAGCAAAGAAAAGCCCCAAATCCTTGTGACACGAGAAACCACATGCCCATGATTCTAGTGTGGGGAGATAAAAGAACAAACATGTGAACAGCTATTACCTTCTAACAGTCTCTGGATCTCCATATGTGGATATGGCAAACATGCAATAATGCAACCAAATGTCCACCGAATATGTTACCCCCAGAACAGCCCGTTCATATACCTCAACAACTTTGTCCATAAAACCAAGGCGTGCTTCATGATCAGCATACTTCTTCCAATAACCATAACACAGAGGAAATTCCACCAAAAAAGCATCATACACTTTTCGAATTTTCAATATCCTGTCCTGCATAATTTATAGGTGAACGTGTTAGCTCCACTAGAGAAAGAAATCAAATCACAGATATATACACGTCAAAGAATAAGTAAGTTCAGAAAGAATAGAAATTAGATTCCACTGATAAATGATATAGCATATCAATTCATTTTCCTCCATCATTTAAATGTCCAATACTAAAATCCTACAATGTTATTGATAGCTCAGTCATTTGAGGACAGCTGGGATCTAGCTAAAAAGATGCCTTAAAGGTAAAATGCTTTTCATCCAACTTAAGGAAGATCACGTAAACACAATTTTTTTCCAGAAAGTTCAAATATATATTTATTTCTCATGAGAAAACATGATTGTGGTAAGAACATGTGCAAAGTTCATCACATGTCTGAAAGTTCTTACCCCAGCCACCTTCTCCGTCTCATCTATTAAGGCAGTCCAAGCATCAAAATCCAAAGAATTAGCCTTCACAATGCTCCACAGCTGGTCTTCTTCAGCTGACATTTCTGGCACTTAAGAGAGTGGGGAAATTGATTAGGTAACACCTAAGAACTGCTATACAGAACAGTCAAGAATATGAATTCAAGAAAATCATTCGGCAGTTATTATTGGAGCAAGGATGTAAGGAGTCCTAAATTTGTCATAAACCCTAAATAAAATTATACAAACTTTACAAGGATTCTATGTTACATCTATCTTTCAACCAGATATAAGTGAGCAGCAAACTGTGCCCAACAACAATTTTATTGTTCCCATTTAATTTTAGATTGGAGCATTTGTGAACCACCAAGTTCCACTATGTTTCGTGCATGAGAACAAACCCAACACGTAAACCACCAAGATGACTTGAAAAGAAAAGAAAGTTGAAATGCCTACGAGCACTTGAAAAAGAAAAGATAATACTTAAGCATCTCAGTGCAAGTAAAAAGATGCATGGACCGATAAAGTGCCACATGAAATTGTAAAAACCTTGCAATTACTTTACGTTGGATGACCTTCTGAGGAGATTTACCAGTCATTTGTGAGCTTATTCAAGAAATGAGAAACAAAGGAGATTCTACCTAATTAATTTTCTTCAGAATCATGTAAATTTCCATCAATAAATTTTGAGAGTCAATAAACCCCTCCTATTTTCATGTAGCAAGATCAACACAACAAGATCTTACATACCACGCATACCATGTTGTGCAACCTAAATTCTTTAAAAGCCTATATTACAACCTCAACATGTAACACATGTGCCTGAGAAACCATACCAGAACCATCAACAAGCTGCTGCTCAACAGCAGCTACGCCCAAAACCTCTCCAGCATTTCCATTCTCAACTGATACAGCAACTCCAACTTCAGTTCCAACATTTCCATTCACAGCCGAATCATAACCACCACCAGCTGCATTTTCAGCGCTAATGTTCATTCCAGCACGAGCCTCTGGTGCAACAGAACTAGAGTCCGCATATGTATTTCCCGTATGTCCTCCCTGTGCTGCAACAGTAGAAGCAGCAAAACTTCCAGTTCCGTCCACATTAAAATCACCAGGTCCAGGGACAACATCTGAACCAGAATTAGCATAGCCAGTAGACGCATACCCAGCTGCCGTATAATCCATGACTGCCGACGGTTCAGTTACTACTGTCTCACTATCTCCCATACTCTGCAGCTTAAACAGTCTGCAATGATACAGACAAAACAAAATCTATTATCAATTTGTCTCAGCCTTAAAATCACAAGGATTTAATCACAGTATTCAAGTCCATAGTCATAATTACGATAGCATAAACTACAGATAAATAATTGCTAAACAAACAGTTAATTCGAGGAAAAGACTGCGAATACCACACGCAAATACAACAACACCGTTCGATTCAGTTACAGACCTAAAATTAGATCGCTAATAGCTTCGCAGTTAATAAGCAATAAGAACAGTGGATAAACCCTAATTTGACGAACTTGTAAGGAGAAACCTTAAGAGGACGCGGAAAGGGGGAGGAAGAGGCGAGAGAGCGAATGGAGGAGCCTGGTGTTGCAGAAACGACGTCGCGTTCTGGCTTCTGTTGAGAGAGCCTTGGGTTTTGTGTTGTGTTTTTGAGTTTTGGGTTTTGGTGGGTACCTAAACTCCAGGGACGCCGAGGGTACATGGAGAGCTGTATGTGTGGAGGTCAGTGCTTTATACAGTTGAGAAAGTAGGGTGACGTGTGGTGCTACCGATTCTAGTTTCCGTGATGCTGTAAATTTGATCCGTTTAGATTGTTGAGTGAGGATCAGTGTAATCATGACCGTGAGATTTCATGGTCTTTTTTGTGAGGTGATTGCCACGTCATCGCAAGTTAGGGTTCCTCGTTCCCTGTTTACCGTGGCTAGGAAGGGAAGTCCCGGGTTACCAAGTGGGCCTGGTTTATAGGCCGAGAAAACTATCAATCAGCTTCGATGAAGTAACTATTTGTTTTTACTTGTTTTTCGCTTTTAAAATACTTTTTTTTTATGTTGATATATTAATGCGAAGAGTAAAAATAATATTATTTTAGTAATTTTTTAATTAAAAATTATATTTAAAAAGTAGCATCCACCGTGATAATAAACACACGGTTGAAGCTGTGATGTTTATATAGAATAATGGGTAAAAAGAATATAAAATAATGACTTTAGCTGTGATTTAATATATAGAATAACGGTTCAAATTAATGTAGCTTCAATATAATATGAAATAATTCTTTAATTATATATGATAAATCAATCGTAATATAATAAAAACGTCAGTTAAATATTCTTTTATCTTTTAAAATATTTTTTTTTTTAAATCTTAATTTGTAAAATATTTTAAATTAGATTGACAAGCTCGAGCTCAACTGAAACAGTTGAGTTTAGTAACTTTGCTTTTAATTGCCATGACCACACCATCTTTAACTTCAAATCAAAGGGTCGAGATGTTGTAAAGTTTTAACCTATGGAAGCAAGATGAACACATATCCAAGTTTAATAGGCTAAAATGATAGCCCATCCATTTTGGCCCAAAAAGTGTTAAATGAATTAAGAAGCAGATAGGGAGTCTTTTATCTCAAACAGTAGAAGGGGCGATTATTTTTTTAGTTTTTTTCTCTCTTGAATTTCGTCCTTTGGTGGTTGGTTTCATTAGATTATCATAACAAATTTCATCATATTTTTTTATTTTTATTTGATTTTTTTTTTAATTTCACCATTATATTTAATTTTTAATTTTTTTTATATTAAATTTTTTTTTGTTTTTTTATTGTCTTTTCTTTTATTTTGAATATTTTTTATTTATTTTTATCCCTTTAACACTTTAATGATTTATGATTTTGTTTGTTATTTTTTCAAGTTTTACCTTTTATGGGGGGTAATCTTGGGCTTATAACTAGGATCATCAATCTTGAAAATTACATAAGCTGACTTTCATTATTCTTCAGTTAATTTATTAAGAATTGATCTTCATGTTTTTTATTTTATTTTATATATGATCATTTAAATCTCGTGCATATAATTACAAGGTTAGCAAGTTAACCAGGTTGATACATGTCTTTTTCATTTTTTATTATTATTATATTTTATTATGCTCTTCAAAACTAAATTATTTTATGAATAAGCCTTATAATTCAGCTTGATTTGCTGGGTTATTTTTTATATTCTTATCAATTTATTTAATATTGCTGTATTTTCTACCCAAACTTTATCAAAAACTTAGTTCAAAGGGTTAATGAACTAAATATTATATATATATTATCTAATATGTTTTTTCATAGTAAGACAACTCAGTATGTCGTATCCACGTGGCATGATAAAAAAAACATTAGTGTTTTGAGCTTGTGAAAAGTGAAACAAACGTTAACTAAAATATAAATGGCGTTGTCATTTATTGTGCGTTTCTTCACTGTTCACCTAGACATGGTTTATTTTGGATTCCTGTAGTGAAATTATCGTTTTGCCTCCAAGACAAAAAGAAAATAACCTCAAGGACTGGGATATTTTCCACTTTTCCATGGGGGCATGAATAGAATTTCCTGATTTGTTACACAGTAAAACTACGAAAATACTCCTTGGAAATGACAAAAGAATGCACCCAAACCGAGGGTATTTTAGCAATTTTCAGGGGGACATGGATGGTATTTCCAATTTCTTTGCACGGTAAAACTAAAAAAATTAGCCTCCGGACACGACAAAAAATAGGCCCTGGATTCGAGGGTATCATTGTATTTTTCATTGTAGTTTTTTCATAGTTATCGATGGGTACAAGGGTGTATAGGTAATTATTCATTATTCTATTATTTCTTTTTGGAAACACTGCAGACGCATCATACAGACACACATCAATCGGACTGCGCATACGCCTCATTCTGGTGGTCATAATCGGACTTCTGCCCTGTCACATGGTGCAGCACCATGTCCTCTTCCTCCTGGCACGGTGCGTATCTGGTTATGGTGGGCGGTGGATGAGTTTAAGTTTTCTCTCTCTTCTGTTGCTCGGAAATACGCTTTGGTCCTTACGGTCTGTGAAAGTTTTATTTTGGTCTCTGATGTTTTGATTTCACTTTTATTACTGTTTTTTTCAATATAATTTTTGATTTATTGCAACTGTGCCTTTCAATTGAAACCGATTATATATATTGGGTTTCAATTTAGTCCCTATTCTTTTGATTTTTGGTTTGCTTTTGGTTATTTTAATTATTTCGGTATAAAGGTTTTAATTGCTTCTAATCGGGTCCTCCAATTGAAATTTATCATATATTCTATCTTTCATCTCGGTACTTATTCTTATAATTTTTTAAAAAACATTACACATCAAAAAATTTAAATGTCTTTATTTATTTCAATATTGTCCTTCAATTTGAATTAATTATATAGTTTGTTTTAATTTGTTTTGACTGTGTCCTCCAATTGAAATTAGTCTTGTACACTGCTTTTCATTTCAATCCTTATTCTTTTAATTTTTTAATAAAATTACACTTCATTTTTTTTAAATATCTTTATTTGTTTTGGTCCCAATGTTTTTTATTTCTTTCAATTTTATCATTCGATTGGAATTAATTATATATTTTAGTTTTCATTTCGGTCCTTATTGTTTGAATATTTTGTTTGCTATTATTTTTTTTTTGGTTTTTTCAGTCATTCTTAGACAACGTTTATATTTTTATCCTTATTTATGTATCTATGCTTTTAGTTTTTGTTTTTAATTTTTGTCATTTTTTTTCTATTAAGAATTTATTTTTATTTGGTTTGGTCCTGAAATTTTAATTTATGTTGATGATTATTTTAAAATTAATATCTTGAGTCTTAATTAATTGCTTAGTTCACATTATATTATAGTTATTTTATTTGATAAAAAATAAATACGAGAGAATATGAGGATGTATAAATTTCAAAATCAAAGTGTTTTTACTTACAGAGATATGTTATAAAATAACATAAATCATATATAAAGTCGATAAATTGATTTTCTAGATAAGGTAATTATTTGAAAGAGTTTGAATTAAGAAAATAAATCAAATTTAATGATTTTTCAAGTTTAGTTTTAATATATCTGACATCAGCATGTTAAAATAATTATAGAAAAAATCATCAATTGTATTTTGTATTTTTTCAAGGGCTTATTCACACATGACAAAAACTCATCAGGCTGATTTAATTTTAAAAAAACTCATCAGGAGTGTGTTGGTGTTTATTCTTAGTTGTATTTTAAAAGAGTATTATTTTGAAAAAACAATTAATTGACATTCCTTAATATTTTCAAACGTCAGGTATTCAAAATAAAAAAAATATAAATAATTTATTTTAAAAAACTTTCAATATCACAATACATGTATTAATCCAATGACGTAATAATTCAGGTATCTGTTAGGCAAACTTAGGCTAGATCGAAAAGAAAGGGGGCCTCGAGCGCCTCAATAAAACCCTTGAAAGGAAGCCAAAACCCCTACACCACCAGTCATTCACCATGGCATCGCAGTCACGAAGAGGCGGAATCTCGCTCCCCGACAGGCGAGGACGAGGCTCGTCAAAGCAGGAGCCAAACATCCTCGCCAAAATCAACAACTCTCAAATCGTATCCAAAGGAAAGCAAGCAGCCTGCGACGCCGTTTTCGTCGCCAAAAAGCTCCTTAAAAGCACAGGCAAGGCCGCTTGGATTGCTGGCACCAGTTTCTTAATCCTCGCTGTACCTTTGATTATCGAGATGGACCGTGAGCAGCAACTCAACGAACTCGAGCTCCAACAGCAAAGCCTTCTCGGGGCCCCACCCGTCGGCCTTCCTCCACCCATGTAGAGATTGCTACATTATCTCGTGCAAGAGTTTTTGTGCGATCTCGAGTTTGAGCTGTTATAATAATTGATGTAAGCGATGTTCTCTCTTCCTCGGAAAACAAATTGAATGTCTTGATTTTGCAATTACAGTGATGATTAGAGCGGACTTTGGTGATAGTGATGAGATTTTGTGATTTGTTAGGGTTTATCCCAGTGGAACTTGAATGTCTATTTTATACTTTTGATATTTATTGTCATCTGTTGATGATTAAAGTGGATCTTGGTGATTATCGATAGGATTTCATGATTGTTAGGGTTTATCTTTGTGATTTCTGAATGTCTGTTTGATACTATTGATGGTTATTGTCATTTGTTGATGATATGAAACTAATTTAAATGGATAATAAGCTGGCAATTAATTAAGTTAGAAACTTATTAATTTACGAGTGAAAGCAAAACCAAACTGAAATTAAATAGGCTAAATAATGCAAAACTATCTTCAACATTGGGTATAAACTTTAGCATTTATTTTATTTATTTGAGTACTTTGAATTGTTGTTTGGTAAACATACGCACCTCCGTCCAGGTTTTTGTCTCTATGCTAGTTTGTATTTTCAAATAGATTGTTTTCACTACACCTGTTGTTTTTTTGGACTGTTATTTATCGTCGAAATTAACATAAAGGTCTTTTTTTTAACCTAATATTTGTTGTATTTCTAGACTATTAGCTTCAAGCAAAATTAACAGAAGGGTCTTTTTTTTCCCATCAAAATTAGTTTGAGGTACTCAAATAAATTTTAGGGGCTAGGTTCAATTTGACCCAAAATTCAAGTTGGTATGGAAATGGGATTTTCAATAGCTAGAGGCAAGAGATTCATATGAGAAAACATAAGTAAACAAGCCTTCAAAGTAGTTTTGGGTCATTTAGCCAACTGAAGATGCCAACCATAAGCATAATGTGTCAGTTAAGTAGCTTTTCTAGTGTTTATTTTTTCACATAATTCCTTGAAGGTGGCTTTAGTTCCTACTTTTAAGAGATAGAAATATGTTTGGTTGCAAGGATGGAGACGGAGACAAAAAAAAATCTGTCCCTAGTATAGTTTTGGAGTGAATTATGTACTACCAAAATAAGGACACATGTCTGTTGTCTCAATTGTTTCTGTCTTTTCAGTTCCAAGATAGTAATCAAACGTTACCTATAAGTTATTTATGTGTCTCCTGAGGCTGGTTTTTACTATATTTAAGAATTTGAGATTTGAAAATTTTGGAGGCGGCTAAGTGTGAGCCCAGGCTTACCTGGTGATGCTATAGTTTATTGGAATATAGAATTAGGGAAGGTTAGGGCTGTAAGGGATATTTGCTAGTGCCTGGTGACTGGTGATGCTTTCTAATTATACATGTAGAGATGACAAGCTGTTGGTCGTTTTCTTTTGGTTTAATTGCTGAGTTTAGCTTTTGTTGTGCAGTTCTGGAACGTTCAACCTGAAACTGTTATGAAGCAGGTAAAACATTAATACATAGGGTTCCGTTGTTCATATGTAGAATTGCTAGTATGGCTATACTCTGATTCTCCCAAATGAATGGAGTACAATTAGTAATTTCTCTTACTAATGCTGCCATATTAAAATGATGCGCTGATTTGAATCACCCATACCTTATAGATTTAATTGTGAAAATACAAAAGCCATTGTAGTTGGTCTATATTCTGTTCGAATATGCTTCCCTGTTTATTTTGTAGTTCTGCTTCACTGCTTGAAGTAGTTGATAGAGCTGTCCGCAGACTGTGCTTGAATATCTGGCAGTTTATCCATAGGTCAAATTTGATGTTATTTTCCCGTCATATGCTAATGTATATGGAAAATGATCGTTGTGAGAGACATTTACCCCTTCCCAACTAATCACATATTGTTTTGCTCTTATCTTCAAGGTTGATTATGTTAGATGCATGATATTTTTCAAGTTATGGTCATGGCTTTTATTTCACACAGATCATAAACACTAAAATTGTATTTATGAGCATCTAACTACTTTAAGCCCCCTCCCTGTTCACCAGTATGCGCTAGTATTTGCACATATTTCCATCTTTTCTCTCTATGTTTGCCCTAGTTTTCATTTTTTAAAAGGAGGTCACATCAAAATGTTGTTTTTATCAAATGGTTTTCATACAGACTTGATGAATCAGTCTAACTCAGATTTTTTAAGGGTTCTATGAATCGTTGTGATTTTTTTAGGGTTTTGTGAATTCGTTCTTCTTTATTTGTTTTATTCGTGAAGACGGCGGGTTGGCTTAAAAGTTTTAGGTATGCCCAAATAATAATAGGATGCGATTTCTCTCTACCTCTCTTTGCCCCTTCATATCTCTTTTTCTAAAAAAACCCGTTTGATTTCTTCTAAATACCCAATGAAAGGTCTCGTGACCATGCAACATGTTGTAGAGATTGCTCATGGGAATAGATGGTGATTTAAATAATTAATAGTCTGTTGCACTTTGCATATGAACCGGTTCTTGTTTGTGGTTCAAGCCAATTTTTAGCCGGCTCAGTCGATTTGTTCTAGATTAATTTCACAGACAAACCATATCCCCAGACCGAACTGGACGATTTTCAAGATTTGTTTAGCCTGTTCTTTAGTTGGACTGGTCGGTCTGCTTTGATAACAATGCAAATGGGCACCATCATCCATATCTTTTCACATTATATTCTAAGTTATCTAACTAAATATTTATTTATCTATTGAAGAGTGAATTCGGAGAAAAGTACTCGATGTAAAATGTGCATGTTTTTTATATTTTTAACGCAAGAGATTAGAAACAGAATCTTTTGGAGGAAGTGAAAGCAATAGGGAGGCCCAAGGCTTTGATAGTTTGGGACTTGGTAGTGGGTTTAGGAGCTCCAAAACCTGTAACTGTGCATTGAAAGCTTTTGATTTTGATAGTCGCGTCCCTGTCTTCAGAGAAATCTCTTTAACTTTATTTCATAAAAAGACAATTCCAGATATATTTCGCTTGCTTGTCCTCTGCTGATCAGTGTTTTGCTGAGCTGGACAATAAAATAGAACCTTATTGCTGCTATTTCTGTTGACTGTTGCAAGTGAAACTTGTTTTTAATTACTGTTAGTTGATAATTATGCGTGTCCATTTCTTTTTTTTCTTTTTAAATATGATTATATCTTAATTCAGCATGAGGTGAAACTTGCAACTCCACTCTTTTCTTTTCTTTTTTTTTTTTTAAAAAAAGGGGATATCTTCTCACTTTGAGGGAGGGACCCCTGTGAAAGCCTCCATAATATGTGCCTTTACTTGTGTTTCATGGAGAGCAAAATCAAAGTGCATGGCCCATCTTTCTTAACCAGTAAGAGTAATGATCATGTGGTGATTTTGCTCAGAAGAATAATGCTGCGATGACGATAGAGTGGTTAGGTAACACACTAGCAGTAATGGTGAAGATTGACAAATTTATGCATGATTTGAAAGTAGGTTAGGCGTATTGATTAATTTGAAAATAGCCTGTACTGAGCATGAAGACAGGGGGTTCTCTCTATCTTGCGGTCTAGTTTTTCCTTTTCTTGAACACTGTTTGTCTCGATGTTCTTTATGTCTTTTGCGTGATAAAAGCTAGTCGACAGAAAAAAAAGGTAAAGAAAAGGTGACCACACCCTACTACTCTGGGAATGGGGTGAACCCAAATATACATGAAAGTATATTAAGACTTGAGTCTTTGATGGAAAATTATAGTTTGAAATTGTTTTTCAAAGTATTACCAAGGTTTAAATGATTTTGAATGTGTTTAATATAATGACTAAGAGCTAACTTAACCTAGTGAAGATCTAATTTGACTTTTTTAAGATAAAATTAAAACTGCTACGGCTATTTAATCCACGATTAAGTCATGATCAAGTAACTATGAAATTTACTGAAGCCGAAAGCAACATCAGTGGCAAGTGGTTTGCAATGTGTGGCAAAAGGAAACGCACCAAGTGATGCTTTTCACCGCATGCATTCTAAACCATTTTTATTTATATATATATATATAATATATATAAAAGTAGTGTTTTGATTGGAATACTGGCGCTAACAGCTTTCTGAAATATAATAAAGAAATGAAATAAACAAAAAGATTAAACAATAACCCGGCAGGCTTGGCCAACAATATGATACTTGCAAGTCTTCTGAGATTCATCGAATGCAATGCAGGCCCCCTCTACAAGGAAACTACATAAGGTGAGCAGAGAAGCAAACTCACAAGGAAGTGTATGATTGATTAGCAGCATGGAAACTAGCTGCTCTCTGTGGGTCTACATGAAAAAGAACTCCTTAAGTTAGAATTGTAATCATATATATATATATATATATATATATATATGTATGTATATGTATATGTATATGTATTTCCCCTCACGATCCCATGACAAATTCTTGCCTAACTTTTACTTTTTCTCTCTTCTAAAAACTAGACCCACCAACATCATTGCAATCTTCTTAGATTGTATTTGATGCTGTAATAGTTTTTGCAGTTGCCGCTTGAAAAGGCCAGAATTAACGAGGCTTTCCACGGCCAAGAAACGTCTCCGACCAGGTGGGGGTGGGGGGGGGGGGGGGGGGGGGGGGGGGGGATGATGAACAGGTCAATCAGCAGCAAAAACAAACAGAGCCTTAGTTCAAACCCAGCTCAGCATCCTCTTAATAATCTGCACTTGAAATCAATACAAACAATTACAAGCAAACACAACTAGGGCTCAAGTGTTGCGTGGTGAACAAGGTGGCGATGGAAAGGGTGTGTGTGTGGATGATGAACAGGTCAATTCCAACCTTCATGCTTACCAAGTCTTTTCTTGAAGATAGACCTTACAAACATCAAACAAACAACTCCAAACCCTAGAGCTGCCACTCCTCCAACTGCAATGGCCACTGTCCTCTGTGTGTGTTGCCTTGTCCCTACATCTATAAAACAACACACACATCACTAGCATTAGAAAACTTAACAAATAAAACCCTAGCTTTCTTCTTCCTTGACCTTGGTTGGTTTCCATCTCAAAATTTTATAAAACAGCAAAAATCCCCAGCCCCCCTGGTTCAATAATGCTAAGAAGACCACGCAACTTTGACCAAGTAATCAGTCGAAAAAATCACCTGTCTCAATCACACAAAAAGCATCTACATATATATATATATATATATATATATATATATATATATATATATATATATATCTGTTTATTTCTATCCATCATCATCGTCATCGATCAAAATTATTATATTAAGGGTGTAGGATCTAACTTTTCCCACTCTTCTTTCTCTGCAAAAAACACATCTTTCAAGCTTCCTAGTGGGAGCAAATAAAAAAATATATAAAGCTGCTCCTCGAAGAAGATAGCGTTGCTTGTTAGAGATATATACATATTGTAACACAAATTGAAAGGAGACTTCAGGATTCAAAGAGATTGATGTTTTGTCTTTTTAAGCTTACCCGAAGTTGAGGAAATGCTAGGCACTCCATTGGGATAATAGCTGTAGCTGAGATAGCACTTGTTGAGGTATAGTTGCCCAGAAATTGAGTCACCACACTCACTCTTCACACTCTGTACAGCAGTGTTCACACAGTCCCCACAATCCCCACTTGACAAATCACCTTCACACTGGCCCAGAACAAACACTGACTGGTTCTCTCCAGTGTAAAACAGCCCCTTGCTACCATTTCTTACACCATCCACCATGGTTTCGAAAGCTGCATCTCTCCTACCCTCAAACCCAGTTCCACTCGCCTTAGTTGACCCACAAACCTTGTACAGCAACTCAGTTTCTGATACCTGCTTGAAACCAGCAACCTCGTACTTAAGGTAACACCCACTGAGTTGGACCCTGGCTGCTACCACTTTGCCACAAAGTTTGTCAATCAAGTCTGGGACCTTAGTCACACAAGCATGGCAAAGATCGTTAGAGAGATCCCCTCTGCATTGGTATAGACCCATAATGGCATTTTGACCGTCACCAGATGTTGCTGTGAAGTAAATTTTCTGTGAAGATTGTGAAACCAGAGAATCCGAGAGGTTCTTGAGGTTTTGAGCATAGATCCCTGATGGGTCTTGGAATTTCTGGTCAGCACATCCCTTGAAAACCAGAGTTGTATAGTCTGCAGCACTTATGACTGTCACCAGGAATCCATAAACTGTTATAAAAAACACGGTATTAGACAAGAGAAAAGAGGGTTTTCTGAATAAACCCATCTGAGATTACAGGCTAATTTCTTTACTTTTCCTGGTCCAAGCCTTCAAGACAAGAAAGGTTGATCCTTTTGGATTGTAAAATTGAGAGGTTTTCAGGGTTTAGGCTGAAATCAACAGGGGAGAAGCTTAGTATAACAGGGGACGGACTATGCCAGCCTGAGGCATCCTTTAGACTTGCGGTGGAAGCACCTTTATGGGGTTGGTCTTGGTTTTCTTTTCTTTTCTTTTTGTACTCACTACCTTTCCTTCTCTGCTAGACACCTATGCAACGATGATAGACATGAACAAGTTTTTCAAACTGTCATGTTAAGTGATAAAACCAGGGGTTGAGTGTATGTACATTAATAACTGTAATAATGCGATACCGGTATTTTTTAAATATTATCATACCAAACCACTAAGAAAATAATTTAAAATAAAAAAAACACTTTTTTTCAAAAACATTTCCCACTGGAGTTAATAGATACTAGCACACACAATTCCACGTTAGCCCAGTAAAAGAGCTTTAGCCACTTTTTTGTGCATGTCTAGTATTGTCATTGATGTGTTTTTTTAATTATATATTAAAGTTTTTTATATTTGTTTTTAATTTTCACGTCAGTGCACTGAAATAGTAAAAAATATTTAATTTTTTTTCATGGTAAATATATTTTTAAAATGCATTTAAACAGAGTTTGGAGTGCTTCACTGGACATGCACAAATTATCTATTGTTACTCTTGCTTTGAGAAAATTTTCTATCATTGTTTTGAACCTAGTCTCGGTCTATAAGATCGACCCGAGACCCTTAATAAGATTTTTTTAATTAAAAAGTCAATAAGATTTTATTGATTTTTTTTGGCTGACTGCGTCCTTCGTCAAACATGTTTTTGAATACGTCATACTGGATTAATATTCTATTTATTTTTATTGAAATACGGCCTGATTTAGTCGTTGGATCATTAGGATTACGGGTAAACCGCTTGATCGGGTCAGGGTTTAAAACAATGTTTAACTGGAATAATAAACAGGCCCTGAACTTAATCGAGATTAATATTAAAGATTGAGGACTCTTATGACGTTTGCCAATAAATCACGAATATCCATCTTCTATTTTTGCTTTCCATTTTCAAAAACGCAAAGCAGGAGCACTCTCCACTCTCGACTCTCCCAATGAGCTAGGGTTTTTCGTTTTCCGTTTCCATAATCAGGTACATTGCTATCACCTTGCCTCATCAATCAATCATGCTTGCGGTCTTCATGATCATCGTCGTTTGAGACACTTGATGATTGTTAAATTTTGGGGATTTTTTTCAGGTTCTCACACTAACTAAATCGGCTATTCCTTAGTATCTGCATGTGAATCTGGGTTTTAGATCAAATTAAGAAGAGAAAACCTAATTAGAAATGCAACTGCTGAGTTTCCCTGGCGATTTTTGTGGTTTTTAGGTATCTGATGGCTCCTAATCCGAGAGTGGTGAACGCGTTCAGGGCGATGAGAGCGATCGGAATAAGAGAGAACCAGGTCAAGCCTGTATTGAAGAAGATGCTGAAGCTGTATGACAAAAACTGGGCGCTTATAGAGGAGGAAAATTACAGAGCTCTTGCTGATGCTATTTTCGAAGAGGAGGAGGCTAAGGTCTATTTCTTTTATTTATTTATTTATTCTCTATTTTTCGTTTATTATTATTATTATTATTATTATCATTTTGTTTTAAATACCGTGACTGTGCTTTTTGATATTTGTTTTGAATGCAGGTTCCGGAAGAGAAGGATGAGGCTGCTGTGAGTGATTTATTTGTTTTGCATGTTTTTTTTTAATCTTTTGAGGTGGATAAAGGCGGTTTTGATTCGCAGGAGGGGAGTTTGGAGGAAGAAACTCTGGTCTCTAATGAACCTGAGTTGCCATTAAAGCGGTTGCGAAGAGGGCAAGATGGGCAAGTTTCTGGATCTCCCAGTGGCAGTGAGGTTGGATTGGGTGAAAGTCCTTTCAAGAAGAGTAAAGTTGAGGGAAAGGGACTGGCTGGTGAAAAGTCAGAGCAGCAGTCTCCGGAGATGAGAAATGCACAACCGAAGCCAATTGTAATTTGGAGTCCTAATGGAAACACAAGTTCACAACCTGTTTCTCCTCATCGTCTGGCAGTGCTGGAAAATTCTAAGCAGCGTTCCAATGAGGGAAAAGAGCCTTTATTATCCGAGGCTGCTGCACAGCAGAGAATACCTAAATTAAAAGGACACTTTAAAGATCTCATTGTTCAGCAAGGCATTGTTCTTTCACCCAAACAAAAAGTGCCTCTTATCAAGCCTAAAGATGAGCCATTTGCTGATGATGTGCCTTTTGATGACGCCCCACAACCTATCGCGGTAATCCGACCAGGTAAATTGATTCAATCATCAGGACATAGGAATCGGGGAGTGTTGTTTGTAACCATAAATTATTGGTCATTTTTGTTTCTTCTTATGTAAAGGATTTGAATGTCCACATGGCAGTTTGTGTTTTTCTTGTGGGCTGATTTTGGTTTCTTCAACCTCCACAGATTGTGCAAGTAAAAAACAAACTTTTAATGGGAGAATTTCTTCACACAAACAGCATCGACAAGTACCTCCAGCATCCCAAGCTTTAGCTGGTGAAGGTAGGGTAGAGAACCTTCCAGCCCCATCAAGTCTGACAAGAGACAGCTGTCAACTTGCAACTATTCCAGAGGAAGCTTCGGCTAATTTAGAGATTGCCACCTCAGCATTGGGAGAGGTGAAGATTTCTCTGAGCTGCCACTCTATGCTTGGAAGACCAAATTTTCATATGCCTAGTCAAGATGAACTCCTGAAATCAATGCAGGAGAAATGTCTCCGATCTTACAAAATCATCGATCCAAACTTTTCTGTCTTGCAAATGCTGAAAGATATGTGTGAATGCTTCTTGGACCTGGCAACTGATTCCTCTCATGAATCGCAGGAAAGGATATTGAATGTAACTCCAGCTCTTGATCTATTGAAGAAATCTGCTGGTGTTGGTGGCATTAAAGAAAATGACTGTATACAAGCTTATGCTGCAAATCCATCAGTTGATGCCCGTTGCTTTGATGGGATGGCTGCTCTTCAAATTCCAAGACCACTACCACCTTTGAATGGTTTGGAGGTCATGCAGTTGAGTGAAGTGGTTATTGCGAATGGCTGTTCTGGAAGTGGCAAAGAAAAGGAATTTGAAGATGCCGAGTATGGTAGTTTGATTGTGGTTCCACACCATCAATTGACTCCTGATGAGTTTAGGTCCCTTAATTACCATTCTGACATTACTAAGGGAGAAGAAATGGTTGAGATTCCATGGTCAAATGAAGTAAACAGCCAGTTCCCCGCAGTATTTAACTACATACCCCGGAATTTGATTTTTCAAGATGCTAATGTCAACTTCTCTCTCTCCCAAATTAGGGCTGAAAATTGTTGCTCGGCTTGTATTGGTAATTGTTTGTCGTCATCGACACCTTGTGTTTGCTCCAGTGATAGTGAGAATGGTTTCGCATATACTTTAGAAGGCCTTGTCAAAGAGGATTTCTTAGAAGAATGTATCTCTCTAACTCGAAATCCTCAAAGACAATTTCTTTTTTACTGTAGAGATTGCCCACTGGAAAGATCAAAAAATGAAGAGATGTTGGAACCATGCAAGGGTCACTTGAAGAGGAAATATATTAAAGAATGCTGGAGCAAATGTGGCTGCCACAAACATTGTGGAAATAGAGTTGTGCAGCGAGGTCTAATGTGCAAGTTGCAGGTATGAGTAGAATAAGGAACTGCATTTATGGCCAACTAGTTACTATGGCATGGGCCTTGCTTGTGGGAAATTTATATTATCATGAAAAAAAGTCAAGGTTTTGTTTAAGAATAATTAGTCAAATTATTCTAACTATGATTGGGAAAAAAATTATTTGAATCATTCTTCTAGTTATAGCTAAACCTACATGTTGTTAACCTTTTTCTTTTTTTCCAACAATAAAATAGTTCATTATTCGTATTAATCAATTAAATAACTAAATTCATATCCTTGAAAAAATGGGGGCTCAGATGCACTTGATTCTTTTTAGTAGCATTTTTTTTTGTATATTTTTTCTTTTGATAGGGTTTGTCTAGCTATTAAAAGTTTTTATTCACAACATAACTTATTATTTTTGTAATTGTTTTAAATAAGTATGTATCTCATGTTTTAAAGATTAGCATCGGTAAATATGTTCTGTGAAAAAACTGCTGTAAATCATTAGTGATAATTAAATAAAATAAATGTCCATCTGCTTATATGTTTTTAAACTTCTGTAACTATTAAATTTCTATAATTATATATAAAAGTCCCCCTCCCCGCATAATCTTACACCCATTAAATTCATGAATCAGGCATAATTGATATTTTTATCTTTCCTTGCCGAGAAAACACTCTTCTATGATCAAAATATTTTTTATTCTTCCTTGCTAAGAAAACATATTCTTCTATAAACATAATATTTGTTAAAAAACTGCTGTAAATCATTAGTGATAATTAAATAAAATAAATGTCCATCTGCTTATATGTTTTTAAACTTCTGTAACTATTAAATTTCTATAATTATATATAAAAGTCCCCCTCCCCGCATAATCTTACACCCATTAAATTCATGAATCAGGCATAATTGATATTTTTATCTTTCCTTGCCGAGAAAACACTCTTCTATGATCAAAATATTTTTTATTCTTCCTTGCTAAGAAAACATATTCTTCTATAAACATAATATTTGTTAACATTTATGTTATAAACATATTTAAAAATGATATTTACATAAATATATAATGTGTTATATAATTTTTTTTTATCAATGGGATAGAAATTCCATGATCAAACTCAGAATGGGTTGAAAACAAAGCCCTACTCAGAATGGCCTGCCACACTGCAAGCTTTTTTTATATATATTTAATAAATTTCAATTTACAACAATGCCCTTTGACACCCTTGAAATTTACAATAAAAACGAAGCAAAATGACAAAAACCTCCTTGGATGAGAGTTTAATTGGTTTTGTCGTTAAGGGTATCAAAGTAATTGCACTATTCTATAAGAAGATATAAATACAAGAATGTCTTTTAGTAGAAGATATTGAATTAATTTATTAAAGGGTTAAATGAGCAATTTTCATATGTATATAAAAACATAACTACCAAAATAACCTTACATAACCAGCAAAAGACATTTATATCATGGTGAAAAGACCACCTTGCTCCTGAAACCAAGCTAAAGGTCTAGTGACCAAGGGGCAATATAGTAATCACCTTATTGTAATGAATAACAAAGTAGGTTTGGGGACATAATAACTTCATTAGAAGACTTAGGTATTTCAATAATTTTCTTTTGAGTGATCTCTTAGGTATAATCGGATTTTGGATAGTGAAGTATTTTTGTAGTGTTTGATTAGAAGGTCTAATCTCTATTTTGACATTGAAGTTTTGTGGAGTAGGCATGTCAAATCACATTATATTTTGAGGTTGTTTTATTTTGTATTATTATTTGGTTTGATTAGGTTTTGCACAACACACTATTAATTTAAATATGGAAGGGCAGTAAAGTTTAATATGAATAAATTAATTGATGGATATGTTATTGTTAAAAAAGAAAGTGAGTAAATACTTGAATTAGTAAAATTTGACACTAAACAGGTTGAATGTTAGCTAGGTAACTACAAGGTAGTTTTTTTATTTTTTTAAAAAAACAGAAACAAACAGTAATCTTGTTGAGTGGTTATTTTGTTAGTCTTATAGTTTAGCTAATAAATGAATGCCATCACTAAAATATAGAAAGTGTAATAGAGGTCATAAAACTGTAAATAAATAAAGGGTATGTAATTCTTCATTTGAGAAAAAAAATTAATGGTATTTTAGTCAAATCAAATGTTTCAACAGAGTTGATACTTGTATATACAATTATTGATTTATGGCTATTAAAATAAGAAATGTGTTTATGTAAATTGTTCCTCGAGTATTCTTTACTCTGCCCTCTTGTTTGTCCACAATTTTTTCTCATGGATAATTTTTTGTGTGCATCAGGTTTTCTTTACCCCTGAAGGAAAGGGGTGGGGTCTCAGAACTCTAGAATTGCTACCAAAAGGTGCATTTGTATGTGAGTATGCAGGGGAGATCCTAACCACCAAAGAGTTCTATGAAAGGAAGATGCAAAGGGCAACTAGCAACAAAACTGAAAAGCATGGCTATCCAGTTGTACTTGATGCAGATTGGTGCTTGAAAGTTGTAAATGATGAAAAAGCTCTGTGCTTGGATGCGACATTTTATGGAAATGTTGCTAGGTTTATCAACCACAGGTAAGACTGTATATCTGATACATGTTGCTTTTCTCAGTTGATCTCCCATAGAGTGTTTTTCTGTCTTTTCTTTTTGAACTTTTGAGTTGGTTTTCCTTATTTCACATGCATCGGAAAAATACTTAATTTCAGTCCAAAAAAGAAAAGAGATAAAGGATGATATGAAGTTTCAGCCCTACAAAAGTAATCTTTCCTGTGCCAGTGATAAGAGAGCTGATGCATTCTGATAAGTGCTCTTTTGTTCTTGTTAGATGTCTTGATGCCAACTTGATTGAGATCCCGGTGAAGATTGAGACCCCTGATCATCATTATTATCATGTATGGATGCTTCATTTGGATTCTTACTACCATGTATATATTGAAATACATTTATATTCTCAATGACACTACTTCTTACATGCAGCTTGCTTTCTTCACGACAAGAGAAGTAAACGCTTTGGAGGAGTTAACCTGGGTGAGCAATGTCACTTGAGCTGTTCATGAATTTTTTCCATTTTTCTGCTTAGTTTTATAAGCATCGCTGCTCTAATGCTTGCCAATGAGGAGGCATGGTTGGCATTACACTGTTTTTGTATTTAGTCACAGATGGAAGGAGATCTATCATGCATGGTAAGTTATATTGTGTTGCGACATTGTAGTCATTGTTTGTGAGAAATAATATCAGATCCCTTACTGCTGTTGAAATTACAAAGTATATCTAAATGTTGTCTCTGTAAGTGATTGAGAGCTTTATTTATTGTAGCTATGACATATGCAATTGGAAATTCTATATATTACTTGTTTTTGTTACACTTAGCAGTTCACATCATGCCGTGTTCCATGCTCTTCAATTTTAAATTTTTTATCACGTGCAATCTTTCTATGATTTTAACAGATGGTGTCTGACATGTCTGCAGGATTATGGTATTGATTTTGATGATACTGATCAGCCTGTGGAGTTATTCCAGTGTCGATGTGGCAGCAAGTTCTGCAGGAACATGAAACGTTCAAATAGTAAGCTTATTCTAAATCTTTATGAGGCAAGAGTTGAGCAATGTGAACAATTTTGACCTCTTTACTTTTTAGTGATATTGAGATGCAACCCTGGTTACATCTCCAAGCTTTCTTTGGAAGCTTTATTGTTCGCTACATCTATGATTGAAAACCCATGTTTTTCAGGTCTCAAGGATAGCCTAGTAATAGGCCTTGGTGTTTGGTCATGTATCTATGAGTTGGCAATTAATTATAGTTTAGACAGGGATGCAGTTTTTTTCAAACCATTCATTGATCACATATGGTGTTCGCATTTGAGTTTTCTTAGGGATATATGATATATCAACTATCTGGTAGGTGATTTAGTGGTACAAGTTTGAGACGAAGGGGTTTGGTTTTCCTGTGGTTGCTAATATGATGACCACTAGAGGCTTACATGGTCGTTAAATTCAGGGTCTGTAAGATTAGTCGAGGTGCGTGCAAGCTGGCCTGGACACTCACATTAATTAAAAATAAAAATCATCCTGTTCACTAACCAGAGTATTTTTGAAGTGGCTTCTGCTCCTCTTGCTTTCCCATATATGCTGCTGTCAATTAATGAACACGTGGATTGAATTTATCAAAAGAAAACTATCATTGTTGTGAACTCTTTGCTTCTCTACATTATATTTCGGAGAGATGCAAGTCGTTGATGTCCACATATCATGGTACATCTGCTGCTTCGGGCACGATAATATACATCCTAGATTTTCTAGGTTCAAATATTAGTTTTTTTGCCCCATTTTCTGTAATATTCTTCTATCAAGACTCGGGCTTGGGGAGCACAAAGTGCTGATTCTTGAATGACTTTGTTCTTGTGATCCTGCTGCTTCCAACCTCCTGTTTTTATGGGCTTCATTTCTGTTCTAGTGATCACCTTTTGCCCTAGTGCAGGATCTAATTCAGTAGCAAGATGATTGGAAGCGTGGATCATGAGACTGCTGATATTTTGTTACAATCCCGGCCATGACAAGGGAAGAAGATTTTCAAGGCACATGCTTAATTTTTCTTGGTCGTACTGTATTATTCTGTAAAGCGAAGTGGTTTATCAGTAGCGGGTCAAGTATGGCCCATGTAAATCTGGTTGCATGACCTACCGTCTCCGCCGTAGATCATGCATCCAAATCCTGAACATTTAGCTGTAGTTTAGAGGAAGGCCCCGCCGTGTCAGGTGTTTTATGTGGTTCTTTTTTTAGTTTTGCTGAAGTGTTTCTGTGGCACAAGGGCAGCAAGAACCGGGTCATGTGTGTTGGCTTTTATTCCTCTTGTACAGGTTTATGGCTGTCTATGTAATCTGTTTTATCTGCTTCCCGTCGGTGTAGGGCAGCACGGTTTGGCCACCGGCTGCTATTTGGGTGTAGAAGATGCCGTTAGGCGCAGCATGGCTTTTTTTACACAGGCTGCTGCTATTCAACTCTGCCATTTTGGAGTGTAGGATATATTATCTGCTTAGGTTATCCAAATATATTAGCTAATCCTAATATTTCTAGTGCGTGCTCTGCGCAACACGCTGTATCAAACTTTTTCTCAACTAAAAAAAAGGTTCAGAAGTTAAGCTTTCAATACAGGGATAAAATCAAAAAAGGAAAGTTTAATAAAAATGATAAAAAAAGGTATTAAATAGGATGTAAAATAAAATGGACTAAAATATTAGAGGGAAAAAATTGAAAAATATTATAAAAATGTGAATAATAATATTATCAAGAGAATGATTAAAAAAATAAAAGCAAAGATAATGATCAAATTTGTAAGATGAAAAAAAAGGGTCAAAGGAGGGTTAAATTGAAAGAAAAACTCAATCCTATAGATAATCTAAAATGAAAAATAGTAATGAAAAAATTATGAGTCAATTTAATAAAATAAATAAATAAATATAGGGGCTATTTTGAAATATATAGGTTTGATATGGGAGAGAAGTCAAAAGAAAAAAAATAAAACATGGCTACTTGCACAAAACCTAACATATTTTTGATATATGCACCGCCGAGGAATGATGGCAATATTACAAGGATTAAATCGGTATCGTGGAAGCTAGAGTTTGGCCGTAGAATGACAATATAAGCTTTGTTTGAGGACAGTAAAACAATTATTTTTCTCATATCAAATAATATTTTATTTATGTAAACATATTAAATTGTTTATGTTCTAACTCAATAATTCCCCCCAAAAATAAAATCGAAAAGACAAAAAGCTATTGACTCAAAGCAAAGACAATTAAGATTTAAGACCATTGTGATAAATAAAAAATTATTTTATTATGCATCTAAAATAAAAATGACAAAAGTGCCCTTACTCATCGGCGTTTTAATTTTTGCCTAAAATGGGATATCAGTAATTTCTCAGATATATTGGTGTGTGTGTATATATATATTATTGAATTAAAAATAATATAAATACCTTAAAAGTTTACATTAAGTTTGAAAATATTTAAATTTTATTAATTATTCATCGAATAAGAATTTTGAACACCTATTAATAACCTAAGACATTAAAAGTTAACCATAAAAATATTGACTCAAATAAGCATGAGAAATATTTACTGGATTTAGTTTAAATTAAAAGCATATTAAATAAAATATCATTTTAGTGAATAATATATACAAGTTGTATTTATCGGTTTTGCTACTACTAGAGGATTTAGTTTTTTAATTTAGTTTAATTTATACTGTAATTATCATCGTTAAGGAATTAGTTTTTAGTTTTGATACTATCAGGATTAGCTTATTTGTTTTGATAAAGTACAGTTACTAAACTGTAATTAAGTCCTTGTATTGGTTGAATTAAAACGGCGTCGGTTGCAAGTATTGCAAAACCCTAGGAGGCTTAGAAACTCAGTGATATATAACAGATAGAGCGTTACGATTTGCTGCTGAAGGGAAGGGCGGGGTGGCACAAACGGAAGCGAAGAAGGCGATCAAAAATGTCGAAGCGAGGTAAAGCCACTGACCCGAGCAATTAAACGACACATCAATCACACAAAATGCTTTAACGTATTTCTCTGCTGTTCAGGTAGAGGAGGATCGGCCGGTAACAAGTTCCGCATGTCGCTGGGTCTTCCTGTGGCGGCGACGGTGAACTGCGCAGACAACACCGGAGCGAAGAATCTCTACATCATATCAGTGAAAGGAATCAAAGGTCGCCTCAACCGTTTGCCGTCGGCTTGCGTCGGAGACATGGTGATGGCTACAGTGAAGAAAGGAAAACCTGATCTCAGGAAGAAGGTGATGCCTGCTGTCATTGTTAGGCAGAGAAAGCCTTGGCGCCGAAAGGACGGTGTTTTCATGTATTTTGAAGGTTTGTTTAGTGATTTTTCTTTCCATTTTTATTTTCAGATTTTAAAACCACACATATATGATATATTTCGTTGTGTTTGCAGATAATGCCGGTGTTATTGTCAATCCCAAGGGAGAAATGAAAGGTGAAATTATTTCTCAAACTTCACCTGTGTTAAGTTTTCTGCGTTTTAGTTTGTGACTGCTTTCCAAAATCTTCATTTACTGTAGCTGACGAGTGATCTAGCTGTGAATTTGTTGTGAAGATTCTTGTTGTGGTTTGCTTGAGATTATTTTAAATAACTTGTGGTTTTGAGATCTTTGATGACTGCGATGAGTTGCATTTCCTCTGAATTAGCTTGATGAGTTTGAAAACCCCACCACCTGGTGATATTGACTTCCCATTTGTTATGATTCCTTCGGATGGCTTGAAAGCATGTGTGCATGTAAGCTCGAGTTTATAGCTGTCTAACCCATGTTTTTTAGGCTCCAATTTCAAAATCAGTTGGATGATCACGGTCCTTTTACCCATTTACTGAACAGTATCTGGAGACAAGGACTTTTTCTGCATTCTTTTGATCATTAATGGTTACCTTAGACTTGAATTGTTTTTTGCTCTCTATTATTAAGTGAGGGTGGTAGATGATTGTTGATCACCAAAAGGCATTTTAGATGTGCTTTTGCAGTTTTTTGCAGGCTTGTTTGTTTCCCTTCCAAGGATTAATAGGTTGTCAAATGGTGTATCATGATGGTTGAATGCTCGAAGAGGGTATTATCACCAAGTGATATGCCGATTTCTTTTTCTGGAACTTGTTGTCTGCTTGGACCTGGTTGCTGTTTATGATACCCTCATGAGAATCAGAACTGGGGATTGGTGTTCATCTAGTTTTTGCTGTAATATTTCTGAAATGGTCTATTTTGCTGATTGTTGGTGTTTTGCTGCTTGTAGGATCTGCCATCACCGGACCTATCGGAAAGGAATGTGCTGATTTGTGGCCAAGAATTGCCAGTGCTGCCAATGCCATTGTCTGAGTGGAGATTGGTTTTGGATAGCTCGTGACTTGAGAATTTGATGCTGTCTTCAGAATTATTATTTGGTCGTGTTCGTTACCTGTACGTTCAGACTGTATTAAATGGAATAGAGGACCTTTTATGTTCATGAGCCGGGTCTATGTTTTTGATGAATTGCAGGTGTTTTAAGTTTTGATCGATGATTGCTTTGCTATCATTCACAACTCTATTTCTCCCAGTCACTCTCCTTTGTCCCATCAAAATCGTTAAGAGGTAAACAATTGGATGACAAGAAAGTGAGAATTGTTCTTGTTTTAGGATGCCATGGGTGATGCTTGTCAACGTTGCTGCATTAGCACTGATATCGGTCTCCCATTTTTTATCACGAAGCATTTTATAACTTGCCGGCCGTCAATTTATCTTGATTTTGTATGTGGCTGTGTTTTCAAAATGGATGTAAGCATGGTTGTTAAAATCACGATTTTGACACGACACGCTTCAGAACCTCGGATAGTAAAATTGTATCTGAATTTTTTCGCATAAAAATCGTAAAATCACAGCTAAAATCGTGTAGGTAGAAAAATTGTAAAATTGTAAGTAAAATAATTTTGAATACAATACAATATAATTATGGCTATAAAACTTCATTAGTTAAGGTTCATACATGATTCAAAATAACTTAAAAATACTTGATAAAAAAATTATGTCTATAGAATTTTATTAGGTAAAAACTAATAAATTTAAAATAAAAATATTTTGCTGGTGTGCTATATAAATTAAAATTAGTCTCATGATTGTCATTTTTTTTGTTATTTTTAATATATTATCAAAAACATTATTATTGAAAGGATTATCAGTATTAATACTGGTACCAATATCGATATTACTAGTACTAACTTCAACTCCAACAAATTATTTCGACATCAGAATATTAAAATGATTTAAAAATATCAAAAATTTTTAATTTCAAATAAAAAATAAAAAAAATATTTTTTAAAAAAATTTTAAGTATAAATTTTAAAGTTAATATTACTGATTTTCAAGATATATATAATGTAAGCGAAAAATACGAAGCACATGCACTGGACACCGTATACCAATATAAAATAAATTTATAGTAACTAATCATTTTTATTTCTTTATAGAAATTGATAGAATAACTAATAAGATATCTAAGAAATCAAAGTGGAACCAAAAATTAACCAGGAGGCTATTCTAGACAAGTATTTTTGAATTTTATATTTTTATTTTAAATTAATTTTTTTTTATATTTTTAAAATAGTATTTTAATATATTTATAAATAATGAATGTTTTTAAAAGTAATCTGACCACTCTAAACCAGAGTTATTGATACCGTTTCGTTTCGTATCAGGCAAAAAACCGAAATAAAATAATGTTATTTTTGTCTCGTTTTAAATACCGGTCGGTACCGGAAATACCGGTCAAATACCGGCCGAAACACCCCGGAATTACTCCGGGCGTGCCGTTTCGGCTGGGAAAAAATTCATTCCCGCCCATGGCCAAAAGCTGAGGCGCCCCTTTGTCAATCTGACGTGACATGATTTTATTGATTTGTGACTTGTGACTGACATTATATATATATATATATATATATATATATATATATATATATATATATATATATCTCCCGTCCCCACTGTTATATATATATAATATATTTTATATATAAGATATATATATATCTCCCGCCCCCACATATATATTACAAGACAAACAAACGTTGTGGCTTTTCCACTGTGCACTGTCTCTTGAATCACTGTGGATTCGAGCAGTGCACGGCCGGAATTGCCCCTCGGGTGCGCAGGGCTAATTTCGCCTTTTCCTATTTTTTTTAAATATTCATTTATGAACAGTGTAATGACGATTTCGTCCCCGGTAATAGGACAAAATAAGGCATCCGGGCGCGGGGCACAGTCGTAATTGCGCGAGGCCGGACCGGCCCGGTCCGGTCCGCCGCAACTTTTTCTTTTTTTATTATTTTCGGAAATGGCTAAAGACGGTTTTAACCCCTAATAAGACAAAAACAATGAATTGGGTCCAGGGTTAGAACGGTAATTGACCCTATTTTTCAATTTTTTTAATCGGCGTCTCTGGGGGCATGAGGCGCACGCGCCAGACGGTTTCCCGTCTCACGCCCTGTTCAGGCGGCGCGTGCGGCATCCTCCTGTGGCCGGAAATTGGATACCGGAGGACAGAACGATGCGTTGCCGCGTGTTCTTCCTCCTGCGGTGGTGCGTGTAGCCACAACATGCCCGACGACGCGGCGGAGGCCGGCGGCCACGTTTCTCTCTCTCCTGCACGTCAATGTGCAGGAGAGTCCCCAATATATTTGGACTTTTCACTTCGGTCCCTCGACTTTGAATTTTGTTTTTGGTCCTCATTTCTGTTATATAAGTTTTGATTTTGTTCAATTGGGTCCTCCGATTTGAATTGATTGAATGTCCAAGTTTCACTTCGGTCCTTCCACTTTCAATTTCCGGATTGGCTGTATGTCAGTCAATCAATTCGGTACAAAAGTTCCGATTTCTGCAATTTTGCCCTCTGATTTCAATTGAGAATAAAAGTAATTTGCATGTCAGCCCTTTGACTTTTAATTTTTTAATTTCAGCCCTTTATATTTGATTTTCATTTAAGTCCTTATACTTTTATTTTTTTTATATTTCTACAATAATCCCTCCTTTTGTCCATGTTTATATAAAAGTGTATTTAACACAATAATAATAATAATGATAATAATAATACTAATAATAATAATAATTATAATAATAATAATAGTTATAGTAAAAGTAATAATAATAATAGTAATAGTAATAGTAATAGTAATAGTAATAGTAATACTAATAGTAATAATAATAGTAATAGTAATAGTGATAATAATAATAATGATAATAATAATGATGATGACTTAATTATTTTTTGTTCTTACTCTTCTGTGTTTTTTTTTTTCTCCCGATAATTTGATAATATTTTTTTTTTCCGGTTATAGCAATAATAATTGTTTTTTTTTTTTATCTTTTGTTAAAATTTCTTGCATGTTTTTAGTCTTTCATTGTTTTTTTCCTTTCATAATAATAATAATAATAATAATAATAATAATAATAATTACATTGTTTTGCGTGCTTGCTCTTTCTTTAATGTTCTTTTTCCCTCCGGATAATTTCATAATTTTTTTTTTGACATTAATAGCAATAATAGTTTTTTTTTTAATCTTTTGTTAAAGTTTATAAGATGTTTTAGGCTTTCATTGTATTTTTGTTTCTTTCATTGTTAACATAATAATAATAATAATTATAATAATAATAATAATAGTGATTATTATTAATATTATAATAATAGTGATTATGTATTCTATTATTATAATAATTGTGATTATTTATTCTTTCAGAATAATAATAATAATAATAATATTTTTTTAATTTGTTTTTCTTGCTTGCTGTTTTGTTCATGCTTTTTATTTTTTTCCCTCGGTGTAATTTAATAATTTTTTTTGTTTTTATTCTAGCGGCAATAATAATTTTAAATGTTAAGACTCCGATGCTGCTATTTCCCTATTTTTACTCTGTCTATTAATTGATTTTTTGAATTTTATTATCTGCACAATAATGATTTCAGTCATTTATTTTTTTTCTTATTCAAATATGTTACTTTTTTTTTATGTTAATGCGCGCCTTTTTGTGATTGTTTATGACGCAATACCTATATTCTAAAAAATATAATCTATGCTTACGTGACAAATATAACTCAAAATTTTAAACATTTTATCTTTTAATCTATAATTTTTATTTACTTATATCATATAAATTTATTGTTGTACATTTAATTATGTTAAATTATATACAAAAAAATACCCGCGGCAACGCGCGGGCAATTATCTAGTATAATATATATATATTGTATATATATTCGGTTCACAGTATTATATATACACACACACTATTATATATATTGAAAATACAAAAATAAAAACAATAAAAATTAAAAAATGTCAACTTTGATTTTATAAAAAATAAAAATTATATTTAATTTTTTAAGTTTTTTAACATATATAATTAATTAATTATTTATGAACAGTACAACCCCGAAACGGCACGCCGAAACACTCCGATACCGAAACATTTCGTACCAGTAGAAAAAACAAAATGGCAACCAAAACGGTATTGATAACCTTGCTCTAAACAATCATTAAAAGTGATTTTTTTTACGTAATTTTTTTTTCCAACCATAATTATAATTAATTACTGCATTACTAGGGACGCTCTTTCATAGCAATTAGTAGGATAGAGGAGATCGATTGAAGTTTGTTTAAAAATAAAATTATCCTGTGTCTAAAGATATCTATAATTCGCAATAATTGATATCATATCCACCTTTGGATTTCATGTTCGGTAATGTGGTTGAGTTTATTGTTTTTTTATTTATAAATATATTAAAATGATATTTTTTTGTTAAAAAATATTTAACATCAGAAAATAAACTCAAAACATCATTTTTTTTTAATTTAGAGTAAAATAAAAATAATCAATTTTTTAAAAAAACAATTTTAAAATTAATGATATAACATATTTTCTAATAAACTATGAAAATTAAACCGACCATCCTATAGTTTATAACTTTATATATTTTTACACTTGCTCTTTGTATTTTTGAAAATTATAGTTTATTTTCTACACTTTGTTGTGCATGTAGCATTACATCTTAAATCATTATATAGTTTAATCGATTTTACACCCACTAAAAATATAAAAGAGAAATTTAAAAATAAAAAAGAGGATAAAATAAATTTCAGCTGCACAGTGTGTCGAACCATGAATGGGCAATAGCCCGTGAGCTCTCAGAAATCAGAATGGACGAATTGCATTGTGTCCCCCTCGCTCTTTTGGTATGGGCGGTGTGGACTTTTATTCTAGATAGAAAACCATCTCTCTCTTTTTTGTCATATTAGCTACCTTGTTCTTTTGCAAGACAGCCACTGTGAAAAGGTGTCTCATCATCATCTCTGTTGATATCACATCACTACCTGCAAGTCTCAATCCTCGATCCAAGTTGGGAATAATCTGACAACCGACGAATGAGAGGGCGACACTTTGATATATAGTGATGCCTGTTAGTGGGAATCGATTCTTATAACTCAGCTCCTGCATGCTGTGCTTTTAACTCATCTGGCTCAAGTTTTTCACCTCCTCTCTGGTGCAGGTACAGTGGAGGTGGAGGGGAAGCATGAAGAGAATCCAGTTCTTGAGGTGGGGGAGCAGAATTTCAAGCACTGGCGGGTCTGCCGTTAAACTTGTTAGTCTGAAAAGACAGGCGCCGTCTGGTCGTCGTTGCGAATCATCTTTCTTGATGCAAATGGTTTCGAAGTTCAGGACTCAATGGAAACACGCTTTCGGGTGGCGGAGGAGCAGAGCACAGTGCAGCTATGATCCTTACAGCTACTCTCTGAACTTCGACGATGGTTTCTCCCATGAATCTTGACCATCTCTAGCTATCGGAATGTTAGTTTCTGAACAAAATTCTCTCTTCCAGCAATGTCTCACCCTGATGCTTCATCACTGCCGATCCAGAAATCTTTTTTTGCATACCAGAATAAGATATTGGGGGGTATTTCTTCGTCGTTCCATATTCCAGTTGCTGTATAGCTTTTGATTCACTCATGCTAGCTACTTGCTTGTTGAAACCTGTCTAACGACAGACTGTATAATCTTTTTGAGCTGAGCTTTGTCTTTTCATCCCTCCCGGCATTTTCATCTTCTTCAAAACTTTGTTTTCAAATGCTAGTACAAATCATGCTGCTCGCGTTCTCTACCTGGTAGTTTTAGACCCTGGGAGAAAAACCTAACATTATCTGGGCAGGCAGCACCTGGGTTTGAATTATATAATTGTATATATCTTGAATTTGTTTTTTACTTTTTATTATAATTTATGTTTGAGAAAAACATGTTTCTAACAGTTTTGTTGAGCTAATTAATTTTTTTATATAAAGAAACATTGTACACAACGTTAACAAAGACATACCAAACTAAAAACTATTTTAAAAATAACATGATTGATGAGAGTTTTTTGTTTAAAATATAGGTTGCCCCACAACTGTTCCTTTCAATCTCCTCTAGCACTGTGTGATATTCTTGTGAGAAAAAGGGCAGAAAGATGCAGTTAATTAATGGTAGGGCCCTTATTGCCTGTTCTTTCTGTCCAACCAAAAACAAAACATAGATCATGCAATCCACCACCACTTTCTCTTTTAAAAATTAGGTGATATCTCAGGAGCCAATCCACCGATGATTCCTGCCATCTTTGACACTGACAGAGCCATGGAGGTCCTCAGATTTCCCATTCCACCATTAATACCACTTCTTTTCTCCGCCCCTTTCACTCATTCCTGTTATGATTGCTAGACTATATTTTAGGATAACAACGCATCTGAATCTGTATCCAGGGGTGGAGGGAGACGGGAGGGGTTGGCCAGTGCTCGAGCCCTTGATAATTATATGTTTAAATTTCTTAGAAAAAATTCTCTACACAAGAAAACTTGATTTCCTGGCTTCGTCCTTGTCTGTATCAGTCCGAAAGTAGGATGCATCCTCCTGTTACTCTAACTTCAGATTTAACTCCGACAGCACACAGATTAACCCCACCTAAAGCTGTAATGACACTGACTTCCTGCCCTTGAAACAGAGTGAAATACTTTTACGCACTGAAGAAAACAGACAAAAAAGAGAAGGAAAAAAAGGGCACCCAGTTTCCAACAACTACCAAAACGAGAGTAAAAGACAGGAACAATGATGATAGCAATCCATGGAGAGAAAGTAAACACATCAAAGAGCGAGAGAAAGAAGAAGAAAAATCCGTGTTTGGTGGCTTTAATGGCGGGCTATGATTATGTTATCGAATGCATATGAAATAACTGTTTTTTTTTTTTTTTTTATAAAATGATCTTGATAATGTATATTTTATATGAAATTAATCTGTAAATCCAAAAGAATAAATTCCTTACAGTGCTAAGATTTATGTTTGAATCCAAAAAAGAAAAGAAAAATTGAAGGCAGAGAGAAAACCTCCCCACTACTAAAATTAATTCAAAAAATTAATGAGTGATTAGGGTTAATTATCGTGGCCTCCCACACTTGCTCATGCATGCTCAAGCTTTTTAGCAGCACATACATCATCGTGAGATCTTACTTTCCATTTCTTCAGTTTTTTCTCCATTATATTTCCATCTGAAGTGATAAATAATCCCAGATTTTGAATAACTCACCAAATTAAAAACTCTGAACAATCCCTATCCATGCATGTTAATTTATCTTCAAGCTATATATTTGTTTTCTCGAAAATAAATAAAATAATATTTTTCTTCCTCTCTGCAAATCATACAGAGGGGAGAGAGAGAGAGAGAGAGAGAGAGAGACAAGGTCACATGGGATCGAGTTTAGATTATGAGCTGTGAAACATAAATTTGTCCACTTCAACATAATTATTGTACATGATTTTTAAAGCTGGAGCCGGGGCCACAAAAGAGCCACAGGTGACCCCCCCAATCAGCTCTAAAAATCCAATCACCCTCCCCCCTCTTCTCTGGGCAAGAAAGAAATGGCAAGAAATTTGGTGTTCATACTAGCTCTGACGAGCCTCTGCATTGGCTTAGCAGCTGCAGATTGGAATATTTTGAACAAAAAATCGAAGAACAGGGATGCCTCCAGCCTGAAGATTTACTGTGAGAGTTGGAGGATCAATGTGGAGCTAAACAACATCAAGGATTTTGAGGTGGTGCCGCAAGAATGTGTAGATCACATCAAACATTACATGACCTCGGCTCAGTACACAGCAGACTCGGAGAGAGCGATGGAGGAAGTCAGGCTCCACGTCAGCAGTTGCTGTGCTCTGCAAGGTGATGGCAAAGATGCTTGGATTTTTGATGTCGATGACACTCTCTTGTCCACCATACCTTACTACAAGAAACATGGTTTCGGGTAATTAAGCTTCTTTATTACTAGCTAGATCATGTTTTCTTTTTCCCATTTCATCCTGATCTGTTGGAAATTCAGAGAAATCACTAATGGTATGTGGGTCGTGGAATGAAAATAAAACCAGGGGGGAGAAGCTCAATGCGACGTCATTCGAAGCATGGATGAAGCAAAGCAAAGCTCCTGCTCTAGACCACGCGCTCAAGTTCTTCCATGAGATCAAAGCCAAAGGGGTCAAAATCTTTCTTATCTCCTCCAGAAGCGAAACCCTCAGATCAGCCACTGTCGAGAATCTCATCAACGCTGGATATCATGGATGGTCTGGTCTCACATTGAGGTACGTGGCATTCCCTACTTAGCCCAATTGCCTAGCCGCCGCCATCGCAGCTGAAGTGAACAGAAAACTCACCATTTCTTTTCCCTGGTTTGAAATACAGGGGTCTGGAAGACGACTTCATGAAAGTGCAGCAATACAAGTCCGAGGCGAGGAGAGCGTTGACGAAAGAAGGATACCGCATATGGGGGATCATCGGAGATCAGTGGAGCAGCGTGGAGGGACTCCCTGGTGCCAGACGAACATTCAAGCTGCCAAACTCAATGTACTACCTTTCCTAAAGCTTCCACTGCCAAGACATTATGATGCCATCCTATGTATCTTGATTTCACTTTTGATATCTGAGTTCAATCAAGCATCGTCATTGTTGATTTTATAAAAAACATATATATTTTTTTTAAAGAAATCAGCTTTGAGATCTCTCCCAAATATCCCAGTAAAGGAAAATATGCTTCAGAATAAGGAAGAAGGTCTTGATGCTTCGAGCACTACGAGGGCAGGTCTAGTTACTGTCATCTTTCACCTCCACTGATAGATAAAGCCATGCTTGATTGACAAGGATACACACAACTTGGGCCAGCAAGAATATAATATCATCTATCCACTTCAAGTTTTATGGTCGATTTTGTTTTTGTTTTTTAAATCAGAAGAATTTTATTTACTAAAAACAATCAGGGATTTCAAAGGATGGGATTGTTGTCTGAAAACAACCAAATACAAGAATTATTTGTCCAAAAAATTGAAAAACATGACTTTTAAATAAAAGAATATGAATAAACTAATTTTAGAATCCAGCATATCGTTGAGGCTCTTACCATATATACACTTCAAAATTTTAATTATAACATGTCTGGCCAACACTTGAGCAAGATATTTACTCAGCATGACTGATCAACAACACTCCAAACTAATGATGTTCTGAAACAACGTTTTTCAAAAACAGATTCTTGTCAATTTAAATCCTTAAACTTTTAAATCTTTTCACTTTGATCCTTAACTATCCTTATATTATTATTATCTAGTCCTTGGATTCAATTTTTCCTCAATTAAAGCAATAGCCAACCATGAAAGTCACTATACATATGAACTGTCCATGTTATGTGTAGCTTGGTGGTAAGAGTAAATAATCCAGAAAAAAAAACAAGAGCTGATATTAACATTAATATTGACGAGAGGCGTGGTAGTGAGATTTCTTAGAACTTTCATCAAGTAAGAAAAAATAAATCAGGAATCATAGTTTTCTTATTCAATTTAATTACATTTTTTTTACATATAAATCTGTGTTGTGAGGTTATATATGAAAATATCATCGGAAAAGACAAAAATAGAGCACTAGAGTTGGGGCAGACTAATATTTTGATACCAGGTTTTATCGTTATTATCTTTGGTTCAAGGGGTGGTGGTTAAGTAGTTTCATGTTTTATTTATTATTATTATTATTATTTTATTTACCCGTAGACATGTTTGCTAGAAGCACTTGTCGTTGCCTCCATTACGTGCCTTTTAGGCGGCACGTTCTGTGTACGGAGGTTGAGGAAAGTGCTCGATCATCGTGTCTTCGGGTGCGCCACCATGTTCTTTTTCACATGGTGGTGCACGTTTCGACAAAAGGTGATGGATGGTCGTCAGTGGTCGGTTTTGCTGTTTTTGTGCATTTTCTCTCTCATGTAGCGTCAAAATACATTTTAGTCCCTAATTTTTTTATTTCGTTTTTTACCTTGATTACTTCTATAGAAGTTTTGGAGTTTTTCAATTTTAACCTTTAATTGAAATTAGTCATATATGTTATTTTTTCATTTCAGCCCTTATTCTTTTGTTTTTTTTCCTTTAATTTTTTTAGTCTGCATGTTTTGATTTGTTTGAAATTAATCATAAACTATTTTTCATTTAGAACTTTATTTTTTTGATTGTTTATTTTTTAAAATTCCGTTTATTTAACTATAGAAGTTTCTACCAAAACAGTAATATACAAAATACAATCCGCGTGTACCCCCATCAGATATTACACTACATCCCGGTCCCACACATCCACACAGGATACGCACTGTCACCCCACCATCTCCTGGCGTTTACCCACACGCGCTATATTTAAGGCGTGGAGGAATTCACTGTTCCTTATTAACAGAGCCAAAAAAAGGAGAGGGGCTAAAGAGAGCAAAGCGCCCTCTATGTCACCGTTCACTTCTTCGGGGTGACTCGCCGGTGACCGAATTTTTTATAACAGTATGCATGCCCCTTAAGAGAATTGTCTCTGTGCCGAAAGACTTGATTTCTGACCACCGGAGGCCTTCCATATAGTGAAGTTTTATGAAGTCGTAGGTGAGAAATTTACAGGTCCCCTCGTTTTGGTAATTTTGTTTTGTTTTGATGGAATTTGAAGCTATTTTTGCTGCTTTGATTGTAATAATTACTTGATTGATTGAAAGTTTGATGCTTTTCTTGAATTGCGTTGCCGGTGATCAGACTTGGTTTAGGTGGTCTTGAATGATAATTTGGTTTGCATCGTTGGGTGCATGCCCTTTTTTGTTTTTTGAGCTTAATATTGTTGAATTCATGAGTTCTCTGTGAAACGGGGGGAAGTAATTAGTTTAGTAGGAGGTCCCAGATACAATTGAATTGGAGCCACGGTATGACTTTGAGAGGTTGGAACTTGGACGGTGAATAAATAATTTATCAATGGAATGAAGTTGGCTAGAGTTAACTGACCAAGGACAAGCACACGGTTTTTAGATGTCAGGATGACGAGGACGTTAGGATCCAGGTGCAATGCATAGCTCAGGATAGTTAATGATTGGGAGTAATGATAGCATCTGGCTTGTTTTTTTTTTTTTTTTTTGATTCAGTTGGTATGCCCTAAGATGCCGGGGAGAACTTATTTGAACACTGAAAATATGAATTTTGTGGAACCAATTGGTATTGAAGAAAAAACACATTCTGCAAACGGGTTCACAATATTGTAATCATGGTTTGCTAAACAACTCTTCATCTTAGTTAATGTTCTTATTTCCATACCAACTGGAAGGAGTACCCACTGGCGGGGGCTGGAGCGCTGATAGGCAGAGCCTTAGACTTCAAGAATCCTTGTACTTGCTATGAATATTTGTAATGGCCAACAAGGGGAGAATTTGCTTCTGATGGTTTGTTATAATCGTACTCTCGCCACCCTCAACAGTTTTGCATGAACTAGATGCTCTTACGCCTTGAACAATTGAGCCTGTCAATAACACGACAACCTATAGACTCTTTGCAATTACAAGCATTTAGTATTATGCTAGACAATTGCTGCCCTGCATCTATTATCTTATTCAAAGTTTTTATGAGAATTGGGAATGAGACTTTGAATCATTATTATTAGTCCTCTTATTGTAAGGGTTGTCTTTTCTTTTTGTTTGTTTCAATTTTTGGGTAACTGTTTAGGGACTGTGGAATTTGCCGAAAACCAACCGCACACGTTCTTGCTGCTTGCTATTAACATTTAAGTCATCATGGTTCACTGTAGCTTTCATGCTTTTGACTATTTTTCCTATTATGAGCATTTCAACTCTGCTCTGATAGAAACATCTCATGCCTGTAATTGAATGTACCGTTGGAGATGGACTCATGCCTTGAGGAACTGGTCATCACCAATGGGACAAAGGATTTAGAAATAGGGTGTATTGGAAATGATATGGGTGGCTGGAACTTTCTCCAGAGAAAAACAAAAAAATAGCGGTATTTTGTGAGGTTTAGAAAGTATAGTGATAATTGCTACGAGTATCTCTTTATTCCCTTTTGATGACATCGTGTTTTTATGTATTCATTCCTGTTGACAGATGTTTTAATTGATGACATTTCCAGGGTCCCACTATTGTGAACCAATAAGGGCGCTTTCAGAAGGTATTCAGTTGGTTGTCATAATGGGAAACTGGTGTCAATTGACTGAATAACCGACACCCTTTTTTTGTGCTGATTGAAGCAGAGCAATGGAGGCACGCCCAGCTTTTAGCATTCAGAGATCAGGTGCAAAGCAGCTTGGTAACCTTGGGGTGTCTGGAGTACTGTCTTCATCTTTACCATTGGTCCCAACACCTCTAGAAGAGACATGCCCCAAGTTGCCAGGCTCTCAACAGGTTTCCATGGAAAGGGAGCTTATGACCAGGCCCCTTGTGCATGCAAGTCATTTGCCCTATAACAATGAAGTAGTCGGACACTTATTTTCTTCTTCTGCGGGCTTCTCAACAGACCTTCAGTACTCTTCTGTCACACCCCGGGAGAAACATTCAAGAAATACTCCATTTATTTCCCAGTCATCAGCAAACACAGCATCTTTGCTGATGTCACAATCTTCTTCACCAGCATTACTTCAATCAACAACATCTAGTCATTATATAAATGAAAACAGTGCTTCATGGTGTCCAGAACCACTGCCGGGTTTTCTTGACTTTCCCACTAACACTACCATTCAAAATAATCAGATAGAAAGCAATAGTTGTGCTGGTGTCATGGCATCAGAAGAATTTGGTAAACGAAATGATTGGCAGGAATGGGCAGACCAGCTAATTACTGATGATGATGCTTTGACAACTAATTGGAATGAGCTTCTGGCTGACACCAGTGTTGCGGACATGGAACCAAAGGTTGGTATCTTCTCTCAACATACAACAAATAAGATACCCTTGCAACAATTGGTGAAATATTCTTTTATGCTTTCTCCTGTTCTCATCTCATTGCTTCAGATGGCATACCAGGTCTCCAAACCATCTTCAAACATTCCAGTTCAACACTCCCAAGTTCACCCGCAACTTCCATCCCCATCTGCAGAAATTCGCCCAGTTCTCACCCCCACTTCCTCAGCAAACAGTGCACCAACAAAGCCACGCATGCGTTGGACACCAGAGCTTCATGAAGCTTTTGTGGAGGCTGTCAACAACCTTGGTGGTAGTGAAAGTGTGGAACTATCCTCGCCTTAACTGATTGCTAGCCTAAAATTCCTTGGCTTCTGCTTCAATTGATTTCCCTTTTCTTACTCGCAGGAGCTACTCCAAAAGGTGTGCTGAAGCTGATGAAAGTTGAAGGCTTGACTATTTATCATGTAAAAAGCCACCTGCAGGTATGCACCTGTATTTCTGTAAAAGCGAGGCTGGTTTTATGCATCAACATCATTTCTTGTGTGATATGGTTTCAGATTCTTATTTTTGTTTTTAACTGGAGAATATTCTTTGTTGAATTTCAGAAATACCGAACAGCCAGATACAGACCAGAGTCATCAGAGGGTATGTAATAACTAATCAGTGACTCCAAGACTTTAACATATCCCTGAATTTTGTGTTCTTCCACTTTAGTTTTTTAATCTGAATGAGAGGATGGAGGTTGCATTTTAACTTGTTGAATTGCTTATCTTCACTCTTGAACTCAAGTCCTAAGCTGCACTGTGCAAACTTGTGACAGTGTATTAATTTATGACACATCCCATGTTCAATATCTCCTTTTCATTTGAATCAACCTCAATCTAGTCTTTCCACGAAAGCATGATCATGATCTGCATGCTATGTTGTTTATCCAATCCTTTCTGTGATTTAAGTCAATTGCATTGGTATCTATCTATGAAAAGAACATTTGTCTGCGCTATTTTTTGTGGCTCAAGTATACTTTCTCTCAAGGCTTTGGTTGAGTTGTCTTAATGTAAGCTCTCTAAATTAACTTCACCATGTTATATTCATGCATGGAGCTGCTGCTACAACTTTCTATCTGCCCATTTTACTACCATTTTCCTATCACTCCTAACTGTCGTACTATGATCTAAATTTCCTATGACCATCTTTTTTATGCCTCGGATTTTTTGTAGCTGCTCTTGATTTCTTTGCTAGTTTTACTGTATAAATCAAAGTACGTATAAGTGATTTCCTTTATATATTTTTTTACGAGCTGTTCTATTTTGCTTGCAGGATCCTCTGAGAAAAGATTGACATCTATTGATGAAATATCATCTCTTGACTTGAAAACGTAAGCCCGCACCATTTATTAATTCTGATTCTCTTGCTATTGTTTTGTCAGCTGTTATTTATTCTTTGGTTTTGAGCAACTGTGAACTTGACAAAAGACAAGAAAGAGAAGAAATTCTGTGGTTTCAAAATTAGGCCAATTGTAAAAACTTACACACATGAATGCAAAATAAGAGACTACCAGCTTTCAAGGTGGCAAGGTGTTGTGGCAATGTGCTATTCTTGCTTTACTTCAGTACTTTTGGAATGAGCAGAGTTTAGGATCTTTCAGGATAAGCATCCACTATTCCTGTTGCTTTTGGATAAAATAGTTTTTCTAGCTTCGCTTTGGTGTTCTACAACTGATACATGCAGAGACATCGCTTTAGCAGACAAGCAAAGAGATAGGAGGGGGTCTTATCCTCCATTCTGTCCTCTTCCTTTATTAAAAGAAGAGAGTGAGTGAGAGAGAGAGAGACGAATAGCATCTCACCAGTAAGTTTATAGAATTAAATCTAGAGTGAAGAAAACATCACGCTTTCAAATGTTTGAATTCAAACATCAAAAAATCTTCATTTTTTTCTGAATTAATAATGCCTTCTCATTGAAAGATCACAGGGCTATACATAGAGTTCTTGGTATCATTACTTAAATGAGGATTTAGACTTATAAATAAGAAAACAGAACTATTCAAGTAATTACAAAAGAGTTTCAGCATCGTTCAATCATTTCAAGAACCTATTTAAAATAGAAACCTTGACCTACTGATTTCCAGAATTTCCAAAAAGTCTGGAACAACAACTCTTGATTTGTTGACTTTAGTAGAAACAGATGTCATATTTTTGTTAGGCTTCACTCTGCAAGATGCCATCTTTGATCCTCGGCAATTGAATTTGGCAGGAATGCCAAAGTTGTGAATTTTATATTACTAGCCTGCTTCCCAGTTTCTTCTTGAAGATTTATGCATGTGGAAAGTAAGGAGAATAACTTTCCGCATGATAACAAAAATTGCTAATGGATTATGCTACAACTATAAGTCTCTTGTTTTTCCCTATGCTGCTTTACCTCCCTTAAAAGTAGGTTGACCAAGGAGCATGGTTTCCCTACCATACTATATCTGTTGAATTTTTGTTTACAGTCTCATTTTCTGTAATCACTCTACTGATAATGACCACGGGTTGTCATTTATTGATGAAAAGACCTAGCAACAAAATTAACTTGGAAGGGGTATTCAGTAGGTTATTTGACTATCTGGGAGATTCAAGTAGTTCTGGAAGAAACTTGGTTAGGTTAAAGACTTGTTTAATGCCCTTTCAATCTGCATATGGCGTCTCAGATAGAAAATTGGATGGCACCATGGTATGGTTATAACCTAGAAATGCCTCCTAAAGGATTTATATTTTGGGAAAAGAGCTGTGTATTTAAATTATTCAATCTTTGTGTTCTATTTCATTTTGAATTATCCTGCTAAACTTTTTCTATTTTATGTTGGACAACAGAGGCATTGAAATCACTGAAGCTCTACAATTACAGATGGAAGTTCAGAAACGATTGCATGAGCAGCTTGAGGTATACATTTTCCATGAAAATGGATCTATGTTTTGACTTGATTAGTGGCTTTGACTTTGGAACCTCAAAAATTTAGATTCCGTGACCTGATTTGGCAAGCTTATAACAAGGTTCTTTTGCTTTGTGTTGGAAATCGGCTGTCTCGATTTTCTTCCTTAAACTGTTTGCACTACTGGTAAAAAAAGGAGCAAGGATCTGAAAATGGAGGGATTAGTTCCATGTCGATTGAGTGAGAGAGATATTTGACTAGAAGTTTCTGGTCAAGTGAAGGATCTTTGTTGCATGTTAACTTTGCTGCATAGAAGTTGCATTATGCATTTACTTCATAGAAGTAATAAATGTCTGCAACTTTTCAATTTGCTAGACCATGAAAATGTTTACAATTATCCATATATTCTCCTTGGTATCAAGACTTCAATGATGGAAAGAAGCTCCATGAAGTTCTCTTTTGTTGTTACCTGCATTTAAGTTTGTATATATTCATTGTTTCCCTAAAGAATTAATTTTGTTTATAAAGCACTCACTTTTTCTACAATGCAGCAAAGTATGTAATACTGCTAGCCCAAAAAAATGATTTTTTCCTTGGTTAAAAATGTTTTAGGATTTGGCTTTACAAATTATCACTCACTTATCCAACCTACAGATGCCATGCTGAGAACTTGTCTAATATAGAATGTACCTGTTATGGTTCAGGACCATGGACTGCATAACGTGCGGCATGGTAACTGGTTTGGTTTATTGTAGTGCTACATGCAGTCTGCACATCGGTAGATATGATTTTTACTGTATAAATCATGTCATGCGCACATGAAGACATGATTAAGGTTTTGTGTATGATAAACAGTGCATCATTTACAATTCTATCATCTTTCTGGCAGATCCAACGAAATTTACAGTTACGAATAGAAGAGCAGGGGAGGCACCTCCAAATGATGTTTGAGAAACAATGCAAATCAGGTATTGACGTTGTCAAGGCAGCTTCATCTGCTTTGGAAAATCCCTCTACTCTGTCTTCAGATGCAATCCAAGACGCCCCTGCCAAAACTGAACTGGAAACCGCCCAGGTAGACTGTGGCAAGACACCAACTGACACAATTTTTGCCAGCCCTGCACTAGAAGAAGGATCACAGGATTTGAATAGAAAGCATAAGGTATCGCAAACTGAAACCCCTGAAAATTCTGAGCCATACAATACCGATTCAAGTTTGCAGCCTGCAAAACGTTCAAGAGCAGATGCCTAGGCCAACAGCATTGAAATGACAGGTTGATACTTATTCATGGAGGAGTTTAATCCTACGGAGGACCGACTTAGTTGACTTATGAATAGATCTTGAGAACTTTGATTCCCCTGCTTCTGTTTATAGCCTCATGCACTCTATTTAGTCCGTAAACAAGTTAGATGGGAGATTTTTTTTTTATCATAATCTTCGTCCTCCTGACTTGTACTCCTTTTAGTGACGAGGCTAGAGGGTGTATAATTATTGTGTAAACCATTTTATTAATGGCAGAGAATGGACTCCTCTTTCTGTGTTGAATTGGTGTCCTATTGTCAAGCTTGGACACGAGCAGTATCGGTTCTGCCAACGTTCAGCACATAAAACCCCTTCCACTGTTTAAATAGATTTGTGGAATGTGGACAGTGCACTATGGAAAGGAAAGGAAAAAAAAAGTTCTGGTCTTGATGAGTAACCATGTGGATTAAGCACAGGAGATGACCTTTCAAACAATAGAGTTGTGCCATATATGTCAACCACTCGATGTGCTGAAACACCCATGGTCATGCAAATGCGAGTAGGTAACTAAAAGTTGACAGAAGAATGCAGTTTTGCTTTAAAAATATTGGATTGTGAGGCAAAGCTTGAACCTTGTTGTTAGACATTGCCATATGGGAGATTGATCAGACAAACCGTTTTTAACATACAATATGATATCTTCACCATTTGGGTTTGAAGCATTCTGCTGTAGGCTTATGGGAAGAGTAGTGTCTGAAGAATGGCCAATCAGATAGCTGAAGTTGCTTGAAAAGTGCTCCCTTTTTCGGCAAGTAACACTCCATTTTTATGAAGAAATGAAAAATGCACAAGCTTCTTGTGCATGCACATAGATGAGGAAAGCAGAGCCTTATCAGAGACTTCGTATCTGAGCTGATCGAACCACTTCTTGAAGGTGATATCAGCTGAAAGAATGACACTGGCCTTGAATTTCTGGAACACAGAATTCCTTGCTGTACTCAAGGAGGGCTGTGTCCAAGTGGGCTTTAAAGGATCGGTGGACTGTGACAATTTTTTTGAAAGTGGAACGGAGGTTGTATTTTCATGACGTGAATATTCCTAAATTTATATTGTTTTCCACAATTTCATTGTCGTGACTTTTCTTCGAAAGATGGCATCCATGGGTGGGTGTAGACTGTAGAGTGTGACAGCAGTAAGGTCCATGATGTCAAAGCCTTCAAAATCCGGTGAACCACCGATCATTGATACAGGGAGGAGCATGGCCTAGGTCACTTCACTTGACCAAATAAATGTAATTATTGTAAGAGAAAAATGGTTCACTCGAATTGAGTCGGGTCAGCTAAAATGATTTTTTTTGAAAAAGAAATTAATACAAAGTTGTTTAGCAATTTTGTTTTCTAAAAATAAAAATCAAACCAATGTTTTAAGTCTAATATAATTTAATTTAAAATCTATTCCGATGAATTCCTGCTGGCCCATATCAGATTCACTACTAACACTATGCATGTGCATGTTTTTTTATTTTATTTATTTATTATTAGTTAGGTATCGATCTGAAACGGCGCCTTTGAGTGTAAGCGAGCTGAGGACAGAACAAGCAAACTCTCTCTATCCTTCTCCTACCTGATGACGTCTCTTAGACTCAAACCCACGACTTCCCAACTCACAGTTTGGTGCACATCGTCTCTCGCAGCTTCACAAAGGCACTCAAACTTGATATCAGTTTCCAACCACCTCCTCTTTATTATCCTCTCACCTCTCCTTCCTCTCCTCTCACCATCTTTCTCTCATTTTCTCTTCATCAGTTTTTTTTCTTGCTTTCGTCCATGGCTGGCCTTGTCACGGGCAGTTCACAGCCCTTGCATGCAAAAGATGAGGTACGTATCACCTTCTTTTACCTGTTACTTCTTTGTCATAATCTTGCAATGAGTATTGTTTTCACAGTACTTGTGTGATTATTAACTTGCATGGCAGCTGAGGCCTCCATCCCGCCAGTCTGCAGCGTCGAAAAAATGCAGGGTTTGTGGGGATGAGATTGGAGTTAAGGAAGATGGAGAGGTGTTTGTTGCTTGTCATGTGTGTGGCTTTCCTGTTTGTAGGCCTTGTTATGAGTATGAGAGGAGTGAAGGCAACCAGTGCTGTCCTCAGTGCAACACTCGATATAAGCGCCACAAAGGTTTGTCAAAGGTGCATTTTCGTTTGTTTGTAAACATGTCATGTCAATCTTGTTCTTAACTGAGGTTACTGCTGTGCAGGCTGTCCTAGAGTTCCTGGAGATAATGATGATGATGATGATGCCAATTTTGATGATTTTGACGACGAATTTCAGATCAAGCACCGCGATCATGATGAATCCAGTCAGAAAAATGTTTTTGGCCACACGGTAAATCAATTCAACAGAAACCGATTTCCTTCATGTGTTGGCATGAATTAGATTATCTAGCTGATTGATGTCTGTTCAGTGAATGGAGTGATCAGTAAACTTGTCCAAATTAAAGAGCTGTTGTCCCCATCTAATGTTCAAAACTTGTTGAATGGTTTCTTCCTAATCATAAATTAATTAAACTAATGTAGACTCTAATTATAGTTTAATCGATCGTTGGTCTCTTACTGAATTGATCAAAGAATAACCACCTGTTAATAAGATAGGAAAATCTTTAAGATTACGGGGGTGCGTTTTGCAGGAAATTGAGCACCACCATGAACAGGAAATGATCCCCATTCGTCCAGCCTTCTCGTCAGCTGGAAGTGGTATGCAAATTTTATGATATGATTTCACATTAGGATCTCTTTGGAAGAAGCTTTTTATTTGTTCATTCATATTCATATTCATGTTCATATGGATTGGTCAGTTGCTGGTAAGGATCTTGAAGGCGAGAAAGAGGGTTATAGCAATGCAGAATGGCAAGAGAGGGTGGAGAAATGGAAAGTTAGGCAAGAAAAGAGAGGTTTGGTGAGCAAAGATGATGGAGGAAATGATCAAGGAGAAGAGGATGAGTACCTGTGAGTGTTTGTGTATTCCTCATCTTCTTAATGTGCATTAATTAAGATGGTTCTGCTATCAACACTAACAACTTCCTTTTTCAGTATGGCTGAAGCTAGGCAACCACTATGGAGAAAAATTCCAATTCCCTCGAGCAGAATCAACCCGTATCGAATTGTCATTGTCCTTCGACTTATCATTTTATGCTTCTTTTTCCGTTTTCGGATCTTAACACCAGCATCTGATGCTTATGCATTATGGCTTATCTCTGTAATTTGTGAGATATGGTTTGGCTTCTCCTGGATCCTTGACCAGTTCCCAAAATGGAACCCCATTGAACGTGAAACTTACCTTGATCGCCTATCCATGAGGTTTGAGCGTGAGGGCGAGCCTAATCGTCTAGGCCCAGTTGATGTGTTTGTGAGTACTGTGGATCCTCTCAAGGAACCACCAATCATAACTGCAAATACAGTCCTTTCAATCCTAGCCGTTGATTATCCTGTCGACAAGGTCAGTTGCTATGTGTCAGATGACGGTGCATCCATGCTCCTTTTCGACTCCCTAGCAGAAACTGCTGAGTTTGCCCGAAGATGGGTTCCATTTTGCAAGAAGCATAACATTGAGCCAAGGGCTCCTGAGTTCTACTTCACTCAGAAGATTGACTACTTGAAAGACAAAGTTCATCCCAACTTTGTGAAGGAGCGCAGAGCTATGAAGGTAAGCAGAACCAACTTCCAAATTGTCTCCTGTACATATATATTTCTATAACCAGTGTTGCTTTTCACTCATCCAACAGATTATCCTTTCTTTAACTCTACTGCATGAAACATTTAGTGGAAGTTCTATGTTCATTAGATGTTGTTTTAAGGGATTGATTGTGTGGTATTGTAGAGAGAATATGAAGAATTCAAAGTAAGGATGAACGCATTGGTGTCAAAGGCCCAGAAGAAACCAGAAGAAGGATGGGTGATGCAGGATGGTACCCCATGGCCCGGAAACATCACGCGTGATCATCCTGGAATGATTCAGGTTTAGCATCCTCATCCATATGTGTTTCATTATTTTTAGCCTCAGAATTGATATCATATTACCGTGCAACTGAAAGCTGCCTTACTTTGCAGGTGTACCTAGGAAGCGAGGGTGCGCTCGACGTGGAAGGCAAGGAGCTTCCGAGGCTAGTGTATGTTTCCCGTGAGAAACGACCTGGATATAATCACCATAAGAAAGCAGGTGCCATGAATTCTCTGGTGAGTAAAACTAGACTAAATCTCAAGTTTTCTGATCCTAGAGAGACGCAGATGAACTAATGGAATTAATCATTGCATGCCATTTCCAGATTCGAGTATCAGCAGTGCTCACCAATGCACCTTTTATGTTGAATTTGGATTGTGACCATTACATCAATAACAGCAAGGCTGTAAGAGAAGCCATGTGCTTTTTAATGGATCCCCAACTTGGGAAGAAGCTCTGCTATGTCCAGTTTCCGCAGAGGTTTGATGGTATTGATCGCCATGATAGATATGCTAATCGCAATGTTGTGTTCTTTGATGTAAGTCAAGCTAGATTCAAAAACTCTCATATTCTCTGACGTTACGAAAATAACATAGCAGCGATTTCTGAATTTTCAATCTAACGAATCTGCGAGTGATGCATTCATTTGATTTTTTGTGACAGATAAACATGAAAGGTCTGGATGGGGTTCAAGGACCAGTATATGTTGGTACTGGATGTGTCTTCAACAGACAGTCCTTGTATGGCTATGATCCACCAGTGTCCGAGAAGCGACCCAAGATGACATGCGATTGCTGGCCTTCATGGTGTTGCTGTTGCTGTGGCGGTTCAAGGAAAAAGTCTAAGAAGAAAGGTCAAAGAAGTCTTCTTGGAGGGCTATACCCCATGAAAAAGAAAATGATGGGGAAGAAGTACACAAGGAAAGCATCTGCACCAGTCTTTGATCTTGAAGAGATCGAAGAAGGGCTTGAAGGTTACGAAGAGTTGGAGAAATCATCACTCATGTCACAAAAAAGTTTCGAGAAACGGTTCGGGCAATCACCAGTATTTATTGCCTCCACTCTCATGGAAAATGGTGGCCTGCCTGAAGGAACTAATTCCCAGTCACTCATTAAGGAAGCCATTCATGTTATAAGTTGCGGGTATGAGGAAAAAACCGAATGGGGTAAAGAGGTGAGCTCTGAGTAGCATTTCAAAAGGCCCTTTGTTTTCAATGAATCTTTCAAGACTTGCAACGTTGGCTTCAATTTCCATTTATCGAAAATCATTTACTTATAGTGTCTGAAGAACATCAGCTTTTTGACAAATTCCCTGTTGTTTTTAATGGGACCAACTTACGTTCCCTTTACCTGTCTGCTCAAAAGTTGAAACATTAATGTACAAACAAAGTCAATTTTCATATCATCGTCAAAACTGGATGAGTTGAAAGATTACTGAATGAAGAGTTTTCTTAATCGCAGGTTGGATGGATTTATGGTTCTGTTACAGAAGATATCCTGACAGGCTTCAAGATGCACTGTAGAGGATGGAGGTCTGTCTACTGCTCTCCCAAGAGACCAGCTTTTAAGGGATCTGCTCCCATTAATCTATCAGATAGGTTGCACCAAGTTCTGCGATGGGCACTAGGTTCTATTGAAATTTTCCTTAGTCATCACTGTCCTCTATGGTATGGCTATGGAGGAAAGTTGAAGTTGCTGGAGAGGCTTGCTTACATCAACACCATCGTTTACCCTTTCACCTCCATTCCCTTACTTGCCTATTGTACTATTCCAGCAGTCTGCCTTCTGACAGGAAAATTTATCATCCCAACTGTAAGTGATACTGAATTGTATGGCCGAAATTGACACGTTAAAAACAATGTCATTCCTCCATCCACATCTATCCATTTTTTAGCTTCTTCCAATAGAATTAATTTTAACCAAATTTATTTTTTTCTCTGCAGCTGAACAACCTTGCTAGCATATGGTTCCTAGCCCTTTTCATCTCAATCATAGCAACATCTGTATTAGAACTTCGATGGAGTGGAGTCAGCATCCAGGACTTGTGGCGTAACGAGCAGTTTTGGGTTATCGGCGGTGTCTCGGCACATCTTTTTGCTGTCTTCCAAGGCCTCCTCAAGGTCCTTGGAGGAGTTGACACTAACTTCACTGTTACATCAAAATCAGCAGACGATGCCGAGTTTGGAGAGCTGTACCTCTTCAAATGGACCACCCTCCTCATCCCGCCAACCACTCTAATCATCTTGAATATGGTTGGAGTTGTAGCAGGAGTATCCGATGCAATAAACAATGGATATGGATCATGGGGTCCTTTATTTGGGAAGCTGTTTTTCGCTTTCTGGGTCATTGTCCATCTCTATCCTTTCCTCAAAGGTCTGATGGGAAGGCAAAATAGGACTCCTACGATTGTTGTCCTCTGGTCCATACTTCTTGCATCTATTTTCTCATTGATTTGGGTTAGAATCGATCCCTTTTTGCCCAAGCAAACTGGCCCAATTCTCAAACAATGTGGGGTGGAGTGCTAGCTGGTCCATGCCTTTTGAGTTTTGAGGCCAGCTCCTGTGCTGTTCTGTTCTGTGTTTTGAGTCTTTCACAGGTTGTCCCACTTTTGCTCAGTTGTTTTTCTTTTTTAATGGGGGAGTGGAGTGGTCATTGTATGGATTACTAGTGAGAGATTTTTCTGTTAGCAAGCACGCAAGCGTATGCATGCAAGCTTTAAGAATTTTATTCATCAAGAATTATTCAATAATTATGCCTTTCCAAACATTCCCACTTGAGGGAGGAACCCTTGCAATTACAAATTTACAATCCACAGTCCAAACAGGATATCAAGAAGTCTATCCTACGAGGTCCATCTTGTTCTATTTCTGAAAATTTCTTAACTTGCTGATGGTTATCGAGTCCAGTGGCTCAGCCAGGTAGCCTTGAGTTCTTGCTGATAATTCTTGTGCCACAACATGCATGGTGGGCCGTGCCTCTGGCTTGGTTTGTGTGCATGCTAAGGCCACTCTAACTACGAAAACAACTTCCTCTGCTGCTTGGCCTGTGGGAGCTTCGAGCCTCGGGTCTAGCACATCCTTTAGAAAAAACTCTGGATCGTTTGACAATGATGGTTTGATTGATGATAATGAAGATAAGAGGTCTCCCGGGTGCCTTCCCATCATGACTTCCAAAGCCACCACCCCAAAGCTATACACATCACACTTGTCTGTGACCCGCATTGTTTGTGCCAGCTCTGAAAACATCAGCCAATCAAAATCAACATTTGAAACATTTAGCACGAAAATTCTCAGCATCATGCCATGTTTCCCATTTCCTTGTCGTAACATGTTATAGCTTTTATAATTTTAGAACAGATTTTTTGAATGACAAGAACAAAAAACAAGAATTTAGGATTGTTAGCTTACCTGGAGCCATGTAGCCATAAGACCCGGCAACTGCCGTCCAGTTGGAGGAATCTGTATTCAAGAGTCTTGCTGTGCCAAAATCCGCGAGGCGTGGCTCAAAATCTGGCTCTAGCAAAATGTTGTTCAGTGAAATGTCACGGTGCACAATGGGTGGAGAACAGTCATGGTGCAAGTAGGCAATTGCATGAGCTACTCCTCGCACTGTATTCACTCTCCTGCCCCAACCAAGCTCCACCTCCCCTTCTGTCCCATACAACACTTTTCCCAGACTTCCTCTTTCAACGTACTCGTAAACCAGGTACAAGCAGCCCCTGCTGGAGCAAAACCCATAAAGCTTTATGATGTTCCGGTGCCTAACTTCTGTCAGCATTTTAATCTCATTCTCGAAACTCTGGCGATTGGTTGCTGGGACGTCACTGGAGTCTGACATGTTGAGTTTCTTGACTGCGACTACTTGACCTGTAGACAATATGGCTTTGTAAACACTGCCAAATCCTCCTCTTCCAATGCAGTACTTCTCGTTGAAGTCATCAGTGGCCTTGACAATATCCCCAAATGTGAATTTGCCCTCTCTTTCCCATATTACTGACTTGGAACTCTCGCCATTGCTGACTATTTTGGACTCTTCACCAAGCTGTTCGGTTTTTCGGAAACATAGCAGAACAGCAAAGATGGTTGCTATTACTAATAAGACACAAACCGGAACGACAACACCAATTAGAACCTTTTTGTTAACCTTGGAGGACTTGCTGCTGTCTGTTGTCGGGCATTGTGATAGTCCTGCTGCTTTACCGCACAATCCTGGATTTCCAACAAAAGATCTTGCAGATGCATTTTGGAAAACGCCTTCAGTTGGTAAAGGGCCTGTCAACTCATTGTATGAGAAATCATAAGAAGACAGGCTACCCATGGAAGACAACGAAGCTGGGATTCTTCCTGAGAGATGGTTATGTGAGACATTGAGAATCTCCAACCGTGATAGCTTTCCCAAGTTAGGTATGGCTCCTGAGAGTGAGTTGCTGCTAAGATCCAACAAGTACTGCAACGAGTTTAAGTTGCCCAGTTCAAAAGGTATGTCACCAGAAAGGTTGTTGTGGCTCAAGTCCAAGCTTGATAGCTTCTCATAACTCCCAAGCTCTTTTGGTATTTTTCCAGTCAGCTTGTTATTAGATAAGTCGAGATCCTGAAGGCCTTTCAAGCTGGTTAGATTCCGAGGTACCTCCCCTGTCAAATGATTGTTGCTCAAATCTAGCTTGAATAACATGCTCAGATTTCCCAGAACAGCAGGAATCCTTCCAGTCAGGTCATTGGAGCCCAGGCTTAGACGTTGAAGCTCGGGCAACTTCCCCAGCTCAGGAGGGATTTCACCAGAAATTCTGTTTCCGTCCATCATTAGATTGGTGAGGTTTTTACATTCTCCCCAATCTGGTGAAATTTCACCGATAAATTGATTGTCACTGAGGGCAACATAAACAAGATTTGGAAGGACACCAAATGCATCGGTGATGTTTCCAGTGAATCGGTTCTCATCAAGCCGAACTCTAGTTAGCTCCGAACAATTCTTCAAGCAGGTTGGTAATGACCCTGTAAAATTGTTGCTGTTGACAGTAAATTGTTGAAGACTCAGCCCACTACACAATTCAGGAGGCAATTCTCCAGAGAAATTATTGTTTGAAAAGCTAGCATACTTCAGAGAAGGCATGTACTTCCCAAGATCACTTGGAATGCTTCCAGAGAAGTTATTGCCAAACAGACTGATGGCAGTTAAAGAGGTAATATTTGAAATGGTCTGTGGCACCTGCCCATGGAGCTGGTTGGTGTTGAGATCGAGAGTTTCCAGCACCTTCAAATTTCCAACTTCTGGTGGGATTTCACCATTGATTTTATTGAAGAAAAGATTCAGGATTTGAAGATTTGTGAGATCCCACAGTGTTGGAGGAAGGGGGCCTGAAATATTGTTTCCTGAAAGGTCTAGATTTGATAACTCCTTCAAGTTTCCGATCTCTGGGGGAATGGAACCAGAGAATGTGTTATTATACAGAAAAAGGTATTGAAGCCTTGTCAATTTCCCAATTTCTGGAGGAATATTTCCATAAAACAAATTGTTTTGAACCTGAAGCGAGGTCAATTCAGTCCAGTTGGATATAAGGGTAGGTGAGATCTTACCAGAGAGGTAATTTTCAGATAAACCCATATCTGTTATTTTAGATAGATTGGACAACGACAAAGGCAATTCCCCTCTTAGCTGATTATCAGCCAAGGCCAAGTAGGTGAGGTTAGTACAAAGACCAAGCTCAGGAGGGATCGTTGAGTTCAAGGCATTCATTCGAAGATCAAGTTTTTCAAGATGCTTAAGTTGGCCTATAGAAGATGGAATATTTCCTTGGAAAGAATTGCTGAACAATTCAACAATTTGAAGACCAGATATCGAGCCAATGCTTTCAGGAATTCGACCACTCAACAGGTTATTTTGTAGACTAAGGTTTTTGAGATTGGAAAGCTTCGAAATGTTGGGTGACAGTGGCCCTTCGAATGAATTGGTAGAGAGAATCAAGGTCTCAAGCTTTCCCAGATTGGTATAGAGCAATTCTGGTATTTGGCCTGTGAAGTTATTGAGTGACAAATCAAGGAACGTCAAGTTCCGGCAATTGGTTATAAAACCAGGGAATTCTGAAGTAAGTTCATTGAGAGAAAAGCTAAGATATTCCAATGAAGGCATGGAAAATTTGGACCAGTCAGGGTTTTCCAAGTAGTTAGCTCCAAGGTCCAAGTGTCTTACCTTGGGAAGACTGGCAAGTTGAAAGGGGATGGCACCGGAGAGATTGTTGTTGTAAAGACTAAGATACTGAAGCTCTGTCAACCGAGATATCTCCACCGGTATGCTGCCCCCGAAAAGGTTGACACTGAGGTCCAAGTTATTGAGCTTGGAGAGGCTGCCGATGGCTGATGGTATCGTTCCACTGACACTGTTATTCTGGATGTCAAATCGGGTGAGATCAGTGAACGGGGTGAGGTTGAATCCGGCGAGTGTTCCAGTTATGTTTAGGCTGGAGAGGTTTATTCGAGAGACTGTTAGAGAGGTGGGGTTGCAGGAAACAGCAGTCCACCTGCAAAGGTTGTGGAGGTCAGAACGAGACCATGAAGTAAGATGAGGAGGTGAAAAGGACAAGGTGTCTCTCCATTGGACGAGAGCTTCAGCTTGTGTTCTTGCTGATGATTTGGTCTTCAAAGGAAACAAGGAGAGAAGGAGGACATGGAAGAGGGCAGCATAAAGCTTTTGAGAAGCCGCCATGGTTGTTGGGTTATGCAAGCTGGACAAGATCTGGGCGGTGATCTTATAGCTTTTAGCGTGAGGAATTGCTTTCAAGCTGCAGCTATTTGGCTGTAAAATCTTAAAAATACACTAGAAAAATTGTAATTTGATATTTTTCATATTAATTTTGAAAAAAAAAATCATATAAACTGACGCTTTCACAAGACAGTAGAGTTGACTTTGAAAAGTCAGTATTGTATGCCTCCATGTGCCGTGGTAGGAGTGTGTGGACTGGATGCATATTGAAGTCTAATTGATTTTTATATCCATTCATTAATTCCATCACTTGATGACCAAGACCTGTCTTTGACAATGATGGTTTCCTTATATTAATTTATTAATTATTATTTTTATAATTATAAAATATAGGTAAAAAAACACTTTTATTTATGTAAATCATTTATAGAAAATTATTAGTTTTTTCAAAACTATGGTCGTTTCAAGTTATGCAGAACAAAAAACCTTATTTGGCACTCGTTTAATTAAACATTTAATTAAACCCTCATAGAAATATAATATATAAATAATAAACTATTATATGTGTTTTTATTTTCCTTTAATCACTTTTAAAAAACAGTTGGAATTTAGCACCTGGTTTTTTATATAGTGTTTGGTTATTGCTACGGGGAAAACAACTAAATACACAAAGATAGCATATTTCCTTATACTTTTATGTTTTATAAATATAAGATTTACTCTAAAATTATTTTATTTCCTTATTTTTATTTCTATCTCTTCAAATTAAATATATTGTTTATATATTAAAACAATAATCAAATACAAATCCGATAATGTCGAATCAAAAGCGAATGATTTTCAAAAATCTTCAAAGGAATTGGGGCTATAAAAATATATAATACCTCAACTAGAAAATTAGGAGTAAATTAAAAGTGCACCCTATATATATATATATATATATATATATATATAAAGATGGTGAAGCAAAGAGAACCCTTCTTAGTGGTAGAAATAAATAAATAAATAAATAAATAAGAGCTAATGGCAATCCCATTAACCTATAATATAGCTGCACAAATCCTTCCATTAATCACCAACACGGATGGGTGGGTGGATTGAGTAAAGTCACATATGAACATCTTAATAGATTTACTTAATCCAAAGTGATTATGATCTTAATTAATTCCATCGATCCACCATCCGTGTGATGATGGATTTATTAAACAATTCTAGTGGAATTCGTTTTATGATTTGAAGTTTTAATTCCTCTTTTTAGCTGTTTTATATAGTGATTAGTGACGTTGAAAAGTTCGAGACTCACCAAAATAATTTTTCATATTAAAAACACCGAAATATTTTTTATTTATTTTAAATACTCAGGCAATATTATTTATGATAACACGTGGCGAAGAAAGAAAGAAAAAACAAGGTTCAAAGTAAAGTAAAATAGTAGTTTTGAAGAAGAAAATAAAATTAATTCATCAATGTAGAAGCTCTATCATCACATTCCTAGTTGGATCCGCGATTTTCTTGGTAACTTTTTAGGGGTGTTGTTAGTTTTTTGAAGTGTTTTTTTCTTACAAATATATTAAAATATTTTTTTTATTTCAGTACATTAAAATACTAAAAAAGATTAGAAAAAAATTAATTTAAAAAAGAAAAACAAACATTCTACTATCAAAGAGCCGGTGTGTAAGCAAAAAGGAAGTCATTTAAATAATTAGGGTAGCAAATCACGTATAAATAAAAAATAAATCATGGCATCCCACATGTTCGTCCACGTGATTTTGCGGTGTTATAAATAAAATAATATATTTAATTTTGATCCACATAGTAAACAGAGAAAGGTCGCTTCATCTTCGAATTCCAATGGGTATCCTAAATTGTATACAATGGGCTTCTCGCACTGACGGTTTTATTTTATTTTATATATATATTATCCATCAACTAATAAATTTAAATATTAACAAATTACATATTGAGTCCAAATTTATTTATTAAAAATATCAATATATTTGAACTGCGTGTGTCTATATATTAAGTAACAAGTATAATTTACATATGTGTATTTTATATCAATATCATAGTATATATTGCATTAAAACAAACTTGAGGGCTAACTTTGACTGAGTGTGTCTTTGAAAGTCCGATAGTTTATCTATTTTTTTTTAATTTTCAAGTGCTTTTTTTAAATGAATCTCATTAAACAATATCAGATCAATAATTTTAATATTCTACTGTGAAAAATAAAAAATATATGTTTTAAATATTTTGATACTTTCAAATATTTATTTATACACTTCGCTGCGTTTTAAATTGTAATTTAAATAAAATAATATTTTTATTTTTTTTTAAAATATTTGAAATTGCAACGTAGATTGTTTTTTACTTGAAAATACATTAGAATCATATTTTTTTTTAATATTATTAACACATCTAAATAATTATATAAAAAATATATTTTTTTTAAAATATAGATAGACCGCACAAACAACCATGCTTGTTTGGGAGAGTGGTTGACAATATTCACCACATTGACAAGCAAACGAATTCACATTTGAAATGCTTTCTTCTATCTTTTCTCATCCTTTTGAAAGGTTGCTTTTGGTCCATGGGAGTTTGGGTCTTACCTCATAAAATCAAGCCATTCATATTGGAAAAAAAAGATTTTGAGGAACTTTTGAACTTTCAAAAGGAAAAAAAAAAACAATCAAAATTCTTCGGTTCATAAAGGAACCTGGAAAAACTTAGCGAGTCAATTGACCGGGACATGTAAGCTTAATAACTGTGTAATATAATAAATTTAAAATGTTAATAATTCTTAAATATTTTTGAAAAATAACTTAATAAACTATTTATTATTTAAAATAAAATAATAAACGACTCCCCCCCCCATAACGCATGGTAAATCCGTGCACATGTTCCATTTAACTCAAATCATCTACCATTCTTGGGGTATGGATTCCATCAACACAACAACACCAAAAATCTATGGTCAAATTGCTGTAAGAAAGTGGAAACTTCCTTCAAACAATATTTTCTTCTTGGCAACAGCATTGTGTCCACTAATTTATTGTCATGGAAAAAAATAAAAAGATTAAATCATCATACTTATTTAAGTCGACTCAACAAATTTCAGCATCGTAATACTTTTCAAATTCAATTTTAGAATAAAATGTCATTTTGGTCGTTTATACCAATTTAGACCATCGAAACAAATGATATTTGTGTCAAATAATCCTATTGGATAAGAGCTTGAATTTTAGTATTAACCTATCAAACTTGGAGGTTGACCATGACCCGACTGATTAATTTGACACTGCATTTCAAAAGAGTTTTTGAAATTAACTTTTTTTTTTTTACTTGAAATTTTAGTATTAACCTATCAAACTTGGTGGTTGACCATGACCAGAGAGAGAATTTTCAGATAAACCCATATGTATTTTAGCTAGATTGGACAAAGACGAAGGAAATCCCCCATTTAATTGATTACCAACCAAGTCCAGGGAGGTGAGGTTAGTGCAAAGGACAGGCTCAGGAGCGATCGTTGAGGTGGCCAATAGAAGATGGAGTATATCCTCGGAAAGAATTGCTGGACAATTCAGCAATTTGAACGCCAGATATCGAACCAATGCTTTCAGGAACTCGACCACTCATCTGGTTATTTTGTAGACTGATGTTTTTGACTCTGGAAAGCTTCGAAATGTTAGATGACATTTTCCCTTGGAATGAATTCTTACAGAGATTCAAGGTCTCAAGCTTTCCCAGATTGGTATAGACCAATTATGGTATTTGGCATGTGAAGTCATTGAATGATAACGTCAGGTTCCAGTAATTGGTTATAAAATCAGGGAATTCTAAAGTCCGGTTGCAAAGGTTGGAACGAGAAGGTGGTGAAAAATACATGGCGTCTTTCCATTGGATGAGAGCTTCAGCTTGTGTTCTTGCTGGTGATTTGACCTTCAAAGGAATGATCTCTTCAACGCATAAATGGTTGGCATTGATTCATGAGCATGTTCTTTGGGAATTTCAAAAGGCCCTTTGTTTTCAATGAATCTTTCAAGACTCGCAACATTGGCTTCAATTTCCATTTATCGAAAATCATTTACTTGTGGAGTCTGAAGAACATCAGTTTTTGGACAAATTTCCTGTTGTTTTTGCTTATAAATGGGACAAGCTTGTTGAAGATTGAAGACTTTGATTCCAAGACTGCAACTGGATTACGGTTACATTATCAATCAATTAGAGTTCATCTTTTAATAATAAGATCATTGTTGATGAGTTTTGTTTAATTACTATTTCCAATTCGAGACTTATCTAGAATAAAAATATGAGAAGAGTTTGTAATCGATTAGGGTTCTTATTTCATGTAATGTTTCAATTTACTATAAATAAAAGCAAAGGGATGACAATAATCTTACCAATTGATTTTGCCCCTTGATCTCAGCAATTGATAGCTCATAATTGTTCTTCTTGTTCTTTGTTCTTCAATTCTTCTTGTTCTTTATTCTACAAATTGTCTACAGGGGATCTTCAATTAAAAACAAGTAAGGCATTGATAATTACCAACAAAACTTACGTTCCTTTTACTTATCTGCTCAAAAGTTGAAACATTGATGTACAAGCAAAGTCAATTTTCATATCATTGTCATAACTGGGTTATGAGAGTACAACAAAAATGACCTGCAAACAAGCTACAAGCCTGAAAATGATAAATAATGAAGGGGAGAGTTTAACAACTCTGTGAATAAATAACATTCAATATACATATATTATTGAATATGACTTTAAGTTCTTACAAGAAGGTTTCTCAAATGATCATAGCAAAAATATATAAGGTAAATCTAGTCAGAAAATTAGAATGCAATGAGCATTGTCGCGACGATGTTTTTTTTTGCGCTTCGCGCCCCGCCATCCCCGGATTGGGGGAGAAAACGACGCACTGTGAAAATAAAGGTGTGTTTTATAGTCGTAAAAATTACGACTATAATTATCAGGAGTCGCCACCTAATATTAAGGTCACTAGGAATCTATTGGTCTGCGAGAGTCTACGTAAGGAGACTTGTTGTGCAAGGGAAGATGCATTACTCCCAGTGCACCCTACCTAAGGTAAGTTGCATTATTGTTTGATTGTTTTTCCTAAGTTAATTTTTTTACTGCATTTAAAAATAAAAAAACTTTTTTGGCTGCGGGTGTACTTTACAATGTAATTTTACACCACAGTTAAAAACCTTTTTGTTATCTATAGATGTACTTTACAATGTAAATTTACATCATAGTCAAAACCCTTTTTTTTTTTATCTATGGATGTACTTACAATGTAAATTTACATCATAATTGATAAAACAAAAATAGTTATAATTATTTTTGATATGTTGGCCAAATTCCAACGGATAATCGTACACCGGTTACAATATCCAATTTTCGTTTTAAAACATGAGAAAGATGCAACATATTTTTTTTTTATGAAAAATATAATGGTAAAAACCTTGGAATTTGGCCGTATGCACGAAAACAACACCTTTTTATGTTTTTGAAACTTTTTATTTTTATATTTTTTTTTCCATTTTTGAAAATAAAATAAAACAAAAAAAAAATATGTGGGTTGACTGTCCAGCCCTGATTGGTCGGGAGGCCAATCATTTGGGTTGGACTAGTAGCCCACTCTGCATCGGCTGGGCCTCCAGTCCAGGTGGGCTGTTAGCCCACCTCTGACAGCCCACCTCTTCTAGATTGGGCCTTTAGTCCAAGTGGGTTGGCAGCCCCCTTCCTGGGTGTTTGGGGCGGGCACACAAGCCGGCCCACCTCACTCAAACCTGGCTGCATGAACAGTGAGACGCAAATTACGTCTCACTGTTCGCATGCAGCGGGCTGAAGAAGACGATGAACAAGGGGATTTTTCAAGTATAATGAAAGGTGTACCTGTTAATACCATTGGGTAGAGAAGGTCGAGATGATGATTCCTATGATGGTGGCGTAAAAAGTGGTGGCATGTGGTGCCTCGCCAGAGAGTGTGGTTTGGTTGCTGGTGTTGGGGGAAAGCTTCCAGTGGTGATGAGTGTGGTGTTGGGTGGTTGGTCAGCCGCTAATGGTGGAGAGAGAGAGAAAAGGCTGATGGACTGGATTTAGAGAGAGAGAGAGGTTGTCAAACCCGAAGAGAGAGAGAATAGGTTGCCGAGGGAAATGAGGGATAATGATGTGATTTTTATGCTTGTTTTTTCTTTGCCAAAATCCACTGTAAATTTTCTACCCCTTCTGCGTGAGTTACGTAGAAATTTTGCTTGCTTCCTCTATTACGTAAATTTTTTTACCCCTCTTCCTCTTCGTGCATGGCTGCTATTTATAGGAGAAAACCGGTCTGCACTGGTGGCTTAAACACTGTGGATGTCAGCGCCGTGATGGCCTGCTAACAACGGCGTGGTGGCTGTCGGTAGGCAGTGTAGATAAAGACATGCGGCGGACTTCAGTTTTGGGAGAAGGTGTAGTGTTTTGAAAATTTTAAAAAGGAAAATACATGAATGCTCTTGGTGGCTTAGAATTATGTGTAAGTGAATTAGGGGTATTGTAGTCATTGTATAAACTTGTAAATATAAATAGAAAATAAAAGAAAAGGAAGTAGATTTGAAAAAAAGAGAAAAAAAATTGAGAGAGAAACGGGAAGAGGGAAAGAAAGAAGAAGAAGAAGAGAAAAGAGGGAAAAAGAAGAGGAGGAGAAAAAAAGAAGGAGAAATAAGTTGTTAAGGTAATGTGTATGTTTTAATATGTATAAATGTGGTTATTAGTTATGATTTTTTCTTGTATTGATTGTTAGGGTTTGAGGATTTTATATGGGTTTGATTGATAAATTAAGGGAGATGTTAAGGGTTGAATGTGTTGGGTAATGGTTTAATTATTTTGATTGTAGATGATTTTGAAGTTATTTGATGTGTTTGGTGAAATAATGTTGAGAAATTTTGAAAATCCCTTGCTGGAATTCTGGGCTGGAGGTTGAAGATGACAAAAATTCATTTTGGTCCCTTTTGTGAAAAATTACAGTTTGGTCCCTGAACTTTGGAAAATTACAGTTTGGTCCCAGGAGTGAAATTCAAGATTCTGGGCAGAATTGAGGATGAATTATGAATAAAATTTCAGTATAGTTATGAATTTATGAGGAGTTTAATTTAGTCATTCAATTTGATAAAATTACAATTTGACCCTAAAAATATAAGAAAAATTCAGAATGGTCCCTAGGTGAAATATTAGTATTTCAGATTGGTTTGATGGATAATTGAAGCTTATTTGATGAATTATTATCAATTTTATGAATTGTGTATTTTGAACAAGACTTCGGAAGAAACCATTGTTTTAAGGTTTTTGCGAAAAATAGATAGTTTGATTCCAAAAACACATAGGATTGTGAGTTGAACTCTTAGATATGTTATTAAAGGTATTTTACTTCTTTTGAGTCATTTTTGAGTATATCTTCTTGTATATATTCAGATAATCCCGACATTTTACTAGAAAATAATTTTTAAAAAATAAAAAAATATCATTTTAATGTATTTATAAACAAAATCACTTTAAAAAACAATCCAAAAAACCTTACCCCCTTCCCAAAAAACCTAAACCCGCCTCCCAGAAGATTCTCACGAGAGCTACTTATGTATTGCAAAAACAACATCCAAAAGTTGATAACACGTTGATGAACTTTGTCCTCTATATATGCACTACTCCTTCCCTCTCATACAATTTAATCAGAACAAAGCTTTCAAGTTTTACTTTTGCATTCTTTGTCAGCTTTTGTGACAAGAACCTAAATAAACATTGCTAGTGCATCGATCTATAATCCATCAACTTGAAAAAGTAGAATAGCTAGCCATGGCCAAAGAAATCTACGCTTTGGCCCTGGTCCTCTTTTTGTTGTCGATTTGAGCTATTTTGGAGAGGTATGGTTCTCACTATCTTTTATATTTGGTGTTTAAAGCATCTGGTGGAAACCCTACCGATCAGTTTACCGACGGGTGAACCATTGGTGACATTGTTGGTAAACCTAAATATGCAGGTCTGCATTATTGTTCTTCCCATTTCAATCCTTTATTATTATTATTATTATTATTATTATTATTATTATTATTATTATTATTATTATTGCTTATCCTTTATTATGAGTATTTCATGATTTAGGGGAACAACTAGGACAACCAAACTATGCTCTTCCATTCTTGCCTCCGAACACCACTGAAAACAATTTGATAATTTGTTGGGTAAGTCCCACGAGATTATATTATGAATAGTAATCAATGTATATATTATCAAAAAAAACATAATCCAATTCATACTAGAAATTCAAATATTTATATTATTTCTCATGCATATTAAATATTATCCACTCACTGAGTTGTCGAACTCACCCCCTCATTATTTATTATTTTCAGGCTCATAGCTTGTTAGCAGGTCTTTTTTGTCGTACTCTCGGAACCTGTTGTTTTGGTTGTAATTGACACTTTTGTTCTTATGTCTAGTTAGTGCTCCACAGTTATAACAGTATGTAATCAACTCTTGTATTAAGACAATCAAATTATAATATAAAGTTAACTTGTTATTTACGCAGCGTTGAACTCTGAAATTGAATGATAAGTTTGTGTGTAAGTTTAGGTTCGCATAGGTGTGGAACCTTGGAGGGGGACCATGCCTATGTGCCTGTCACGAATCCGGGAATCCGGTCGTGACAGAAGGTGGAAGTGCAATTTGATCTTTCAATTTGTAATTGTTCTAATTGAACCCTCAATTAGCTTTGAACTTTTAATTTTGTGCAATTGTATCCCCGTCAGAAATTCAATGTTAGCACTATGCGCGCCTTTTTTATTTTGGTCCTTAGTTTATGATTTATGCGATTTGACCTTTTATTGACCATTGAACTCTCAATTGTCTTCAATTTGACCCCTGATTTCGCACGGTTGGCTTGGAAAGATCAATTCGGTCTCCGAAAATTCCAATCTTCTCAATTGAACCCAAATTAAGCTCAAAAACTTGATTTTTCATTGATTAAGCCCCTAATAAAATTAATTTGACCAATTTAAAGTATAATTAAGTCCTTGCACTTAATTAAATCCTTCAATTGGATCCTAAATTAATTCCCAACATAATTACACTTGAAATTGGTCGATGATTAAATCAAATCGACCCATAAAAATATAATTATGCCTTTTGACTTAATTTTTACACTGATTTATCCAATGATAAATTATTTTTGCCTTAAATCTATACTTTCCTCTATTTTTGGGGGCAAAAGAGATGCGATCGGACTCTCGAAAACAACAAAAATTTCCACACTGATTTTTCTACCAACGCCGACCCCTTTTATTTTATTTCTGTTATTTTTGGGTATATTTTGGGGAGTAACCCAGAAATTGGGTTATGACAAGCATGAGACCCTGTACTGTGCGATGATCAGTCCACGCAGGTTGATGACTCTCCCAACCAACTAGGATTTCAGATATGATGTGCACAAAGACTAACAATTCCCTGTTAGCATGGGTATTCTAACTGGCATACCTTAGGTATGTATCAAAATAAATAAAAAAACATATTCATATCTCAAGGCTCAACTCATGACATCAATCCAATGAGTAGTTATCAATTCACAAGCATATACTGGCTCATATCAAGAATGTAGATTCAATAATTGATTATGCTTTATCGTAACAACATAGTAATCAACGCATATATTATCAAGAAACACAATCCAATTCGTACTAGAAATTCAAATATTTATACTATTTCTCATGCATATTAAATATTATCCACTCACTGAGTTGTCGAACTCACCCCCTCATTATTTATTATTTTCAGGCTCGTAGCTTGCTAGCAGGTCTTTTTTGTCGTACTCTCGGAACCTGTTGTTTTGGTTGTAATTGACACTTTTGTTCTTATGTCTAGTTAGTGCTCCACAGTTATAACAGTATGTAATCAACTCTTGTATTAAGACAATCAAATTATAATCTAAAGTTAACTTGTTATTTACGCAGCGTTGAACTCTGAAATTGAATGATAAGTTTGTGTGTAAGTTTAGGTTCGCATAGGTGTGGAACCTTGGAGGGGGACCATGCCTATGTGCCTGTCACGAATCCGGGAATCCGGTCGTGACAGAAGGTGGAAGTGCAATTTGGTCCTTCAATTTGTAATTGTTCTAATTGCACCCTCAATTAGCTTTGAACTTTTAATTTTGTGCAATTGTATCCCCGTCAGAAATTCAATGCTAGCCTTAACTTCGCGCGCCTTTTTTATTTTGATCCTTGGTTTATGATTTATGCAATTTGACCCTTAATTGACCATTGAACTCTCAATTATCTTCAATTTGACCCCTGATTTCGCTTGATTGGCTTGGAAAGATTCAATTCGGTTTCCGAAGATTCCAATCTTCTCAATTGAACCCAAATTAAACTCAAGAACTTGATTTTTCATTTATTAAGCCCTTAATAAAATTAATTTGACCAATTTAAAGTATAATTAATTCCTTGCACTTAATTAAATCCTTCAATTGAACCCTAAATTAATTCCCAATATAATTACACTTGAAATTGGTCGATGATTAAATCAAATCGACCCATAAAAATATAATTATGTTTTTCGACTTAATTTTTACACAGATTTATCCAATGATAAATTATTTTTGACTTAAATATGTACTTTACTCTATTTTTTGGGACAAAAGAGATACAATTGGACTCTAAAAAACAACCAAAATTACCACATTGATTTTTCTACCAACGCTGATCCTTTTTATTTTGTTTTTGTTATTTTTGGGTAGATTTTGGTGAGTAGCCCAAAATTGGGTTATGACAAGCATGAGGCCCCAAACTGTGGGATGATTAGTCCACGCAGGTGGTGACTCCCCCAACCAACTAGGATTTCAGATATAATGTGCACAAAGACTAACAATTCCCTGTTAGCATGAGTATTTTGACTGACATATCGTAGGTATATATCATAATCAAACAGACATATTTATATCTCAAGGCTCAACTCATGACATTAATCTAATGAGTAGTTATCAATTCACAAGCATATATTGGCTCATATCAAGAATGTAGTTTCAACAATTAATTATGCTTTATCGTAACAACATAATAATCAACACCTATATTATCAAGAAACATAATCCAATTTGTATTAGCAATTCAAATATTTATAATATTTCTCATGCATATTAAATATTATCCACTCACCTGACTTAAAAGCAATCGGAATTCAAAAGCAGATGCCCACGGAGTCATACTAACGTCCTGCGGGCGGAATATCAGGATTATCTGAATATATAAAAGAAGACACACTCAAAAATGAATCAAGAGAAGTAAACTTCAATAAACTTATCAAACAGTTTAACTCATAATCCTAGGTGTTTTTAAATCAAACTATCTATTTTTCTCAAAACTTAACAAATTTAACGGTTTCTCCCGCAATCTAATTCATAATAAATAATTCATAAAATTGATAATAATTCATAAAATGAGCCACAATTATCCACCAAACCAATCTAAAAAACTAATATTTCATCTAGGGACCATTATGAAATATGCTCATATTTTTAGGGTCAAATTGTAATTTTATCAAATTAAATGACTAAATTGAACACCTCATAAATTCATAACTATCCTGAAATTTTGCTCATAATTCATCCTTAATTCTGTCCAGAATCTTGAATTTTACTCTAGGGGAAAGTTCAGGGACTAAACTGTAATTTTCACAAAATAGGGACCAAACTGCAATTTCATCATCTTCAACCTCCAGCCTAATGTCCAGAATTCCAGCAAAGGTTTTTCATGATTTCTCGATATTATTTTACACCAAACACCAACTAACTTCAAAATCATTCACAATCCAATCAATATTAAACTATTACCCAACATATTTAATCCCTGACATCTCAATCAATTCCTCAATTAACCCAAAAAAAAAATCTTCAAACCCTCATCATCTTAACTAATAACAATATTTATACATATTAAAACATAAACATTACCTTAACAACTTATTTCTCCTCCTTCTTTTCTCCTTCCCTCTTTTCCCTCCTTTCTTTCTCTCCTCCCGGTTCTCTGTTTGATTCTTTGTTTTTCAATTGACTTCTGTTTCAATTGATTGTGCAGGTTATTTGGTTGGGTAATTTGTGAGAGATGAGAGGAAGAAGAAGGTCAGGAGTAGAGAGGAAAAGATAAGTCACAGCTTGTACTAACTTCGTATTTCCTCTTATTGCATATCTATTGTTTGACAGAATGCTCATTTATATACTATGAGCAGAGCATGCAATACATGTGTAGATAACTACTTGTAACTACTTTGCAACTATCTACAAAGGTCAAATACACATGTGATGTATTACAACTGATTCTGTTACAATGACAGTTGGCATAAGTCTTCTTCTTCAACAACACTTTAAGTCCACGTGTGCATAGCAGCTTATACTTTAACACCCCCTCCTAAGCTGCTTACGATTTTCACACCAAGCTTTGATCTGAGTTCAAAGAATCTGTCTTTAGGCAACCCCTTGGTGAATATATCTGCCAATTGTTCTTCACTGCTGCAGAATTTAATGTCAATAACATCTCCTTGTACTACCTCCCTTATGAAATGAACTTTCCTGTTAATATGCCTTGTTTTCTGATGGAATACTGGGTTCTTTGCCATTGCTATAGCTGACATGTTATCACAATATAGGTTTGTAGCTTTTACTTGTTTTTCTCCAAGATCATCAAGTATAGCCCTCAGCCATATTACCTGGGCAGTTGCTTCAGAAGCTGAAACATATTCAGCTTCTGCAGTTGATAATGCCACTGTGTTTTGCTTCACTGAAGCCCATGAAAACACACCACTTCCAAACCCAAATGCATATCCAGAAGTGCTTCTACTGTCATCTTCACTTCCACCCCAGTCTGCATCACAAAACCCCATTAGTGTTGCTGATTTCTGCCTTGCATATTCAATTCCATAATCCAGTGTGCCTTGGACATATCTAAGAACCCTTCTAGCCACTCCCATGTGCTTCTTTGTTGGCTGGTTCATAAATCTTGATAACAGACTTGCAGTGTACATTAGGTCAAGCCTTGTTGCTGTCAAATACAACAAGCTTCCCACTATTTTTCTGTAGACATTTGCATCTGCTAACTCACTTCCATCTTCCTTTCTCAGCCTTTCACCAGTTGCTAGAGGAATGGAGACTGGTTTACAATCAGCCAGCCCGAACTTCACAAGCAAGGATCTTGCATACTTGCTTTGATGGATAACAATGCCTTGCTCAGATTGTATCACACCCATGCCCAGAAAATGATGGAGAAGACCAAGGTCAGTCATCTCATATCTCAACATCATTTCCTTTTTAAATTCATCCATCAATCTGTCACTACTGCCAGTGTACACAATATCATCTACATAGATGGACACAATAAGCTGATTTCCCTCACTGTCAGCCCTTGTATATAGAGTAGGTTCACATGCACTTCTTTTGAACTTACTCATAATGAGATAGGTGTCAATCTCACTATACCAAGCCCTAGGTGCTTGTTTAAGTCCATATAGAGCCTTATTCAACTTGTACACTTTGTTTTCTGCCCTTTGAACACTAAACCCCTCGGGTTGCTCAACAAACACCTTCTCATCAAGCATTCCATTTAGGAATGCTGATTTAACATCCAACTGAAATAGTTTCCAGTTTTTCTTGCTTGCTAGAGCAATAAGTGTTCGGATGGTATCCAACCTTGCAACTGGTGCAAAGGTTTCATTATAATCAATTCCAGGCTTTTGTGCATACCCTTTTGCCACAAGTCTAGCCTTATATTTGTTCACTGTACCATCCAAGTTTAGCTTGACCTTATATACCCACTTGACCCCTATAACAGGCTGGTTAATGGGTCTTTCAACTAGCTCCCATGTATTGTTTTTCTCAATCATGTTCAACTCAGCCTTCATGGCATCCTGCCAAGCTGCATCCCCAGCTGCTTCTGAGTAATTTTCAGGTTCAATCATGCTTGCACTGCACCTAGCATATATATCTTCCAAGGTTCTGATTTTTACTGGTGTTTGTGAATCAATTTCTGAATCTGTGCTACTGTCTTCATCATCACTTCTGCCTTCTGCACATTCCTGAGATTGTTCACCATTTTCTAGCTGAGTCAATTCAGTTTGCATGTCTTCATTTATGCCTTCAAACAAAAACTGTGTAGGGTTAAACTTCCCATTGCATGTCTCCCATCCATAAATGCTGTCTTCATCAAATATCACACTGCGAGACAATACTATTCTTTTTGTCTTTGGGATATAAACCCTATAACCCTTCTCACAGCCACCATACCCCATGAAAACCCCTTTTTCAGCCTTGTTATCCCATTTCTGCCTAAGAGCATCTGGAATATGGGTGTAGCAGATACACCCAAACACCCTTAAGTGCTTAATGCCAGGTTTTCTCCCCGTAAACTTCTCAATTGGGGTCTTGGCTGCCACTGAAGTTGTATAACTTCTATTCAACAAATACACAGCTGTGTTAACAGCTTCAGCCCAAAATTCCACAGGTATGTTCTTCTCATTCATCATAGATCGAGCCATTTCACAAATGGTTCTGTTTTTCCTCTCAGCAACACCATTTTGCTGAGGGGAATACCCAACTGTCAGCTGCCTTTCAATTCCATGATCAGAACAGAATTCCTGAAATTCTGAGGAGGTATACTCTCCACCTCTGTCACTTCTCAGCCTCTTCACCTTATAGCTACTTTGCAATTCAACTAGAGCTTTGAATTTCTTAAGCATATTTAGAGCATTTGATTTATTTCTAATGAAATATACCCAACACATCCTTGTAAAGTCATCAATGAATGTGATAAAGTACTTGTTACCTCCATTTGATTCACTTTGCATAGGTCCACACAAATCTGTGTGGACCAATTCTAGTGGCTGACTTGCCCTCCATGCAGCATCTTTATCAAATGGTTGTCTTTTGTGCTTGCCCAGCACACACCCTTCACACACAGCATCCACATTCATCACCTTATGCAGCCCTGTCACCATGTCCATCTGCTGCATTTTCTTCATGCTCTCAAAGTTCAAATGCCCATACCTTCTATGCCACATCCACACACCTTCTGAAATAGAGGCCTTTCTTGCTGCAGACACCACTGATTCTAGTGTTAAAGGGAAGCATCTGTTGCCTTTCATAATCACTTTAGCAACCACATTAGTGAGTGTTTCATCATCGAAGATCATAGCCTTGTTTCCTCCAAACAAGATATAATAGCCATGCTCCATCATTTGCCCCACACTCAGCAGGTTTTCATCCAAACCAGGCACCAACAGTACCTCTTGTATGTGTCTTACCCCATGTTTTGTGTCCACTACAAGAGTCCCCTTCCCTGCTGCTTGCACAAGGTCACCAGAACCCATCTTTACCTTGCAAGTTACTGATATATCAATGTTAATCAGTTTTGACTCTTGTGAAGTCATGTGGTTACTACATGCACTATCCACAAACCACACATCTTCATCTATAATGCTTGCTGCATGACATGCATAAAACATTGTGCCTGTGGTTGTTTCTTCTTCTTTTGCTGAATTAGCCAGTTGTTTGTTGAAGCTGCAATCATTTTGCCCATGACCAAATCTGCTACACTTTTCACATTTTTGTTTCCCTTTGAATCTGCAGGTGCCAAAGTGAAATTTCTGACAGGTGCTACACTTCGGCTTTGTGCTTGACTGGAAATTACTTCCACTTCTATATTGTGAATTTGATGAATTGTTATAATTCACTCCAGACTTCTGATTCCAGTTTGCATTTTGCAGATTTGGCAGACTTCCACTTTGACTCCAATTTGCAGACTTCCTTTGTTGATTCTGCCACTTTGGATGTGATCTGTCAGGTGAGCCCTTGTTGTTGTGAGAGTAGTTATTTCCCCCAATTCTTAGGCTACTGAATGCTCTTTCAGTATTCACAAACCTTTCCCTTTCATCATGCATATCTTCCCTTCTATCAAACACTTTAATTGAAGCAATAACCTCTTCACTTCTAAGTGTTTTCAAATCTTTTGTTTCTTCAATAATCGAGACTATGGATCTATATTTTCTGCTAAGACTCATCAAAGTCTTTTGCACTATCCTTGCTTCAGTTATCTCTTCTCCTAGTGACTTCATGTCATTTATCACTCCAAAGAACTTAGTCAAGTAATGATCTAGGCTTTCTCCTTCAGCCATTCTCATATACTCGAATTCTGCCCTTACAGCCTGCAACTTCACCTCTCTAACTTTATCATCTCCTCTGAATTCTCTTCTCAACAGATCCCATGCTCCTCTTGCTGTTTCTTCATTTCTTATTCTAGGGAAAATATCATCAGTCAAGGCTCCTTGAATAATACTTAGAGCCTTGGCATCTTTGATTCTTTTTTCTTTAGTCTCAGCAGCAACCTCTTCTGGTTCAGTTTTCTTGTCTTTCGAACCAGAGGCTTCTCCACTGCTACTTTCATTGGAAACTGGTGCTGATGTATCAACACTTCCAACCACATCCCATAGATCATAAGCTCTGAAGATTGTTCTCATTTTAACTGACCAAAAATCATAGTTCTCACCATTAAATTGTGGTGTTCGCAGGTCTGATGATCCAGTCATTGTTCTTGCTGATGAATTCTGACTTGATTGATTTTCTTCCACATTTTTACGCCCCTTCTTGAATCAGATTATAGCTCTGATACCATGTTTGATTCTTTGTTTTTCAATTGACTTCTGTTTCAATTGATTGTGCAGGTTATTTGGTTGGGTAATTTGTGAGAGATGAGAGGAAGAAGAAGGTCAGGAGTAGAGAGGAAAAGATAAGTCACAGCTTGTACTAACTTCGTATTTCCTCTTATTGCATATCTATTGTTTGACAGAATGCTCATTTATATACTATGAGCAGAGCATGCAATACATGTGTAGATAACTACTTGTAACTACTTTGCAACTATCTACAAAGGTCAAATACACATGTGATGTATTACAACTGATTCTGTTACAATGACAGTTGGCATAAGTCTTCTTCTTCAACAACACTTTAAGTCCACGTGTGCATAGCAGCTTATACTTTAACATTCTCTCTCTAATTTTCACCTCCATCTTCTCTTCTTTTTTCTACTTATATTTACAAAGTTTATACAATGTTCTTCATTTATCTAAGCCGCCAAGAGCATTACTGCCTTCTAGTTTTTTAATTTTCAATACACAACAGAAAGTGACGAACATCTTTGACAAAAACATTGGGTGACATTGATCGGTACACAAGTACTTGGAGAAAATTAAATTAAAATATTACAGCTTAATATCTTTGGTCAGTGTCGAGACACAAAAGAGACATGTCTTCTGTGTTATTTATTTTGAAAATACATAATTCACTGTAAAACTATCTTAGAGACAAATTTATTTGATGTTTTCGTCTCCGTGTCTTCAACCAAACATGTTTATGTCTCTTTTGTATTTGTACACTAACCAAAAGCAATACATGATATGGAACTAATTACACGAAAGGGTTATCAAATCTATACAGGTCCATCTTGTTCTATTTTTGAAAATTTCTTAACTTGCTGATAGTTATGGAGTCCAGTGGCTCAGCCAGGGAAGGTTGAGTTCTTGCTGATAATTCTTGCGCCACAAAATGCATGGTTGGCCGCGCCTCTGGCTTGGTTTGTGTGCATGCTAAGGCCACTCTAACAGCAAAAACAACTTCCTCTGCTGCTTGGCCTGTGGGAGCTTCGAGCCGCGGGTCTAGCACATCCTTTAGAAAAAACTCTGGATCGTTTGACAATGATGGTTTTATTGATGATAATGAAGATAAGAGGTCTCCCGGGTGCCTTCCCATTATGACTTCCAAAGCCACCACCCCAAAGCTATACACATCACACTTGTCTGTGACCCGCATTGTTTGTGCCAGCTCTGAAAACATCAGCCAATCAAAATCAACATTTGAAACATTTAGCACGAAAATTCTCAGCAGCATGCCCTGTTTCCGATTTCCTTGTCCTAACATGTTATAGCTTTTATAATTTTAGAACAGATTCTTGAATGACAAGAACAAAAAACAAGAATTTAGGATTGTTAGCTTACCTGGGGCCATGTAGCCATAAGACCCGGCAACTGCCGTCCAGTTGGAGGAATCTGTATTCAAGAGTCTTGCTGTGCCAAAATCCGCAAGACGTGGCTCAAAATCTGGCTCTAGCAAAATGTTGTTCAGTGAAATGTCACGGTGCACAATGGGTGGAGAACAGTCATGGTGCAAGTAGGCAATTGCATGAGCTACTCCTCGCACTGTATTCACTCTCCTGCCCCAACCAAGCTCCACCTCCCCTTCTGTCCCATACAACACTTTTCCCAGACTTCCTCTTTCAACGTACTCGTAAACCAGGTACAGGCAGCCCCTGCTGGAGCAAAACCCATAAAGCTTTATGATGTTTCGGTGCCTAACTTCTGTCAGCATTTTAATCTCAGTCTCGAAACTCTGGCGATTGGTTGCTGGGACGTCACTGGAGTCTGACATGTTGAGTTTCTTGACTGCGACTACTTGACCTGTGGACAATATTGCTTTGTAAACACTGCCAAATCCTCCTCTTCCAATGCAGTACTTCTCGTTGAAGTCATCAGTGGCCTTGACAATATCCCCTAATGTGAATTTGCCCTCTCTTTCCCATATTACTGACTTGGAACTCTCGCCATTGCTGTCTATTTTGTTTTTTTGGTAACATAGCAGAACAACAAACATGGTTGCTATTACTAATAAGCCACAGACCGGAACGACAACACCAATAAGAACCTTTTTGTTAACCTTGGAGGACTTGCTGCTGTCTGTTGTCGGGCATTGTGATAGTCCTTCTGCTTTACCGCACAATCCTGGATTTCCAACAAAAGATCTTGCAGATTCATTTTGGAAAACGCCTTCAGTTGGTAAAGGTCCTGTCAACTCATTGTATGAGAAATCAAAAGAAGACAGGCTAACCATGGAAGACAGCGAAGCTGGGATTCTTCCTGAGAGATGGTTATGTGAGACATTGAGAATCTCCAACTGTGATAGCTTTCCCAAGTTTTGAGGTATGGCTCCTGAGAGTGAGTTGCTGCTAAGATCCAACAAGTACTGCAACGAGTTTAAGTTGCCGAGTTCAAAAGGTATGTCACCAGAAAGGTAGTTGTGGCTCAAGTCCAAGCTTGATAGTTTCTCGTAACTCCCAAGTTCTTTTGATATGTTTCCAGTCAGCTTGTTATTAGATAAGTCGAGATACTGAAGGCCTTTCAAGCTGGTTAGACTCCGAGGTACCTCCCCTATCAAATGATTGTTGCTCAAATTTAGCATGAATAACATGCTTAGATTTCCCAGAGCAGCAGGAATCCTTCCAGTCAGGTCATTGGAGCCCAGGCTTAGACGTTGAAGCTCGGGCAACTTCCCAAGCTCAGGAGGGATTTCACCAGAAATTCTGTTTCCGTCCATCATTAGATTGGTGAGGTTTTTACATTCTCCCCAATCTGGTGAGATTTGACCAATAAATTGATTGTCAGTGAGGGCAACATAAACAAGATTTGGAAGGACACCAAATGCATCGGTGATGTTTCCAGTGAATCGGTTCTTTTCAAGTCGAACTCTAGTTAGCCCCAAACAATTCCTGAAGCAGGTTGGTAATGACCCTGTAAAATTGTTTCTGTGGACAGCAAATTGTTGAAGACTCAGCCCACTACACAATTCAGGAGGCAGTTCTCCAGAGAAACTATTGTTTGAAAAGCTAGCAAACTTCAGAGAAGGCATGTACTTCCCAAGATCGCTTGGAATGCTTCCGGAGAAGTTATTGGCAAACAGATTGATGGCAGTTAAAGAAGTAATATTTGAAATGGTCTGTGGCAGCTCCCCATGGAGCTGGTTGGTGTTGAGATCGAGAGTTTTCAGCATCTTCAAATTCCCAACTTGTGGTGGGATTTTACCATTGATGTTATTGAGGAAAAGATTGAGGATTTGAAGCTTTGTGAGATCCCACAGTGTTGGAGGGAGCGGGCCTGAAAGCTGGTTTCTTGAAAGGTCTAGATTTGATAACTCCTTCAAGTTTCCTATCTCTGGGGGAATGGAACCAGAGAAATTGTTATTAAACAGAGAAAGGTATTGAAGCCTTGTCAATTTCCCAATTTCTGGAGGAATATTTCCAGAAAACAAATTGTTTTGAACCTGAAGCGAGGTCAATTCAGTCCAGTTGGCTATAAGGGTAGGTGAAATCTTACCAGAGAGGGAATTTTCAGACAAACCAATATCTGTTAATTTAGATAGATTGGACAAAGACAAAGGCAATTCCCCACTTAGCTGATTATCAGCCAAGGCCAAGTAGGTGAGCTTGGAGAGGCTGCCGATGGCTGATGGTATCGTTCCACTTACACTGTTATTCTGGATGTCAAACCCGGTGAGATCAGTGAACGGGGTGAAGTTGAATCGGGCGAGTGTTCCAGTTATGTTTAGGCTGGAGAGGTTTATTCGAGAGACTGTTCGAGAGGTGAGGTTGCAGGAAACAGCATTCCACCTGCAAAGGTTGTGGAGGTTAGAACGAGACCATGAACTAAGAGGAGGAGGTGAAAAGGACAAGGTGTCTCTCCATTGGATGAGAGCTTCAGCTTGTGTTCTTGCTGATGATTTGGCCTTCAAAGGAAACAAGGAGAGAAGGAGGACATGGAAGAGAGCAGCATAAAGCTTTTGAGAAGCCGCCATGGTTGTTGGGTTATGCAAGCTTGACATGATCTGGGCGGTGATCTTATAGCTTTTAGCGTGAGGAATTGCTTTCAAGCTGCAACTCTTTGTTTGAATACGTTCACATTGTGCGCAGTCATTTTATTTTGAAACATATCAAAATTATTTATGCAAGCTTGAAGGCCAAAATTGTATGAAATAAACACCTAGAGATCAAAAAAATAACATTAATGCAAAACAAATCAAAAATCAAAAGAATAATTATATGAATGAAAAATAAAATATATAATCAAATTCAATATTAAAACAAATTAAAATCTCAATACCGCGATAATTATAGGAATTAAAAAAAAAGAATCTAAATATGATATAACATTTCTATTCAATATCAATTGAAAGACGCAATTGAAATAAAATAAAAAAGATGCAAATATTTCAAACAGGCAGAAAATTCCAATCAATACCTGTAAAAAGTCAAAAACAACCCCGAAACCAAGAGTTAAATTAAATCTTCTCATGCAGTGGCGTAACCTTCCCACTAATAGTATAGGCTAGCTACCCAAATCCTTCCATTACTCACCAACACCTATGTATCTTCGCTACGGATGGATTGAGTAAAGTCACATATGAACATCTTAATTAATTTACTTAAACCAAAGTGATTATGATCTTAATTAATTCCATCGATCCACCATTCTAGTGGAATTCGTTTTATGATTTGAAGTTTTAGTTCTTTTTTTAGCTTTTTTATATAGACGTTGAAAAGTTTGAGACTTTACCAAAATAAAATAAAATAAAATAGTAATTCTTAAATTCAGAGAAGTAGGAGAATTTGAACTCGTCGTGATATCTTTGGAATCTTCACAAAAATCTATGGTCAAATTGCTGCAAGAAAGTGGAAACTTCCTTCAAACAATATTTTCTTCTTGGCAACACCATTGTGTGTCCACTAATTTATTGTGGTGGAAAAAAATAAAAAGAATAAATCATCTGTCTATATCATACTTATTTAAGTCGACTCAACAAATTTCAGTATCGTAATCCTTTTCAAAGTCAATTTTAGAATAAAATGTCATTTTGGTCGTTTATACCAATTTAGACCATCGAAACAAATGATATTTGTGTCAAATAATCTTATTGGATAAGAGCTTCAATTTTAGTATTAACCTATCAAACTTGGAGGTTGACCATGACCCGACTGATTAATTTGACACTTCGTTTCAAAAGTGTTTTTGAAAAAACTTATTTTTTTTATATTTTACTTGAAATTAACATTTTTTGGTGTTTTTAAATCATTTTCATATACTGATATAAAAACTAATTTAAAAAAAAAATAAAAAAACAATCTCAACCATATACTGTTGCATTGTGATTAGCCTACCCTGCAAGATCCATCGTTTTGAATGCTTGTTAACTTGCTGATAGTTATTAAGTCCATTGGCCCAGCCAGGTAAGCTTGAGTTCTTGATGATAGTTTCTGAGCCACAAAAGGCATGGTGGGCCGAGCCTCTGGCTTGGTTTGTGGGCGTGCTAAGGCCACTGTAATGCGACTACAACTTCCTTTGCTTCTCTGCCTGTGGGAGCCTCGAGTCTAGCACATCCTTTAGAAAAAACCCTGGATCGTTTGTTTGACATTGATGGTTTTCTTGATAATAACGAAGACAAGAGGTCTCCCGGGTGCCTTCCCAAGATCGCTTGGAATGCTTCCGGAGAAGTTTTTGGCAAACAGATTGATGGCAGTTAAAGAAGTAATTTTTGAAATGGTATGCGGCAACTCCCCATGGAGCTGGTTGGTGTTGAGATCAAGGGTTTGCAGCATCGTCAAATTTCCAACTTCTGGTGGGATTTTACCGTCGATGTTATGGAAGAAAAGATCCAGGATTCGAAGGTTTGTGAGATTCCACAATGTGGGAGGAAGGGGCCCTGAAATCTGGTTTCCTGAAAGGTCTAGATTTGATAACTCCTTCAAGTTTCCTATCTCTGGGGCAATGGAACCAGAGAATGTGTTGTTATACAGAAAACAGATTGTTTTGAACCTCAAGCGAGATCAATGCAGTCCAGCTGGATATAAGGGTTGGTGAGATCGCACCAGAGAGAATTTTCAGATAAACCCATATGTATTTTAGCTAGATTGGACAAAGACAAAGGCAATCCCCCATATAACTGATTACTAGCCAAGTCCAGGGAGGTGAGGTTAGTACAAAGGCCAGGCTCAGGAGGGATCGTGGAGTTGGCCAATAGAAGATGGAGTATATCCTCGGAAAGAATTGCTGGACAATTCAGCAATTTGAACGCCAGATATCGAACCAATGCTTTCAGGAACTCGACCACTCATCTGGTTATTTTGTAGACTGATGTTTTTGACTCTGGAAAGCTTCGAAATGTTAGATGACATTTGCCTTTGGAATGAATTGTTACAGAGTTTCAAGGTCTCAAGCTTTCCCAGATTGGTATAGACCAATTATGATATTTGGCCTATGAAGTCATTGAATGATAACGTCTGGTTCCAGCAATTGGTTATAAAATCAGGGAATTCTAAAGTCCGGTTGCAAAGATTGGAACGAGAAGGTGGTGAAAATACATGGCGTCTTTCCATTGGATGAGAGCTTCAGCTTGTGTTCTTGCTGGTGATTTGACCTTCAAAGGAATGATCTCTCCAACGCATAAATGGTTGGCATTGATTCATGAGCATGTTCTTCGAGCCGGCTCTGCTTCAGTTATAATTCAGCTTAAACTATCTCAACAGCTTTGGTAATAGTAAAGAAAGCAAAGAAAATGTGTTTATGATGCAAATTGTTGTTCTGAGAAAGCCAATGTGGATAGCACAAAGGTACAACCGTGTTGTATTATATTACTCATTAATCAAACCAATGAAAGAATTACAACAACTGCACGCATCAAGAACAGCCAGTATACCATAATTCACAAAGGGAAAAAGGAAAATAGATATGGAATCACACACACAAAACACTCCAGTCATGTTTAACGAACATTAGAAGTGTGAGCTGAGTAGGTTCTAGCAGCATCACCGCCATTCAAAGCTCTCTCCAGTCTTGTCTCAAATGGAGTGGAGTGCCAATTCACTCTCTTGTCCTGCAGTCCCAAAAAACTTGTTCAAAATCCTTCATCACTCAACAACTTAACAGGAAAGAAGTTTACAAATTCTTCACTAGATATGTACCTCTCTGTACTTGCTAGTCGTGTTGGGTATTCCTTTGTACGAAGAGGCCGAGCCAGAATCCTTACCGGAGCCACTGTGATTCCAGTAAGTCCCAACAGTTCCTATTATTGGCATCTCATCAGGGCTACGACTTGGTGACCTCCTTGAAGAAGTAGCTGATAGCTGTTTAAGCTCTTCCACCGTTAGTGCCCCGAGAATAGGCCTGTCATCGAAGCTTCTTGGTGAATTAGATCCCTGTGGCATGCTTTTCTCAGGTGCAATAGCATCTAAGCCAATTGAGCCAGGCTTATTGACTGGTGTGCATTCAGATGAACCCAGCCAGTTAGACAAGCTAGCATCCACCGCTACTTCTTGGTCTGGCTTCTTATTACATTCACCAGCTTTTACCTTGAAACTGAATGCCAATTCCTTAAAACCAGGCTCGGAACTAAACGAAATCCGGGGTTCTTGATCCAATGTCAGATTCTCTTTCTGTTGCCTCGATGGTGGTTTCCCTTTTGCTTTTACAATCTTCCATTGACTTAGATTTTCAACTGGGTTCAGCACAGCAGCTCTCCTACCTCTAAAATTCCTATTCCCGGACAAACCACTGATCATCACGTCTCTATCATTCTCCTCGTTACCCAATTTAGTCATTCTAGATCTTGACTCTGCAATTTCATCATCCTCGTATACATCATCATAATCTAGCCCCCCGTTCTCCTCCTCCTCCTCCTCCTCCTCATCACTCTCATCAATATCACTTTCCTCACAGCCCAACTCATCATCACTGTCTCTACAATTCTGATACCGATGATTAGGAGGAGGGTAAGAACACAGGCTTGATGCAATTGAACTATCTTCAGAAGACGACTGAGATTGACTTGGTTGTGCACTATTCTCCTCCTTTCCCTCCCTTTTATCGCCACCATCTTCTTTACCCAACGTAAAATCTGTGGATTCTTCAACTGAAACATGGTCGTAGGTTGTCACATTCGAATTGAATGTCACTTTCTTTCTCGTACTCAAGCTCAATTTCTCCTCAGACCCATCATCCCTATACAACCATGGAAAACCCAAAATGCAACAATTCAAAAACCGTTAACAAAACCCTTTTCTCCCCTTCAGAAAGCTGCATAAGACAGATACTAACAAGGAAAGAAAAGAAAAGAAAAGCAGTAAACCTCTCAGTCCTTTACTTACTAACCTGATATCTGAAACTGGGCTCACAATAGGCTTCTCTGGGCAGCAGTCCTTAACCACTGAAACGGTAGATTCCACTGGACTACCATAACCTTCCTTTCTCTGCAACAAAAAATCACAACTCAAAATCAAACTTAAACACTACCAATTTGTTGACACAGCAAGCAAAGGACATCAAAGAACAAAAATCAAGAAATCCAAAGCCTCTCAAACAAAAAGAACAAAAAATGTTGATCCTACTCCTCTTCTCTGTTCTCTTGAAACCAAGCAGAGAGATAGAAACATATAAAAAAACCCAAAAGGGAAATTTTAGGAAACAAGGCTCCTTAAGGTTCTTACATGGACTCGTGGTTGAACCTTACTGTGCCTACGACGTTTGCGTTCTTTGGATGAACCAAAACACGCAAGAAAGCAAGCCATATCCAAGATAGGAATATGAATATCCCCTCTCTTTCTTCCTCTGCAATAAAGAGCAGCGGTTACTGGCTTCTTGATTTAGGAGAAATTTGTTAGCAGGTCTTCATTGTTTTAGAGAGAGAGAGTAGGAGCGTCGTGTAAAGGTGGTGGGGATAAAACGGTAAAGAGATAGGAGTGAGGAGGTAGGGTTTTGGTTTTTTTAAGACGAAAAGGGAAGTGACCGTTAGGATTCTTTATCGAGGAGGGATTGGGGACACAGCCTGTAAATTTGGGATTTTGGAAAATTTCAAACAAGGTGCAGTCTCAAATAAATCCTTAACCTATTTTTATTTTTGATTAAGTCCCTAAATTGTCAATAAATAATCAATTAAAACCTTGTGTTAGTTAAAGTTAATATAGTAAATAAGTATTCATGTAAAAATCATTTTTTTATCTTAATGTAAACTCATGAATTCACTAAAGTCTTCCATGTCATGTGATATAATAAATAAAATCTTTTATGATTTTTTATTTATAAAGAGAGAAAAAAAGGGAAAACTAAATATAATCCTTATTAATAAGAGATTATTATTATTATTATTATTATTATTATTATTTGGGACTAAATGTGATTTTCTCTTCTCCTTTATCTTTTTTATGTGTTGTAAACATCCAATAATTATATCTTTGAACAACATAAACTTTTTATTACAAAAGAAAAAATATGATTTTTTTTAATATAATTTGCTATATTTCATGGCATTTATGTAATTTAAAACAAAAATCTCAAAGAAATTACTGTTTTTTCATGTAAAAAAATTGGTATGAGCTTCATATGATAGTTTTATAGACTAAAATGAATAAAATATTTGATTGACAATTTGATCTAGATAAAAAAAAAAAAAAGGTTTAGAGACCTAATTGAAATTGCTCTAAAATACAGGAGGTTGTTATAATTTGAGTTTGTTTATTTTTGTGTTTTAAAAATATTTTCTTAAGAAATAATTTTTTATTGGTTTAAATTAAACTTTTTATGTTTCAGATGATTTTAAAACAATGCTGTCAAAAACAAATTTAAAAATAATTATTTTAATATATATTTAAAAAAAAAAACACTTTAAAAACCTTCGGTCTTAGGTGTGCGCTCTTCCTTCTCGTTTTCTATGTCGAAGTCTGGTCTACTGTGCGTCTGTGCCCGGACCGTTACTCCACTGAAAGTTAGTGGGTCCCGTGTTGGTTACGCCATCGCTTGCAAATTTAGGAGAGGCGCCCACTGTCGTTTGAAATAATAATAATAATAATTCTGTAAATAAAATAAGTGCGTTTCGAGACTATGATGATTTTTATGGTTTTAATTATGATTTTTTAAAATAAAAAAATATTTATTTATTTAAAATTATTGTAACAATAACTTTTGTTGGTAAAATAAATACAAAAAATATATTTTTATGAATGAAAAGAAAGTTAGTTTTAGTTTTTGTAGAATTAAAATTTAAAACTCAATTATATGTGAGGTTTAATGTAAAATATATAAATTATCTAATTATTCAAATTATTTTTTCTTTGTAATCGGATAAAAATCAGATGCCATCTTTGAAATGGAAATTTCAACTAAATAAATGTTATGGATAAATTTTTGAAATATGCTTTTTTTTAATGGATTTAATTTCTCTAACTATTTTGTTTATTTATTTACGCTGTTTTTTATTTATTTATACATGCAAAGAATATTTTGCTATATATAAAAAAATAAATAAAACTGATCGAATATATAAATTATTTAGTTACTTTTTTTTAACTAGAGTGATTATGTGAGTCTTGCAAATGTTTGGCTATTCTAGACTTTGAATTAAGAAGTTTTTTTATATGCATAGAATATTTTGTTATAAATACTTTTTATTTAAAATAAGAATAAAAAACTAGCTCGTGAAATAATTAAATAAATAATAGTTTTTCTTATGTTTCAAGTAAACTTGTTTGACACTGCGTTTCAATATCGTTTTTTGAAAAAGATAAAACAATTATTTTTATTTTTTATTTTAAATTAAAAAAAATAGTATGTTTAGATCATTTTTATTTGTTGATATAATTTTTTTAATAATAATAATTATTATTATTCTTTTTATATATTTCTGAATAAAAAACACTTTCATTAAAATTTCAACCACACTCCTACACAATCACTATCTTTTATGTGTACCTTTTTACATGGATTGCAAAAGGCATCTAGTGATTGATCCAAGCGTTAGTCAATGAAGTAACAATTTAATTTGAATTAATCTAAATAGATTAAAATTTAACAATTCAATCAATATATTGGAATGTAGCTACCTCTAATAAATTTGACAACTCAATTAACTCTGATAAAATTATTTATTTTTTCTACTTTTTGTAGTATTGTTTTTTGTTATTTAAAGATACATGAAGTTGTTATTTTTTTGTTTTTAATTGGTTTGACTTAAAATATATACAAATTATTAATTAAATTATAAAAACATGCCACATTTAATTATGATAATGAAATAGTTGCACCATGATTGTAGTATAGCTGTTGGAATGGTGACAATGATAAAATATAATAATAAACTATATGATGCTAATAATAAAATAATGGCTATATTAATATTGAATTAACAATTACATAATATTTTTGTTCCATTTATGTTGTAAGAATTGCAATGAGAAGCTTCAGCAGGGAAGAAAACAACAATGGTGGGGTGTGAGAGGCTCGAACTCTCGACCTCAGGATAACTCGAAGCTATGAGACCTACGCGCAAGCCAACTGCGCCACCACCCCATCTGGTGTTGAAATTACATGATGTATAAATAAGTATTTTTAATTTATGCTCAGCTTCTCTGATTGGCTGGCCGAAAGCAAAACCAACCAAAAAGCCCGCAAGGCATCGGAAAAATAAACAAACCCTAGCCCAAAATTCCCACCCTCCTCCTCCGTTCTCTGTGTCAGAGTCGGAGAGAGTTACATCAACCTGAAAAAACTTTCAATTGACTGCTTCCAAACACACAAATAGAGAAGAGAAGAGAATGGATTCGGATGAAGGAAAGCTGTTCGTAGGAGGAATAGCGTGGGACACCACCGAAGACACGCTAAGAGACCACTTCAACCAGTACGGTGAGGTCTCTCAGGTTGTCATAATGCGTGACAAAACCACTGGTCGTCCTCGTGGATTTGGTTTTGTTGTTTTCTCAGATCCTTCCGTTCTAGATCCTGTTCTTCACGATAAACACACCATCGATGGCCGTACTGTAATTATTCTTCCTCTCTCTCTTCTTTGAGGTTTAAGCTGCATTGGGTTTTCGTTAATTCGGTTCCTGTTTGATTTGAAATGATTATGCATTTATTTTTTTCCCGTTTTCGTTGGATTTTTGGGTTTCTCGTATGTTATTTATTTATTTATTTATTTGTTGTCTAAAATGAAACTTGCTGCAAAATGTAAAAAAATCGAGTAATGCTAGCTAAATGTCAAGAAAAGAAAAACTCCAAGAACACACATGAGTCGTTGGGTCATGATTTTAGAGTGAGACCCAATTGTCGGTCCTCCTACTTGTCCAACGGTTCATGTATACTGTTGAAATTTTTTCTTGTTATATTTTCTTAATCTTTAGCATTGCTAAAATAACAAGAAAAAAATTATGGGGTAGCTCACCAGGGGTTGATTTGGGATTTATAGTATTGTTTTGTGTGCGTGGGAATATTGGGATTTGTGTGTTTCTGTAAAGTAAATGGTTTTGAATTGCGAGATTGTTTTTAGGAGTCTTAATTTTGTTTGCTGGGATATAGGTGGAGGCAAAAAGGGCTTTATCGAGAGAAGAACAGCATACATCATCTAGAACTGGGAGCTTTAACGGTGGTAGAGGCTCTGGTGGTGTAGGGAATTTTAGGACAAAAAAGATTTTTGTAGGTGGCTTGCCCTCCACCGTGACAGAAGATGGATTCCGTCAGTATTTCCAAAGTTATGGTCATGTAAGTGATGTTGTAGTAATGTATGACCAGCAGACTCAAAGGCCTCGTGGATTTGGATTTATCACCTTTGATTCTGAAGATGCAGTTGATAGTGTACTCCAGAAGACCTTTCATGAGTTGAATGGTAAACTTGTAGAGGTAAAACGAGCACTCCCAAAAGATGCAAATCCAGGTAGTGAGGGGCGTGGTAGTGGCTATCGTGGTTATGGCTCCGCTGGAGCCAATGTAAATGCAGCTGATGGTCGAATGGATGGAAACAGATATATGCAGCCCCAAACATCTGTAGGTGGTTACCCATCTTATTCTGGATATGCTGCACATAGTTATGGTTATGGAGCAGCAAACAGTGGAGTTGGTTATTATGGCAGTTACGGTGTTAGTGGTTATGGTGGTGGAAATGCCGGATATGGTACAGGAGTGTATGACATGTCTGCTGCTGTAAAAAATAGCTGGAGCAGCCAAGCTCCTTCGGGTTATGGTGCTTCTGGCTATGGTGCAAATGCAGCCTATGGGGCTGCAGTCCCCTGGAGTGCTTCTGGTAGCGGTGGTTCTGCTCCTGCTCCTATGGGTCAATATCCAGCCATAGCGTCTGGATATGGGAATCAAGGCTACGGTTATGGTAATTATGGTGGAAGTGATGGTCCTTACTCTGGTGGCTATGGAGCTACTGGAGGGCGTGCTGGGAATGCTCCAAAAGGCAGTGCCAGCAATGGAGCTGGTGGGGGAGAGCAACAAGGGAGTGGGAGCTACTATGGTGACAGTAATGGGAATTCAGGATATGCAATTGAAGCCTGGAGGTCTGATCCTTCGCAAGCCTCTGGTGGTTATGGTGGTGCTCATTCAAGATAGGCACTGCATCAGTAATTGATGATGCCTTCAGGTTCTTGTGAGAATTCATAATTAGGCATCTATAGTCTTCTTTCAGTAGTGGAAGGATTCTCTCAGCAAATCATGGAGAATGGCTGGATTGCTTTAACCCAGTTGTATTTTGCACTAGCTCTGCTAGTATATAATGGCTAGTAGTTCCAAGTAGTAGCTACACCATTCCCCTGATAGCTTTTGCTTTTCAAGTCACAATTGTTAGCTTCAAGTCGTATTTTTGTTTAATTGTTTACCTCTTTATCTGTTTAAGCTTGGAGTGTTTGTTCTGAGCCTTTTCTGTTATTATATTGATGTTGCTTATGTAGGCATCTGATTGAAGGCTCTTTATTAGTTATTATCTGTTGATCTGTGTGCATTCAATGCTATTTTGAGTATATGTTATTAGAAGTCTGATTTTCATAGCAGTACTGCTTAGCTTTTACATATGGTATGGCATGATTGAGATTGAGGAGTAGAGATAATAAAAAATGTAGTGAAGTTTGAGGATACTGTGCTGGAGCTCTTCTCATAGATTCCTACCTTTTGAGTAGAAGTCGTAACCATACTGGTAGTAAAATCTTGTGTGAAGAGGTAATAATTTCCTCCTGTATTTGCAATTTTTTGTACAGGAGAGAGTATTCAACTTCAGTTTGGGACTCATGGAACTCAAAAGGTGGTGATTGGGTTTGTGGTGGTGACTGGAATTTAAATTGAGCTTCCTAATGATGCTTTGTTCACCAGATATGTCAAGCAAATTTTAGAGTGGTGCTGAAGTCTTCCCATTCTGAACATTTGGTATGTCAAAGTTGGAGGATGCTATAGTTTTCCCAGTTCATTTTATATATATATGTGTGTGTGGTTTTCTCTCCTTTCATACAGTTATGGAAATATGCTTGTCATTGTAAGCCTGTGATGTTTTGGTGAAAAAAGAACTTGGTTTCATTTATCTCTTTAGTTGGTCTATGTCGTTGGTTCTTGGTTTCATCTAGTTAGTCCTTGTGTAATAACTAATTATCATTTGCATTTCAACATTAATTTTGTACTTCAGTGCTGGGTGTAATCTAGCAGATCAATCTCTAGAATCAGTGGTGCCTGACAACTGCATTGCCTGGCAGAAACGGTGTACCTCTTCATCTTTCATTCCTCTTCTTACCCAGTCCCTGCTCAGCACACTTTTATTTCCTCTGTATTATTTTTGCTCTTGCTTTGGTTTTTATCATCTGCAAATCCGTTTTTCCTCCAATATTTTTCATGTCGATCCCATTTCAGTCCTCACTTTTAGTTTAGGTACTTGTGATTAAGCATGATGAAGTCTTTGTCATGAAACTGGACTGGTGTATATTTGTGAGATTAGATACAAATGAACTTTGCATTTATCCCCACCAAAATATATATAAAAAACTGCAGGATTAGTAACTGTGCATCAGTCACAAGTCTTGGGATTTGAAAGGTGTGCACTGTTGGGATCTGTCATGAGTTTTTTTTTGGCTGGGGTGCCTGTGGAAGGTCATACAAAGAAAGGGTGCAAGGAAGCTGTTGTTTTCAGATCCTATGGGAAGTGCGTGGGCTAGCTAGCATTCACAAGTGATCTATACAATGTATCCAACCAGTTGTTGAAAACATTCATCACCGAAAACCTTTTTCTTTTTGGTCAAAACAACATTGGAAACGTTGTCGTTGCATAGCATAAGCAGAACATGGATCGATTCTTTTGCTTGATTCTCATATGCAAAAATTAATATTCATATCAGGAAATTTACTCCAAAGTGCTAGCATATATGTTGTTATTGTTTGGATACCTTTTCTTGATGCTTTTTGAGCTCTGTTTCGTGTGCATTTATGGTTGTCAAACCTTGTTCAAGGAATGAAACAAGAAGAGGTTTTGATTATTGCATCACTTGGTCATTTTTTATTTAAACTAGTTAGGTTTGACTGAATAAATCAATTTATTAAAAATCTGACCAAGTCACTATATTTTTAGTGTACCTTGAAACATGATAACTTTGAATAATAATAAAAACTATTTATGTATATAATAACTTTGAAATTTTCAAACCATGCATCAATCATAGACTTTCACTCGAGATTTTTGGAAACATGGCTCCATTAAAACATCACTTTTACCAATGATTTCATCATCAACGTTATTATCCACTACCCTACATATTTGCAAACCTAAAATTCCATTTGTTTATTGAAATTAAATATTAAAAAACTATCCATTGCTGTTTATCTTAATTAAAGAGTGCACAATTTACCCCTCTAAAATTGTTATCCTATTGATACACAAAGTCTTGGTCTATATAAAATCTCTTAATTTAATTAATCAATTAATATTTAGTATGTGACATAACAGGAATGCATTCGTCGTTCAACCACATTAATCGACTTCATAGACCCTATCAAGTGGGTGTTTTCTTTGATGAAGACATCTCTAAATGCTAGCTACTTCCTTGCTTCTAGGTTTGTCAGCAGTAGTGAGTTAGAGTCGGCAAGTGAACTACCTTTCGCACAAAACAAATTAAAGGAGCCAAAGCTAGCTTTCGTGTAGTAATATATATACCTGGGGGTGGAAATAGAGGCGAAAACGAAAGCGAGAGCCCGGAAGGTTGAGATGGAGTTAAGAGATATAATATAAAATATTATACGAGTAATTAGAAACTTGAATTTCACAAGAAAGTGATGGACCGATGGAAATTTTAAGTTAAAAAAACTCATTTAAAAATTAAATTCTGAAACAACTTGAGTTGAATCGGCTTATGTTACACGTCAATCTAATCCTTTATAAAGGCTACTTGTTCACGTGATATTGGCACCAGCATCACCTCGAGTTCCTACCAAATATCTCCATCATGACGGGCAAAATAGAAGAAAAAGGAGCTGCAGATGGAAGCAGAGATCACACAGAAGATGGGACTGTAGACATCAAGGGCAATCCTGCGTTAAGATCAAAGTCAGGAAGATGGAAAGCTTGTTCCTTCATGTTAGGTAAGCTACTAAGTTGATCGCCTTGCTAGCTACTGCATGTTTGCTATCCATGAAATAGCCCTATCGAGTTTGGCTCGAAATGAATAAGCTTTTGCTTCCATTTTGTAACAGTGTATATACTGTTGTGGTCTGAATATATATATATTAGGGTATGAAGTGTTTGAGAGGATGGCATACTACGGGATAGTATCGAATCTAGTGTTGTATTTGACAAGGAAGCTCCATGAAGGCACTGTAACATCTTCAAACAATGTCACCAACTGGGCTGGTACGGTGTGGATATTGCCCGTTTTCGGTGCTTACATCGCAGATGCTCATCTGGGCCGATTCAGGACTTTTGTCATTGCATCAGGAATTTATCTTGTGGTAACAATTAAGTCTTGATTTCTATAGTATCATCTTACTCTTAATGTTTTTCAATTTTTTTTGGACATCTTCATTGCTTGAATCGAACAACCATGTGTTTTTCATAAAGAATCAGAAACCACATGCATTATACTGATTTTTCTGCTTGTGGGGACGAGCAGTTTGACAATTTCCAGGCATGATTGTCGTTGTGATGGAGACATGCACTTCGCTGTCGTATGTGACTTGATGTTTAAAATCTTAATTAATTACATCGACTTTTGCACCTTCTTTCAGTTTCATCGTGTAGTGCCATCTGGGCTCCTTGATGAGTTTTTTTGACGTCTTTTTTATATCAAAACTATCTAAAATCACTTCAAACCCATCAATTTCGGTCCAAACGCACTTTCAATGCACAACTAAACCAAGGTTTAGCCCTCAATCCATGTTCTCATTAAGTATGGTCGGATTGTGCATCAGGTGCCATCGTAGAATCATGGAGTGTATTAAATTCCACGATGTTTTTCTCATGGCTTCGAAGTAACTGATCATTTGATCCTCCAACATGTATAACCAAACAGGGAATGTCCCTGTTAACCCTGGCTGTTTCGGTGCCTGCCCTGAGGCCACCATCCTGCGGTCACGGCATTAAAGAAGAGGGATGTGACAAACCGGCCTCAGCCTTGCAAAAGGGCATATTCTACGGTGCGCTATACATAATAGCAGTTGGTACTGGTGGAACCAAGCCCAACATCTCTACCATGGGAGCAGATCAATTCGACGACTTTGAACCCAAGGAAAAGCAGCAGAAGCTCTCATTCTTCAACTGGTGGATGTTCAGTATATTCTTTGGCACCCTTTTCTCAAACACATTCTTGGTCTACATACAAGACAACGTAGGTTGGACCCTTGGTTATGGCATTCCTACCTTGGGGCTCGCACTTTCGATCATCATATTCTTGACAGGCAGTCCATTCTATAGGCACAAATTGCCTGCAGGGAGTCCATTCACCAGGATGGCACAAGTACTTGTGGCTGCTGTTAGGAAGTGGAAAGTTAGCCTCCCAAATGAACCAGGAGAGCTTCACGAACTTGGGATAGGAGAGTCTGCTAAATCTGCAAGAAATAGGATTGACCATACCCATTCATTAAGGTTATTCCTCTAATTTTCACAAATATTAGCGAAAACTCTTTAATTTGTACCTAGTATAATTCTCCACAGTTGTTATAACTCATTGCTAGCTAGCTACCTTTATCTCCATATATATCTGTGCACTGGCAGGTTGCTTGACAAAGCTGCTGTAAGGAGTGGACCGACCTCACCTTGGGTACTCTGTCCTGTGACTCAAGTTGAAGAAACCAAGCAAATGATAAAAATGCTTCCTGTTTTAATGGTAACATTCATACCTAGTGCCATGGTAGCTCAACTAAGCACGTTTTTCGTCAAACCAGGGACAACCTTAGACAGAAGCATGGGACCCCATTTCGAAATCCCTCCGGCCAGCCTCGGAGCATTTGTGACGATCTTCATGCTGGTAAGCCTCGTGCTGTATGATCGTCACTTCGTCCCAATAGCTAGACACTATACAAAAAACCCAAGAGGGATTACTATGCTGCAAAGAATGGGGGTTGGCCTGATCTTGCATATTGTAGTCATGATCACAGCTTTCGTGGTTGAAAGGAAAAGACTCAGCGTTGCGAGAGAAAATAATATTGTAGGCAAACTAGAAGTGGTGCCTCTCAGCATTTTTGTGCTCCTGCCTCAGTTTGCTTTGGTAGGGATTTCTGATACGTTCTTGGAAGTAGCCAAGCTAGAGTTTTTCTACGACCAGGCCCCGGAAGGAATGAAAAGCTTGGGGACTTCATATTTCTGTAGCAGCATTGGAGTTGGGAATTACCTCAGCAGCTTTATCCTGTCAACGGTTTCTGAGATCACTAAGAAACATGGCCATAAAGGGTGGATTTTGGACAATCTAAACCTCTCCCGCATAGACTATTGCTATGCGTTCTTGGCCATCTTGGGCGTTCTCAACTTCTTCCTCTTTTTGCTTGTGGCAAACAACTTTGTTTATAACGAAGACATGGACTCCAAAAGGGATCTGCAGATCAGAGCAATGGAAACTTCCTCCAGCAAAAGCTCAGTTCAGAATTCATGATGAAGACTCGTAGGCTGGGTATATTTAAATGGAACGAGGTGCTGGACACCTACCTGATATTTGATTGCCACGAAATTGTCTTATGAAAATCCTAGTTAAGGGTTCATATTTTCCAAGAGGTATCCTTGTCTGTATACAATTTACTCATTTCAAGAATCTATACCATGCATCAATATTTTCCATCTATGTTTTTTATAATTCAGCACACACTTTGACTTTCAAAAAAATCATTAACTTGCTTTGTAATTTCCTTAACTTGTCTACTTAGTTTAACTCGATCTTATTCACACATGCAATAACATTTAAGACAAAACACCAAAACAATTCAACTCAACTGTAATTATTTCTCAAGTCCTCTCAAATTCTTTAAATCAGGAATTTGACTAAATTTTTAATAAGACTTGCAATCTCGTCATATTTTTCTTCGATGAAGATATTAGCTCTCAGTATCCACATTATTAAACTTTTAAAGTAACTTTAACATATTCTATTTGGGCCGTAACAGCCTTTACCTATACACATGGCCAATCATTTCTTGCATTTATGGATATTATTGCAGTCCCTATTCTCACACGTCTATGGCTACCCAGCGGCCCATGTTCGTACACTAGTGGGCTGTCAAGACACTCCCTAATCCCTATACCCGCAAGCTCATGGCTATCACAACAGCCTATGTCCCTGCACTTTTATCGAACTGCACCTTCACGCTCAAATTCATGGTTGTCACAGCAGCCTCTGTTTGAAACAACCCATACACACACAAATTCATGGTTGCCACAGCTACTTCTGTTAGTCCAGTTTTAAGCAGTCAGAACAGCCTCTACCCGCACAAATTCTTAACTGTCACAGCAATCTTTATTCGTCCAATTTCAGGCCATTGAAAACAGCTCAATATTTTTCTTTCGATTACCTTTAGAACTTTACTCCTCTTTTTTTTTTTAAGATGTCTCGAACCTGTAAAAGAAATTCATGCTTAGGCCTAGACAAGGGAATGGATTCCGTCAAGGCAGACATGAAAGTTTAGCCTCTAAAGGCTAAAACTTGTCATAATCTGGTAAATTATCCTTCCTAAAATAGCAAAAGATTGTCTCAGAATCAAGAAACCCACAAAAAATTCCGGAAGATAGGATGTCTTCTAGCTGTTATTCAATACAAACCATAGTTAACCACTTAAAGCACTGCACCAAGCTGAAACAGCTACATTCCATGTATGCTGTCATGGTCAAAACCAATACAAACCAAGATTGTTTCTTAATGAATCAATATATATCAGCTCTTTCTACTTTTAACCGTATAGATTATGCAGTTTTAGCCTATACCCAGATGGAAAATCCTAATGTTTTTGTCTACAATGCAATGATTAAAGGGCTTGTTCAAAGTTATCAACCAGTTCAGGCTCTTGAATTGTACGTTCAAATGTTAAGAGCTAATGTTTCTCCTTCAAGTTATACATTTCCTTCGTTGATAAAAGCTTGTGGGTTGGTGTCTCAGTTGAGGTTTGCAGAAGCTGTTCATGGTCAGGTTTGGAGAAATGGGTTTGATTCACACTTGTTTGTTCAAACTTCTTTGGTTGATTTTTACTCAAGTATGGGTAGAATTGAAGAATCTATAAGGGTGTTTGATGAAATGCCTGAAAGAGATGTCTTTGCTTGGACTACAATGGTTTCTAGTCTTGTGCGGGTCGGTGATATGAGTACTGCTGGGAGATTGTTTGATATGATGCCTGATAGGAATTTAGCTGCTTGGAATACTTTGATTGATGGGTATGCAAGATTGAGAGAAGTTGATGTGGCGGAGTTGTTGTTTAATCAAATGCCTGCAAGAGATATTATTTCATGGACTACAATGATCAATTGTTATTCTCAGAATAAGAGATATAGAGAAGCACTGGGGGTTTTTAATGAGATGGCAAAACATGGGATCGACCCAGATGAAGTGACCATGGCGACTGTGATTTCAGCTTGTGCTCATCTTGGAGCCCTTGACTTGGGGAAGGAAATACATTACTACGTGATGCAGCATGGATTTAACCTTGATGTCTACATAGGTTCAGCATTGATTGATATGTATTCTAAGTGTGGGAGTCTAGAGAGGTCCCTTTTGATGTTCTTCAAGCTGCGAGAGAAGAACTTGTTCTGTTGGAATTCAGTGATTGAAGGGCTTGCTGTTCATGGATATGCAGAAGAAGCACTGGCAATGTTTGACAAGATGGAGAGGGAGAAAATTAAGCCAAATGGGGTTACATTTGTAAGTGTTTTAAGTGCCTGCAGTCATGCGGGACTTATTGAAGAAGGTCGCAAGAGGTTTGCGAGTATGACACGAGATCATTCCATCCCTGCTGAAGTTGAACATTATGGATGCATGGTTGATCTCTTGAGCAAATCTGGCTTGCTTGAAGAAGCACTGCAATTGATAAGAACTATGAAGTTGGAACCTAATGCTGTTATTTGGGGTGCGTTGCTTAGTGGATGTAAGCTTCACAGGAACTTGGAGATCGCTCAGGTTGCTGTTAATAAATTGATGGTTTTGGAGCCTGGCAACAGTGGATATTACACTCTTTTGGTTAACATGAATGCTGAAGTTAATAGATGGGGCGAGGCTGCAAAGATCAGGTTAACCATGAAGGAGCAGGGGGTAGAAAAAAGATGCCCTGGGTCCAGTTGGATCGAGTTGGAAAGTCAAGTGCATCAATTTTCAGCATCTGATAAATCTCATGCAGCTTCTGATGAGATTTACTCGTTGCTGGATGAACTAGATGGGCAGATGAAGCTAGCGGGCTATGTACCTGAACTATGGGTTGTTTTGTAGCAATGTGGCATTTAAAGTTCACTGGATGGTACTGCAAGTTTGTTTGGGATTAAGTTGAAGCTGCCACACTGGTCAGAGACAGTGGAGCAGAGGCTGAGGTCAATCTCACAAGAAAATGGTAATCTAGATATATATGTTAAAAATGAAAATTCTTCCATTGCCATCTGTTTTTGCCCCTTGACTATTTCGTATCTGGCCTTAATATGTTCTTGCCTCAAAAGTCACCTTTCTATTTGCTTTCTACTCTATCTTGTATAGTGGTTCTCACAAGTTTGATCCATCCTGCATTCCCAAGTAATTATCTAGCACAATTTGATTATATTTGCACCTGCCCTGAATACTTCTTATACTATGTGCAGATTTTTTATTTTTGATTTTTGAAAAATCTGTGCAGTGTAGAGGTATTTTGAGCTCTGTGCTTGTCATTCTTATTCAGCTGTTGTGACAGGCACTGATATAACTCTTAAAACTATAAAGCTTATGTTGGATATGATCGTCATAGATGATTCTGGGTCACGGATTGTGCTTATGGTACTAAAGGATGAGGCCACGAAGACAAGGGTGATTGTTATGAGATAAGGGGTGGAAAAAGAAGTCTTCGGTGGATTTTATTGTTAACCTGTTCAGATATGCTTCATTTTTCTTTTTTCAGTAACGATGCAAGTGACAATATCTTAGGATGCTATCCTGATGTATTCAAGCTAATCACTTCATTTTTTCGCTAACTTGTCTGATTGAACAAAAAATGTCCCTGTTAACCCTGGCTGTTTCGGTGCCAACACTGAGGCCTCCATCTTGTGGACATGGTATCAAAGAAGCGAGATGTGACAGAAGGCATCTGCTTTACAGAAGGACATTCGATGGTGCGTTGTACATAATAGCATTAGCAGCTGCTTCTGGTGGAACTCAGCCTAATATATCCACCACGGGACTGATAAATTTGATGGTTTTTAACCTAAAGAAGACCAAAATCTATCATTCTTTAATTGGTGGGTGTTTAACATTTTTTTGGTGCCATTTTCTCAAGCACCTTCTTGGGATACATACAAGATGATGTGAAATGGGCCCTTGGCTATGACCTTCCAACACTGGGTGTGGCAGCTTCGATTATTGTGTTCATGGTAGGCACTCCATTCTACAGACACAAATTGCCCACAGAGAGTCCATTCACCAGGATGGCTCAAGTAATTGTATCTGCTGTGAGGAAGTGGAAAGCACCCGTCCAAGGTGACCCCAAACAGCTGCATGAGCTTACCTGGACGAGCACATAGGATCAGGGAAATTCAGGATTGCCTGTACCTCTTCCCTTGGGTTTGATTCTCCACATTTTTAGATCTCCGGTATTCAATTTAATTATGTTTTGGAATACTGTCCTTGTCTATGCTCAATTCCAACAACATTGACAACCATCATTCAACATTCACAGCATGGAAATACTTGCATCATTATATATCTACCATATTCTGCCCCTACAGCCATTTTCCTCAATCTTAATAGCTCTGGTTCACCTGCAGATTCCTTGGCAAAGCTGCCATGGAGAATGGCTCAAGGTCACTGTGGATGCTATGCTCTGTGAACCAAGTTGAAGAAACAGCTAATGCTTAAAATGCTTCCAGTCCGGGCTGCTACTTCCATACCTAACACCATTTTAGCTCCAGTGCACACCCTATTCATCAAACAGGGAACTGTCTTAGACAGGAGCACCGGACCCCATTTTGAAATCCCTCCAGCATGCCTCACAGCTTTTGTAACCATCTCGATGTTGATAAGCCTAGCCATTTATGACCGTTACTTTGTGCCGATGGCAAGGCATTACACAAAAAAGACCAAGAGGAATTACATTGCTGCAGAGACTGGGAATTGGGTTTGTGTTTCATGTTATTTTGATGATCACAGCTTGCTTAGCAGAAAGGAAGAGGCTTAGTGTCGCAAGAGAACACAACATTAGTGGTAAAAATGAGGTAGTTCCTCTCCGTATATTTATCCTACTCAGTTTATTTTGATGGGAGTTGCTGATAACTTTGAGGAAGTAGCAAAGATAGAGTTTTTCTATGACCAATCACCAGAAGGGATGAAGAGCCTGGGGACTTCATACTTCACAAGCAGCTTGGGAATTGGGAATTTCCTAAGTCGTTTTATCCTGTCAACAGTTTCTAAAATCACTAAGAGCATGGCCACAAAGGTTGGATTTTGGACAATCTCAATCTATCTCATTTAGACTACTATTATCCTGTCCTGGCCATATTGAGCTCCCTCAACTTCATTATCTATTTAGTTGCGGCAAACTATTTGTTTATAAAGTGGATGTTGATTCTAAGAGGTATTTACAGGAACAAAAGGAAGCTTCCCTGGTGGAAGCCATCAAGACAATGAAAACTTGAAGGTTGTATAAACGTCCACGTACTTTGTATCCTGTGAGTGAAAGTGGTTCCAGTCCTTTGTAATTTGAAATTTGCAGGTTCATGTGCGCGCGCGCGCGTGTAACAAAGGTTTGATGAAGATGATGAAACCCTCTGTTCTGTATACACATCGTTCAGGTATTTTGCCGAATGTGAAAGCCTTCAGTAAGCAAGTAATAGACCCGCAATAAATTAATTTTCAGGTATTTTGCTGTCTGCTTGGCCTTTTTCATTTTTCCCACTTAAAGAATCACCAACCTCCATGAGGGACAGGAAATCCTCAACAAGGCCAAGTCAAATTGGTAGACAATTAATTGATAATATAATTACTCATTCTATTAACATAAATACAGGTTTTTTTACCTGAGCAAGGAGATGATAATATCTCTAGATTTCCTACCCAAATTCTATCAAGATGGATAAAATTTGAAGTGATCTCCTTACATTTGAACTATCTTAGGTATTAGAGGTGGTGATGCTGTGTCAGTTTACAGAAGGCTGCAACTTGTAGGAGGAGATAGACTCCAACAGCCATGTGTGACCAATGACTTGGGATCCAACTTTAGCAGCTAAATCCTGAGCCTCATTGGTTCTCTGCCAAATGATTGAAACCTCCTCGCCTAATTTGCACCCTTGTGGGGGATCAAGGTTATACACAATTAGTGTTCCTGAAGGAGATGCCTGGTCATGTCTTTGTTCCACCAGCTCTTCCTCACTCTTCAAAAGTGTACCTCCTGCGGCAATAACCAGACTCTGGAGACCTTCCTTGTAGCCAGCCACAAAATCTCCAACAAAATAGAAACTTAAGCCACTGAAAAGTTTAGGTGCCTGAAAAAGAAACAATCAAATCAGGGCTTTTAGGAGACGCAATTATAAAAGAAGCAGAGAAAGGTATACTGCAAGTTTATAATCATGCTTTTAGAAAGAGGGTACTGAAGAAGAAATTTACATTATTTAGTGCACCAAGCCTGCCATTTTTTGGGCCATCACGGCTTCCATGGCTGTCAAGAATAATTTCATAATTTTCTTCATCCACAGGATGCATAGATTCCATGCAAGCCTTTATCCCTGCCAAAGTAAGTTAACTTGGAACATGTGAAAAGCAAGAAATTGATGAAGCAATAACTCAAAAATAAGGAAGAAAAACAAACGAAGTGCCATGAACTCTGAAGCAATCAATTAAAAAGTAAAAGGATAAAATAGGGCAGATTTGCTCCCTTTTTTTAAATGAATGTACAACATCGGTGCTTTCATCTATGGCAGTAAACATTTTTCTCACCATCATATTGATCAATTTATCCCCCTATCAACTGAACCCCTTTTGATGATCCTCAATTTCATTTGAATAGTAATAGTAGTAGTAGTAGTAATATAATAATAATAATATAAGCACATTGCTTGGCCAGGGCTATCGGTTCAGTCTTAGGCTGCTAAATTTATAACAGGGAGGGAAGAACGAGGATCATCTAAGAAATTTCTTCAGCATATTACTAATGAATGAACACTTGAGTTTAGACAAGAAATTGAGTAAAAGACAAGGGCAGGCTCACAATCTATTGAGAGAACCCATTTCCCATTCAAAATGGCCATAAGATATTTCAGTGTCCTGGTGCATGCCCCGTCTGAATCTGTGGCTGCAATCACATGTGTGACATTTGATGCCCAGAATTTGTTCACTGGCACACCAATCATGCTTCCAAACTTCACCAAAAGACACTGTACCAGAGAAAACAAGTTGCAATTTAGGAAAGGCATTTCCTCGTCTTAAATCCCAAACTTGACCAATGTGATCAACTAATTTTCGATCACACCAGGCCACTGTGCACTGCTCAACAGTCCTGATCATAACAAGTTTATTCTATTGAAATATGCAATAATCTAAACGTGTAGGACTCAAATCACAAAACTAACTGAACCCCTTTTCTAAGTCAAAAAACACTGTTTTAACAATGTTGCCACATAAAGGGAATCCATTGTGAAGCAATCATTATGTTAGACATCATGGCTTATCAAGATCATCCCAAGAAACAACTATCATAAACCGCCACATGGGAATGACTCTGAATTGAGAAATCAGAAAGACTGACATAAACCATGATCTGAACTGACCTTTTCCTCCGAAGACAGAGCAGACCCACAGAAAACCCATTTCTTTGCTCCATTACATGATCCCACCCAAAAGTTAGGCTGTTGTGAGGCGCTGCATGATAATGGTAAAAATCATGTCAAACAGATTTACTAATAGATGGAAAACAGCCTATTTACTAATAGATGGAAAACATTCCAATTAATTTGTTTTCTTAGCAGACAAACATTATTTGAAATCCCTTTGAGTAAACAGTAATTTGCTCAAAATTCCCAACATCATTGATACTTCCTCGTTAATCTGACAGGGAAAAAATTCAATAGAAAGCAAGAGAATTGGATAGAGAGGGAGGTGAAGGAGTTGATAAGAGTGACTCAACTTCAACTTTTTTCAGTTTGTTAACTTTGTACCTACAGGGAATAAGAGAATCACAACTTACACAGAAGTCGGCGCAGATGAGATTTTCTGCTTGTGTTTCTCAGCCTTGGACTTCTCACTTGGAAATTTTACTGAAGAATGACCAGGGCAAAGCACAAGGAAGTTTTCCTGTAAGGAAACAACAACGAAAGTTGTTAGCCCTCCAAGCTCAGCTCCCTGAAGTGATACAAAAGGAATCCTTCAACATAAGCACATGAATTTGCAATAGAAGCAGAGTACAAGACACTTGCATAATCCCATCGACATTTACTAATTTCCATTGCACAGGGAGCATGATAACTTCTCTTGCATGATTTTAGATAGCAGCCTAAAGCTGCTCCCTTCAGCCCACATTTGCTGCATTTAAGCTTTGCACCCCTAGCCAGTTCTGCCTTCAGATTCTTAAGAGTTTCGCCAGCATAATAGACTTGTGGTGCCCTGTATTTTAAATTTAGTTACATATTGCTTTCAGTATTAAATTTATGACAAGAAAGATAGCAAAAGGGAAACTTCTTAACAGTTTCACTAGACATCAAATCATCATTATCACCTTAACATCGATAATAAAAAAAGGTATAATGGCATACCATTCAATACATACAGCATGCACATGTATAGTACTGGATAGAGTTGCTTCAATTCCCTCTACTGGCTTCCCGTTCAGAAGATGCAACATTGGACCAGTATACTGAAATGGACAGAGGGGGGAGAAACCACAATGTGTAAGCACCAAAATATATTTTTCCATGCTATATTGGATAATTCACTAGCAGCAACAAAATGGCGTACAAAACTATAGATTGCACAAAGACAAACAAAAGCCAACGATAAATAAATGTTTACCTCTGTGATTCTGGAGGATTGGCAGAATCCACAAGCATTAAACGAGTTATTCGATTTTGCAGGAATCTCTAATTGAGAACTGGTCATCAAATTTTCAGTTGGAGGTGCGTTTGGTTTGATATGAACAATATTATTTGCACACAGATCCGATGGGCTGTAGTTCAACTTCTTATGTCTCTTTAAATCCCTCAAATGACCTTCCTCAGTTTCAGACGCAGAAGTGATATGACTCTCTTGTCTTCTTTTGTTGTCAGAATTTAGTTGAAGTAAATTTTCTGCTTTGTAATTCTGTGGACACTGAAAAGCAGAAGCATTGTGAACCTCATAAAAAAGAATGCTTTGAAAGACAAACTTTTATGCACTTCAAAATGTACTGTCACTGCCAAATGGGAGCTAACTAACTGGTAAATAAACATGCTTAACAAGCAACGCAATTATTACAAGCAATCATCAATTACACAACAAGAACAATAGAAAGTGCCAGTGCATTTATATTTTAGAGGGGGGGCGGGGAGTTTATGCTTGCAATTTTATACTGTCAGAAATGGTCAATTCTTACATCATCACTTCCCTGATCATTACTGTCGTTTTCTGAATCCTTATTATCACCAAATGAAGGAGGACTTCTAGGCGACAACTGATCTGCCCGATTCAAGTCCATTTGAAAAGCCTTGGGTCCATGAAGCCCCCTGGCTCTTACCTGCGAACCAACCGGTAGAGAATTGACATTATGTTTATCATTGGATGCACCCCCTGCACTACCAATCACCTCATGCTCTTTATCCTTGACATGCATTGGCACGTTGCAATTACCCACATTCTTTCGAATCCCATTTCCAACTGAACAATTCGATGGAGCACAAGCTAAATCATTGTTCATTAATTTAGATTGTCCACAACTATAATGATTCCCCCAGTGAGATTCCAATAATTTCTTATCCTTACTGCCACTACTCTTCGAAGCCGGACACTGCTTCAAAACCCTGCCAGTCTCTGCAAAAATCACCATCCACAACCAACATTTACTTTTAAAAATAAAAACTCCAAGAAACCACCCCAATCAACGAATATCAAAGAGTCCTTAGTCCCCGTTGACGCGGAAGCTGCCCCAAGGATACCCCACTAAGTCTAAGATCCAAAACAATAGATTGACTGTCAAGTGTATGAAGATGCCATACCAGAATGAGACTGCAAAATACTGGCACTGAAAGCTGAATCCAAGCTTCTATAGATTGTCACCATGTTTTCAATCATAGGCAAACACCTCAAATCTGCAACCCAAATAAAATTATTCACCTTCCATAACACTTACTTCATATTTTGCCAAATTAAAATCCAAAATCTCAGCAAAAAAAAGCTTCTTTTTTGCAAAAAGTCAGACACGGAAAATGGGAAAATAGTTATCAAAAGAGTCAGGAGACCCACCTGAGTCGCCATATTGAGCTTTACAGAGAGGACACTCGGATCCAAACTCTGTCGTTTTGGGCAAGCATGAACTGAAAGAAAGAAACTCGAAATAAAATAAGCAAAACCAAGCCTTCGACAGAAACAAAAATAATTAAAATCACCAAATCAATTAGATTTACTAACTTGCAGAAAATGTGATCACAAGGTAGCAAAAAGGGTCGCTTCAAAAATTCCAAGCTGCATTTTTTCAAAAAAAAAAAACGATTTTTAAAATTAAACATTACAAAGAAGAAATTATACCGGAAAAAAGAGGGCGAGAGAGGAAAACCAGAGAGGGCATTTGAGCTCGAGACCCAGTTTCTGGAGATGAAGAGCCCATGGGTTCATAGAGCTAACGCCCTGTTTCAGTGAGCCCGCCATTTTTTTTCTGCTTTGAAGGGGAGAGAGGAGAGTGAAGGAGTAGGAGGAAGAGGTTTATAGGGGATGATGATTGGTGGAAGGGGAGAGGGGTGCACGTGGACGGCTGGGATTCGGTCTCGGTTTGTTTTGGCGGTAAGGGGAGATTTGTTTCGATTTTTGAGATGGTTATTGGCGGCAGAGGTGGTGCCATGAAAGCGCCCCTTTTTAATTGGTTTCCGCAGAGGTTTGTATTTGTAATCGTATTTCCCTTTATATATTTTGTAATTTTTTAAATATATTTTCTGCTGTATATTAAATAATAATAATGTAGGGATAATCGGACTATTTAAAGAAAAAATAGAAAATTAACTAGGTGAATTGGCGATGCAGCTTGATAGCATACAAACATTCTATGCAATAAGGTATTAATTTATATGGCATGGAGATTGGAGAAGGATAGGATATGAAAAAAATAAAAATAAAGAGAGTTGCTTTTTTATTTAAAAATATTGCCAAAGTTGAAGGGAAAGAAGTGGGGGCAAAGATTCTCGCCCAAGTGAGATTGATTTTATTTGTTTTGTTTTTTTAAAACATTAAATAGAAGAAGAAAAACAATCATCACCCAGGACACTTGAATAATGGAGAAAGTGGAAGTGAGGAGGATGGAAAGAAGTGGTATGGATAGATATGACTCTTCAAGCACCCGTTCCCCTGCCCTCTCCAATATCTACATCAAAGAAATATCAAAAGGTGCACATAAGCTATACTAGATCCTGAAAGCTTGTTCAAATGGGCTTAACTTTGAATCATATTCAATAGAAATTGACAAGTAACTACTCGAAGGGGAATGAATTTGGAAGAGTAATGGAGGGTGATTGTAAACCTGCAAGAAGCTTCAAAATATATGATCACCCCACATAGCATAACTCGTATCACGTTGCTTGATGACGACGACGACGACGAAGACAACTCTGTTAGAACAGTTAAGCATAAACAACTTGCTCTGCCAAGGTTCTCCTTTGACAAGCCCTCAAGAAATTCTCATTACATCTAGGAGGTTGCAAGGAATGATATCAGGCAAAGGCTAATGGCTCTGACTTATTAATCAAAAGCTACAAATTTCGACCATGATAAACACGTTTTACATACCTTAAAATTCAGCTTCTCACAAGAAATCATCTAGCCATGGCTCCACGTCAAAACCTTCAGCAACGTTATCTGAACAGAAAAACCAATCGAATCCATCAAACTCCAAACCAGAAAAGGTGAGAATTCCAAATGTAAATGCAAAAATAAATGGCCTAAAGGAGCTTCTAGAAAATGCAGATTCAAAACACGCAAAGAAAAAGTCAAGTCCCAAGCAGAAAACTAAAAGGAATGCCACAAATAAATCTGCAAAAGGAAGCACTACACGAGAGCACAAGACAAAAAATGTTACGAATTCAGTGTTCATAATAAGAAAACAAATGCAACCCAACCAGATAAAGATGCTTCAAGACCCAAAAAATTGCAGGATAATCTGGATTATGCTTGTGGACGAGGGATTGACTGTGGTCCGATCAAACCAGGCGGGGCTTGCTTTGAACCGGAATACTGCTCTCTTTTTAGCAAATACCAATGGTGTATCTTTAATATATTAAATAGAAGAAAAAAAACAATCATCGCCCAGGACACTTGGGCTGTGTTTGTTTCCCGGAATTCACTTTCCGGGAAACCACTTTCCAAACTTTCTTGTGTTTGTTTGTCTTCTGGAAAATTGGTCAACGAAAAACACTTTCCAGTCAAAGAAAAATTTGGCTTGGTTTTCAGGAAAGTGTTTTCCGGAAAATTTGGGTGGAAAACACTTTCCGGAAGTTGTGAAAAATTTAGAAATGTCATTATTTGCTGATTATATCAAATTTGATCCTCAAACTTTTGATTGCTATATATAATTTGTTTTGAATATTTATTTTTCAATTCCATCTCTTAAAATTTAATTTTTATATTAATTTTGGTCCTTATTTTTATAATTGCTATTTGCTTTTTTCTTATCATTTTTTTATTGAAATTTTTTATCTATCAAATTTGGTCCTCATTTTTTTTATTGTTACTTATTTTATTTGAAATAATTTATGAAATGTTAATTATTATTATTTTAATTTATTCACCTTTCATTTTTTTTTAATTTTTTAGATTTGATCTCTATTATTTTGATTATTATTTATTTTATTTGAGATAATTTATGAAATTATATTTTTTTTCAATTTCATTCTCATTCAACTTTTTAATTTGTAAGATTTGCTCCTCATTATTTTAATAAACTTGAAAAAAAAATTAATTTATTAATAAATTATTTTCCAGTTCATTTTCCATAACACAAACAAACACTGGAAATTGTTTTCCAGTTCATTTTCCATAACACTGCCAAACATCGGAATTCACTTTCTAGGAATTCACTTTCTCCGGAATTCACTTTTCAAAAAGAAACCACTTTCCAGCAAACAAACGGCCTTGAATCATGGAGAATGTAAATAATTTGAATTGTTTAACTGCGATGAAAAATCCATCTCTTGACACGTTGATGCATTTTCCCTTCTGTTTTTTCCGACCAATTTCGTGCACGCGAACAGGAACAGACAACTTCCAATCAACAGAGAGCTGGGTCTCTTCCAAGACTTGATAAAAGCTGTTGTCGGATCAAAGCACCTCGCAATCTCCATCAGAATCATGCCAGCCTAGATCCTTCCCTCTCGCACTCCTTTATCAACGTCCCTTCACTGTTTTTTTCTTCTTCCTTTGCTTCACAAATTATCTGTTTTTCGAGCTTGAAAGATCACCCCTAACAACTAAACTCGTCTCTCAAAACCAACTCTCATTGCTCCTTCACTGTCCTCTCCGTTCACGCTGCCGTAATCCCACGAGGTTATATTATGGTGATTAGAGCCATTCTGCCTCGGACTTAGATCGATACGGATATTAATTTGCGACTAAAACAAGGGGGGGCAAGCCATTAGCGACGGGTTTTGATGTCTGAAATTGTTGCATTGATTTCTTACCCGTGTAATACTACTGAAGTTTGAAGCTTTTAGAGAATCTCGTGGCTATTGGTATTGTGTGAGAAGAAATCCTGTTGGCTTAAGTGGTTTAGCGTATCTAATTGTTTCTTTAACGTCAGCATTGCTTTGTGACTTCAAGCAACAAAGATCTGTGGTTCCCACAGTTGCCTCCCACATTGTTGCCTGGCTGGAAATGGTTTGTAAATGATGCAATTACCAGAACGCTCTTTGTATTCAGAAGCTGAACTTGTGCTGTACCGCCGCGCTTCATGCACCAGGAGACTGGTGAGAAGTTTCAGAACTGCTAGCAGTCTTCGTCTCTGCTGCATCCAAAGCGGGCATCTTGCCTCCTGTAGCTAATCTTAACTCCTCATAAGCGAGCGGCTATAACACAAGGTAGATTCCAGTCTTCATGTATTGATCAGGTCATCAGATGCTAAACTTTCATCGTCATTACTTCAAGTTATTAAATGTTTTCAGCACCCGTCATATCAGCAATTTACTTCGATATGCTTGGAGGTTTAAATCTACCGGATCGTATGATCGAGGGGCCCCACCATGCTCAAGGTTGAACTCCATGGTTCTCTGCTCAGGATAGGTCGAGTTGTATTCTAGAGAAAATTCATACCTTGTTTAGCATCTGATGAACTCTCGGTTGCTGTGGCCACAAGAACTCATTATGTTCCTCCCACATCAATGGAAGCGAAAAGTTGTGATTCAAAGAAGCTGAGACATTATTTAAGAAGAAAACGAAAACTATATTTCCTTGCACCTAAACGCTATAGTAAATCCATCAGGTTCGAAAAACATCTGTGTACTTAATAAGACCAAAAAGAAAAGGAACAAAGAAACACATGATAACATGAGGAACTCCTTGCAGAAGAATTTGGTTAGCTTCTCTTCTTAATCTCAAAGGAATATTTGAGCTCCATATGGCATCTTCTGTCATCATCTTCAAACTGCACCAAACATCAACCAAGAATGTAAAAAGAGCTTAACAGTAGCACACAGAAGAAACTCTCACGAAATGATGTTTACCTTGAGCTTTGCAGAATAAGTTCCCCTTGCCAGCACACCAGATGGAGCTGTGTCCTCCTCCAAAGTATGGACATATGGCTCCCGCTGAGGAGCAAAAGTACCCAGCATTCCTTTGCTTTGATCAACTACACTCAAGAAATGAAAACAGTAACAGATGATGGAAAGCTAGAGGTAATGATTAAACAATTCCCTGAGACATAAAGCACAATTGCAGGATATGTGATCTTAACAAACTACAAGATTGAAAGTAGTGTGAGGATGACACGATTGCTCTCTTTAGCACTTGTATCTATGCCTTTGTTAGCCAACCCCCGATAAAATCAGAAAAGATTTTCCGTGTATGGTTATTGTGACCTACTCTGGTATAAAGCTTGATCAGACTCAAATAACATCTGATTTTTACTTATTTAAAAAAAGAAGTGTCACCTATTGGTACTAAAAACAGATGTAGGTTTAATTAGTATCTGCAAGACTTATCCATCCCTTCAGAAGCATAAAGTAAAAAATTAAATGCAGAGGGCTAGATGATTATGCACCTTGTACTCCCCCCTTCCACACTGTATTTGAGTACGCAAGGCCAGAAACAATATTGTGCAGAACACTAAATGTTAGCTTAAGCTGGTATCGAGACCCTTCTCTGAGAGCGAAAAGGGGACGACCACTCTGACTTTCATCAACCGGCAAGGGAGTGTTCTTTTCCCCAATGTCATCGGATATAATTCCTATCGAGTGGAATTTGACTTCAGGTTCCAGTTGGCCTAACAAGACACAAATATAAATCTGTGAATATGTGAAACGGGAAAAAGTCAGATATCGAATAAAAGGATGCCTGAATCAAACCATTCAAATCACTTTCAACACAGCCAAGTAGCTTCTCTTTCCACCTCCTCAAGCTATCATCTTCCTGCAAAGCACAACTGGCTTTTAAAATTATGTTCATATGCATCCAGCAGCCATTGCCATGCCAGAGAGTTGGAATTTTACTTTCAATTCACGGCATCACATGGTTAATATGATCCCATGTTGTGAAATGAAGAACAAAAGAAAATGTAAACAACAATAAACAGGCTATAAAACATTTGATTCGAGATTGTTGTGGCTGCCAACTTTACATTAATTTCACTAGATATTTCATTGCAACCTTATTAACAATCACCGATTAGCCACAATTCGAAACACAAGGGAGGCATCAATTAAAAAAAATGTGGGAAAAAGAAGTGAGATAAAACAACTGTAATATACCCAAATCACTCCACATACAATAAAAAACTGTCAAAACCCTATACACTAAACACTAACAGAAGAGAAAAGCTGGATCCTTAACATACAAACTTAAGAGAATAATGGTCCCTTTGCTTGGTGTTGAGTTTAACAAGGGAGAAAAGAAACAGGCAAAATATCCTGCTCTAAGCAATGTTGGCTGACCAGTTCTCACACTGGAACACTCAAATAATGGACTAATCTGTAGCAAATCTCGTGAATGTTCTCTGGTCTCGATAACAAAAATCAGAAGTATGTTATCCAAAAGTCGAAATTCATCACAGTGAATGTTCCACATATACTACAATAAAAGAAAGGATGAAGGAACTAAAAGAAAACATCAAGAGTTCTTGAGTCCATCAAGAAATTATTAAGCTTGAATTAGACATAACAAAAATTGTGAATCCAAGCTAAACATAGAAACTTTAAAGGGATGTAGAGAAAAAGGAAGAACCTTGTCTTTCTCAATCTGTTCTTTGAGAGACAGCAAAGGCCCAGGAACAAATCCAGCGACAGGAACTCCATTATCAACAACATCACCATCATCCTCATCATCATCATCAATAAAAGCAGCTACAACAGGTGGGTTTTCGCTGGTTTCCCTTTTCCTTTCTAGTTTCCCATCAAAACCACCTCTTGTTGTTGTTGATGGGCCTGCTTCTGCCTTCTTGCCACTTTCCATCTCTCTCTCTCGAGCTTCTACAGTTACTGATAAACCACTAGAAGAAAGAAGCTTTCAAACAAGAAAACCCCAGTTTCTAAATTTTAGACGACAGAGACAGGACACTGTCCTCTAGTTAGGATTGAATTGAATGTGAAGTGTTCAAAATATTTTTGAAATTGAAATGGATGCTTTTTAAAATATTTTTATAAACAGTCCTGTAAATCTATTCTGAAAATTAAAAATACTTGGAAAAATATTTCCAAATACATAACAAAAATAGATTTCGAAACCAAGAAAATATTTGGAGTCAAAGAAAGGAATCATTATCAACAAAACTATTGACTAAAACACAAGTGGTCTAACCCTTGGTCTGTCTTTTGTCTTTGTCTTGTCTTAGTTTTGAGAGAGGTGTCGGCTGTGAAATGGACAGAGGAGCCGATATATTCAAAGAGAGAGAGACATGTCTTCTTTTTTTACTTTTGGTCCCTGCTAACTTTTTTTTCATGCCAAATTTACAAAAAGTGGTGTGGAGCAAAATAAAATTATTTTAAGTAACAATATATTGCCAAAAAAAACAAAAAAAAACAAAAAAAAACGAGTTTTTTCAGTGTTTGAAGCCCATTAAACCTCTAAATATTCAGTAAACATCATAACAAAAATATTTCTTATATTTTTACAAGCAAAACACAAACTATATTGTAGTAAAAATATTGCAAGAAAAAGGAAAACACGTCATGGTATTATTTTTTTATCAAGTTCAAATACTTCTTTAGATGGTTTTTTACATCTACCATGTGGTTTTTATTTTAAATATTTTAAGAAATTTTTTTGATGAAAAACTTTAATAAAATAATAAAAACTTTAATAAAATTTTTTTGGAGAATGATATATCCAAATTATAATATATTTTTAAAATGTTATTTTTTATATCAATATATTAAAAAACTTTAATAAAAACTGAGGTAAAAGCGAACAACCTTCGGATGCATGCAATCCACTTTTCCTAATAAAAGATATTATTTTAATATTTTTTAAAGAGTGAAGAATTTTTTTTTAAAAAGGTGCTCCATCTAATTCACACAACCTTTTTCTCCATCTGTCTGTCGTCTGTCATGACAATTTGCATTGATGATAGCAAAAGGTTTCCTCGTGAGTCGTGGTGACCGGTGACCCTCTTTAAACGTGACCACCATCACTGCATGGAGGCTCATCCTTGTTTCTTTTTTTCCTTCTTTTTTTTTTTATTATTTTAAACGGTGTGGGTTTTTACTGCCACCATATGTTAATATAAATCAGTAAATAATAAGGCTATAGTCTGTTATAGAATCGACATCTTCAAGCAAGCATGTATCTGTCTTCACTTGGACACCCTTTTTCCAGATTTCAGCATCATCGGTACAGGAAGAATGATCCTCCATTGGAGTGCAAGGATAGGAGAAAAGGGAATATTTTTTATTGCTGTGTATATACTGCTACCAACCAACAACGTGCAAAACTCACACAAAATAAGTAGAAAAAATTGCTGCCGTTTACAGAAACAAAAGTTCTTGGTGGTGAGTGTCCATCATCTAAAAGGCTCGGCTGGGGCTGTCTCTTCGAGAAAAGTTGCAGCCTCAAAACATTCAGCGGCTTCTAGGGAGGAGGAGGGAGCACCCTCAGCTTTGTAAAGTAAGCCGAGATTGTACCACGCCGATGAGTTCATTCTATCAAGTCGCAGAGCACCCATTAGAAAGCTTCTGGCTGCACTCGATTGCATGCAGAGCCGTCTAAGAACCACGGCTGTGGATACCATGCTTGGGACGTGGGTGGGATCAATGTCTAAAGCACTCGCAAAGGCTTTCAGAGCTTCTTTGTAGAGCCCCTTTCCTTCATAGAGTACACCTGCAACATAATCAACAACTTAACTTCATTCTTGGTTACGTTTACAACAGAGAATTCAGAGTCTAAAAATGCCTACAGAAAGCAACTATTCTGACTGATATAGCCAGCGCATTGAAAATCCAAGTCACCAAATCAAGCAAAGACTTGAAAATATATGGGAAAAGGAGGGAGTCGAGAAGGGCTGGAGCAGGGCACGAGGCTGACTTAGCTTGGACAGAACTATCTTAAGCATCCCATATATTGCTTAAAAGAGAACATGAATCTGATAGCTTTTCAGCATCCTATATTTCAGTCAGCCTAATTTTGGCATTATGTTCCACGCACACCCCATCGATTACCACATTTCAGAGCTCGGAAATATTTCATGCATAGACGATTTTAACATGGCAAAACTCAGAATAGAGCCATCTCCCTGAAATTTAAATCTAAAACAAACATGCTGAAAGAAGTTCAAAAGATGAAGAATCAGAAGTAAGGAGTCCGACAAAGCGAATTATAATTGAAGTGAGATCTCAATTCACCAGTTGTATGACATCTAGAAGCTGAGTACGAGCAGATGGCCTTGGATTTGGAAAGACATGTCTCAGCATCATGCCACCGGGACAACCTTATATAGACTGAAGCCAGATCATGCCAAACTTCCAATTCCAGAAGACCTGGAGGGTTTTCATTGTCCTGCAAAATCTAGTACAATAAAAGTTATAAACAAGACATAAAAAATTAGAGTATATACTAGTTCTCTCATAGCACATTTTCGAAGAAGATTCAAGAGGGAAAAAGGAACAAGTAACTACTACATTTTAAAAAAAATACATGTTATCCAGAAAAAAGGAACCGCAAAATGGCTTGCATTCTAATCTTCCCATTTTGTTGCCTCCCACATCTCACTCACGCTCAAGAGTTTTTCCATTTTTCTTGATCGATAAAAATCCATGTAATCAAACACCCTAGTAACCTAAAGCTCGGCAAATAGATAAAACTAAAATAAAAATTCCTATTAGCATCCAAAAGCGATGGTAAAACATTTCTGATTTGTAAATTAATGAATGCTGCCATAATTATAATTCTATTAGCTGGGATCAGCTCACGAACCTTGTACAGCTTTGTCCCAAGTCCAAAGCTCTTACTCTGAATTCGAAGAACAGCGAGAAGCTGGATGTATGACGCAATGCCACTCTCTAACTGACCCTGAGCAATTTGAAGTTTAGCTTTGGTTCTCAACAATTCTCCCTGGTCCCATTTCCCAGTCTGGTCCAGGGCAGCATTGATAATAGTTTCAGCATCCTTATACTGTCTCTGAGCTGATAAGATCCGAGCGAGCAATAACCATCCTCTAATATTAGAACCACTTTCTAGTTTTAACAAGTGCTTTGCATAATAAAGCGCCACGTCCAACTTCCTCTGCTCTGCATTTTCTAGGCTGAGATGGTAAAGAATATTAGAGTCTCGCATCTTTGTCATTCTTCCGGCAGATTCCAGGGCCTCGAGAGCCTCGAATTGCTTTGTGGCCCTCACAGAATCTGCAAAGGCTACCTGAGAATGTGCTGAAAGTGAGACACCCAGCAAGCAATAGGCAACACTTTCCAATTGATTACAGTTATTTTCCAAGCTTTGCAATGCTCTGCGAGCATAATTTATCCCCTCTTCCGCAAGTTTAGGGGTCTTCCCACATATCTTTGATGCCATTAATAAGGCAGGAACACAATTTGGATCCTCATTAACATGCAGCAGCTTCCTTAATAGATCCAAAGCAATCAATTCTTCACCTGCTCCATAATAGCAAAGAGAGAGAATATGGTACCTCTCATTGCGATCAATAATCCCAGGAAGCAACTCCTCAACCTGTCTGGCTAATGCCTTTAAACCCCCAGACACAGAGAGAGCAAATGAAAGGTGATCCAAGATTGATGGGTCCCGCTCAATTCTTTTCAGAATAATTTTTCTTAACAGTATCATTAACAGAAGTATGGCCTCTTCTATGTTGTTTTTAGGTACAAATGAACTGTCCATCTGAGAGCGGAGGTTTGGGGGACTTGCTTCACCTCCGCTGTACAGAAGCAAAATGGCAAAATCTTTTTGAATCCTTGCAGTAGTTTCGACATCAAGGTTCCATTGATTGAGGAGAGCCCGCCGGTATGACATGATTGCTTCACGTGGGGAATCAGCAAGTTTCCATAGTTCGGGAAGCAACTCAACAGCCTTGTTTAGAGTCTCCTGCAATTTAAAGTCAGCGGCAAAGTTTTCAGGCAAGCCTTCTGAGAATGAAGATTCAACTATGTCCACAATAACTTTGCAAGATTGAGCAGCTTCTGCAAGGATGGTTAAAAAAACATAAATTAGCCACTACAACGATGGTTAGATAGTTTTTCCATGTCTCATCAAAACTTCATTTTCTTATAAATTCTTCCTAGTTCTTCCAATTTTTCCAAGGCCATATGTCTACAAAAAGTATCTTACACCTAGCTAGACATATAAGTGTTTGTGAGGGGGGGGGAAGGAGAGGAGGGGCGAATGATAATGAGATGATTGCGTGTCATGGAGGCATGTGAAGACAGCAGCAAAATCAAGCAATCCATATGACACACTGATCAATTGCATTGCTCAATTTGGTGCAACATGCATTAAGTCTCTTATAGGTTCATTTGTGAGATGCTTGGTAAGTTGTCACTTGGTTAATAAAAGGAAGTGACACAGTAGAGCCTTTAGGTCATAGGAATTCAGTGTTTTAGGTGGGGATAAAGCTCACTGTTTGTTTGATGCGTGTGGAATTGGATTGAATTAGAATTGATGTTCGTTCAAGGTTTGGAGTTTAAATTGGGCGTTAACAGTAGCCAAGACACTGCAGCATCAAAATCTAGATGTAGAAAAGGAAGAGAATATACAGAAAATAGAAAAACAAGAGAGAGAGAGCTATAAATAATTTAAAACTCCTAAATGAACATCAGAATTCTTAAGCCGACTAGCATCCCATGTGATCATAAAGAAGAAGTACCTCTGAACCGCCCTAGATGCTGCAATGATTTTGCTTTAAGGAGGATTGCTTCCATTAGTAAACTGGCAGCATGTATAGACATCGGTGGGGTAGAAAAACTTTGTGAGCGTCTCTTGTGGTGTTCTCGTCTTTTGGCCAGAGTAGCCTTCATCCTGGGAGTTACAGCAGCTATATTTATTCCTTCGAATACATGAAGAGCAGCTTCTACGTTCCCTTTTTGGTATTCCATTCTTCCTAACAATGCTCTGGCTTCCTGCAAATTGCAGTCATCTTGCGTTAAAAAGCCTAGCCATCACAAAAGTCATCCACAGCCAGTAGACTTTTAAGCTTCAAAGTTCAAATCCAGAAACATGTGGATAAAATACATCAGCTGAAAAAATTAATGAGCTTTAACACGCAAGTCTGTTGAATTGTTATAAGAAAATCCAAAGATAATTTCAACACAGCTTTTTAATGCAACTTAAACTCACTGTGATCAAGGATTAAAGAAAGCCGAGCAGACTGATCAAGAATGAAGAAGAATATGGAGATTATAGGGTAGGGAGAAACAAACCTCGTAGTTCAAAGAACCACGCCCACGAAGAGATAATTCAGCTTCTTCTAAATTGCTGGTGTCTGGTTGCTGGTCCAGCGCACCATTTTTAGAAGAATATACACCTGTGGAGTTATCTTTGGTTGCAAGAGGCTCAGATGAAAGTGCCATTCCAGCCACTGTTCTTGATTGGTGTCCAGAGCTGAGGCCCTCCATTAACCTCCCAGGTTTTTTCTCAGTTATCTGTCCTTTCCTCCTTTCAACCCTAAATTTACTCTTCATGCTTTTTCACGAGACCTAATAGCCTTTAAACACCACCAACATCAGCAATCAGAACTTCAATGTAAGATGATCAGGTAAACCCTATAAAAGAGGCCGTCAATCATGCTATGTCCTCTTAGACCTTGATGATTCATCAAACTCATGCTTCAACAAAAAAAACAAGTTCTTGAATGCAAAAACTGATCGAGACAAATAAAAGAAAGCCAGCAGAAATTCTTTGTAGATGCAATTAACATCGATATGCAATGATAGATGACGGGTGATAAATCATAATTAAAGCCCAAAACCCTTAAATCCAGCATTCAAAACCACACAAGTGCCGATCAAAACACAAAAATCATCAATAAGTCACCATCCCCTCTTCAAAACATCCAGCAACCATCACCCAACTTCAGCCTGCACCCCCAAAACAAGAAAAAAAGATCGGAACTTTACAAACCTATTCATATCAAAAAACGATCTACGAACATAAACCACTTCAGAGACGAAAACCCATTTCAGAATTCAACTCCCATACGCAAAACAAGAATAGAAAGATAGAGAGGAAAAAACGCTCACCTCTTGTTTTTCCAAAAAGAGAAGGCACAAGCACAAGAGATAACCATCACCACCACCACCCATCTATCGAATTATATCAAATCAAAAGCCTTCACTTTCAGTCTTTTGAATGAAATTAAAAAGAAAGAACAAATCAATCCAAAGCAAGAAACTTCTCTTTTCCTTTTCCTTATATTATCTTCTTCTTCTTTTCTCTTTTCAAGATATTAATTTTACTTTTATTTAAACAAAGATAAAAACAAAAAGGGACAGAATTCGAATTGGAATTGGAATTGGATGGTGATAGAGAAGAGAAGAGAAGGTTCAAAGTGAAATAAATTGTAAGATAAATAAGTTCTCGAAATAAATTCTCCAGCAATGAATTCTGTTCCGCGGGACCCAGTTCAGTTTTGTTTTTCTCACCACGGTGGCGCAGACAGAAAGCCTTGTTCTCGTGCCACGTAAGATGGTTTTCTTCAAAATCAGTGCTGGAACTTTAACGGTTATTTAACGAGATTGACAGCTTGTCGAATTGTCAGGGTTTATTTTTTTCAGGTTTAACATGACTCGGATTAAAATAAATAGAAAAAATAAAAAATTGACTCACACAGTCTGTTGACATGATCATCCGAGTCGACTCGGCCACAACCGTGATCCAAGATTTATACCGGGTGTGGCAGAGTCTTACAGCTATGGATAGATCCACAAGGGCACCAACCTCCACTGGCATTTTTGTTTTTTTCAAAAATCACAAACATTTAAGTCCAAGTGTTTTTCAAATCATGCAGCTCAGTCCCTGGATTTGATGTGATTGGAATTATTCCTCCCATCGGGAGAGAAAAATCATATATCCTCGTGAGAAAAAGTCCCATCAGCGCGCCACATGTTAATTAAAGAAAGATTCGATGTAATTGGAATCAATTCTCCCATCGAATCCAACACAGCTAAATTAAATATGGAAATTAATTAGGTAGTTTTTAATCACTATCCAGGGAGATAAAGACTGTGGAACCAAAATGGAAATCTATATATTCTTTGATTTCAAAACGATACAAATTCAGTCTGAGATTTTTATAAAAATAAATAGAAATTTGAGTGCATGTTCTTGCTATGCTTTTCAAATTATTTTATGTTTTTAAGAACATCAGATTGATACTGTTTTTTTTATATAGTTTTTAATGTACAAATATCAAAAATTAAAAACATTTTATGCTCAGGGAGTGGTATATAATTGTTTATTTATAGCAATCACGTATTTTTACCCTGGAAACTTAATTGTTTTGGCTGGATGGATTGTCTAGTTCAGCACCAACACATTTCTATTCTATGGGAAAACACTGTTCACAAACACACTGCAAATCCAAATGAAATAGCACCCTGTAAGAACATGAGACAATTGAAAGTTTACTTGCTTACCTAAATTTTATAAACCAGTCAGGAAAATAATTAAATGATGGCTAGAAAAACAAATAAAACGATTAATATTCTTGCAAAAGAAATAAAATATTAATTATATTCACAATTTTCTGACACGCATGAGAGTGGGTGCACGCCTAAATAAATAGGTTTTGTCTACGCCCTGATTACACGTTTTTGACAACAAAAATAGATGTCACTTTTCTGCAATGCACTTATGAGCATAGTTGCTAGACATTATTTCGCTTACCTAAAAACTCTACGATTTTAAGCCTGGTTTATGTTGGTTTTTTAAATAAATTGAATAAAATATTCATTTATTTAATTTTTTAATTATTATTATTATTATTATTGTCATGCTATTTAAAGCTTGTCAAAAATCATTGAATCCTTTTAATAGCGGTGGAGTGATAAAAGAAGTGGGACCTATCACGCGGCTGTTGGGTCGTTCAGTAAAGTGGATGGGAAATGTAATAGTTTTTGTATTCTTTTTTAGAAGTGTGTTTTAATTGAAAATGCATTAGATAATGTACATTTGTTAAAGAAATATTTTAATATATTTTTAAATAAAAAAAACATTTTTAAAATTTACTTTATATTATAATATCAAATACACACGAATCATCTAGTTGTCTTGATACTCTCTCTTTGCCTCTCAATCGTCCTCTATTTCTTGCTTAAATCTGCTTGTGGCTTCCACTCATGCTCTTTACTTTGTCAATTTTATCAGATGCCTTTGTTTTCTTAGTAAGAAAATCCAGTCATCTCCTTAATTAGTTCATTGACTTACATTTAATTACTTTAGTAATAATATATATTAACTCAATCATGGCTACAAATGATAAGAAATACCAAGCAAGGCATCATCACTTTGAAAGGATGTCAAAGTGTTTTTATTCTTTATTTTTTATTTCAATGTATTTTCTATTGACTTTTATTTTAATCCTTGTAATTTTTGTAAAAGCTCCCCGTATTTTTATCTATAAATATGCCACACAACATGAGTAAACTTTTCGCTATTATTAAATGTACTAATAATTATTTTTTCTTTCCTGTGAGTAACTTATTGTGATTTATAACGTACCGAGAAATGTAAATAGACAGCTCACCATACTTAAAGACTTGTGTGGCTGGCACCGTCGAAGCAGACGAGGTTAGCATATGAGCAAGTAAGGGTTTCGACTATTTAAAATACACCCCTTCTTTCATAATTTTCACCTGGCCACTGAATTTATAGCACACAAATTATTTGGCAAAGAGCAAACAGCCAGATTTAGCGGGAGGAAAGAAAAATAAATAGTTTTTTTAATAATTTCAAAATAATAAACACGAGGGATATATTCCATTTATCTTCAGGACTTGTACTGTGTTTAGGGTTGGCATAACATCGAAGTAGACGTAGGCTCAGCTACTTCCTTCCACAAATTTACTACCTGCGTTGGCATCGATACTCGTGCCGAATCATCTATTTTATATATGAAATTGGCATCTATTTAAAGAATCTAGTTTGAGTTTCTTGTCATAATAAAAATAATTGACGTGATTTCTCATGCAATTGATGGATAGATTCTGAATTCTTTGTCATCTATAGAATTCTAAGCGTGTTGGATTTAATTAATGTCATCTATCAAAGCTCTGACTTTGCAAATGTGTGCATTTTGTTTTAAAAAAAATTGCATTACCCTAATTCTATTTATCATAATTTTAAAAATTAATCGTGCAATAATACAATATATATATAGATAGATAGATAGATAGATTTTTAACTCTATTTTTTTAAAATAAAATTAAAATGATTTTATTCTAATAAAAATAATAGTCAATAACTAGAAGATCATTTTTTATTGGATCAAGTGTTTATTTGACACTATATTTCAAAAACAATTTCGAGAAAAAAATTAATTTTTATTTTATATTGTTATTTTTTGTGTTTTTAGATTATTTTAATATATCAATGTCAAAATAATTTTTTACAAAAAATATCATTTTTTTCAAACCCAAATCAATTCAAACCTTAGATCGGCCGGGTCATGATCGACCATCAATACCAGCTGCCATTTGGGTTTTAAAACAAGGTCCGTTGACGTCTAACGTTGTAAAAGCTTTTACCTTTCTTCGTTATATATAAAATAATTACTTCTGCTATGCTATGATAAAAAGAATCTATAATTAACAAACTATATTTATTAAGACTCAAATAAAATTAACATAAACTAAGTTTACTTATATATATTTTTCATCTAACAATTTATTTGAATTTTCCACTGTTCACGAGGTTTTCCATGCGTTTCATATATATGGTTTTTCCGTGTCAATAGATTTGTTGTGCTGTGAGGAAAATCCCTTCAACGATATTGTCGTCGGTGATTAATATCTAGATCTTTTAGTCGGAAAAAAACAGTGAAAAGATTTCAGGATATCAAAACTATTGATCATAGACTATCAAAATTGAAATACATAAAATCTAACACTGTATTCTAACTTTCTTCGTAACTGTTCTCATATGTTTAGATTCTGATGAAGAATGGAAGTTGTTTTTTTCTCAAGAAGCACCGCCTATGGAGGACCCGATCCTCCAGATTGCGGTGGCGGAGAGAGGAGTGCATGCACCTTGCAATTAACGGGGTTAGCAAAGCATCGATCATTTAGGGATAAAAGTGTTGGGAATGAGAAGTTCGATCCCCTGCTACGAATGCTAGAGTTAACCTACTGGAAAAGAAGGGGAGACTTCAAGCAAGGGGCGGGTAGATGTTGATGGCAGCTCCTCCGAGAACCCTCACTACTAAACAATAGTGGCGTCAACAATGACTTCCTTGCCAAGCTTGGGGAACATAATAGAGATGATCTTAAGATTTGGAATCATCCTTCTCCTCCAGGGTTGGTTAATACATATTCTTCCTGGAAATAACGATGATGATGATGAAGCCTACTATCGTTACAAGCTTTCTGTCAACCAATAGCATTCCAAGATATTCGAAGCAGGCTTGGAAAAAATGTGTTTGACTTCATCTGTATACCAGAGTTTTCCATGCCAAAAAGTCTGCGTCATTGCTACTGGAGGAATGTAATGGATCGAGTGAGATGATAGGGTGCAGGCCGACTGGAAAGCCATTTTTCAGCTAGCTCCGACTTCGATGCGGTATTGAATTGCGTTCTCAGTTGAGTTTCATAAGATCTTGGATTTTTTTATATTGTTTTAGCGTGTTGGAATAAAAATAACTTTTAAAAATAAAAATACACCTTAAAAACAACTATTATAACACTGTCAATCACCTCCTTTCAATTCTAATGTTTTTCCTTCATTAAAGTGTTTGTATTTTTTGCATGGAAATACATATTTTTTTATAAAAAAATAATAATCAAGTGTTAGACATTTATTTTGACAATCAACTTTAATAAACGATCACATTGTATATATCACCAGATGATAGTCATGCTATTTTTTATATAAAAAAATATTGAGATATTGTGAATGTTTTTTATAATAATATTTTTTAAATCATATTGGAACTAATATAATATGACTCTATTGACAAGTAAAAATACAACCTAGATGTATGGTAAAAACATAGTCAACTCAAAATAAATATTCAATATGAGATTTTATTTTTATAAATATTAAGATAACAAGTATATTGAATCGATTTGGACTCAGTGGAGGCCTGGGGCTCGTGGGTGTGCTCCCCATGAGGTCTCAGGTTCGAATCCGCTCAGGTGCAAACAATTTCTTGGGGCCATCGGACTTGGGCGAAGCCCTTGACTTAACCGTGGTGCACTTGTGGGAAACATGCTTGCCGAGGCCTTGTGCACCCCAGGATTAGTCAGGCTCAGCGGCCTGGATACCCGTTGTTAGCTTCGGCTTATCCAAAAAAAAAAAAAAAGTATATTGAATCGATTTGGACAACTATGATAATGATAAAAACCTACCCCCCTCTCCGTGCCATGTGGTTAACATAACAACAACTCAAATCTTTGTACATGTATGGCCCGTCCATCTACACATTAACCCAGGTCTGACTAAATATTGCTAGTCGTCAATGACACCAGCTCGTGAGTGAGAAATGAACACCGACTTGTTTTTCCATCATCACAATTAAGAGTTCTACACAAACTTAATGGCTATTTACTTGGGTAATCTTTTTTTTATTTATCAAGTTCATGTGTTCTTATAATCAAATTAATCTCGCCCCAATTTAAAAGCCGCAAGTGAAAATAGAAAATAATTAAAATGGGGCCTAAAAATCAATGAAAAAGTGTTTTATAATCGTTTTTAGAGCGTCTAATTTAGGCCCCGTTTGTTTGCTGGAAAGTGATTTCCTTTTGGAAAATGAATTCCGGGGAAAGTGGATTCCTGGAAAGTGGATTCCGATGTGTTGGCAGTGTTATGGAAAATGAACTGGAAAATAATTTATTAATAAATTAATTTTTTTTTCAAGTTTATTAAAATAATGAGGAACAAATCTTACAAATTAAAAGGTTGAATGAGAATGAAATTGAAAAAAATATATAATTTCATAAATTATCTCAAATAAAATAAATAATAATCAAAATAGTAGAGATCAAATCTAAAAAATTAAAAAAAAAATGAAAGGTGAATAAATTAAAATAATAATAATTAACATTTCATAAATTATTTCAAATAAAATAAGTAACAATAAAAAAAATGAGGACCAAATTTGATAGATAAAAAATTTCAATAAAAAAATGATAAGAAAAAAGCAAATAGCAATTATAAAAATAAGGACCAAAATTAATATAAAAATTAAATTTTAAGAGATGGAATTGAAAAATAAATATTCAAAACAAATTATATATAGCAATCAAAAGTTTGAAGATCAAATTTGATATAATCAGCAAATAATGATATTTCTAAATTTTTCACAACTTCCGGAAAGTGTTTTCCGCCCAAATTTTCCGGAAAACACTTTCCTAAAAACCAAGCCAAATTTTTCTTTGACTGGAAAGTGTTTTCCGTTGACCAACTTTCCAGAAGATAAACAAACACAGAAAAATTTAGAAAGTAGTTTCCCGAAAACCACAACTTTCCTTGAAACAAACAAGGTCTTAACAACTGATCTCTTTCACTCTCCTGTGAATCGGGTTTGGCAAATGAGAAATCTCCCGGTCCTTTTTGGTAAACCTCAACAAGCTGGCGTGCCCGATCTTAAATGGAAATATAATAAAATCAAGGGCTATAAAAAAATGAGGATAATAATGTAATTGCAAGTCACGATGGCATCTGCGTAATATTTGGTATAAACTAGGGTTAATCACTCCACACATCCTCTATAAATATAGACTAACCCCACCATCCCCCCATCCTCTGTTCTCTCCTCTTTTAAGTCCAAACTCTCTCTCTTCGCCCCTCTTGTTCTCTCGCCCTTAACAAAGCCATAAATTTCTGGCATCGTTGAGGAGCCGGAGATCCTGGCAACTGCCCTCTCTAGCCCCCTTTCAGTTTTTTTACCCAGGTGGGTCCCAGCATTATTTTTGCTGTACGGTTTTTGTTTTAATTTTTACTGCAAAGAAGGGGAGTTACTTCTGGGGAGCTGCTTACGTGGCATGCATCGAAACGACAGGCATGAATACCAAAACGATGCGTCTTCCACCACGTCGCGTTTTGACGCCAACCAAGCGCAAAGAGAGAGAGGGTCCTGATACTCTCAAACCGTCAACCCCCACGAAATTAACCAAGCCAGCTCCACCCCAAGCCAGCTCCGACAGAGGCTTGGACTCGGCCTCCTCTAATCAGCTCCTAGCCGGCTATTTGGCTCACGAGTACCTCGCCAAGGGCACCCTCTTCGGGCAGCCTTGGGAACCGGCTCGAGCAGAGGCTGTGCCGGTCTCGGATGCGGACTCAGCCGGGGTCGTCAAGCCGACCCGTAAAGCCGAACCCGAGCCGAATAAAGATAATTACGAGAGGTACGTGGAGGTATCACGTTTGTTGAAGATAGGGGGGCCCAACTTACCAGATATCATCAACCCTACCCAGCTCGCCCGGTTCCTGCAGATGTAAGCGTGTGAGGAAAGGAGGTTCACCACGTGGACCAAAACTACCGGGTTCCCGTCTCGCTAAACACGGAAAAAAGGATCGTTTTAAACCCGGGAGAAAAAAACGAGATCCTCAAGTGGTGGCGCCTGGGCGGCAACAGTGGCGGCGAATAGAGAGAGAAGGGATCTAATTTAATCGCTGTTGATTAGATAGAACTGGGCAGCATCTTGTTGACACATGTCTGCAAGCATCCGTGTTAGCCTTAGAAATTGTAGATCTCGACCATGATGCCAGTGTATAAAAACATGAATAACATGAATGAAAGAGGACTTGGTTTCTTTTATTCTTAATCTTCCGGTTTCGTCCCTCATAGGAAGTTGTTTTCGCAATAACACCCGTGATAACACTGAATGTCAACAAAATAAAAAAAAAGAGGATATTTGATGATCAAAATCATTCGACATCCAACATCACATCAAGGTGACCTCCATCTTTTTTCATCGTTTGATTGTTTACAAATTACTCCTTGCATATGTGTAGTTGATAACTTGGTCACACCTTATCTGTGAAACGTGAAAAGACACCACTACTTCATTGCTGAGGACTACTTTTTATTAATTTCCACTTTGAATTTTATCTGCCCCTGGTGAGAAAATATGATCAAGAATCTGGTTGGTTGTTAAAAATAAATAAATAAACTGTAGTTATTAGGGGCTGGTTAGATAAATCACATTTTTTCAACCATTAAAAAAAACAGACTGGTCATGCCAATTTTCTAGTTTTGATGAAGATAATTTTCTAAATAGATTAAAATAAATCCGATGAGGGACAAATTCTAAATTAACAGGATTAACTCGTCGGCGTAAGATTTCATATAGCGCGGGGGTTGGGGGGGGGGGGAGGCCCGAGCGTGCGGTGACAGTAGAGTTCTAGAGCTAACTCAAGAGAGCAATAGGCCATGTGAAATTCGTGGTTTAATTGATATCAATTATCTACTTAGCACCAGCCACTTACCATTTTTTTATTATATTATAGATTTGACCACATTAATAAATTTATGTAGAATTCCGGCGGATCGCAAGTTTCTAATGAAATATATGAATTTTAAATCGATATAAATTTATTTGTTTAATAGATTTCAATGAAACTACTAGCATAAAATTATCATTGTTATTACAAAAACAAGAAGATTCGGATACCTGAATCATCGAATTCACTGTATTAGGATTAGCTCATTTCATAATCTAATTTAAATTAAACACAATAATAAAATATAAATTGCAAAAATATCTATGATAGTTAAACAACAAAAATAAATCGTTGATTTTATATCTATAAAAAAAAAGAGTGTCATTGAAAATTCATTGCTAGGTTACTATCATTATCATGACTATAACAAATTACTGGACGAATCTTGTCAAATATATCAAACTAGATCTACATATACTTTTTGGGACATGTATGGAGATATACATGAAATTTTGTTGCGACTTAAGTTGATATCAAAACTAAAACATCTCAAGCTTACAAACATATATGGTAGGTCTAGTAATTCATCTGCACAAAAAAAAAGAATAAATATTTGAAGTGAGGACTATAATCTACAAATAATGTGCGAAAATTGGAGTGCGGGATACATGAAGGAATTTCAATATGAATAAATTGTTAAGATATACGTAAATTGACCCGGATATTCACGTTAAAAAAAAAATCCTCCATTAAAATTATTTATATATCAAGAATAGTTGCACTAATAAAATTATTAAAAAGATAAAATGTAAGAATAAATATTTTAAAAAATTACACCTCATCATCATCGTAAATAATTACAAATAAAGAATAGAATCTCAATTTGATATTGTAATTGGTCTAAAAATATACTTTATCATCAAACTAAAAAATAATAACACTATTGATTACTCCTAAAAATATTACTCTACTCCTATATTAATTATAACATCTAAATATTTTTCTTGGATAAAAAGTTTGAAGACATGCATAAAATATATAAAAAAATCATTTCAAATCATTCAATTGATATTTGATCACTGTTTTTAGATAAAAATGGATATACATAAAGTATAGATATTACTACCCAATGCCCTCGTGCCTCGTCACGGGCGGCACCATATTTTTTTCAACACAAAAAAATTAAATATATGAGATTTTTTTAGTATAATATAAATTTAGGTGAAATAATAAATCTGTGCAGAATTCCTGTTAAGATAAAAAAGAAAAATATTTTTACAAAAAAAACAATTAAAAAATAATCACTAAAATTATCATTATTATAGAGCAAATAGTAAAATCATAAAATCATTTGATCCGAAGAATAGATAAAAAAAAAAAAGGGAAAAAGGGGGCAATATTACTTTGAAAATGATCACCAACATAAATTAAACAAATACCTAATAAAAAATAAAACAACAAAAATTTAAAACAAAAACTAAAAACATAGATGCATAAATACAGATAAAAAATAAACGTTGTCCAAGAATGACAAAAAAAACTAAAGAAATTAATAGCAGATAAAAAATTAAAACAATAAGGATCGAAATGAAAAATAAAATATATAATTAATTCCAATCGAACAACAAAATTGAAACAAATAAAAACATTGGGATTGAAACAAATAAATATATTTTTTTAAGAAAAAAATCAGGGTAATTTTGTTGAAAAAATTAAAAGAATAAGGATTGAAATATGACTAATTTCAATTGGAGGACACAACCAAAACAAATTAAAACAAACTATATAATTAATTCAATTAAAGGATAGAATCGAAATAAATAAAACCTTGGGATCGAAATAAATAAAGATATTTTTTTAAAAATAAAATGTTTTTAAAAAATTAAAAGAATAAGGACTGAAATGAAAGATAGAATATATGGCAAATTTCAATTAGAGGACCCAATCAGAAAGCAATTAAAAATTGCATACTGAAATAATTAAAATAATCAAAAGCAAACCGAAAATCAAAAGACCAAGGATTATATTGAAACTCAACATATATAATCAGTTTCAATTGAAGGGTACAATTGAAATAAATCAAAAAATATATTAAAAATAATAATAAAAGAGAAATTAAAAGCAAAGGGACCAAAATAAACATTTCGCAAACAAACATCAAGGCACAACCTGTATTCCCAGCCTCCAGGAGAGAGAAAAGGGACGAAAAATGTAAAACCGTCCACTTGAGCTTCACCGGATACCATAACCTAGCACGCAACGCACCAGGGGAAAAAGGACATGGCGGTGTACCAGGTGACACGGAGGAATATGATTTCTGACCTCCGTATGAAGGCACACGTGCCGCCCGAATAGGGCGTGCGCCAAAAGCATTGCAGGCGTGTCTGCAATATTTTTGAAAAAAATAATAAAATAATTGAAAATTACCTTTACACCTCTGGACCCACCTGATAACCACAAAAAAACATTGTGGAAAACACGAAAACACCCATGGGTTTGGCGCCCGTGTTTTGTGGTTTAGTGGGGTCAATAATGTCGTTTGACTGTACAACAAATTTGAAAATATCTTCCATTTTCCTTGAAAAATTCAAAAATACCCCTGATTTGGTTTAGCTTATTTTGTCATTTAGGGGGCTATTGTCGCCGTTTCACTGTGCAACAAATCCGAAAATATCATTCATGTCCCATGAAAAATTTGAAAATACCCTTAGTATCGGGGTTAAAAACTTTTAATATTAGGGACAAAATAATAATTTTACCATCATAATGAATAATAATATATGTTTGTGTGAACAATGCGAAGTTTACAGGAAATGTGCCTCACATTTTATTTTATAGTTAATTTCCTTTTTAATTTTTTTATTGGTCTCTTTTATCTTAAAATACTGTCAGGAAAAAAAAAATCAGCTTAAAAGAACACGTGAGCATAAAAAGGGCCAAAAGGAAAATAAAAGGCAGAGAAAAATAATTTAGGGCTGGCGGGCAGTATGGCCTTTTGCACTGACCCGATCACTATTTAAGATTCCGGGAAGACCCCCCCCCCTCAAGGTTCCACTTTCTAGGGTTTTTGTAGTTCCTCTCTCGACTGAAGCACAATGAGAGGATTCTTAAACAAGCTCGTTTCTCGCTCTCTCTCTGTCGCCGGTAAATGGCAACACCAACAACTCCGCCGCCTCAATATCCACGAATATCAGGTCTCCCTCTCCTCCCATCCTTACTAAATCTTGATTGTTATTTTCCGGACGAGTCTTACGAGAATTCCCTTTCGTTTTTTTTAGTTTGATTTGTAATAATTTTTTTATTGCATTGCATTAGTTTGAGATATGCAGCAATTTTGAACCCTAAACTTGCTTGATCTGATGCTGTGATTGATGGCTGTTTTTACTGTTGTGTTACTTTTTTTTACCAGGGAGCTCAATTGATGGGAAAATATGGGATCAATGTGCCAAAAGGTGTAGCTGTTGCTTCCCTTCATCATGTTAAAAAGGCTGTTCAATATGTATTTCCTAACGAAAGCGAGGTAGTTTGAATTAGTCTTGCACCGAATTTTTGCAAAGATTTGATTTTTCTTTCCCAAGAAATGTCTGGGTAGAGAAGAAAAAAATTAGTTATGTTAAATTATGGAGTGGAACTATAGATATGGATTGTATGTTTTCAACTTTCAAGGTTCTGAATGATGTGCTAGTAGTTAAAAGATTAGCTTTGTTATATCTTGTTGGTTTAATTTACCAAGGGAGGCTAACTTTGATCCTGGTGCAGTTGGTGGTTAAGAGCCAGGTTTTGGCTGGTGGTCGAGGACTAGGAAAGTTTAAGAACGGTTTTCAGGGTGGAGTTCACATTGTTATGGCTGACAAGGTTGAAGAAACTGCTGGTAATGAAGATTGGGTTCTATCTTTCCTTGGCAACTTAACTATGGGTTTTCTTTTTGATATAGCTGCAGTTTTTCTTTGCCACTCATTGTCTCTCTTTTTGTTGAATGAAAGGCATAACTCCTGGGTTCCTTTAATGGATCCACTGACTATTTTGTTCTTTTAATGTGGCACTGGCCCTTCATGTTTTTACTGCAGTGGTCTTGGTAATCCCATCTCTCATGTTTTTATTGCATGCAGGAAAGATGCTTGGCCAGATACTTGTTACTAAACAAACTGGTTCTCAAGGAAAAATTGTTAGCAAGGTTTGGCATTGATGGGCTCTTTTTACATGTAACTTTTTGTTGCATACAGTCTTTGATCAATTGGTGCATAGGTGGCTGTTTTCATGGCATTTCTGTTGCCTATTAGTGGCTTATAAATATTGATTTTTGTGTATCTTATGATTTTACAAAGAAGCCAATTAAAGACTCATCAATGCTTGTGAATGAAGAAGAATGTTGGTTCAGAGCAAATTCTTGTTGGTTCAGAGCAAATTCTTACTGATTAACTCATCGATGTATGCTTAACATGGAAAACTTGTGGGTTCATGAGAAGAATGTGTATTGGGTTCTTTTGATAAAACGTCCCACATCATGGTTTATGTTTCTTTTTTGGTTTTAGATATTTGATGTCTGCAATAATAATATTGAATTTTCAGTTTGCAAAAAATAAAATAAAAATGGTTATCATGTAGTTCATTTCTCCACGTATAGTTATTTTCATCCAGCAATATTTCCTTTTATTTTCCTTGCATAAGGATGATGATTGTCTTGCGGATGGATTTCAGGTTCAATTAATTTCCTTTTCTTTTGCAGGTTTACTTGTGTGAGAAGTTATCACTGGTCAATGAGATGTACTTTGCTATCATGCTGGATCGGACAACTGCTGGTCCAGTATGTTTCACTCGCTGATATTGTTATTTTTGCTGCTTCTTTGGTTTATCAATTTTACTTTGTAGTCAGTGTCAATAAATTTGTCCTTCATATAATTACTCGCAAAAAACTGTTCTGAATCAAAGGAAGATGCACGCATATTGTTTTTCAGCTTATCATAGCTTGTAAAAAAGGGGGAACCAGCATTGAAGACCTTGCCGAGAAATTTCCTGACTTGATTATTAAGGTTTGTCACCCTTCCTTTTCTTCTAATGTTTTAGCATGGGACAATCTGTGCAGTCTCGTAGTCTCCTGCTCATTGCCTAATTGTTATTTAATTGATCCTTTGCTGTTTCTGCTTCCTGATAGGTACCCATTGATGTATTTAAAGGAATTACTGATGAAGATGCTTTAAGAGTTGTAGATGGCCTGTCTCCAAAGGTTGCTGATAGAAATGATTCGATCGAGCAAGTGAAGAAATTATATAAACTTTTTTGCGAGAGTGATTGCACGATGTTGGAAGTGAGCATAAATTCCTGTGTTCAATTACTGTTATGATGTGTTTATTTCTTTTCCATTGCTGAGGCATATGCTAGTTTAGTGTTTCCTTGGTCCATATGCATATCTGATCGTGAACCCCTTTCTTCTCTGCTCAGATCAATCCCATTGCAGAGACTTCTGATAAGCAATTGGTAGCTGCTGATGCTAAATTGAATTTTGATGATAATGCTGCTTTTCGTCAAAAGGAGATATTTGCTCTCAGAGATCCAACACAGGAAGATCCTAGAGAGGTATGTTCATGTTTATTTTTTCCCCTACACGGGCAATCTAAGCACTGGTTAAGTGGAGAATCATGAAAGGCTTGGGGCCTATGTTACATGCTAAGTATGCTCAGTTTGAGTTGACATGTTTTGAGACACATGGTCACACATGCTGAGATGCACACAAATGCTTTTGCATTAACTTTTTTAACTAGGGATGATGAAACACATTATTAATTTCTTTGGTACCTTTCGATCATTTGATAGGTCGCTGCTGCCAAGGCAGATCTAAATTATATTGGCTTGGATGGGGAAATTGGTTGCATGGTGAATGGTGCAGGATTAGCAATGGCTACAATGGATATTATTAAATTGCATGGGGGAACTCCTGCAAATTTTCTTGATGTGGGTGGGAATGCTTCTGAAGAACAGGTAATAAGATTTATTTGAAGTCTCTTTCTTTAACTTCCTTAATCATCCACTGGCCTTTCTGCCCTGTTTGGCTGAGGGGGTCTGCACTGTTGTCATAACACATGCATGTTCTCGTTCTTTTTTTTTGGCTGATGGAAATGGATCATCTACAAGTCCAATAAGAAAGCAATTTTATGAGGCAGGTGGTTGAGGCATTTAAGATACTGACTTCTGATGATAAAGTAAAGGCAATTTTGGTGAATATATTTGGAGGAATAATGAAATGTGATGTGATAGCAAGTGGAATTGTCAACGCTGCCAAACAGGTGAGATCTTCATCAAATTATATTTAGGTTTTAATCAAAATAATCGCCACTGTATTCATTCTAGCTTCTTTGCCCTGCATCAGCACAATTACTACCATGTGGAGTTTTATGACAAAAAATGTAGGAGTGGTGATTTCACACACAAAAAAGAAAGAAGGAATGTAGTTAAAAAAAACTAGATTTTTGTAGCAGTTCTGAATAATATTGCTAGATATTTCATTGGATTTGGGAAGGCATTGATTTTCTTAATCCTCCTTGAACAGGTTGCTCTAAAAGTTCCAGTCGTTGTACGTCTCGAAGGCACTAATGTCGACCAAGGAAAGAGAATTCTGAAGGTAAATGCAAAATTTGACTGATATTCAATTATGTAGTCACTTTGTCTTCAGTCATGGATAATCAATTTGAACTGTGATGGTAATTTATTTTGTCCATTAATATATGTAGGAGAGTGGAATGGCACTAATCACAGCAGAAGATTTGGATGATGCTGCAGAGAAAGCAGTAAAAGCATCAGCTAGTTGAGGAATCAAGATATGGAGAATCAATATATGTTCCTTGCGATTTTTATAACTTGGGTGAATCTAACATGTTGAAAATTGAAAATAACATAGCAATTGCGAAGGTCCCCCCTAATTTTTTTCCGACTCACCCCTGCTATTGAGCTCTTGTTAAAAAATCGTGGTCTGATCTTTTGATTGTTTTAGGAAAAAACGAAATGGACTGGCTCCAAGCCTTCTTTTTTGTAGGACATGAAATGTTTGAAAGATATAACTGTGCTGCTGGCATACATGTCTCCTTTTCATTGGAATGCCGAGGCTGGATCCCGGTGCCTGTTTTGCAGCTAACAAAATTACAGGAAGAAGAAATACAAAGCTTGTTGGTCGTGTCTTGCAATGTGTGGTGTTGCTCTTTCGAAGATCCATCAAATGCAGTCTGCTGTGGATTGGATTGTTGTCATGGGATTGACCCCAATTGCACCCGGGAGAGCACTTCCATCACATACAAGTAAGTTTTCTGCCTCCCAGCTCTCCCCATTTTGATCAGCTCCACCTTCTTCCGCCGTGGCACCCATCCTACAGCCACCCTTTGATGTGCAGAAAATAATAGGGTCCAATTCTCTTCCCTTGACCTCAGCCCTCCAGGTATTGTGATCGTGTCCAAGAACTCTTCCAAATCCTTCCTGCTAACACCTTCACAGACTCTATTTTGGCCATCGATACGGTAAGTGCCCACTTCCACAGCTCCAGCTGCAATCAAAATTCGCAAAGCCTTCCTGAAGCCCATCTTAAGATTTTTTCCTTGTCCATCTCGTTTAGATGATGGCTGAAGCGACCCTCCCCCTTCACTTCTCCTGAGCCTCCATCTCCAACTGTTGCAAAGATGTGGGCGAATTTAAAAACCAGTTGCCCATTTAAAGACCAGCCTCCATCTCGTTATTTTCTGGTATCTACTTGACAACCGATCGCTTCCCATGCTTTGTTTCCCGAATTGTCATCCCTCTTCGACAAAGGAAGAGATTAAAAATAAAGAAAATAACGTACAAGGTAAGAAATTAAAGAGAAATGGTGTCCAAGTGCAAGCATGAAACGTACAAGTCAAGTCAAAGAAGCAAAATTCAGGAAACATCCTTATTAAACTCGGCTAGCCTGGTGTTTTAATCAAGGCTCTCACTGACCTATGACTTGTGCTGGGATAGCTTTCAAATTAAATGAAACTTAAATTGAAAAAGATTTAATTTTTAACGAGTTGAAATCACGGGAGAGTGAGACCCATAAGCTTCACAATTAAGAGGCAGCTAATGATTGCATCTGTCCTGAAGAGAATCCATGACTCTATGCATTGCTTACTTTCTCTTGCCTTGCCTCTCCCCCTCTTCCCTGTGCTGTGCCTTGTTAAATAGTACGATCGAGCAGACATCAAAGTAGTTGGCAGAAGTAACTTTGCCCGTTTATTAGGAGCTCATTTATTGATGATGCCCGTGTAGGCAATGAAATCAGGATCAAAGTGTCATCCTCAATGTAGGGTTTCTATTATTCCAAGGCCACACCAGCTTTAACTCAGAGGTAAAAGCATGGGAAATGCGTAGTACAATATAATAAGCCGGCCATCTTGCAATGTTCCTAGGCAGGTGCATGCCTGCGACTAACTCATTCTTGCCTACTCCTCCCTCCCATCCACAGATTCTTACAGCTACTCCACTCGTTGCAATCATCTCAACACACTCTCTCCCTCTAATACTTTAAGTTAATGATGATATTTAATCTCCTTAAAAATACTATAATAACATGTGAAAAAACAATCTCACCCTAATAATTTAAGATATTAAATGGAATCCAAGCCTGCTATTTCATTGAAGACAGGAACCCACATAAGCACACAAAAAACCCTTTGGGATTTTTATTAAGGAACCTGCTGGCATCAAAATATCTAGATATCCAAGCCTTCTTCACTATCCAACCTAAATCAACGGACCCCCCCCCCCCCCCCCCCAATTCTATATTATAAAAAAGAGAGAACAGACATCAATTACCTATTAATTTATAATTTACTGGGTCTATAATCTAATTTTCTTTTGTAAAAGGGTGTTTAATATAAAAACAAATATATCAATATTACCCAAAACTCTTCCATAATCATCGAATTAATATTTCATAGATTTTAAAACACGCTTTCAAATAAAAATGAAATAATTAATACATAAAAACCAAGCAAGGAATAGTCATTTTTCTTACAAAACTCAAAATCAACTTCTAAAACGAAATCATTTTAAATTTTTATTATTAAGGGTTTTTTTTTTTTTTTTTGCCGTCTAATTCATCAGTAAAATATTTTTAACTTATAAGAATATATATATATATATATATATATATATATATTCAAATACACGCATTACAGAACAAAAACTAAATCTCATCCCATTAGATAATCGACTGGACTAGCAGTCAGCAGAGGGAGGCTCTTATAATTTTTTTCCAGCTCAGACACCAACCTCTTACCTCACCTAACCGTCTCCCTCCCTCCCTCCCTCTCTCTCCCCCTCTACAGCATCTGTCGTTTTCTCTCCAATCAACTAGCAAAGCAATTATCTGCTCTTAGTGTTTCTCTCAAAACATAAAGTGCAAAAGCTTGAGAAAGCCAAAGTACTCAAACAGAGCTGGTTCGTAGCCCTGTAAGATAAGAGAGATATCTGAAGATAAAGTAAGGGGAGAAAGAAAAATGAGTTTCAGGGATGACAGTGAAGATGCAAGGGGAGATATAAGGAAACCATTTTTACACACAGGGAGTTGGTACCGTATGAGCTCAAGACAATCTAGCATGATGGGCTCTTCTCAGGCCATTCGTGATAACTCTGTCTCCGTCGTTGCTTGCGTTTTGATTGTCGCTTTGGGTCCCATCCAATTCGGTTTCACCGTTAGTAACTTATCCTCAACGTCTAAACACTTCTTCTTCTTGATTGCTTTTTTTATGTTGTTTCTTTCTTGTCTGTAGTCTGGTTACTCTTCACCAACTCAAGCTTCAATAATGGCTGATCTTGGCCTCACTGTATCCGAGGTTTGCTCTGGTTTGGAATAGGTTGCTGTTGTCTTGCTGTTTAGTTCAGTTTAGTTTTTTTCCTGAACTGGGTTTCTAAAACAATTGCTGTTTGTGTGGTTAGTTCTCTTTATTTGGTTCACTGTCAAATGTGGGTGCTATGGTTGGCGCTATAGCAAGTGGTCAAATTGCGGAGTATATTGGACGAAAAGGGGTATGATTGAGATTGGTTTATGTTTTTTCTTTTTTGATTATATTGCTCATCTGGGATTTGGATCACTGGATTATTGATTTCATGCTTTCTTTCTTCTTTTGGTTATTGATTGCAGTCTTTAATGATTGCTGCTATTCCTAATATTATTGGATGGCTAGCTATATCTTTTGCTAAAGTGAGTTGTAAATTCTTAGCCATTTCTTGTGTTGACTCTATGCCTATTTAAAATGTTGGCATGATGATCTTTAAGTCATTACAGTAATAAAGGATTGACCTTCTTTTTTTTTGGATTGAGTAGGATTCTTCATTTCTATATATGGGAAGGTTATTGGAAGGTTTTGGTGTGGGAATTATCTCATACACGGTAATCTTTCAATGTTTATTTTTTTTTTCAGTCTGGATTTGTGTTATAATAATGCACGGAATATTAGTGAGTTTTTTGCTTGTAGGTGCCCGTGTATATAGCAGAGATAGCACCTCAAAACTTGAGAGGGGCGTTGGGTTCGGTGAATCAGGTCTGCTGCATTTTTTAGCTTTATTCGTTTCTGGAGCTTGTATTATATTGGAATAGTAGTATCAGGATTTGATTGCTCTCAAAAACTAACCAAATCTTGATATTTTGTTTCTAGCTCTCTGTGACAATTGGAATATTGCTTGCTTATCTGCTTGGATTGTTTGTTGAATGGAGAATACTTGCAGTTTTGGGTGAGGTTCCAAAAGATTATCTCTGATTTCCACTCCATCCGAGAGATGAAATTCTCATCTTGAATATTGCTCTTCTTGTTCTACCAATCATTATGGTCATTTTTAAAAAAAAGAAGCAGCGGTGGAATGAGTATAATTGATCAAATGATGGCAAATGACCTAACATTTTCAGATGATAATAACTTGATCAACCTCTTTTCAGGGATATTGCCGTGTACAATTTTGATACCAGGCCTGTTCTTCATTCCCGAATCTCCTCGTTGGCTGGTAAACTTTATTAAGTGTGTTGTTCTCTTAACTTATCTGAGATATTGTAATTTTTATTGATGCAAGTTTCTTGCCGCCTCCTCTCCAAATCAGGCTAAAATGGGCATGACAGAAGATTTTGAATCTTCATTGCAAGTTCTTCGGGGTTTTGATACTGATATTTCCATTGAAGTGAATGAAATCAAGGTATTTAGTGCTGCTGAAATAAATTTAACTACAACAAGTTGCTGTGCTTTTTCATGTGCAACCTCATCAATGGATGCTACCTGCAAGTTGTTAACCAAGGTAGTTTTTTAACTTCGCTAAACTGGCACTGTTTAGAGAGCTGTAGCATCAACAAGCAGAAGGACTACTATTCGGTTTGCAGAGCTCAAGCGTAAAAGATATTGGTTTCCTTTGATGGTAATAATAATGCTGAGCATAAATTTCTTTTTCCTCCTCAGTAAACCTTTGTAAAGCAAAAACCTAAGTTGTTTTTGTTAATTTCTGCAATGCAGGTTGGAATTGGATTACTTGTCCTTCAGCAGCTTAGTGGAATTAATGGCGTTCTATTCTACTCAAGTAACATTTTTGCAACTGCAGGTAAGCACAACCTAGTCTCCCATCTACTCTGAATTCTGGAGCATTTTACCAGGTTCTTTCACCATTGCATGAGAACCCATAAACCATTTTTCTCTTATTGAGAATAATACTGATATTGTCAGAAAACTAATAGGATTTATGATTTTGACATATTGATTACATGTGCCATTGTGAGTGTAGAGAATCGATTCAGAAAAACTAGTTGTCCATTGCCATTTAAAGCTTTTGAACACACCTCGTTTAGGATTTATCTCTTGCTCTCTTTCTCCCTCTGGGAAAATATTGTCACCAGTGGGGACATAGGAAGTCTTTTCTGAAAAGAAAAGCTAATGTTTCCTGAATCAAGTGTTAAGGCCTCAGCCTTAACTTCAGAATTAAAGAAAAGATAAGAGAAGGGAGAATGCAGAGAGAACAGAAGAAATTGTACACAACGAATATTTTTTTATTGATTTCTTGATTGTTAAGCTACAAATTCTTCTCCTTACATACAAGTGTTATTTCTCCAACTAACTACTAATTAGAACTAATTAATTTCTAACAGTTTCACGCGGAAATCAGTTAGGTAGCTAGCTTTTTAATTTTATTTATTACATATGCTGAAATTGCTTATTCATCAAGTTGCAATTTCTGAAATTCTTCCTTTGCCGCTTTTAGAACTTCTGCTTCTGCTACTTCTTCCTTTGCTACTGGAGTTGCTTATTAATCCTTGCTTATTTGTCCTCAAGAAAAATCATTAAAATTTGGAAATTGCTTGTGTAATTCCTCTAGATTTTCCCAAGTGGAATTCTCTTCAAATAAGTTGGACTGCTGCACTAACACTATAGTGGCAGTCTTTCCCAAGTGAAATCCTCTTCAAATAAGTTGGACCACTGCACTAACACCATAGTAGCACCTGGTTGCCAACTTTCATCATTAAACTTTCATCAACAGCTTTCAAGAATGCTTTCACCATAGTAACGGCCTAATAGCCAACTTTCATCATTAAAATTGTTGCAATTTCTGGAATTCTTCCTTTGATGCTTTTGGAAATTCTGTTTCTGCTACTTCTTTCTTCACTACCAAAGTTGCTTATTAATCCTTGTTTGTTTGTTGAGGCTGGTTGTAACAATACCCTCATGCAAAAAGCATTCTTGTCCTCAAGAATGATCATTAAAATCTGGAAATTGCTTGTGTAATTCCTCAAGATTTTCTCAAGTGGAATCCTTTTCAAATAAATTGGACCACTGCATTAACACCATACTAGCAGTCTGGTTGGCAACTTTCATCATTTTTCTGTCTAAAATGGTAACGAGAGAGACTATTACCTTATAAGGGCCAAAGAATTGAGGATTGAGCTTAAAATTATTCCTCAAAGGTACACTTGATTGTTTATGGGTTGTAGTTTCAGATAAACCCAATCTTCCACTTGGAACTCCCTTTCAGACATGTCTTTGTCTGGTATCTGCTTTATTCTGTTTCTGGCTGTTTCTAATTGCATATGAAGAATTGTATCCATGTGAGTTCTACCCTGCAACATCTCATTGACAGCTTCTATTGGAGATACATCTTGTAGTACCATCTCTCTGTTTGGTGGTGCATACCCATACAATGCTTGAAAAGGAAACATCTTGATGGCAGAATAATGGTTGGTATTGTACCACCATTATGCCAATGACAACCATGAATACCACATCCTTGGGTTGTACATAACCATGCATCTCAAATAGGTTTCCAGGCATTGATCTACCCTCTTTGATTGTCCATTAGATTATGGATGGTAGACAGAGCTCATAAACAATTTAATTTCCAGTCTCTTAAACAGTTCTCTCCAGAAAATAAAGACTTTATCCCTATCTTTCACAATTCCTTTACCACATCTTCCTAAACTCCAAACCATAGGTAGATTCTCTTAGTAAATTCTTCCCAATTGCCATCTCTCCATTACTCATTATGAACCCTTCAAACCATACTTTTTTCTTCACTTCCAGGTGCATTTAAGCTATTTCTACCCACTGATTTACTGAAATAAGATGCAGCTTGAAGTCCTTTCTACACTTCCTAATCCAGCTCATTGGGTTTTCTCCATGAAAAGTTGTAAATTCCATTCTTGGCAGAGGTATAGTGTGATTTCCTCTATGCCCATCCCAATAAATTGATCCTTCCAACCTAATGTTGTTTCTGGGAGTGGTAAGATTCCATCTGCAACTGGACCAACTCTTTTATTAGAATTCCAGTCCACCCCCCCCCCCCCTTGAATGGTAACTATAGTTTGCAGTGTAAGCAGTATGGAATCCAGCTGGGATCTGATATTTTCATTCCTCTTGAATTTATCCTCCCAATGTTTCTGATTCTGCAAGTAATCCTCATGAATTTTCTGCACATGTTCTTCCAATCGTTTGTCATGTTCTTCCAATGCTTTACCCTTGTTGCTCTCTACGATTGCTGCTATTGAATTAATGGTGGATCTTTTAGGGCTCCAACACCAAAATGCTAAGGCCTCAACCTTAACTTCATAATTAAAAAAGAGATACGAGAAGAGAGAATGCAGAGAAAACAAAAAAAAACTGTACAGAAAGAATACTTTTCTTTTTATCGATTTCTTGATTATCAAGCTACGGATTCTTTTCCTTATATACAAGTGTTATTTCTCCAGCTAACTTCTAACTAGAACTAAATAACTTCTAACAGTTTCGCGTGGAAATCAGTAAGGTAGTTAGCTTTTTAATTGTATTTATTACATATGCTGAAATTGCTTATTCATCAGTTTGCTATTTCTGGAATTCTTCCTCTGCTGCTTCTGGAACTTCTTCCTTTGCCACTGAAGTTGCTTATTAATCCTTGTTTGTTTGTCGAAGATGGTTGTAACATCAAGGAGTTGTGGTTTTGCCAGAAAAATGGGTTAATCAAAGGATTTATTAGCACATATTACCTTTAAATTGCTGACAACGTAAGCGATGAAATAATCTTGCATTAATAGCCAACTTCTCCCAAGGGGCGCCTCTTTATGTTTGATATATCAATCCTCATGTTGGATATGCACATTGCTTTACACAAGTTCCGTTTTAATTTTCCTAATCACACAAGATGAGCTCTTTGTTAAAAGGTTCTAATAAATTGCCTTAATTTGAACAGGGATTAAAAGTAGCAATCTGGCTACTGTTGGGGTTGGTGTCATTCAGGTATAGCTTTTAGAGGACTTGCAAAACGATTTTTTCTTTTCCTGCAGTGCAATGTGAATAATCTCGTGTCTCAAGAAGACTTTCATGATAAAACTGGAGGTTTGTGATGTACAGGTGATTGCAACTGGAATTACAACATGGTTGGTAGATAAAACTGGTCGCCGGCTTCTGCTTATAGTGAGTTAAAGCAAAACCGTAGCTATTATGATTAAAAACTCTTGCTTGGATGAATAGAAACTCAAAGCAGTTTCCTTTTATTTTGTTGCAGGTCTCCGCTTCTGGGATGACTATCAGTCTCCTAATTGTTGCTGTATCGTTTTTTGTGAAGGTAAGTACGTGGTGCATTTGTTTGTAATTTTCATGATACTACAAGCAAGATTGGCATGTTACCTGGTTATGCAACATCGTAAGGTTCTTTTGCCCACCATGTTAATTGACTCAGGGGTTTGCATCGGATGACTCTAGTTTGTATACCATATCGGGGATCTTGTCAGTAGTTGGAGTTGTGGTAAGTAACATTTATACTGCAGTAGCCTCCCAGTATTTTTTTCTAACTTGCCGGTTTTTAAATTCCTGGCAAATCACCTTTTTTCAGGCAATGGTAATTACCTTCTCTTTGGGAATGGGACCCATCCCGTGGGTAATAATGTCGGAGGTACAGATATTCGATTACTCTGTAATTGCATCACAGCTTTCAAAGTTGCTTGTTCTCATCATACTCAATAAGATTTTACTTGCTTTGACGTGTCAAATAAAATTCAATATCCAGCCAATTGCTTTAGATCATCTTGTGTTTTTTCATTATTTGATAAGCTTACTGAGGGACTCCATTTATTGAATGCCTCATTGTGGGCAAGCTTTCCAGCTTTTTTCATGAAGACTGGACTGATAAATTAGTTACCTCTGTATCTTGCAAGGGTAGCCATGATTCTTGGCCAATAACTGTAATAAATATGTGAATGCAGATTCTTCCGGTCAACATCAAGGGCCTTGCTGGAAGTGTAGCAACACTAGCCAACTGGATGGTCTCCTTTTTGATCACGATGACTGCAAACTTGCTCTTGGATTGGAGTACCGGAGGTTTGCTTCTCAATCTCCCTGAGCATAACATTTTAAACATGTTTCTCATGAACAGGAACTTTTATCATTTACATGGTCGTGAGTGCTTCACTGTTATAATAATTTAAACATGTTTCATATGAACAGGAACTTTTATCATTTACATGGTCGTGAGTGCTTTCGCTCTGGTATTCGTGAGCTTGTGGGTTCCTGAGACGAAAGGAAGAACGTTGGAGGAAATTCAAAGCTCCTTCAGATGAGGTTCTCTTGCTTTTTGTTTGTCTGAATCATTCTTTTTTTGTTTCCATTGAAAGAAGCCAGTCTTGGCATTTCCCGTCTGTATCAATCTTGCTGAGAATGTGCTGGCAAATATGATAAAAAACCCTCCCAGCAGAAAATGAATTGAGTTATATGATTGGCCGTCATGGCTCAGTGCTGCCTTGAACACAGGTCACACTTCCTTGATGGACCCCAGGACATCTACCTCTTAGAGACACCCATCAAGATATGTCGTTATCTTTTGTCTCCATAATTCAAATGTCCATTTTTTAACTGAATTTTGCTGCACAGAAAAGCACATCACCATTGTCTTACAGAGAATCAAATATGACGCTACCTGTAGTTTAACATATTGAATTGACATGCATCTATAGAGTAATGGAAAACAAAACAAGAATTGATAAGAAAATAAAAAGCTTTCATGGACTGGGAGTCTTCCGGATAGTACAAAACTAGACCACCTATTAGTCAGCCCGGCCAGCAAATACATGGAAGGTATAGGTAGCTGTCGAAAATTGACTGGCAGACATGATCATGGTTATAGGTAGATGGGCACGTTGTGAGAGCCAATAACCTTCACATACACATTGGGAATAGTAGTCCTCTTTATTTTCTGACAGTTTATTTCAGATTTCAAAACTTTATTTTAGATCATTTGATCCAGGTAAATTATTTTTGATTTCATAGTCAAGGGTGGAATTAGAAGAATAAAAATAAAAATAAAAAGATCAAACGTCGATGATGTGCTAGAAGTGTCAGGAAACGTATATGTTGGTCCTCTAATTTAAAAAATAACATAAATTATATGGTTCAATGACTTATTTTTTTATTCAAATTCAATTTTGATATAGAAGTTTATTTCCTAGTTTCTAATTGAGAGAGTGGATAGAGAGAGACCAATAGGTAGAAGAAAAAATATATTGTTGACATAGATTTAGGCTATCAAAAATAAATATACATTTTCAAATAAAATAAAAAATACTTTTACCAGCAACAGCAACAGTTACACGCACAACTTGTGAGCTCTGTTTATAATTATTGAGCCGAGAGGACGAGAGAGTTTGGATGGGCTGGACCGACAGCAAAATATGAAAAGCCCAGCCCTTTTAGATTTGGAAAAAGGTTATTTCTTTGTTTTATCCTCTAATGAAGCATTTGTGACTTTAAATTATTCCCCCACCTTTTCTCACACCTAAAAACTCGAATCGACTAAATTCAATATATTTTCTAAGAGACACGTAGCCATTACCTTCACCCGAAACTCCTATCCACGTGGATCCAATTGATTGGGCAATACAATTCGATTCAGCAAAGAATCAATATAATAAAATTAAGGTGGACCAAAAAGGATGGATGGCTTTTAATGGTTCAATATGCCACCTCTACAAAGTCCCTTGCTATTGTTATTATGCGAGCGCTAAGAAATATCGATATTAATTTTACTCTCTTTCTTTTTTAAATAAAATGATTATTCTGATAAATAATTTCGATGTCTACCATCCGTGCGTTGTTCCCTCTTTTTTTAAATAAAAGAAAATAAAATACTTCTTATGCTAAAAAAACTTGGGGTTATTTTATTTTCTCCATCTCTTTTATTTTTTTCTTCAATATTTGTTTGATTTTGAATTTATCTTCATGAATTGTTTCAGTTTATTTTCTATAAAGCTATCACAATTTCAAACAAATCTCCTAGCATTAGGTTTACTTTTCATTTTACAAGAGTTTATTTGTATTATCGTATAATTGCGAAAAAATAATTTAAAAAATAAATCTTGCAACCTCGGTGGAGTCCATCATACTGATTGAGGATTGATGGATTAAGTCGCAAAGTTCATATGATTCAATATATCATCATCTCAATATTAAAAAAATAATTATTTTGATTTTTTCTCAAAACTAAATTATGTTTTACCAGTTCTATTAGTGGTACTTAGACCTACCAAGTTGATTCAGTCACATGAAGATAACTCTTTTATAGTTTAATTTTAACACTTTAACAGTCCTATCACTATTTTTTTTCCACCTTCTTTTTATGTCAAACCCAAAATAATTTTGATTTTTCTCTCACTAATCTCATCACTAGCAATCAATTTTATTATTTGATCTTTCTCTTCAATAATATTCAATATATTAAGCCATCAAATATTTTTAAAATCATTTTTTACACTTAAAAAATGTTTTTGCAAGAATTAATTAATTAATTATAATTATCCACCCTTGAAGAATATTCACGTCAAATCACATTGCATGTGCTTATCTCTAAAAGTAAACAAGAATCATTGCCGCCATCTTAAGTCAACTAACGATGATCATTAATTTAAAACACCGATTAATCTTATCTCATTATCACTCATGTCTCACCGGACAACGCGAATCTTTTTTAACAAAAGTTGCTTAATTGTTTCCAGATAAGTGACCACCTAACATAGGTAAAGGTGTTGGCAATTTTTTCTTTTGCTTTTGGACGACAGATCGATTTCTGAGGCAAACACAGGGCATTGTTTCTCTCTCCTCCTCTTTGTTAAGGTTATCCTCGATCTATCCATCGGGTTGTCGAAAGGCCAGGCCGGTGGAGAGAGATCGATCGAGTTTATCATGTTTTAGTGTGAGAAAGTGGACTGTCTCTGTTTTTCTTTTCTTCCAACGTAACCTACCATTAATCTCCTAATGATATTCTGGCCTGCTTACTGATAAAACTTTCTATTGTTATCGAAATAATTAAACGGATACGATCAAGCCCAGACCCCGGCCATGTATAGTCAGAGCGACAAGTGAGTTGGTTCAGCTCTAACCCGAGACCCGATGCGTGTGGAGGTGATCATCGAGTCTATAAATTAATGTCAGGGAAAGCTTCACCTTATAATTAAGCCAGCTCTGAGAGGGAGATCGCTGATCGAGCCCAAGACCAACTTACTCTTAGCTTGAAACTTTAATTTTAATATCAAAAACGAAGTGGAAACGGATACATAATGAGAATCCATCATAGTAAAAGGGCAAACATGGGAGGGATACAGTAAGCAGTCACCAATATATATATATATGGTGACTCAACTAACTTGGTACGTGCATGTTTACATGCAGAAAAAGAAGAGATATTAACTGAGAATTAATTCTTACAAGGAGGCAATTAAACAGATAAAACAAAGAGACATCAGAATCCCATTTTTCCTGCTAGCTAATAATACTGCTGCTCCCTATTGTCATATATATGTAGCGCAATATGGATCTTTATTCTACAGCTAGCTTACTTCATGTATCCTTCGATCAGTTGAGATTAAGATTCTTCAGCCTGCATGTAAACAAAGAGAGTGGTCATGGACGGAACAGAAGGACGTAGCAATGCCGAATCACGATCAGTACGAACATTCAAGTTCAAACATTGTAATTCTTGTGCTATGAAGTAGCAATCAGATGGAAATAACTGGATTCTTCAGATAAATTTAATATTTTATTGGTTCTGTGAGTGTGTACCTCTGTGCTTGATCATCAATGCAATGGTAGCTTTTGTTGCTAGCTCCAGCTCTTCTGGTGTAGTTGGGCAGAGGGATTTCACCGGCTTCAATCTGCTGGACGTCTTCCACAAGCATCTGATAATGCACCTTCACTTCCTCCACAGTTTTTCCAACAGCCCTGGCAAGATTGTGCCAGCGATCTGGAGACTGCTGATCAAAGATGGCCAAGGCATTTTCGAACAGTTTGTTTTGCCTTGGAGTCCAATTACTAGAACCTGAAGCCATGAAGAGATGATCAAATTGATTTATGATCAGACTGTTTTGGAGAAGGTGGAATATTGTGTGTGCATGCTAGCTAGCTAGGTGCAGGTCTTTATATAGGAGCTGGGCCGGTAGAAAAAGGTTAAAGAAAACGTTTGCTATTTTGATAGTGATTGTAATAGAGGTTAATTTATTTTATTGTAATAACAGATAATGTTTTATTAACTATGAAAAACCTTTTTAATTAGTGGGACTTTTTTTGTTTGTTTAATGTATCCTGTATATAATTATGTTTTAAAACTTGTTTTTTATTTATTTTGCATGCACAACTAATCCCACGGTAACTTTAATTAAATATATATATGTTTTTATAAAGAAATAATTAAAAATTATTTTAAATCTAGGTTTTTTAAACTGCGATACAATTACAAACGCAATTAAATTGTGGGGGAGTTGCTTTTTCGAGCAAAACCAGTACTGGAGTACCTATGTGGTTTTGATTTCCTGGTAATTGGATCCATTGTTTTCACTTAATTAGCTAGCTCGGAAACTATGTAATTAAGAGTTCTGCTTTTCTTTACTGGGATATATATTAGTTTTGGCTCCTACTTAACTTAATTCCCCTGATCATGCCCAGTGGCCGGCCAGCACACATGATCGAAGTATCTCCTTCATGGCTTAATTATTATCAGTAACTATTACTAGTCTGATCATCGATGCTAATTAAGGGATCTATAGTGAATTTGAGATCATGATTGTGGCATTGGGTCATTAATCCTCCACTTAATCAATATTTTTCCTTAAACAAGGCACGTGAAATCACAATTCTAATCGTGCTGAGCATATATATTTTCACATTTTGTATATGGAGGCTGCATGCATGCATGGTGTGACACACTCCCATCACAGGAGAGGCTTATTGTTCTGTGGGCAGCATTACTATATACGAAAAAACTATTTTTCTTTATAGAAGAAGAGAAAAAGAAAAGGCAAAGCAAATTTGCTTTATAGCAGCAGCAGGGCAAGAAAGGTGTTCTGCGTGGTGCTGTCAACCCAAAATCAATCTCGAACAGGACTGTCGCTGGCTGGCTGCTCACCGTCTCCACCGAGAAGCTTGTATTTTAATTACTTTCATCTGCACAATTAATGTTAGAATTAATACTTAAGGAGGAAGGGATCGAAGTATATAAATAGTGGAGGACAACTCTTTTTCATAAGCACTGATCTTTCCTGTACCACCTTATCTCTTGTGCAGGAATGTGTCAACTTGCACTCGATCATCATCTTTCTGAGCTTCTCTTGATACAGGCACTCTGTATATGGTCAGGGTGGTCGTCTGTGATCATCTCGCAACTCTTTTTTTTTTTTTTTGGATATTTATTGATTATCCAGTGCTCTCTTTGGGATTTCTTTTGTTTGTCTTTTTTACACATGCATGCTCTAATACTTCTTTCCACCTCTACCTTTTTGAAAATTAATAATTAAGGGAGATACCACTTTTCTAGGGTTGGATTTTGACTTGAGTTTGAATACCACTTTGTTAAAAGAAAACTTATCTTATTCAGATCAATAGTTATTGATTCATGTACATGGTTGCTGGCAACGCAGGTATATACCTCTAAGAATCATATATGATTCATAAACAACAGTACCGCAGTTTGCAAATTAAGATGCCGGCCGATTAACAATCCAAGATTTGATTTCAAGGAACCATAGAAGAATCAATTAAACAAATATCCTTGTATATATATATATGGTTCCAAATAATTGATGCAAAAAAGCCATTCATTTTGGTGCGTAGGCAACTAGATGCTTGTGGCTAATTTCAGAAACAAAACAATGCATGTTACAGCTGTATGCAGGCATCTTCATTCCCATGGTAATAATGTTTTGCCCCATTAAGCAAAAGAGACTAAAAGGTTATAATTCTGAACCTTTTCTTCTCTTGAGTGAGAATCATTCAGTTGTGGAGCAGAGTTGTTATCCATTTTGTGCTCTATCTTTCCCTTCTGATCACACTGATCCAAAAACGTGCTGTCTTTCGACACCTTCCCTTTTTCCCCATTTACAAACAAGAATTCGGGACACCTCTCGACATTTTCACTTTCTTTTTACACGACACATCTCAGCATTTGCTAGCTAAAGTGCAGTAATGTAAGAAGAAATCCATGCAATAACAAAAAGATTATGATGATAACTACATGATCTATAATTACCTTTTGAATACCAACATTACAGCTGTATGCATCGGCGTTGCCCCTCCCCAACAAAACAAAGCTAGCTAGCTAGCTATTTTTACCTTTTGTTGCTCTTTAATTAAGAGATTAATGACTGAGCCGGTGGGTCTTTTGCTTCGAATGAAGTAGTAAACAGCAGAAGGGCAACCGAAAGTGTACCATATGATCAACTATGTCTAATTCGAGGGGTGTCGAGACAAAAAGTTGTGCCCTTTTGCCCTCAAATGTAGATCCTTATGTGCTATGACACAAAAAGAATCATGCATGTGTAGTGGGCACTAGCTGTACCTAGCTAATTAATCTTGCTTTCTTTATTCTTTGATTTACATATTGTCACGTAGCATGCAATAAATTTGTTTACTTTAGACCTGCGGTAGGGATGATTATGGACAAAAAAGAGGCAAAGTGTGTAGTGGACAAAAACAACCACACTATCCCATACCTATTATGAATGATCATCGCATGCAGCGAAACAAATACGACATTGCCTGAAGGAGATTTTTGTAAGTAAACAAGGAAGAGTTCGTTGGTGTGTTTTTGCCGATGGGATCGAGATTTGGTCGCCAAAACTAGCGTCTGGAGGGGAATATATTAGTGATTTCCGACAGAATTTTTAGTTTTAGGTTGTGATGGCACTGTTTGTGCTACAATGAGCTAGTATACCGATCTACAGATAAATAGCGTAGACCTGCCAATATACATATCTTGATCATCATCATCACAAGCATTGTACATATTTTAGTGCATTAAATGTTTCTTGCTCGGGGTAGTTTTCTGACCAAACTGAAGATAATTATAGGCAACTCGATCAAAAGGTTTATATTTATCATGTTCTTTGCTTTGTGTTTTACACATGTAGCTAGTGACCATTTTGATGTAGTCATTTATGATATATAAAAGGTGCAACGAATTATGTGGTTGACCATTATGAAAATTACTTGTGCAACTTCGATCGATGGAAATGTTGTTTTTCAAATTATATAAAATTATAGGCAGGTCCTTTCAGGCTCTATGTATTCATGATCTTGTTGATACGTGGAATCCTTATCATCCACGTCCTACGAAGTACAATTTATCTCTCGAGATGCTAACTTTTGTTTCAGTGTCAAAAGCTTTAAGGCTCGTTTCCTTTTAGCCATGGTGGCCCGGAATGCAAGTTGAAGCCGGCCGGCCGTGATTATAGATCCTTGTGTGGATTCTTCCAAGATCAAAGACCAGGCAGCACTGTAGTGTTCAGTCAGATTAAATCTTATGGGAATGAGAATCGGTGGCTTTATTTAAGAAAGAAAGATCCTGATCTAGACATCTCATGGAAACTACCTACCGAATTGAATTGCGAAACGTAGCACAGCCAAGTCAGCAATGTGAATGAGCTCCTCACATTTCTGATCCCATTTTGAATCTTTCAAATCGCTTTTTGCTCAGGTTGGGATAGTGATATAGGCGATCCCATTTCTGATCCCAAGCTTGCATGCGGTCTATTTTCACCCGAAGAGAGCACCTTACCCTTTATTCCGATCCTGCAGGATCTTTGGCTGGGACCTAACAAAACTCATTACTTTTAATTCAATCCTTGGATTATACTCGGAGCTTAACATGTTCAGCTCTACGAGGGGTTGTAATTAACTATAGCCAAAATCACACTACTCTTCCAAGAATAATTTCCAGTTCTGAGAATTGGCACTTTGCCTTGTCAGAACAAAATGGATCGGTGGATATCCTCACAGCTTCAATTCTGCCGATGCAGGCAAATGTTTTCAGGAGTATTGGTGCTGGTTTTATTTACGATTCAAGTTTTTAATCATAAACGCTCCTAACTACTAATGCACAGGTCTTGGAAGCGTGGGGAATTTCTTGGCATGGTCCTATCCAGCTGTAAACATGGCTGCTTATGTATAATCTTTATCTGCCCATCATTTTAGATCCCTGAACCAATAGAATGAAAATGGTCTGATCATGATTGGGCAGGCATGTGACGAGGGCGACTGGTGTGGTGCAACTTTTCTTGGAACCTATTGAGAAAGGTGATACATCAAGCTACAGATATTTGGAATCCTTATCATATACTATCTTATTTCCAATATAAAGCTACCGATTCCTGTCAGTCTCCATGTTCGTTTTCACTCCATCGAATAGCTTGGAAGCCGTCATTATTTTATTCTACCGGTCCCTCTCACAAGTTGGTGTTGGCCATGCATCTTCAGCTTTTAAGCGTGGCTCTCCATCTTCCCTGAAATTCTGGGGGTCAATTGGTTTGGCAACATCAATGTTCCAAGGAGTTTAGGGCTTTGGGGCCATGAATGAATCCACACCACCTTTTGTGAAGCAGATTTTCCAGTTCCAGGGGACCTTTTGTACTGCAGAAGAAGATTAGTATTATCAAGACGATTTTCAATTAACTTAATGAGAAAAACCCTTGTATTTTGTGATTCCTAATTACCTGGCTGAGAGAAATCATACAACTTTCCTGGTTTTAGGATTTGACAACCAGTTGCTTTTTACACCTTTGAGGCAGCCGAACCTAATAAAATGAAAATAAAAGTATCAGAAACTAGAACCCTAATACCCTATTTCGTGTTCTATTATCACTATTTCTTCTTTAATATGGTTGGTCTCTCTGAGATATTTACACCTCTTTAAATATATTAACAATGGCATTTACAAGGTAAGATAGAGATAGCAAAATCTTAAATTAAATAAACAAAAACAAAAAAATTAAACTATAAATCTAAAAATAATAAATATTAAACATAAAACTAACTCCAACAACATCTTCCAAGTCTAATTAATTTGAAGGGTTTTAGTGAATCAACCTCTCATAAAACTTGGCTTTATAATCCCTCAACCAAACTTAAATATAACCTAATAGATAGTGGGATTAAAAATTATTAATCATTAAGCACAAAAACTTTTATTGTAGAATCAAAGATACTACATATATAATACTATCCAAACTCTTAAAGAGGTTTATAATTGTTTAACACTATTATGCCCATGCGCTACAATCTTAATTTTTTCATGATTATTTACAAAGGCAACACCACTTCTATATTCATATAGGTGAAATTCTACATGTCTTTATTACATTAAACACAAACTTTAAACCCCATTAAGAGCTTATGTCCATCCTCCTTTATATAATAGAATACATTGAGATACTACTAGAACTGGATCCAAAATTATTTATCAATGTTTAACATATACTAAAACGTAACTTGTTATATGCTACAAAGGAATTATTAGCTCTAGGATAAATCAAAACATAAATTTGTATTATATTTAATTGTATAGTATCTGTCACAACATAAAACATATTTCTTTCATCCTTCTGAGCTATACGATATACCTGGTCCTGAGCCCTTCCCTTCTGAAATTTAGGCCTTCCTCGAGTAGCACTTGTCCCTGACTCGGTAGTCTAGCAGGTTGATCTACTATAACCGATTGTTGCTAGCTCTGAACACTGGTCCTCTAATTCCAAGTTCCCTCAATAACCCTATGAGGACAATCCTTCTTCCAATAATTTATGTCCCCATAATAATAACAACCTCTACACATATACGGGCACTCTCTCTACCGACGCCTCACTCCTTTACAGATATAGCTACCTTGCATCTCGGATCAATCTCTACGGTGTTTTTTCTCACACCTCTAACATAAAGGATACATGGGTCCCCTTTACTCTGTAGACCTTGTAGTAGTAGTGGCTCTTTGTCTGACTTGTCCTCCTTAGGATCTTGTTTTACTGATCTGTCTGAATCCTTCTAAATTACTTTCGGGGGTGAACCTCCCACCTATCTTCTGAAACTTTCTTGATATTTGTCCATTCTTCCCTTTTTTTAGGTAATACAGTCTTCCCGTTGAAAACCTAAAATCTCTATTCTTAGACCCTGTTGCTTGTCCTTGCTTAACCATTGGCTTTAAGGCATCGCTCATCACCCTCTTCATACCCTAAGCATCCTGTAGCAAATCTCATACAAACTAAAATTGTATAGCTATCAATATCATTCTTAACTCATGCCTTAGCCCATCATGAAATCTCCACTCTATGGTGCTCCATGGAAAGATAGTGGAGGCAAAAACTGTTAAATCATGAAACCTCATCTCATACTCTAGAACTGACATTCCCTTTACTTCAAATTTAAAAACTTATGATCTTTTTTCCTCCTGTGCTCCCATGAGTATTGCCTCTCCTCAAACTTTTCCTAGAAGTCCCTTCATCTCAACAACTTTCTTGATCTCCTCCCTCTAATAGTCTCTCACCAAGAGTGAGTACTCTTTGTCAGTAATTGGGTCATATAATCTACCCTCGATTCCTCTACTTTATAACTCTCTCAATTTTACACAACTAGTACCCAACAACCTCAACATCATCCTTCCTTGATATGACCTAATTACTTAATGCTCTCGTATACATTTTACCCATTGTATTATCATGACTGCTCTATCTGATTTAGAAGCTGCATTAGAAGTACATGATGTCATACTTGTCACCACACCCTAAATTATATGTTCAATAAAAGCAGGGTCTGAAAATAAGTTCAACGCAACCATCGACGCTGTTGGGGAAGACATATTTGTTTGCCTTTCACCATAAAATGCCTTGGGTGGAGACATCTCTACCCATTGAGGTGTATAATTTTCCTGACCTTCTACTATTTCTCCACTCTCGGAATGAACTAATCCAACAGGTATATGAGAGGTTGTATTTGTCATAGGATCCCCTTCCATCATACTATCATAACGTAAATTAGACCCCCTTTCCCGTGTAGGGGTTAGGTCAGTCTCAACTCCTTGTTTGGTTCAAATGATCATGCAATACATCTCAAAAATCACATCAAGATTCTAATTCCCTACATATAACCTAAGGCTCTGTTACCGAAATGTAATATCCCCTTCTCCAAGAGAGAGACATTAAATACAATTAATTCAATCTCAACTCAAATGTCCTGGGTCTACATTTCCACGAACGTCATCCTAATCACGACCATAATAAATAAAACATACATTGAACACCAATATCATATAGAATAGGAAATAAGGTAAATATGGTTACATTTAATAAGATATAATAAAATTTAGGGTTGGTTTCTTGCATTCCAATCATCCTTAAAAGAGTTGTGATCATACATATCAAGCTTATCAACACTTTAATCACACAAAACACTAAAAAAACCCTCCTAAAGCTAGGTATAAAAAAGATAACAGAAACAAAATATACTTTTAATGTGCAAATGATGGATCTGAAAAGAAATACAAGATCCATATAAAAAGTGAGATAAATATGGTAGTAAAGTTATTTAACCAACTATTTACAATCATTTATAATTACCTTTTTATATAAATTTTCCATTGAAACTCTAGTTCATCCCATTACCCATAACCATTCTATGCCTTAAATTTCATAAAAATAATTATAGCTATTTGAATCATAACTAGCTTTCTTACCTCCATATTAGTGATACTATTACTACCAGTATCTTTATCACCATGTATACAACGTCATCGAAGAGAACCCCTTCTTGGATCCCTAACATACCCCCACGTGTTTATTTATGGATGTGAGATGATTTCATACCTGGAATTCTAACATAAATTTGTTCATGGGAGATATTTTTTTAGTCTTCAAAGGGGGTAAAAGAACTTGTTTCATGAATTTTGATCGGTAAAATGGAATTGTTAAGAACGAAACCAACACTCTCAAAATACAAAAAATCAAAGGGCTACTATTCGAGTCTAACCTTGTATATAATATGTTTGGGATTATTATTATTATTATTATTATTATTATTATTATTATTATTATTATTATTATTATTATTATTATTATTATATAACATGTAACCTATATACAATACATGACTATATCCCTTTGCAGTATTATCTCATCGACAATTGACTCCTATATTTTTTGATTTTTTCAATAATACTCCAAATGAATTTGACATTGAACAATATCACCATTCTCTTCTTCTCTTGTTAGTGGTGGTTTACAAGTGCACATTAAATATTTTCATTCAAAATGTCAGATTAAGTTATAATATATATGTCATAAAAGATACTATTTTAGTATTAAATTAAAATAAATTTGTTTACTTAAAAATAAAAAATAGCATATATGATCAATTTCAATTGGAGGACAAAATTGAAATAAATCAAAACATGGAGACCAAAAAAATTAAAGGAAAAAAACAAAAAAAAACAAAAGAATAAGGGTTGAACTGAAAAATAACATATATGATTAATTTCAATTAAAGCGTAAAATTGAAAAAAAAACTCAAAACTTCTATAAAAGCAATGAAGGCAAAAAACAAAACAAAAAGATCAAGGACTGAAATGTCTTTTGATGCTGTATGAGAGAAAAGAGGCACAAAGAAGCAAAACCGACCATTGACGACTGCCCACCCACAGTCTGTCAACACACACACCACTATATGAAAGAGGACATGGTGGTGCACCAAGAGACACGACAATCAGACAATTTCCTCAGCCTCCGTACATAGCTCGCACAACCTGAAAGACGTGTGAGGAAGGCGACGACAGCGCGTCCAACATACATGTCTGTAGGTAAATAAAAAAAATAATAAACAAGCCACCTAAACACCACCCATACCGGAGATAATGACGAAAAAATCTTGTATCGAAATACGATTTTGTCCCTAGCCTTAGTGTTATATTTTTGTCTTTTAAGAGGGTATTTTAATAGTTCTATTGTTCACCCAAACATAAAAACCAAGTATGCCCTCACCATCAACACACTGTTTTTGTTCCATCTAAGGGTAAAGAAGTGAATTTACTGTTCCGGTCAGTGCACAAAACCGAAGATACCATTGACCCGACTTCGTTTTGTTGTCTGCTTCTAGGGATAAATTAGTAGTTTTACTACGCAAAAAATATGGAAAAGATGAAAATACCCTCCAACAATTAGATAATATCAACCGGTCCTTATGAAAAGTCAAAAACACCCCCGGGACCAAAAGTTAAATTTTAATGTACTGAAGGGAAAAATAATAATTATACTATTATTATCCACAATAATCCGAGTCTACTGCTACAATATTTAATGGACGAATATTTAGCAACTCATAAAAAATTGGTTAAAATAGTTTTTTGTTTCAGGATTGTTTTTTTTATTTTTAATGTGAGTAGATTTAAAAATATTAATTTAATTTTGAATAGCAGAAGCTGGGACGAATGAATTGCTGGCCACAATCTGATCTAAAGAAAGCAGAAATCAAGAGCCCTTGATTAATTATATAATCAATATCAATCATTTTAGCACGAGACCAAGTCAAAGTGGAAGCTCCTTTCAAGCAGTACAATTATTAAGAACCAAGTGACGTCGTCTCAGCAGACACGATGGATGCCAAACTTTGAAACGCAGCCCTTCTTCTCCTGCCGTAAGGAATGTGTTTGAATAATATTTTTAAAAAAAATGATTTATTTTTATTTTTATTTTTATTTTTAAAAATAGAATTGTTGAGACGAAACCAACACTCTCAAAATACAAAAATTCAAAGGGCTACTGTCCAACTCCAACCTTGTATATAATATGTTGGAGATTATTATTATTATTATTATTATTATTATTATTATTATTATCGCCTGTAACCTATATACAATAGTTATCTATATTCCAAGGCCTCTTTTATTTTTATTTTTAATGTCTAAAAATATTAACATAATATTATTTTAAAATAAAAAATATTTTGAACAGCAGAAGCAAGCACGGATGAATTGCTGGCCACAGTCTGATTAATTATACAATCAATATCAATCAAGACCAAGTCAAATTGGCAGTTCCTTTCAAGCAGTACAATTATGAATTGAGGACCACGTTGACGTCTCAGCAGACATGGTGGATGCCAAACGTGGAGACGCAGCCCTTCTCCTTTGTTTCCTTTATAGAACCCGGTTTGACCGGTTACGTCAATAAATCAAGTCTTATATCGAGTCATCATACTATACCATTGATTTAGATCGAGTTTAATGTCAAATTACACAGCAGTTAACCGTTTGAAACTTGATCTAACTTTTAAAATAAAATTGTTTTGGATTTACCCGGCCTGGCATGCAGAATTTGTGACCCGGTTCATGAACCGACCGAGTTCCTTAACCATGTCAAGCACTGCTACTCCATCTTTTATTGCTGCCTGTTTCTTTCTTACAATGTCATCTAACCTCTTTAATTTCTTGGAAGGTAGCTTCGGCTCAGCTATGTCATCTTCAACGAAAAGGATACCTACTATCGTTTTATGATGTGGGAATGCTCTTGTTTTTATTTTCGATTAACATCGATGTTCGGGTCAGCTTGTATATAGCTTGATTAATCACACGAGACATGAAATTAATAATTATATAAGTTTCTAGTGACCATCAAATTAACAATTATAGGACTTGAATAGCAAATTTTTTGGTCCCAGATTCTTATATAATGAAAATGACCTTGTTCTTTGCATAGGAATTGATGGCTTGCCCAATTTATTTGTCTCCCACTCCTCTCCTTGTCGTGTGTATGACCTTTCTTTCCAGTTCGATACAGCTCACCAGGTCACTTTTATACATGAATTCGTGTGGTTTCTACAACTTGATGTGTTCATGTTATCCCATCAAATTGAAAAAAAAAAGAAAAAAAAGAGAGAGATGAAAAATCTAAGCAAGAGAAGAAAATCAAAGAGGATGGGATCGTACTTGGTCATTAATCATATTTTTATTATATTTACCCACTTCTTTTTCTTGCACATAAATTAATTTATTTTTATAGCATGTTAAAAAAACATAGCTATAAAACTAGAAATAGCTTATAAATTATTTTTAGATTTAGGTTATTGACGGATAGATTAACTCGGATTGATGTGAGTTTTTTTTTTTTTTTTAAATCGAAAGAAATTTGAAGTAATTTTTTTGTTTTTCTATAAGATTAATTAGATAATAAAATAATCAAGTTTGATATAAAACATTTCGTCAATCAAACCTTAGATTGAAGAATACAAAAAACAAATTTAATAGCATGCCTAAAGGTTAAAGAATGGAAGGAGTGCAACTTCAACTCAACAAGGAGTCTAGGCTCGAGCAGACGGGATGAGAAACGCGGAATAGAGGGGACCACGATGTGGTAACGTGATTGACACGGCATTTATTTATTTTAAATATAAAAGTATCCAAAAATATATATTTTTAAAAATATTTTTAATATCACGAATCAAAACATCTAAATTTTTTAAAAATATATTATTTTAAAATAAAAAAAAATACATTTAAAACATAAAAAAAGAAGCTCACAGTTCAATTATTATAGCATCTTCAACGGAGAAACTATATGGAAAAACTGTTTTGTTTTTACACTTTAGCTTTTTGATATTTATTTTCCATGAAAGGGAGTTTAAAACAAAATATATTTTTGATATATCTTATGTCTTATAAAAACAAAAACATGGTCAATTGGACGAATATTTGGTGCACCGATATTGCAAGAAAAGCTACTGGGTGGCGCATTTGTATTCTCACACGTCAACTCTCTGAGATTGCAAGTTCCTATGAAAAATAATTAAATAATTAAATAAATAATGCTTATTAACTGCGTCTACACATATTTCTAATTTAAAATTATTATATTCGAAACACAGTGGGACTATTTTTAGCAGTGAAGTCGAAGCAAACATACTCTTGGGGGAATAATTACGGCGATGAAAAAATACATTGAAATTAATATTAAAATCACAAGTTAGACCCATTTAATCCAAATATTATTATCAATAAAATACATTATATATAGAGAGAGGGTTTTTGAACCCCATGCCTGCCGGCCGGCCGGCCACCCCCCCTTCTAGTTTCACCCTGGCTGAGTGGGTGCTGAACCCGAGGACTTCTCCATGGGTCTACCCGAGGAGAACTGACTTTATCATAGTTAAAAAACCTGAATCTCGAATTATAGATTAGAGGATTAACTCTTTCGTTTTTTTCCTAGAAAAACATTATTTTAACTACAAAAGAGAAATCAATGGATTGGATACCGGTCTACCAAGACAGTACGAGGTCAATCAAGTTTTTTATATTTACTTTCAACCCCAAGGAGCATAGATTTTGAAACCAGGCCAAAAACTGCTACAAGTTTCACTACAAGCAATCCGGTGACGTAGAAAGGCTATGGAGTGAGTGAATGAAGCACTCCGGTGACGTTGAAAGGCGGTGGAGTGAATGAAGCACTCCGGTGACGTTGAAAGGCGGTGGAGTGAATGAAGCACTCCGGTGACGTTTTGGGGCAGGTCCACACCCTCTTTTTGTCATTAATGTCTGCCTCTCCTCTCTTAAAATCCCGTGCCTCAAACACCTGCAAGGATTTATTGTTTTTAGTTCACACCACATTTAATTTCGCTACTGTTTTTTTTAATAGTTTTAAATTATCTGATATAAAAAATATCTTTTTATATATTTTCAAACAAAAAATATTTTAAAAAATAATCACCATTAAACTCTTAAACACTACTTTAAGAATAAGAATAAGAATAAAAATAAAAATAAAATAAGAGATGTGCTTTATAATTATTTTAAAATAAAAAACTAGTTCAGTAACAATGGTTAATATCCAATAATTTAAATGTGTGTTTAGTATAATGACAAAAATTATTATTTTTTATTTAAATTATAATTTTTTTAAAAAACACTAAAAATAATTAATGTAATTTTTTTGTAAGAAAATAAAGGTATCATTAAAGCTATTTTCTTCATAAAATTAAAATAATAATAACGTAAATGTAAAAATATCTTTTTCATCCGACATCAATATTAATTTAAGCGCTCTTTTTCTCGAACATCACTGTTTAAATTATCCTTAAAGGGATTTATTTTACAGATTTTATGACGACTCGCAGTCAACAATGCTATCCACTTAGCACCTCAGCCTTCAGTTTCGGCAGCAGCCTCATCACAGTATAATTTTATTCAAACCAGAAAAGAAAAGGAAAAGTCTGGTTGGCTGGCTCGCTAAACTCAACTAGAACAGAAGAATAGCAGCAAAAGCATCGAAGGCAGAATCAAAGCTCGTGATTTGAGGTAAAGAAGACTGCTTTCTTTTCATTTTTGGTTTCTCTTTCATTGTACTCAAGATAACAAGCAGTTGCAGTACGTGTTAGTGCACAGAGAGAAGAGAGGAAAAGAAAAGAAGAAGGCAGTAGTCAACACCAACACCATTTCTTCAACAAGAAGATGAGACACCGCAGAGGATAGTAGACTGCAACTTTACTTTATTGTCATAAGAAGAAGAAGAAGAAGACGACATGAACGAACTTCTTTTAGTTACAATCTTGGTCTTGTTTCACTGCACGTTGGGCCAGCAAGATTTCTTGAAGTCAAGAAATGATCTGTCAGCATTGTTTGATCTCCGGTCATCGTTGGGGATTAGGAGCACAGACTGGCCAATAAAATACAACCCCTGCAAGCAATGGAGAGGAATTCAATGCAGAAACGGGCGGGTCACTGGGATCAATATATCCGGGTTTAAGCGGACTCGGGTCGGCCGTTTGAACCCCAGTTTCAGTGTTGAGTCTTTGGCTAATTGCACTTTCTTGGAGACTTTTAATGCTTCAGGGTTTTCACTTCCTGGTTCGATACCGGATTTGTTCGGTCACCAGCTTGGTTTTTTGATGGTCTTGGATCTCCGGTCTACTTCAGTCACCGGTCCGATTCCTGCTTCGCTTGGTAATTTGACTAGACTCAATGCTTTGTATCTAGGTAGTAATGATCTTGCTGGTAGTCTACCTGTTGCATTGGGGCAGTTAATGCAGCTATCAGTTCTTGATCTTTCAAGGAATTCATTTACGGGACCGGTACCAAGTGAATTTGGATTGCTTAGGAATCTATCAAGTCTTGACCTTTCTTCAAACTTTTTTTCTGGGTCCATACCATCTTCTTTTGGTAGTATTTCCAGGCTAAAATTCTTGAATTTGTCTGATAATAGTCTTATGGGTTCGGTGCCTGTTGAATTGGGTAATCTTTCTAGCTTGGTTGAGCTTAATCTTAGCATGAATGCGTTATCCGGGCTGTTGCCTGTAGAGTTTATGCGGATGAGGAATTTGGAAGTGTTGGTGTTGAGGGATAATCGATGGGAGGGTAGATTACCGGATGGTTTGTTTTCGAGTCTTGCAAAATTGAGAGTTTTGGAGTTAAGAGAGAATAAATTTGCTGGTGCTCTTCCTGTTGCACTGTGGTCCTTGCAGAATTTGCAGGTTCTTGATGTTTCTGCTAATAATTTTACAGCTGATTTGTCGAATTTTAGTCTCAAGGGTCATGCCAGTGGTACTGTGTTTAATCTCTCCAACAATCAGTTATATGGAACTCCTCCGGCTTGTTTATCTGAGAACTGTAATTCCATTGATTTGTCGGGTAATTATTTCCAAGGAAAGGTTCCTTTTAGCAGTCCAAGAAATGGTAGCCTTGACATGAACTGCCTTCAGACAGTGCCTGGCCAGAGGAGCTTGGAAGATTGTAGATTGTTTTATGCTGAGAGAGGCTTAACTTTCGATTATTTTGGAAATCCAGAGTCAAGACAACAACCACTGCCAAGTCCTGTCCCAAAGGAACGCAAACGATGGATATACATTTTGGTGGGATTGCTTGGTGGAGTTGGTTTCATTACGATTTTGGTACTGGTGATCGTGGTGGTCCTTAGGAAGTTCAGTAATACCATTACAAATGAAAGAGGAAGTGCAGATGCGGGTCATGTTCCAGATGGAGATAGCCCACCACTTCCCAAGGATCCTACTAGCGTATCTAGTCCGAGAGAGTCATTCACATATGAGCAGTTACTCGGTCTTACTAGTGAATTTAGTGAAAGAAATCTCATCAAACATGGTCACTCTGGAGATCTCTACCAGGGTTTTTTGGAAGGAGGAATTCCTATCGTTGTCAAAAGAATCAATTTACATAGCTTGAAACATCATTCCTACATGATAGAATTAGAATTTTTGAGCAAGTATTCACATGCACGCTTTGTCCCTCTTTTGGGACATTGTTTGGAGAACGAGAATCAGAAGCTATTGGTGTACAAATACATGCCAAATAGAGACTTGGCTGAATCTTTGTACAGGGTGACCAAATTTGAGGACGATGGTTTGCAATCCCTGGATTGGATTACAAGACTGAAAATTGCTACTGGAGCTGCTGAAGGTCTCTCTTACCTGCACCACGAGTGCAACCCTCCCCTTGTTCATAGGTACTTGTACTTGCTTTTGGATAGCCTCGCTCTCCTCCATATTTGCTGGGATAGTTTTTTCTGATTATGGTGATCTTAGTTATGTAGTTTATTTAAACAGGAATTAGAATTATAATGCACTATGTGTATGTAGAAGCTCACGCTTTGCACATTCAGTATTCAGTATGGAATCTTTTGTGCTTGATATCTTGTCAGTACAAGGCCTGGTACAGGATGACGAGGCCTGGTACAGGATGATGTTCTTAATCACCTACTTATTGCTAATTAGTATTGCTGTTTCTGTTGTTTAAATTCATATGAAACTGGAATGAATGTAGCAATGCTAAAGTGTAATGAAGCTGAATTGCAACCTGTCTTTTGCCCTTGGCTGCTAGCTCAAGAGATCAAGGCACAGGGTGCAACTGGAGCAGGATGTGGATTCAAATTTTGATGAGAACGTTTGACTTGGGATGATGTTTCTGCAGATTATAACAGCACTTCCCATGTGCTTTGAGACTGTCTCCTTTATCATCTTCTTTATTTAAACTATGAACTAGTAATGTAGCATGCATGACATTTCTATCTGTGATGGATAATTTCCAGTCTTTTCTAACTTCTCAAATGCAATTACCTTTTGGTGTTTGAAGAGATGTTCAAGCGAGCAGTATCCTTCTTGATGATAAGTTTGAGGTTCGACTTGGAAGTTTGAGCGGGGTTCGTGTCCAGGAAGGGGATATGCACCAAAGTGTTCTCACAAGGTTCATGCGGAAGTCCCAGTAAGTGCTGTGGCTCTTAATCTCTTTGGGCATTTTGAAGTAGTGCATTCACTAGGATCTGACAGTAAATTCACCTATTTGATTTGCTGAATGATTTGACCCAGCCATAATCTGTTTTCATTAGCTATGTGATGTAATACTCCAGATTAACATGGCTAGAAACAACACATCATAGCTGGGTTAAATCATGGCAGGAAGTTCAGTAGTTTTGCCACCAGGGTAGTTGGTCCACTCCCTGGGTGTTTGGGCATCATCATAGTCCTTGAACATAATGATCACTACAAGTGCTCTTGGTTCTTTAAGCATTTGGTTACACGAAACCAAGTGGAAAGTAATGCCTTATGTGTAGGATGAGAGAAGTTAATGTATTTTCCTTTCAATGATGCTATAATCACTGCTCTTCATTTTTATTATCCTTTGTTGAGGATCTAATAGCAATTCCTCATGCCCATGTGCAGATCCTCTGTCTCTGATCCAGGGACTTCTGGTACGTTTTACTCTCTCACAAGTGAACTTCATCTTTTAAAATTCCTAGCCCGCCAATTTGCATCATAGCACGTATAATTTTGAGATGGATATGAGGTAAATCATTGCCAAGGACCAGCTGCATAGTCCTATGTAGAGATGACTTTGACGATGTATCATTCTAGTCCTTGAGTAAATAATCTTGGTTTACACTTTATTCATACATCGAGTAAACTAAACTTATGGATCAATGCCCTGGTATTTTGACAAGTAAATTAGCTTCGAAGTTGAAGTTTCTCAAAGAATTCATTCATATCTAGTATATTGCCAATTGTAGCTTTCCTTTTCTCCAATAATTTTGAGTATTACTACATGTGTCAGTTTGCAAAACAAAATCAAGGAAATTCTGATAGATCTCTTTGATAATGGGCAGGCTCATCTCCAGCAACTTGTGCTCATGACGTGTATTGTTTTGGTAAGGTCTTGCTTGAGCTTGTTACAGGCAAGCTTGGCATAAGCAAATCAGATGATGCCACCACAAGGGAGTGGTTAGAACACACGCTGGCGCAAATCAGTATACATGACAGGGAACTGGTGGCAAAGATTGTTGACCCATCTATGATCGTAGATGAAGATTTATTGGAAGAGGTATGGGCAATGGCCATTGTGGCTAGGTCATGCCTTAACTCCAAACCTTCGAAACGTCCTCCAATGAAATATGTTCTCAAAGCTTTGGAAAACCCTCTGAAAGTGGTAAGAGATGACAGCTGTAGTTCAGGAAGGCTGAGAGCAACTTCATCCAGGAGATCTTGGAGTGCTGCTTTTTTTGGTAGCTGGAGACACAGCTCAGATAATGCCGCGGCTCTCGGCCATGCTAACACCTCTGGCTTAAAGCAGTCAGGGAGAGTGGGATCTCGGGACAGCAGCAGAGGGATTGAACATTCATCTTCTAATAAAAGGTTTTCCAGGGAAATCTTTCCTGAGCCACTTGAAATGCAAGATATGGACAGGCTAGATGAGCACTAGCTGACCTTCTGTGGAGTTTCATTTGCACTTGTTCATGTATTGTGTGCGTTCCACATCTGAGTGCTCAACAAACAGCATCCTCGGATCCATTTTTGATGGAGTTTCATCAAAAATCAATGCAAGCAAATGGTGATTGTAGTATCTGATGCGCTGCGAATGATGAAAGATTCCGCAATGAGGCTAACACTGTCGAGACAGAAGAAAATGGCTGATAGTAAAGGAGAGTGGAAGAAATTATTTTACAGAAAATATAATTCTAGGGTTTGTAAGCCTGTCATCAGTTTGGGACACAAGCTGCAAGTTGTCTCTGTAATTGATTGTTTCATACATACATAGCTCCTGAGTGTGGATATAAAAGATGAGGTGTCTTTCATTGTTATCAGGTTTTCTGTGATGATCATGTTGCATGTAAAATTTATGAAGGGAATACTATTAGCATTGGAGGGAAGATATGAATTGTGTGTCCATGACAATGAATAGTGGGTTTAGGGTTACGAATTATGATTGTTAATGCTGCTTATTGTTCGAAAAGAATCTCATGTGCTGAAACTATAAAATATAATTTTAACCTATCATGTATAATTAATTGAATTTATTAATGAAAATATAAACAATCATGTCCATCCATGTTCAGAATGTTAAGGAATCATCTCATCTAAAAGTTTTTAAGCTGTTAAGTGAAGTCCTATAATATGATTTATATTATTTTCTAACACATTCCCTCAAGTGAAAGTCCTTTGAGTTTGAAACTTGCACAGACCAACACTACCTCGTACTTGATTTTTATCAAATAGAATGAGGGTGATGAAAAATTTAAATGGGTAGTTAAAACCCATTTATATTATTATGTAACACATAAATCCTTTGGTTACATGGAGTGAATATTTTGATACTGCATGGAAGCAGAGCGAGCTACCATTCATTACAAGGTGCGAATTGCAGCGGGGAAACGAAAGCAGAAGAAACCAGTTTGGCTATAAGGGATTGAATTATGCTCCCCTCCTTTGAACTGTTGTCGGCGAGCCATTGGGAAGAAGAATATTGAACTCATCTGAAGTTGGATACTCGGCAGGTATAAAGGCAGCCAAATCTCTCAACCTGTACGTGTTGATAAATAGGGGGAAAAGGGAAAGATTGGAAGTGGTGGAAAAGGATACAACATATGAAAAGACTGGAGTTATTAGCAAATGGCCTATTCCTAGAGGATTTCTGAGATTGACTAGTTACTACAGGAAGTTGATAAGGTATTTTGGAGTCAATAGTAAACTTTTGAAATGTTGAAGGAGAACAACTTTAATTTTCCAACATATATTAATATTAAGTGTACTCCTTGATTTTCCAGAGTTTGTTGCATGTAAAACTCTATAAATACGTTGAATGACAAGCAAATGATAACTCTACCGACCAGTTCAAACACTTCTAATCTTTCCTGTTCTGCTCTGTTTACTTTTCATACAAGGTATCAGAGGGTAAGAGGGCACTTGACCTGATCCTGATACAGCTCTTCCGCTTTCCGAACAATGGCCTCCAACTCCAATGACCTGATCCTGATAAAAATTCATGGTCTTTCTCAGGACTCGTGATTTTGCTGATCTTGTGGATCGAAATGTATCTCCTCCATCAACAACTCTTTCAGATGGGACAGCTTTCACGGTGTGGTTAAAGAAAGCCACCTGAATTCTAAGCTGGCAATCAGCTCCTATTACAGAAACGCTAGTATCTACTGTTTATGGAATGAAGACCTCGAGGCATGAGCGGGGGATGCTCTTCACTCTCGGTCTTCAACTACTTCAAGGTCTAGTATTGCTCTGTTAAAAAGACAACTTCAGACCATCACCTCCGTCTGCAAGCATGCCTTGTCGAGAAACAACGGATATAACAACAGAGGAAGATGATCTGTTAACTCGGTCAAGTAAGAAGGTAAAGATCAGAGACACCAATCTCTTAGAAGGAACATCAGGGGGGAACAGTTACATTGAATCGCTTATGGGAAGTTCCTTTGTGGCACCAGAAATTGATGAGAACATGCAGGAGTTTGAATGTAACTCAGATGATGACACAGATGAGAGTGATGAAGAGGATTGCCCAGTTATCAAACTATCGGCTGAAGAGAAAAAACGAATTAGGGCACCATGGAAACAAACACTGATCATAAAACTTATGGGTCGGAAGGTGGGTTACATGTTCCTTATCCAACGTCTGAAGAATATGTGGAAGCTAAGGGGAGATTTCACATTAACAGACCTGGGGAATGAATTTTATTTAGCCAAATTTGCAAACATAGAAGACAGAGCACATGTACTGTTTGGAGGGCCTTGGATGGTGGCAGATCACTACCTAACAATCCGAACATGGCACCCAAATTTTAATCCCAGTGAGGCATCCATTGACAAAGTGGCAGTTTGGGTGAGATTGCCAGACTTGGCAATGGAGTATTATGACAGTGCAGTATTATGGAAAATAGGAGACAAAATTGGGAAAACTTTGAAGGTTGACCGAGCTACATCAGTCGGAATGAGGGGAAATTTTGCTAGAATTTGTGTGGAGATTGATCTTACAAAGCCATTGCTAGCAAAGTTTAAATTAAGAAGGAGAATTCGTCGCATTATGTATGAAGGTCTTCACCTAATCTGTTTCAGTTGCGGCCAATATGGCCACAAACAAGAAAAATGCCCGCATGAAAACCAAACAACCCAACCAGAACAAGAAGAAAATGGAGGAAAAAGTGCGCCCGAAGTACCTACTGAAGCTCTGGTCAGACCAGAAATTATGGTGTCGTTTGGTAGTTGGATGGTGGCTGAACGGAAACCTCGCCGGCCGAGCAGAAGGATGGGAAACGAACAGATAACTGAAACAAGGAAGAACGGGGTTCCAGCCACAAATCTCGGCGTGAAATCAATGGCAGCCAATGAGAATCAATTAAACGTTTCCACACGATTTAACGCATTAATTGATATTGATGAGAGTTCCGATTTAAGGGGAGCTGGAGATAAATCAATTGAAGAAAATCGGGAGAGGAACTCGGAGATGATAACGTCTGAGGAGGCTAGGGCTAATAAAGGAGAAGGCAGGCTGCTGGGCTACAAACAAGCACGGGCCGTAAATGGCCCAAGAGAAATGCAAACGGGCCGAAGCACAATTGCTGGTGGGTCACGGGAAGGGAAGAAGGAAAAATGGGCTGAAAATAGGCAGCCCAATGCAGGGGCTAATGGTCTGGTTCCGGAGAGGAAAAATAAAGGGAAGGAGAAGGTTGTAGTTTCTTTGGTGCAGCGGGAAAGTAACAAAAATCAACAGAAAATGAAGGAGATAACACATGAAATAATGCTCCCAGGCCACATGCTTACCTTGTCGGCTGATCATAATAAATCAGTGGGTGGAGCTCCGGTTCTTAATCAGCCGATGGAGAGGGATTTGGGACCAAAGCCTCCGGATGAGGCTATATGCATGGATGTAGGTCGGGATGAGCCGGAGGAAAAAGGAAAGATGGAAGGACAGGAAGTACATGGGGGTGAAAATTTGATGGAAGAAGATGAGGTCCGGGGGACTTCTAGTTCATGAAGAAGTTGTTCTTATGACTGGTATGAATTTTATCATAATAATGTTATTTATGAATTTTATATTTTGGAATTGTAGAGGGGCCGGAAATAATGGTTTTTGTGAGGTGACGCATGATATGAGGAGATTATTTCGATGTAATATCTTGGCAGTGGCGGAACCTAGGGTCAGTGGGGTAAAGGCGGACAAAATTATAAAGAAATTGAATTTTGAAAACAGTTTTAGAGTGGAAGCGCAAGGGATGTCAGGAGGTTTATGGTTATTGTGGAATCAGTCGAGAGTTAATTTAAAAGTTCTCGAGTCTTCTAAACACTTTATTCATGGTACAGTGAATGAAGGAAGCATAGACGAGTGGGTGTTTACGGTGGTATATGCTAATCCAAATATCACCTTAAAGCAGCAATGCTTTGAAAAAGTAGCTCAGTTGGCAAGACATATTAAGACACCGTGGATGGTTATTGGTGATTTTAATGAGATTTTGTCAGCGTCAGAAAAGTTGGGAGGAGCTCCTGTTAACTATAGAAGAATCGCTCGGTTTGCAGATTGGGTTCAGGATTGTCAATTGATTGACTTGGGTAGCAAGGGACCGAGGTTTACCTGGAGAGGGGGTGTGCGGAATGGGTATGGCAGAGTTTATGAAAGATTGGATAGATGTTTTGGCAATCTGAGATGGAGACAGCTATTTCAGGAAGCCAATGTTTTAGTTCTTCCAAGAGTTCGGTCTGATCATCATCCAATTCTAGTCGAGCTAGAAGTTATGAGTGGCAGGGCTACTGGTATGGCCAGACCATTTCGGTTTGAAGCAGCGTGGTTGCAGCACAGTGAATTTACAGATTTCATAAAAAATAACTGGGAGACAGGAATAGCAGTGCCAGAGGCGTTGGAAGGATTGTCAGCTCAGTTGAAAGTATGGAATAAAGAGGTGTATGGTAATATTTTCCAGAGGAAAAGAAGAGTGTTGGATAGGCTAGGGGGAGTCCAACGAGCTATAGCTGGTAGGGATAATCCTTTTTTGAACAGGCTAGAGGAGAATTTGTCAGCTGAATATCAGCAGATTCTTCGGCAGGAGGAAATCTTTTGGTATCAGAAGTCGCGATGTCAGTGGCTTTCGTTTGGGGATAGGAATACTGCTTATTTCCACACGAAGACCATTATTAGAAGACAAAGAAATAAAATTAAGGCGTTGAAAAATGAGCTGAATGTTTGGGTGTGGGAGGAGGAGAGTTTAAAGAAGATGGTCACGGACTTTTATAAGAATTTATTTAGAGAGGATCATGAGGAGATGGTGGATGATAGAAGAATGGAGAGTAAATTTCCTATGATTGATACAAGTCATATAGATCATATGATATTTCCGGTTTTGGATGAGGAGATTAAGGCAGCTATTTTTGATATGAAGCCGTATAAAGCTCCTGGTCCAGATGGGTATCAACCTATTTTTTATCAGTCTCAGTGGCAGGTGGTGGGCCAGTCTGTGTGCAGATATATTAGGGAGGTGTTTTTAGGTAATACGGACTTGTCTCGGATCAACCAATCATTTTTGGTCCTGATTCCTAAAGTTCAATTACCTGAAAAGGTTCACCAATTTCGACCAATTGGGCTTTGTAATGTGATTTCCAAGGTGGTGTCTAAGGTGATAGTGGGGAGGTTAAAGAACCTGATGCCGCAGTTGATCAGTGAGGTGCAAAGTAGCTTTGTGCCAGGTCGGCATATAACGGATAATATCATCGTGGCACAGGAAATTATTCATTCTATGAGGAAGATGAAAGGCAAAAGAGGTTTTATGGCCATCAAAGTTGATCTTGAAAAGGCCTATGATAGGCTAAGGTGGAGCTTCATAAGGGAGACCTTAATTGCTGCGAACCTCCCTAATGATTTGGTGAGGGTCATCATGGTTTGTATTGAAACTACATCTCTAAATGTCATGTGGAATGGTAGGGCAACTCAGAGTTTTCGTCCCAGCAGAGGTATAAGGCAGGGTGATCCACTATCTCCTTATATTTTTGTGTTATGTCTTGAAAGATTATCTCAGCTAATAAGTCAGAATGTGGAGGATAATAGGTGGAAGCCTTTTAGTGTGAGGAGGAATGGGTTGAAGATTTCTCACTTGTGTTTTGCGGATGATATGCTTCTTTTTACTGAGGCAAATTTGGATCAGTTAGAGAGAGTGCAGAGTTGCCTGGATGTGTTTTGCTCAGCTTCGGGTCAGAAAGTTAGTGCTGCTAAGACAAGAGTTTTCTTTTCCAAGAATGTATCGGTAGCCTTGGCAAATGATATTAGTAGAAGAAGTGGATTTCAGACCACAAATGATTTGGGTAGATATTTGGGGGTTCCGCTGCTTCATCAAAGAGTTACTAAGCAAACATATAGTTACTTAGTCGAAAATATGCAAAAGAGGTTAGCCGGTTGGAAAGTGAACAACTTATCGTTAGCCGGAAAAATCACTTTATGCAAAGCTGTTTTAGCCACCATCCCGTTATACCCAATGCAAGCAGCAGTGATTCCAAAGCATACTTGCAAGGAGATAGAAAAAGTTTGCCGGAGATTCATTTGGGGGCAAACGGAAGGTAGAGACAAAATTCACCTTGTTAATTGGAAGATTATTTGTAAGCCTAAGGAGGAAGGTGGATTGGGTTTGCGGAAAATGGATACGATGAATAAAGCTTTCATTATGAAATTGGCTTGGGGGATGATGCAGGAGAAGAGCTTGTGGGTAAAATTCCTAGAAGATAAATATATGAACCCTAGTAGGGGGGAAGGTTGTCCGGTGGCTAGTGCTAGTGACTCGGTGCTATGGAAGGCTATCTGTCGAGAATGGGATACAGTGAGGCAGAATGTTAGCTGGCAATTGGGAAATGGAAGACATATTTCTTTTTGGAGAGATAAATGGGTGGGAGACTATGGCCCTCTTATAACTCTCTTAAACCCAGAAGCGAGGGTTAATACACTTCAGTATACAGTAGCAGATATGGTGGATAGTGGGGGAAACTGGAAATGGGATTTGTTCGCGCATTTACTTCCTATACACACGGTGATGAGCATTGCTGGTCATATCCCTCCTGTGCAGGATACTAGAGCGGACTCTGTGGTTTGGGATCATTCCCCAAATGGGCGGTTATCAGTGAGAACCGCTTATAGAGTTCAGGAGGAAGGAGGGGAGATGGATAGAGACCCTTTGTGGCGGACTATTTGGAAGTGGAAAGGATTGGAACGGATCAGAGTTTTTCTTTGGACGGTAGGCCACAATGCTATTATGACTAATGAAGCCAGATGGAGAAGGAAGATGACAGATAATAAATATTGTGGTCGATGTGTCAATGAAGTAGAATCGGTTATCCACGCACTTCGAGATTGCCCTAAAGCTCGTAAAATATGGGAGGTTTTTGTTAGGGCCGAGGAGAGAGGGATATTTTTTAGCCAAAATTGGTATGTTTGGTTGGTTTCTAATTTAGCTCCCAGAAAGGAAAGCTCCCGTTATGGTGATTGGCATCTTATTTTCGGTATAACCTTATGGTATATTTGGAAGGAGAGATGCACTACAACATTTGGTGGTGACCAAGGTAATTGGTATGAGACTGTTTTGGCTATAAAACGGATGGTTGAAGATAGTAAGAGAATCCAGCGAAATGGGAATGAAGGGACAGCGGAGGTTGTTGACATAGGATGGAAGTACCCAGCAGAAGGATGGATGAAGCTTAACGTTGACGGATGCAGCAAAGGTAACCCAGGGATAGCTGGTGCGGGAGGAGTAATCCGAGATCATATGGGAACTTGGATCGGGGGGTTTGCTAGAAATATTGGAATTTGTTCGTCGGTAACGGCAGAATTATGGGCAATCTATGTGGGGTTAAATTTGACTTGGGATAGGGGGTTTAGAAAAGTGGTCTTGGAGTCAGATTCCAGAGTTGTAGTTGGGCTAATTAATGGGGAAAGTGTGAGAGCTGATCGAAATTCTAATTTGATTATGCAAATTAAAAATATCTTGGGTAGGGATTGGGAGGTTAATATTTTTCATGTTTATCGGGAGGCCAATTGTGTGGCTGATTGGTTGGCTAATTTTGGGCTAGCTAGGGACTTATTAGTGAGGGAGACGGATGCTTTAACCGATCCTCCGTCAGGGATTTATCCTTTATTGTATTATGACCTCATTGGGTCTACTATTCCGCGTTTAATTTAGAAGGGCTTTCGCCCCGATCTTTACCAAAAAAAAAAAAAAAAAAAAAAAAAAAAAAAAAAAAGGCACTCGGTCTTGTAGTGAATTCATGGAGGAAGCCAAGAATCTGGTTGATCAACTAGCAGCTGCAGATGATCAAGACCTGATTAGCTTTCTCTCGGGGGTACCTCGGCCAGTTTTTGCTCCCTTCATCACCTCATTCAATTGCGCATGTCGAGAAAAAGATTTGTCCCTCGATGACTTCCAGGCTGAACTCTTAAGTTTGAGACTCTCGTTGATGCACAAAACAACTCAGCCCCTGATCAACACTATGCATAAAGGGAAACCACCGTTTATCTCAAGGAAGCCAAAACCACGAATGATGACTTCAAAGCCACAACTGCCGCAATCATCTTACAATCCAGATAAAGGCACTCAATTTCCTCCTACCAGTGGAACCAATGACAGGTCAACCTGTCAATTTGTGGTGAGACCAGCTGTTAAGGTCTGGCCTTAACAAGGTTGAAAGAATAGGAAGACGATTTAGAAACAGAGGATTACTGTACTTTTTAGATCTTGCACTTCCCTTGATGGTCTTGCAAATGAAACCAATGTTCAACTTGCTTCTGACAGGTATGTTTTCCACACTATGCTTACAAGTACCACACCGATTAGCTAATTTCATCATTGAATATTTTTGTCCGGGAAGGAGGTGAGTGGAGGGGGAACAAGTTATTTAAAATGAAAAAATCTTAATAGGACGAGAAGGGAACCTTTTTTAACCTCCATTATCCTCTTTTTATTAAAATGTCTCCCCCCCAATTTAGGTTAATGAAGGGAAGGGAACAAAATTTATGATTGTTTTTATTCATGAAACTTCCGTTCACCAAGTTATAAATCCAAATTTGGAAAGACTATAATTCCCCTTCCTTCCCCTCCCCTAGAGATAAATCCAAACACACCTTTTCATCTTGCTAGCTGAGTGTACATCCCTTGTATGCTAACATTTTACTTTGGCAAAATCTTTTGTTGGCAAGTTTTATTCTTAATACCGGTTTACATCTCTCAAATCTTGAATTGTGGCAGTCACATTTGCCTGTCAAGTGAAGCTGAATTGAAAGTGAGCCCATTTATCATTCCTCCTGACAAATTTCTAATATGGACTTTTGCATTCTTACAGATGCAACAAACTTCAAATGCATCTTTGTATTCCGAAGGCAACACTAAAAGCAACGGTGCTTACATATTCTCTAGTGATCAGACGTGGCGGACACCTATAATTCCTACATCTTGGCCAAACTATATCTATTGGTTACTTTGACTGGGCAAACCAGAGGCCTCTACCAGATATAAGCGGCAGCATGGCGTCCCATCATCCGGGTGGGTTTGCACTGACCTGGGCAAGCTGCGAAGCTTGTTGAACAGGTTCAGGGGGTCGTTCATGAGTCCAAAATGAGCATCAGGATCGCCAAGCTGTGAAAGCTTTACGTGAGAAAATCCGAGAGATGGAAGTAGATGATCGGGCCAATCACTGTAGAAGTGGAAGATGGAATTTGAGAGGGTGGTGGATGGCTTGTTCATAAAATCCGCCAAGAGCACTGTGCGGGCAAGTGCACATTTATCAGCTATGATACTTAGTACTTGCATGGCGTGGGAATGGGAGAGGTAGTAGAGGATACCTTCCAGCACCCAGACTGTGTTCTTCTCTGGCACAAACCCTGATTTCTGAAGCTTTTCAAGCCAGTCATTATTTCTAATGTCAGCTGCTACTCTGTTTAGGGATTTTGCTGTTATTATTGGATGCAGGTGTCCATCTATTGTTTCCGCCGCAGCTTTTAGAAGAGTGGTTTTCACCTCTAAAACCTCAGGAAAATCAACTTCAAAGACGTCACTTTCCTTCAAGCAGCTTAGACGGTATGCCCTTGCATCCATTCCTGATACATAAAATGCTCAATATCACTGCAACATATGACAGTAATACTATGAATGATAAGGATACAGATATGCTTTTCTAATATGCATTTACCACTGTCAATCCACTTCAGTATTAGGGCCATCTTAAGACAGCGCACTCGTTTGAAGTGGAAGCTGCCCGGCTGAGACCTTTAAGTACTGCAAGCGCTGTGATTGTTTATATGACTGCCTATACAAGTTTGGCCCTGGTCTGGAAGCTATCTGTGCTGATCATGCATCCTATTTTCATATTCAATCATTGCTAAGCAGTTTTCTGTTCATGATTTTGCAGTCTAATTCAGCATATACTACTTCCAGTAGTTGTAAATGACCTCTGACTATTCTAGACATCACATCTTGAGAAAGAGGCAGAATTTACAGCATCGTCATCTTAAGATGGATCGTTAATGTAAAATGGTCAAAGCATGAGGAGAATTGGGTTAAAGTGTCCACCAACCTGCGCCGAGGAGAACAACCTGCCCTTCACCATTAAAGGAGCTCAGAGCAGCTTCAATTTTCGAATCAAACCAGAGTGTCCGGACCGCAAGAATCACCCCCGAAGTTTCTCGAGCATTTCTGAGGCGGTCATTCTTTATCTTCTCATGAAAGCTTTTGAGACACGTCTCCCCTGCCAGCAAGTCTGCAAAAGGGTCGTGGATCACATGTTTCCACAGGGCTCTTCCGGCTGCTGTTTGGCATGCCGACCGTCGGAGAGAGTCCCACTCGCTTTGAATTGTTGCATGGAGTCCCTGAACTGTATCAGTAAACAGCAAATGCGGGAGCTTGAGCTCTAGCCATTGTGGGTCCTCCTGCAAACCGTTTTGGTGGTCTGACATTTTACTTTTAATGGAGAAACTTGAAGACTAATAGAAGAGAAGAGTGATAGAACGGATGCACTATATATATAACAGAATGGGTTTAATTATTATCAGGGTGTTGTGGATAGGGATAAGAAAAGAGAACCACACACTAACCAACGCTTGAAAATAGAGCTCGATCGTATCCAGGTTCTCTACCGCGATTTCTAAGAAAAAAGGAAGGGAAATATGTAGTCCACGAGTACCACCATTTCTCATGCATGGCCCTTCCCTTTCTGCTGTCCCTGTCGGATCGAAAAACAGAAGCAATGAATATGGTCAGCTCTCAATGGCAAAGATCTATTACCAGGCGTGAGTGGCTCTCAACCTTCTACCTGGGTCCTACTCCATTGCCCAAACTATAGCACTTGCTTGTCTTTTGATCACATGCTGCAAGCGTGGAAGGGCCAATCCAATTCCACGAGTGTCACGAAACAACTGGTGGAATGGAGAAAGGTTCCTGTTGAGGATCACTTTTGCAATTGAATGGTTCTAAAGGAGACAAGGAGCCTTTTTGAAACTCTTGGGCTAGAAAGGGATCGGGTAGATAAATCTTATTTTGAACGTTTTAATTCCCTCACGTTCTACCCCTTGACACCACATTCATTCTTCGCGTTTTTTCAAGACAAGGGCTTTGATTTTTCTCTTCATTTCGATCTTTTTTTTCCTTTTACTTTTAGTTAGACAGCGATGTGATGCGATTTGTTCCTTTTCTTCTCTTTTTTTTCCTTTCAAATCCGACCCTAAATAGTTTAACAGCTATAATCAAAGTTAAACTTAAAAGTTATTAACTATTAATTTGTTGATATTTAACGCATGCAATTATTCACCTTCCTTTTCACTAAAAGAAAAAGGGTTTTGATTCAATGATCAATTTTTTAGAACACAACATTCATGCATAATATTTGTGTTTTAACCGTATATTTCTCCTGTGAAATATAATGACCACTAAAGACTTATATAATCGTTAATTTTAAAACTCATGAGATTAATTAAGATATACACAAATTATCCTTAACATTAACGTTAATAAAGAAATATTTGTGTTTTAGAGCACAACCTCATATTAAGTTTGAACTCAAGTAGAAAGAAGACATAATTACCTCCTAAGTACATTCAAGGATCGATGAAGTTAATAGATAATCTATCAAAAGAAAGTAGCTTTAAACCATGGAGAATATGTTTCTCATTAGGACAAAAATACTAATACGTACGACCGTATGGTCAAAGAAGGAAAGAGAGCAGGCCGTGTGAGACAAACCAACCTGCAAAACTCACTTATCAGTTCCCACTCTCTGATAAAAGAGCAAGCAAGAAGACATAGGATGCTGTGGTAGTAAGTTCATGTCCTATGTGGTAGTAAGTTCATGTCCTATGTGGTAATAATAATATGATTAAAGCTTTCGACTTCTTATTTTAGAAGTTGTCTGCTTGGCAATTTCAGAATGGATTCAATCTGGGTTCTTACGCTTATGGCTGTTTGATACAGATACTGCCGCAAGCAGTTTGTACTCGTTATGCCTTGACTGTTGGAGCAGCAATGGCGCCTCTTTTCCGTTTTCTTCTTTTGCTGTTCTTTCCACTTGCTTATCCAGTTAGTATATGATTAGGTTAAGTTTTCTTGCGAGTGGGCTTTATTCTGCGCAGGTTGATTTGGCTACTGACAATTTGGCACGGATGTGAGGCACCAAATATTCAAAGCAAGAACTTCTTCTGTCTAGAAGTTTTAAAACTAATACAAGGTGCTGATGAAACCATAAAATGGCCCCGGACAACATTTGAGCCGTAAATAAATAAATAGTAAAACCAAGCAAATGAATTTGTTTGCAGGTTGAATTCATCTGGGGGTGCGTGTGTTTTAACACTTCAAAACTGTTATAATATTAAGATATACTCGTCGATCATAACCGTTCAGTTCCCCTCCCGGAGATTATCACAACCTTCCTCCTCATTGCATATCATGCGCTCTCTTCTTCATCCCATCGCGTGGAACTTATTATTATTTTCACCCGGAATGTCTGTAAATGAAGAACCTCTTAGCAGTTGATCCAGAATGCAGTTCCTCCGGTATGCCTACTCCTTGTTTTCTATATATGTCTATCTTATCTGATCCAGAAGGTTGCTCGTTTTGCATTTTGGACATTGAGAAGGCTCCTATCCCGGAGTTACCATCGAATGAAGAAGCGGTTGGTGTAATTACAACGGAGGATGTCATCAAAGAACTTCTTCAGGTACAGATGCAGTTACTATCTGATGGCATATTATGGCCAGACTAGTGCTGTGATCAAACTTCAGGGGATTTGGACCCGCCGATGTCTAGCCCTGTTCACGGATCCGTGTACAGATCCTCCATATATTGATGAGATGATAGTGATTCTCACAGTGGAATTTCCTCTCCCACGACATGCAATACTTCTAGAATCTACTGAACAGTGCAGAAATTCGAGACTGTTGCATATAGTTGTACTTTCAAATATCCGAGACAAGTAACTGAAACTTTTTTTGAACAATTTCAAAATGGATTAAGCAAAGGAGAATTTACAGGGGCCTACTAGGACCGGCACAAGACTCGGCCTAAAGAGCAGGGAAGCGGCAGCCGCTTAACAAACCAGAAAAAAACTACAAGCCTAAAAAAAATAAAGACAAAACAGCCCAAAGACTGCAAAGGAAAAGAAGCTGAAGCCCAAACAGGCGGGCCTAAAAAAAAACGATGAAGGAAGCAGACCGAAGAAGATAAGAAAACTTGGGCCCCGCCCCTGGACCTTTAAAACCAACGAAGCTTAAAAAACCAAGGCCCGGTTCCTGAAACTTTAAGACCAGCCGAGATTCACTCAATGGCCCACGAAGGAGCCCTTTCGCCATGCATGCTACAGGACCATGCAGAAAAGCTATAGACCCTGGGAACAAGAAGGACCTTCGAGCAACAGAGAAAACTTACAACTTCCATCGGTCTCGAGCATAATTAGGGATGTGGCCCGTATAGGTCATTAGCAGCAGTCTGATTTGAGTGATTGCTTCTTGCACTAGAACCCCAGCAGGCTTGTTCTGCCTTTGAAAGATTCTGTGATTTCGCTCTATCCAAATGAAGTAGATTGCAGTTGCTAGCATGTGTTTAGCAAGGAGGCAATTGAATCTCTTCTTTTTAATGAATTTTTTCCCAGCCCATTGAAGAACATTTTCCCAGTTTACCTCAGGCCATTGTTGCTGAGCAAAAGAGGTAAGCCTGTTCCAGAAAAATCCAGTGTAAGTGCATTGAAAAAACAGGTGGTTGTGCGATTCATCCTCACTTCCACAAAGGATATAGGTACGGCTTCCTGTTGTAGTCCCCAGCATTGGTCTGTCCATTGTTGACAATCTACCTCTCGAAGCCAACCATAAAATCAAAGAGTAGCGTGGGACGTGGTGGTTGTACCAAATCAACCCATGCAAGGTGGAATTCTCTTTAGAACTTCTTAAAAGATTCCAGGCTGAAGCGATAGAGAAAATACCCGAGGCGTGAGCTGGCCAAATAATCTTATCCTGAGTGAGTTGCTTCGGATGGAAAGGAATGGAGCTCCAAGCTTGCTGAAGAGTAAGGTGACCGTTTGGGAAGGTCCATACCCCATTATTAATTATAGAACTCACTTTGGCGTCCCACCCAAGACCCGTTGTTGCAAGAATACGGGGAGTGAAGGCTTCAAACAGTCTTCTCCCCTCGGGCAGCCATGGATCAAACCAGAGGGAAGACTCTCTGCCATCCCCAATAATCGTTCTAAAGAGGCCTTTGCACCATCTTCTGCTATCCATAATTTTCCTCCAACTCCAGGATGATTTGGCTGAAGCTTTGACTTCCCAAAAATTTCGCCCTTTCAGAAGAACAGAATGCACCCAACCAGCCCAGCCCGAATCTTTGTTTGTAAGAATGCGCCAAACAAGCTTCAGCAAGGCAGCCTTATTCCATTCACGAAGACTCTTAATACCCAAACCTCCCTCATTTAACGGGTAGCACAGATTTGCCCAGCTAACTTTAGCTCCATTTTTCTCCAGCGAAGGGCCCCTCCAGAGGAATCTAGCCATAATGGATTCTATTCTACGAATAACTGCCACAGGGAGGATGAACATACTGGACCAGTAGACCTGCATTGAGAATAATGTGGATTTTATGAGTTGAAGTCTGCCCGCGTAGCTTAGGGAAGCCGAGGTCCAGAGCTTTATGCGGGCTGTGATAGTTTCCACCAGCTTGTTGCAATCATTATTGGTCAATCTCTTCGTTAGTAAAGGAACCCCAAGATAGGTGATCGGAGGAGTTTTAATCTGAAACCCCAACATAGCCTGGATATCTCTTTGTAAACTCTGATCAATGCCTGTAAGGAAAATAGAGCTTTTATCTGGATTTATGCTCATCCCTGACTGATTCATAAAAGAGTGCAAGGCACAGTTCAGGATGTCTACATAGACTATATCTGCATGGCAAAAAAGAAGAAGATCATCTGCAAAACAAATATTAGTTGTTTTATTGGCTCTACATCTCCAATGATATTTGAAATCTGGATTAGCTGTGGATTCCTTTATGTGCCCGTTTAGGCCTTCCATCGCCAAAACAAAGAGGTAAGGCGATAGCGGGTCTCCCTGCCGAATGCCTCTAGAGGATTTGAACCAGCCCTGAAGCTCTCCATTTATGCTGATAGAGAAATGAGGGGTAGTGATGCAGGATTTGATCCAGTTTACCATTGCTTGAGGGATTCCTATAGCATTTAGACCCTGCAGGATATAGTCCCAGCGAATGGTGTCAAAAGCCTTGCGAAGATCGATTTTCATAGCACACCGCGGGGGGCCAGTTCGGAGGTGGTAATTGTGCATGAGCTCCTGAGATAAAAGAACAGCATCTGCAATATTTCTACCCGGGATAAAAGCATTTTGAGAATACCCAATAGTATGCTCCAAAACTTTCTTCAGACGGTTGGCCAAAACTTTAGAAATAGACTTGTAGATTACATTGCAACAGGAAATAGGTCTGTACTCATCCAAAGTGCTTGGGTTTTCAACTTTGGGAATAAGAGCTAGGGTTGTAGCGTTTACACATTTCGGCATAGAGTTTGTGTTGAAGAAATCTTGGACTGCAGCTACAAAATCCTCTCCCACTACGCTCCATCCTGCTTTAAAAAACAAAGCTGAAAACCCATCAGGGCCCGATATAGAGAACAAGGCAGCTTGGATTTCCTCCTTTGTGATTGGGCCAGAGATATCCTCTTTCATATTATCCGAAATAGGCCTAGGGAAACCACCATAATCTTGCAATCCTGCCCCGGTACCTGTTTCCTCATTCATTAGATGCCTATAATACCCCACAGCCACTTTTCCCAGACCCTCTTGGTCGTGGACAATGTTTCCTTCCCCATCCTCAAGACAAGTAATTTTATTTCTCATCTTTCTGTGAAGGAGAGATCGATGGAAAAAAGTGGTATTTCTATCCCCGAGAGTAAGCCACTGGATTCTTGATCTTTGTTTGAAAAAAGCTTCTTCATCCTTGCTCAGCCTTAAGTATATTTTTGCTTTGTTTCTTTCTAACAGAATAGTCTCCTCTGCTATTGGGTCAGCATCCAAACTCAACTGGGCCTCATCCCAGTCAGCCTTGGCCTTAGCCACCTGAATGGAAATGTTGCTTCTGTTAACCTTATGCCAATTTTTCAAATGCGCCTTGATTAACTGAAGTTTAGAGGTAAATCTAAACATAGGGGACCCATGAATGTGCGCCTGCCACACCCTAGCGATCTGAGGAATGAAATCCTCCCTCTCGGCCCAGAAATTCAAAAACTTAAAACTTGGCTTGGGCTTGAAATGATCTTGCCTAAGCTGAAGCATCATAGAACTGTGGTCAGAAACACTTCTGGGGAGGAAATGAGCTGTGGCATTCGGCCAAACATTGGCCATAGCTGTGTTTCCTATAACCCAATCCAACTTCTTCAGAATTGTGTCCTCTCCCTGTTGCCCGTTGTGCCAGGTGTATTTGATGCCCCTATAAGGAACTGAAACTGCTTCTATGATATTATCATTCCTCAGGAAGCTGAGGCAGCTAAATAGGTCTTCAACTTTATCATGCTAACCTCAATCTGCAAACGTTTTCTTATGTCAGGAGGAGATCTTGGATGGAACTGATGAGTACGTAAAGATCCACAACAGGGGAAGTGATCAAGTTTCTTTCCTTCTATTTGCTTCTGTTGCATCCACATATGAAATCTGCGAAGCAATGGAATAGCTCTCCGTGACAGGACAAAGGCTCTTTACATCATTTTAGATCGGTTTATAAAAGATGAATTGGAACACCTTTGGCATCATCCATTTTGTTTTGAGCAAATTGAAGGAATGTCTAGATTTCTTGATTCACTGCACTATCCTTCAGCCACCACTGAATCATCAACCAAGCAGCACCATCTCACGTGAAATCCAAAAATGACTTCTTGTGTTTTCGGGATGCAGGATCAAGATCGATATGCATGCGTCCCAGAGCAAGGCTCCCCAGTCAGCTGCAGAGCTCTCTGCCAACGACGCCTCAGTCACCCAACACCGACCCTTTCCATCGCTAGCTACAAACTTGAAATCGGGATTTTCCATGTATTCTCCGAACCCTGGCAAATTAATACGAGTGAACTGGGCTGGATTAACCTACAAACCTGGCAATGTACACGAACTGGGGTGGGTCACTTCACGTGCCATCATATGCTGTTTTGTTAGCCGGTGCGTATACAATCAGGCAGCAGCCAATGAGGAAAAAGTCAGAGTAACAGGTGAGATCAGTGGCTGGTAGTTTCCTTCGACACCGCTCTCTTCTTCTTCTTTTTACAAATATATCTGATTCTGACTTCACCACATGCCAATTCTTTCTCCAAGAAGACTCTGCCCCTCTCTTTACGTTGGTGAAAAAGTTCTTCCTTGCAGTAACGCCATTGTCTCCCTCTATATTCTGATTTTTTGTTTTAATTCAACACTACAATTTAAAACCTATACAAGGACCGGTTCAAGATTTCTAATAATTAATCTTATTTTTTATTAAAACAATATTATTTTAACAGGAAAAAAAAAAAACCTATTTTCAACCTACCTGGGTTCTTTCCGAGTCAGCCAGGATTTTTTCTTCTCAACTCAAACTTGTAGTTTCAAAACTTTAATTTGAATTCTTAACTACGCCAAGATTTATTAATCTAATGAATACGGAGTTGTGCTTTTTTTTTATTATTTATAGACGTTTAAATTTTAAATTCATAATTTTTAAAAATATCTTAAAATTAAATGCTTTAATCTTGATAGATATGAATTCGTGCAATAATGTTTTTTTTTTTTTTTTTACTTTTAATTTTTGAGTTTTGAACTTGAAATTGATTTTCAATTTATTGTTCTTGGATTATAGAAGCTGCGTGCCTCTATTTTATCGTTTATTCTGAACTAGAGAGAGCAAGATTTTTTACTAGGGTTTATTTTGGTAACTACTTACTTAGATATAAAAAATATTATCAATTAAAGATGCCTTTTTTTTCTTGAGTTGAAATTCATGTTATTAAATCCGATAACCTACTAATCTAATTTATAAAATTAAAAAAAAAAATCCATGTGATTTAAATATTGAAACGGGCGACGAAAAAGGTAAATCCAAAGTATATAAGCCCATTTAAAGCTCATCATTAATCTATCTATCCACTTCAAACTTGCTTGGTTTATAAGATTAATCATTTTTCTTTTTCTATGATTTTCAACTTGTAATGACGGATCATCTAGATTTAGAGTTTTGATCCTCTTTACAAATCCTATCCCCACAGATGCCTTCTACTGAGAGTAGACCCCTCTTTTAAGTCCTTCAATTTTTTTTCCTTTTTCATGCTTTGCTATTAGATCTTCTTGTGAACTTGAAGACATAGCAGCTGCTAGCTAGCTACAGGGGCAGTGCAGAGATGGCCATAGCTAGGCTTGCTCGTCAAGCAAAAAGGCCACATGGGTTTTGTGTAAAGATGACAGCGGTGGCAATAATGGGGTTTTGCTTTATATTTGTTTGGTCTATGTTTTCTTCTTCCTCAACTTCAGCAACCACTCAAAGGGAGAGCTTTGATGATATTGCTGAACCAGTTGCGGGAAACACCAGGGTAAGCAGACCTCATACTCGGTCTAGAGAGAGAGAGAGAGAAACACATGAACCAGGCAGAGTAGATGAGAAGCAAAATGGTGAATCTGATTTGGAATTGAAGAAAGATGAGAAAAAGATTAATGGGTCTGTTTCTTTGGTTGTTACTGAGCATGAATCTAGGAGAAAGGATAAAAAGGAAGAAGCTTCACTTCAGAGAAAAGAGAAAGATGATGGTACTAAGAAGTTGCCTAATGAGAGGGAGAAAGATAATCAAGGGCAAGAGGACTCAGGGGATGAAGAACCCGGAGAGGAAGAGGAGGAAGGTGAAGTGGTGGATGGTAAGGAAGAGGCAAATGATGGTGAAAATACTGAAGGGAATGGTTATATTCAAGGAGATGGCGATTTGATTCAAAATGTTGATCAAGAATCAGTGGAGAAAGTGGAACATGAGAGTGCTGGATCGAAAAGCACGGGGAAGAAGAGGAAAATAAAGGGTCCTGTGTTTGATCCAAACGCACATTACAGTTGGAGGTTATGTAGCACAAGAAGCAAGCATAATTATATGCCTTGCATTGACATTGAGAGTGGCACTGGAAGGTTGCAAAGTTATAGGCATACTGAGAGAAGTTGCCCGAAAGCACCTCCTATGTGTCTTGTTCCACTCCCTCATGAGGGGTATGGAACCCCGGTCCATTGGCCCGAAAGCAAATTGAAGGTATATGCGCGGGTTCTGTTTCCTCTTTGAATTTTAGTATGCGGAAAGGTAAGGTCTGCTTGATGTTCTCATGTGCTTGTTTCTGTTATTTGTTTTCAGGTATTATATAGCAATGTGGCACATCCAAAACTTGCTGCCTTTATTAAGAAGAATAGTTGGCTGGCGCAGTCTGGAGAATATCTTACCTTTCCTCAAAACCAGACTGAATTCAAGGGTGGAGTTCAGCATTACCTCGACTCAATTGAAGAGGTGAGGTTTTTTTTCTCTGTCTGCAGTTAGCTAGCTAATCTCTATATGGATTTGGTTTTGATAGATGGTGTAGCACCATTACGCCTGTCTCTTAAATTGCAACTAGCTAGCTAATCTCTATTATGGATTTGGTTTTGATAGATGGTGTAGCACCATTACGCCTGTCTCTTAAATTGCAACTAGCTAGCTAATCTCTATTATGGATATGGTTTTGATAGATGGTGCCTGACATTGAGTGGGGAAAGAATATTCGTGTAGTGTTGGATATTGGATGTACAGATTCAAGCTTCGCAGCATCTCTCCTTGATAAGGAGGTATTAACATTATCACTTGGGCTGAAGGATGATCTAGTTGACCTTGCTCAGGTTGCCCTCGAGCGGGGTTTTCCTACAATAGTCAGCCCTTTTTGGAGTAGAAGGCTTCATTTCCCTAGTGGTGTTTTTGATGCTATTCACTGCAGTGGGTGCAGCATTCATTGGCATTCCAATGGTCTGCAATTTCTTATCCCTATTTCTCTCTTCCTGCATTATTTTCCTTTCTTTGACTTTAATTTCTTGTTTCCTGTTTCTCCTCGCCTCGTTTAATTTTGCTGTTAATATCATGGTGCTTTTCCAATTTTCAGGGGGCAAACTTCTCCTTGAGATGAATAGGATTTTAAGACCTAGTGGATACTTTATTTTGTCGACTAAACATGACAATATTGAAGAGGAAGAAGGTTTGATCCCATATGCTTTCAAAACTTTTCTTTTTCTTCCATGCTGCGGAGCAAATCTGTCCAAGAAGTTTGGTACTTTTGTTTGTATCATCTCTCTAGTCAATGAGTTTATTGAGGTATATTTTACTTTTGGGACATCAAACGGGGGTGAACTGGTCTACTTAGTATCTTAAGGTATATTTTCCTCGTAGGCTGTTGATGTAGCATGCACAGAAATGTATCACAAAAGGGCTGAGACCATTGCAGATTCAGAAACTTTATTTTCTGCTTAAAACTTGCAAAACTGAGTTGGGTTTTCGGTTAGACTTCAGGATGCAGTCAGTTGCTTGCTTTCTGTTTCCTGGAGAAGCAGTCATTTGCCCTGTATTTTCATGCATTGTTATGTTGTCATATATGTGAAACATTCATTCTGTTGTGTGCCTGGATTAGTCATCAAAGCTTATTTACTTCCACCATACAATTCTTTTGTTTCCAGCTATGACCTCATTGACAGCATCTGTCTGTTGGAACGTTCTGGCTCATAAAACTGATGAAGTGGGTGAAGTGGGTGTCAAAATATATCAAAAGCCTGAGTCAAATGATATATATGAGTTGAGGAGGCATAAAAATCCACCTCTGTGCAAGGAAAATGAAAATCCAGATGCAGCCTGGTAAGCCTAGGGTATTTTGTTTTGATGATGGATCTTCATGTTCTAGTATTGCTATAATATCACCATTTCTCTTCTGTCAGTAGATGAAACTTCAGTTGAGCATTAGTTTTCAGTCCCATGTTATTAAACTCCATTGCCCTTTAACTTGGTGACCGCAACTTCTTTTGTCAGGTATGTTCCTATGAAGACTTGCTTACACCCCGTTCCATCTGCAATCGAACAACACGGGACAGAGTGGCCTGAGGAATGGCCCAAGAGGCTTGAAACTTATCCTGACTGGATGAACAATAAAGAAAAACTGATTGCTGATACCAGCCACTGGAAAGCTATTGTTGAGAAGTCTTATCTCACGGGAATGGGAATTGACTGGTCAAATATCCGGAACATTATGGACATGAAGGCCATCAATGGAGGGTATGCTAACTGATCAATTTCAATTTTTTTTTTTTGAAAGTTGCAGTCTCTTTTTTAAACAATTCAAGAGGTGATGTGGTTAAAAGAACAAGTTTTATAGGCCTGTACATAAATTCTATCAGCACTTTTTACTTGTGTAAATAGTTTAAAACTTTTTATAAAAAGCTACAGTAATCTTCATTGGGAAATTCAGATTTGCTGCTGCTCTTGCACAACACAAGGTTTGGGTGATGAATGTGGTTCCTGTCCATGCACCAGACACGCTTCCTATCATATACGATCGTGGACTAGTTGGCGTCTATCATGATTGGTGTGAGTCCTTCGGCACATATCCAAGATCATATGATCTCTTACACGCTGATCATCTGTTTTCACGGCTCAAGAACAGGTCAAATTACTTCTCCAGTTCTGCCTTCTTCATGCCTGTCACTTCATCGATATTATTTGCACATAGAACTCTGCTGTGATCTTATCACTCATAAAGCCCACCTCACCAGTATGCTCAACTAGCACTTTGTTGCTTAGGTGTTCAGTGCAACATGCCAACATGATTTCTCTAGTGTTTCTAGCAAGCGAGTCCAAGGGCTTTTAGTTCAGGAGTTTATCCCATGTGAACCATGAAGTTTGTTTCCTTGCATGCATCAGAATGCTGGCTGTTTTTAGTTAGAGAATATGGTTTCGATCACTCATCCAATGTTAAATGTAACTTCAGGTGTAAACAGCCTGCGTCGATTGTCGTCGAGATGGATCGTATACTACGACCAGGTGGCTGGGCAGTTATACGAGATAAGGTTGAGATACTAGATCCACTAGAGGGAATACTGAGGAGTTTGCACTGGGAGATTCGCATGACATATGCTCAGGATAAAGAGGGCATATTGTGTGCACAAAAAAACACGTGGCGCCCTTAAAACTCATCTCATGTATATGTACAGTGAGTGGTTGCGAAATGAAAGTAGAATACATGGAAGGCAATTTTTTATTTTTTTTGTTAGCTTCTGCCTTCCATACTGAATGTTCATCAACTGTGTAATATATGCTTGATCACTCATTTTTACCTCATCCACGAATTGATAATTTACCTTTTACATGGTTTTCGTGACATGATACTCCATCTGCACTTGGATCTATTTTCCCCATTATTTTTGTATCCGTAACAGTGTGAAAAGAAGGTTTGACTTCAAGCTGTTCAAGAATAGTCGATTTACTTTAATGGTTAGATGTTTTGTGGAGAGGAGGAAGCCAGGCTTCATATCCGGTAGACAGGGGCGGAACTGCTTTCATGAGGCATGGCTCCCAAATCTTTAATCATTTTACATTTGAGTCCTTCAATTTTGAAAATCTTTAAATATATCTTTGGATTTTTCATGTTTTGCACTCCAAAATTTGCTTATTTTCTTATCCAACCCTAAATATTCAAAAAAGATTAATCAGCTTTGATCACCTTAGTATTATTTCCTAGCATTTGCTAATAATTTTTTTTTTTTTTGATAACCGAGATGTCCGGGCCAGCTTGCGCGCACCACAACTAAATTCCCGGGCCCACTGAACATCCTACAAATCCAATGAGCATGTAAGGCACCGCGGGGGTGACAGGCGTGCCTGACAAGGCTTGAACCTGGGGTGAGAGGAAGGAAGAAACTCTTCGTAACCACCAGGCCAAGACCCTGCTGGCGCATTTGCTAATAATTAAGATACTGTGTGGTGTGGTATTCCGATAGATTTTGTTTTTTTATTTAACTATATAGAAAATATTGTGTGGTTTGGTATTCTGGTAGATTCTTTATTATTAATATTTACAATATAGAAAAAATTGTTTGGTTAGCCAAATAGATAATTGTTGTGCCAAATAGATAATGCTTCAAAATTGTGACTGATTTATTCCATCCTGAGAATCAAACGAAAGAACTAGAAGCCCATTGGTTGATCCAAAGATAATTTCATGAGCAAAAACCCGAGGCCCATTCAAATTATCATGGGCTTAAAGGCTCGTGAAATATGGGTCATAACTCATCGCCCATCATCTCTACTTGAAAAAACAGCCGTCGTCTTCTTCCTCTCCAGTCTTCACCCCCCCCCAAACTGTGACTTCAAATCAAACAATGAAGGAAAAGCACTAGCGCCACTCTCATCAACAGTCCCTCACTTCCCCTAATAATTAGTAAATGACCATCATGCCCCTAACCTCCACTCCCGCTCGCTTAACTCTCCTTGCTTTGCTCTCAGCCACTACAGTCTACTGCTTCTACAAATCTCGCCGCCTCAAAAAAATCTCCCTAAACCCTAACCCTAACAAACCCAAGCTCTTCTTCGTCTCCCAAACTGGCACTTCCAAAACCCTAGCTCATCGTCTCCACAATCTCCTAGCTTCAAAAAATCTCCATTTTGACCTCATCGACCCTCAGAGTTACGAGCCCGAGGACCTCTTCAAAGAAGAACTGGTCATAATCATCGCTTCCACTTGGGAAGATGGTAAAGCGCCTCAAAATGCCAATTTCTTCGCGAATTGGCTTGCCGAAAGCGCTGGCGACTTTCGTGTCGGTTCGTTGATGCTCTCGGAATGTAAGTTCGCGGTTTTTGGTGTTGGAAGTAGAGCTTATGGCGAGACATTTAATGCTTTGGCTAAAGATTTTTCGCGGTGGTTGAGGGATTTGGGAGCGAAAGAGGTTGTGGGAGTTGGGGAGGGTGATGTGGATGCTGGTGAATTGGATATGGTTTTTGAGGAGTGGAGTGGGAGATTAGCCAGGGTTTTGAAAGGAGAGAGTGTGGACAATGGAGAGGTTTGTGGCAATGGAGTGGTTGTTATTGATGAGAGCGATGACGATGAGGACGATGGTGGGGTGGAATCGGACATTGTTGATCTTGAAGATATTGCGGGTAAAGGGCCGTCAAGGAGGTCGTTTGTCGAGGCTCAAAGTAATGGGAAATTAAATGGAGAGAATGGGAAATTGAATGGTCACAAAGAAATGGTGACTCCGGTGATCAGAGCAAGCTTAGAAAAGCAGGTATAAAATCAAACAACATTTCTAGTTATGAATTCTTCACGCAGCCGTGTTGTTGCTTAGTTTAAAATTTTTGGTTTCCTAATTTCAGTTTCGGTATTGAATTTGCAGGGATACAAAATCATTGGTTCACATAGTGGTGTTAAGATTTGTAGATGGACCAAATCACAACTTAGAGGGCGAGGAGGTTGCTATAAGCACTCTTTTTATGGAATCGAAAGTCATAGGTGATTGCTTTGTTTTTGTTTAATGTATGTTTTATTCTCCGTTTTGTGATTTGTGTTCTCCTGTTTGGGTTTTGAATTGATGAACTTCTTTCTTTAGAAGAGATTGGAAAGATGCTCAATATCATTTGATTGAGTAGCTGACCAATTCTACTGGTAGAAATTTGTTTGCTGTGGCCCAAGTGTCATATGCTCATATAGATTTAGTGTGGTTTATATTTTTTGGTTATGATTTTTGCCTTCTCTGGGAGTTGTGATTTTTAAACTTGAATGAGCAGGTGCATGGAGGCAACTCCTAGTTTGGCATGCGCCAACAAATGTGTTTTCTGTTGGAGACATCACACAAATCCTGTAGGAAAGAGTTGGCAATGGAAAATGGATGATCCTCTGGAGATTGTGAAGTCTGCCATAGATCTGCATACAAAGATGATTAAGCAAATGAAAGGAGTTCCTGGTAATCTTTTTCTTCGTGTTGCTGTTGTTTGGGAAGATCCTTTAGAATTATGATCGGTTGTATGTGTACGTTCACGCAGTAAATATGCTTTCTGCTCCTAGTGCGAGATGATAAGTCTTAAAATTATCATGCCTGCAATGACATAATGTTGCCCAATCTGAGTCACTCATGGCATTTAATGGGGGCAACCACCTGACCCTATTATACTCAGGCCGATATTGGGATTCAGCCTGGAACGCAATTAGTTAGCCCAGGACAGAAGTTTGGGGGTGAGAACTTCAGTAGATTTATATGATTTCACTTGCCTATAGCAGAGGGGTTTCTGTGTTTGAGGGGTGCGGGGAGGCAATACTTTTGGATGGGTACATAACCTGATTCATTTACTTAAGTCTAGTAGTTCTTGGATGTGAGTATCTTTGATTGATTTTTAATAAATATTTTCTATTTTGAAACCTCAAGAATCAAATTGCTTGAAGAACATAAGTTATCCTATTGACAAATTGACCTTTCTTATGGAAAGTGTTTTGAACTATGATATACTTTTCGTGGAATAATAATTTGTGGATGAAGTTTATTATTTTTTTTAACCTTTTCCTTTCCGCTATACTGGGTCATCTACTGCATTTATTAGCACATTGTATTCCCGCAGGTGTTACTCTTGAGCGATTGAATGAAGGTCTCTCTCCCAGGCATTGTGCTTTATCACTTGTCGGTGAACCTATTATGTATCCGGAGATTAATACACTAGTGGATGAGCTGCACCGAAGGCGGATATCCACATTTCTAGTAACAAATGCACAGTTCCCTGAGAAGATTCAAATGCTGAAGCCTGTAACCCAGGTATGAAGGCGCCTCTTGTTTAGCTCTCTGTCGAAGTAGAATCTGGTGTCCAAAGATTCATGTGCTCTTGCTGATGGAACAGAACTATTTGATATCTTTGATGCATGCAGTTATATGTCAGTGTAGATGCTGCAACAAAGGAGAGCCTGAAGGCAATTGATAGGCCACTTTTTGGTGATTTTTGGGAGCGATTTATTGTAAGTTCCTTTCTAGTCTAATGATCTGTTGCTTGGTAATCTAAGCCTTGTCCGTGATGAATGGGTTAGAGATCTTTTTGTCTGCATTATAGCCTCTCTCTTTTTCTTATGCCTACACGGAGAGCTAAATGCTCTCTATTGTTTTTGAAGGCCTAAATTTCCTTTGCCCTTACCTAATAATGCTTTTGGCTTTTCATTGGCATAGAAGCATGTTTCGGAACATGTCAGATCATGAGTCCCTCTCCTGTATCATATAGAGGGGATCCATGATATTCATGCTGGCACTTCAGTTTTTTACTAATGTCTCATGCCTGTTGTAATGTATGGCAATTCCTTTTCAGGACTCTTTGAAATCCCTCACAGAGAAGCAACAACGGACTGTTTATCGCTTGACACTGGTTAAAGGGTGGAACACGGAGGATTTAGATGCTTATTTTAACCTCTTTAGCATCGGACAGCCTGATTTCATTGAAATCAAAGGCGTTACCTACTGTGGATCGTAAGCTGTTTAGCCTATCATGTTTTGCACTAAGCAATGCTGTGATTAATATTCTTGTTTTCCCATACAGGTCTGCCACATCAAAGTTGACGATGGAGAATGTGCCTTGGCATTCCGATGTGAAAGCTTTCTCAGAGGCCTTGTCTCTTAAAAGCAAAGGGGAATATGAGGTTGCTTGTGAGCATGTCCACTCATGTTGTGTCCTTTTGGCAAAAACAGAGAAGTTCAAAGTCGATGGTCAATGGTTCACATGGATAGATTATGACAAGTTCCATGATCTGGTTGTTAACAGCACCAATATCATTCTTTCAGAAGCAATTTTCTCTAATTAAGACTCGCTAACCAATGATTTTCTCACGAAAATGCAGGTTGCTTCTGGTAAACCTTTCAATAGCAAGGACTACATGGCTGCCACACCATCCTGGGCTGTTTATGGAGCTGAAGAAGGTGGATTTGATCCGGTTCAATCTCGGTATAGGAAAGAGCGACATCATAAAACCACCCACTGATCAACCAGGTTAGAGATCAGAATCAGCATTGAAATAAAAAAAATCCATAGACAGACACATAAATGATTGCCTAAAACGCCGAATGAAATTACTGCCATGATGTGTTTCATTACCCAAAATTGATCTTTTGTCGTTAATTATTGGGTGATGGTGTTTCGTACTCTTGTAACACAGTTTTGCATTCCCTGACTATAGATAGGGAAAAGGTGAGTCTATTACACATGTATCTAAAGGTTTGTTTTTTAGAAAGAGAGCTGAGTTATGGCGTACAATAGATACAGAGAGATTCTCTACTCCCTTAATTTTAAACATCTTCACCAATTCCATTGAAAAAGGTGCGTCATATGTTTGTTTTTTACCCTCCTGTGCCCTTGGTTTTACTTTATGTTTATTGAAGTGGGACCAACACCAGTCGAGAGTTGTTTCTTCTTACATTTACACTGCCTTAGTGCACTCACCTGTCACCGCACTCACCATCCACCTGACATTGCATCGCTGTCATGCATGGGCAATTTTTTACTTGAAGACGACCGCGCATGCACGTTGAAGAATTTCGTAACTTCTAAGTTGGGCAATTCCAGAGCTTTTTTTTTTTATTTCAACTTTTTCCATGCATTCTGCCACCAAAAATGTTCTTCTCTGTTTTATTACCTTGTTCATGGCTTCCCTGCCCCGTTGAGTCGTATTTATAATTCCCATGCAGTGAGTCATGGAGAAAGAAAGATTTTAGATATATCATTGCATTGCTTGCATTTGGAGGAAGTGGTTCTTAGACACGGGAAGCTCAACAACATGATTTTATTGTCCAGCCTCCCTTCCATTAGGATTTCCAGAGGGAGAAATCTAAGCAAAACCTCTACTTGCTAATGGAAATAGCGTTAACTAAATCTTTGTCATATTAAAGTTGCATTTCTTTTCGACGATGAGTGGCTTTGCTAAAACGAAGAGCGATCTCAGAGAAAAGCATGCCTTATTCTTGTGAAATTTAAAACACTGATATCAATAGAAGGAGATGGAACTATGATTGCACAGACACAGATTGGCCCTCAATGTGCGCATGCTTTTCCATCAACTTTATTGTTATTCTACTAGAGGTCTGTAATGTATCAAATAATCTAGAAGCTTGTAAAGGAATTAATCAAGTATTGAATAAATGATTGCTAAACTCTAGCTTTTCCAAGTAAATCCAGGCTTGGATAGGTTGATTCATGTTAGATCAAACTATTTAATGCTGGACGATCTCGCACGGTGGACCCATGATCCTTGCCTGCCCCCGTAAAGCAGACGCCTGCACATAGGAGCTGTTGATGCTGGACGCACTCGTATTGTCAACTGAGCACTGGAGGAGCCAACACAGTCCATGTGTGCTGCCTTGAAGTACAATTCTCTAACCTCCTGGTGGGTAGAATTTTTTGCAGATAATTTATTTGTACGAGTCTATTACAAGTGGCACAATGATCCTGTTGATATGGTTTACTAAGATTTAATCTCATGTCACTATGTTTTTTCTAATCGATCCAAGAGTTGAGATATTTGTTGTCAAGATTCTACTAGCTCAGATCAACCTACTAGCTTATCATAAGAAGAACGCATGTGGTTTTGAAAAACAAAATCAAATTGGGTTTATCTAAGTTTTGATCAAAACATGAGGTCATACGTTGTTATGCTAATTAAGAGCGTATTTGTTTTTATATTTAGAAGTATTTTTGAAGAAAAAAAATCTTACTGCTAATTATTTTTTTTGTGTTTTTCATATTGATTTTAAAAGTAGTTTTTTTTTTAAATATAAATTGGGTTTAGAATTGTGTGTTCAAATAGTGTTCGATGAAGAAGTTGGTCACCTTTCCAATAGAGTTCGTGCTATTGTTTATCCAACTTTCCATCGCCCAGCTCGAACTGAACGCGATGTAATAAAACACTTGTGGATGACGCCGCTATAGAGATTGCGAGATGATTTGCCCGCTCCGCTGGGCTTTTTTATCTATGTAGAAAATTGATTGATTTTATAAATATTATATTTTGTTATTTTAATATTTAATTAGTAAAATTATAATTGATAAAATCTGTTAAAAATAGTTTTTTTCAACCAAAAAGTGATTGAATATTGCTATTGCAAAAAAACTTTTCATAAAATTTGTTAGAAAATTTGCTAAGAAGGTGAAATGATTTATTAGAAATTTGTTGTCACGGATACTCTGGTTAAAAAAAGAAACCCGGTTAAAAAAGAACAACTGACTTGGACACCACGGTTACTAAAAAATAAAAAAAAACATGTGAAAAAAGATCACCGTTTCTTAAAAGAAAAAAAAAAGAGTCTAAAATATAAATTTAAATTCAAAGTCAATTTTTTTTTATAAGATTTATTCATCATATTATTATATTAAATATATTTTAGAATACTGAAATTAATTTTTTTTGCAAGAAATCGTAGGTCATTTTTTTTTTCTCTTTATATATTTTTAGGCGATAATATTCAATAAATATTAAACACATATACTTAGTCTCACATACTACATAGTGTGATCGAAATGGGAAATGATTCTTATATTTTTTAATTGTAGATAACCTAGGTAAATTTGTAAAAAGAAAATGATGAGTTGCCTTTTTTCCCCAGTAATATTAGATCTGACATATTATAAATAAAAATATTGCCATTTTTTTAAAAAAAGAAATATAAATTTTTTTCGTGCTATAATTACTTATTTGCCGTCTAAAAAGAATAGTGTAGTCGAAACGGAAAGTGCCTCGTATATTTTTTAATTGTAGATAATCTAGGCAAATTGCTTACCTTTTGTTTTTTTGAGTTGTATTTTTTCCCCGGTAATATTAGATCTTAAATATTTAAAATCCAAATTTTTTATTTTTTTTAAGAAATAAACTTGAACAAAAGAGCACAAAATTAAAATTCAAAGCCAATATTTTTTTTTATTTTATAAGATTCATTCATCATATTATTATATTAAATGTATTTAAGAATGCTGATATTAATTGTTTTCCTGCAAAAAATCCGAGGTCATTTTTTTTATCTCTTTATATATTTTTAGGCGATAATATGCAATAAATATTAAAACATATAATAATGACTTGTTTGCCGTTTAAAAGGAATAGTATAATCGAGACAAAAATGACTTGTATTGTTTTTTAATTGAAGATAACCTAGGTAAATTTGTCTATTTTTTGTTCTTGAGTTGTCTTTTATCCCCAGTAATATTAGATACAAAATTACTATTGCTATTATTGCAAAAACAATTAAAATTATCAAATTATCCCGAAAGAAAAAACACTCAAAAACATTAACAAAAGAGTAAGCAAGAAAAAGAATATATTATTATTATTATTATTATTATTATTATTATTATTATTATTATTATTATTATTATTATTATTATTATTATTATTATTATTGTGTTAATGATGAATAAAGAACAGAAATAAATAAAAGACTAAAAAAATCATAATAACTTTAACAAAAGACAAAAAAAAATCAAAATTATCAGGAAAAAAAAATTCATCTAACTTGAAAATAATAACAATAAAGCAATAAAAAAAATAAAAGAAAGAGCACATAAAGAAATATAATTGATGATAAAACAAAAAAAAAATTATTAGCTGAAAAAATCATTTAATTTGAAAATTTAGAAAAATATATGTTCTACGCTGCGAGCTGAGTAAACAATTTTTATAGGATTTGCTGGATCAAAATAAAAATATAATATTTATATATGCGAAATTTAATATAATAAAATAGCTCAACACACCCTACTATAACAATAGCAAAATCAAAGTCTGAAAATCTAAAATTAGCATTGCTCTGACTATTAAAACAATAAGAATTATCAAATTATCCTGAAAAAAAAACACTCAAAAACATTAACAAAAGAGTAAGTAAGAGAAATAATTAAATTATTATTATTATTATTATTATTATTATTATTAATAATAATAATAATAATATGTTAATAATGAAAGAAACAAAAATAAATGAAAGACTAAAAAAATGCTAGAAACTTTAACAAACGATAAAACAAAGAAATAAAATAAAAATGAAAGAAACAAAAATAAATGAAAGACTAAAAAAATACTAGAAACTTGAACAAAAGATAAAATAAAGAAATAAAATAAAAATAAAAATAAAAATTATCCTTGCTGTTACTGCCAAAAAAATAAAAATTATCAAATTATCCGAAGAAAATTTTTTTTATCAAAAAAAGCAAGTAAGAAAAACAATTATATTATTATTATTATTATTATTATTATTATTATTATTATTATTATTATTATTATTATTATTATTATTATTATTATTATTATTGTGTTAAACACACTTATATATACATGGACAAAAGTAGGGGTTATTTTAGAAATTTTAAAAAATCAAAGTATAAGGGCTGAAATGAAAATCCAATATAAAGGGATTAAAATCAAAAATTAAAAGTTTAAGGGCTGACATGCAAATCATATTTATTAACATTTTCAATTAAAGGACAAATTTGAAAAAATGGAAACTTCTGTACCGAATAAATTCATCATTTTCAATCCAATCCGGAAATTAAAAGGAGGACGGAATTGAAAAATGGACATTGAATCAATTCCAATCGGAGGACCCAATCGAACTAAATCAAAACTTATATATAAGAAATCATTACCAGAAATGAAATTGAAAAGTAAGGGACTGAAGTGCAAAGTAGGTAAATAAGGGGGACTCTCCTGCACTTGTACGTGCAGGAGAGAGAGAAATGTTGCCAACCGCTTTAACCGGCCTCCGGCACGGCCACGGCCGTTCTGGGGTAAAACGCACCGCGTGTAGAGGCAGACCACACGGAGGCGCACCGGAATAGACGCCGGTTGGACATTTATGGCCACTCTATGAGCCCGCACGCACCACCTGAAAGGGGCGTGAGGCGGAATACCGTCGGTCGCGTGAACCGCACGCGCCGACAGTATTTTGAAAAATAAATAAATAATAATGATCAGTTACCGTTATAGCCCTGTCCCTAATTAATCAATTTTGTTTTTATTATGGGCTATAATCGTCTTTAGCCATTTAAAAAATATTAAAAAAAAAGGTTGCGGCGGACCGGACCGGTCCGTATGCACGCAATTACGCCCTTAACCCTCAGCTGGAACCGTTGTTTTGTCTTATTACCGGGGCTAAAATCGTTACTACACTGTTCATCAGAGGAGAAAAAAAAAAGGGTGGACGAACTCGCGCGACGCACGGACGACAAAAGTCCAGTCCACAGTGCACTGAGTCTTAATGCACAGTACCGAGGCCGAGCTCTTTTAGATATTAGGTAATGTGTTTATATTAAAAATAAAATTAAAAAAATAAAAATGTATTATTTAAATATATTTTTCAAATAGTATGATAATTTTCAATTTAAAATCCAGCGTGGGTCAAGTGCTGAGCTGGGGCGGTGGATCTGCGGGACCGAGCCAGTTTCATAACACCATGAAAAACAGGCGCTGTGATTAAGAAGCCCGCAATCAAACAGTAGCTTGTCTAGATTTTTCAGGTGGGACCCACAAGTTGCAGGCTTTGGCCCTCCTACGGCCTGGTCCCATCTTCGATGGATAAGCCACCATCCTATCCGACTTGTAAGCAGGCATCTCCTCCCCTTTTCACTCTGTTCTATACACACCACACATGATTCCATTGCTTCTCCTTACATCCCTCGAACTGGATTCCCGATAATGTAATGAGGATTTAGGTGATGATTTTTAATAAATCAGTGGCTTGACCGGGACAGAATAAAGATTAAGATAGAGAGCTGGTCGATTTTCGCTTATTAATTTCAACTGATCCGGTTGAAAATGCGTGGAGATGACAAGAAATTTGGTGTCCTTCATGTAACAGGACCAGGTCTCTCTGGCTGTCGTCCTCTTCCTTGTGTTTTTTTTTTTATTTTCTTTTGACTTTGTCGCATCAGGCCATGACTAGCAACTGCTGTCTACTGCATAGCAAATAAGGTTCAGGAACACATGTCATGGGTTCGACTTGAAAAAAAAAACTAACTCCCGAGTATTAGCATGATTCAAGTTGGGTTATTAGAGGGTTTTTATTGCCTGCTTTCAACACCCGTCCATGCTGTTGGCCATATCAATCCTCTCTTTCTTTTTTTGTGAGCTACTACTACCTAACGATAAAACCTGTCAGAGTTTCCTGCCTTGTACGGTCTGCCTTTCGCTGCTCTATATTTAAAGATATTTGATTTTGACTAATCGTTACGATACATAAACTATGAGCTATACTTCTTGAAATTTGGTAAGAAAAACAAAATCAATTGCTTTTATTACAGCTTTTTGGAGAAAAAACTCTTCCATCATGAGCACAAGTGATTCTTCAGGAATGCAATAGCTTTCTATTTTTTAATTGCATTTTAAAAAAAACATGTTTCATTTAAAAATATCAAATTGATATTCTTTTAATGATTTTAATATATTGATGTTAAAAAAAATACTTTCTAGAAAATAATGAGTAGATATTCCCACCAGCAGCTAAGTAGACTAGGAGCATCTTCTAATGGAAAGCAATGGGAGGACGGTGGAAAATGAAAAAACAAAATAGCTAGGAATTCTTGAACAAACCTGATTCAATGTCCTAATAATTAATTATCAATCGAGCATCCCGGCACAAATGGATGGTGATCAATTGATACGAAAATCAAAGCACACGATAAGCCCTTTCTACTTTTTGTCCCATGAACTCAGAAGAAAGACTGGACAAATCGAGATAATCAAGAAGCCTCAGCAAGAACAAGAGCAACTTAATTAAGAATCCTGACACCAGAAGTCCATTCATCTTCCTTCCTGTTCAAGTTCTTTTTGGTTTTGGTTTTAAATTTTTAATCACAAGATGAAGCAATAAAGGGCAGTTGATTATATACCATCGCTAGCTAGCAACCTGCCTGTTCAGCTGCTCTTTCGTGGTTTGCTTTTTCTCCTTCTGCTTCTCCTTGGAGGCTCCTTCCCTTCAGATTTCCCATCTTCTTTCTTCTTGCCTCTGGTAGAAGACGATGGCCCCTCTGCTTCTACCTGCTGCTGTGCTGCTGCTTCTTCTTGGCTAGTTTTAATTTTCTTTGATTGACTCCCACTACCCTGTTCATGAGTTGCCTGAGCTCCTTCTGCTGTGGATTCTTCCTTTTTCACTACGCTTTCACTCTTTTCAATAATCTTGCGTGGTCTACCTCTCTTTCTAGGAGTTTGACTCTGCTGCCGGGTCTCTGGATCTCCCGTGGATGAAGCTTCTGCTATTGCCACTGAAAGCTCCTTTGTTTTCTGAGGCTTCTTACTCTTACCCATCAAACTGATAATCTTTCTCTATCAATACTAATATTTTTCAATCTGAACAACAGCACCCCTCCCTGCCCCAGAGCTTTCTCCTAGCACCAAAAGAAATCAAACCATCATCCACTTCTAATTAGCCAATATATGATTTAACCCTGTCTTCGTGTTCTCTCTCTCTCTGAAAGATCAGCTGGTCTTGTATCTTTGGCCAATATCCAGATTCTGGAAACCACACTCTTTCTCTCCCTCTCTCTTCTAAATAAGGAGAATAAACTAAAAGTCATCTTTCCTTTTCTTTTGTTTTGTCAAACAGTAGCATCCCCATCTCTCTCTCTCTCTCTCTATATATATATATATATATATATATATATATATATATATGGATATATGTAAGCTACCCCGTTGTTGCAGGAAGAAAAGACAAGAAGGAGGAGATGGGGTCGAAAGGGGTAGTGGTGCTCTATAGAGATAGAAGCAAGCAATGGGAACCTACCTATTAAGGAGATGACCAGGACTAACCACCACCACCAACCATGGTTTAGGGTTGCTCGTACAAATACTAGCTAGCTTCTTTTATAGTATCTGTAGACAAAAGTAAGGGAAAAGGCAAGCATCGGGGGATTTCTCTTTTATATATTACTATATATATTTTGCGTGGGTTAGGTTAATCATATTAGATTTTCTGTTTGTGGTACTGCTGCTGCTGCTGCTACAACAGCAGTGTATGACTCGGACAGAGAGACTCCGTGTCTCTGTCTGACGACCACTTGTTCTTCGCGTCTTTGATATGCTGCTTCTCTGCCGTCTCTATTCCCTTTCATTTACTACCCATTTGAACGGGGCAACCGGCTCAGCTCTTGGCCGGCTAGGGCTTTTTTATATGTTTTTTCTATACTTTCAATTTTCACATTTTTTCTAAGGTTTCCTGGTTAATTTGTTTGCATAAACATGAATCCCTTCATTTTAATTAGGTGTCATGCTCGTTAGAGTCACGTTTATAATATCACGAACATTTATAATTATATTATTTTTAATAGTGCGACTTATAAAATTATTTAATTTGATCACATTGTCTGATCGGTGCTCTTACAACCAGAAATGATAATGTTTTTGTAAGATACAGTCGGATACTCGAAGTATCTTAACCATTTTTAAATAACATGTTATCATTCTAATTTCCAAAACATTTTTACTAAATATACTATTTGAAGAGATAAACTCAACTCTCTCAACTTCGAGGAGGTACGTGCATGATATATTGTAAAAAGAAAATGAATCCAAACATTGGGGTGGGTACGGAAAGTTAAAAGGAGAGATTGGTTTGACTCTCGCAAAAGGTCAACATTTTTGTTTAAGCCGCGACGATTTATCTATAAATGGGTCCCACGAGAACGTTATGGATTGATTGATTGATTGATTGACGTAGTCTCTATGTGGGCCTGGTTCCATCGTGACCATTCAAACCTGATTTAAATCCCCAGAACACCCTCTTCCTTCCCTGTGCGAATCCTGTGAGGTGGGTTCATGAAGTCACGATGGAGCAGCGTGTGTAGAGTGCCACGTGTAACGAAACATCTGCTGGTCGCCATGTATGCAATGCAATACAGGCAGGGGCTGCACGCATGAACTGCTCTCCCTCAGAGTGAACATGAGAATTGAGATACCCGATGATATTGTGTACGGTCAAGCTTGGTGAAGTGGCAAGTCAACACCCGCGAGGCAAACGGAGAGTGGGGTCTACATCCTGTGCTCGTCATCAAGCATGATCTCATCAGCGTAAGATCACAAATGACGTCGTTTCGAACGCGTTCTTCAACAATTGGGCCGCTAGCCGCTAGCCTCCTTGAAAATATTGTGCCTGTCTAGTTTCAACTTTCAACACGAATGGAAAGTTCATGCCACGTAAGGTAGGGGCCCTTTTGTATTTTTATGATAAACAGGGTCGACAAAGCCCATGCTAAGATAATAAAATAATATATAAGGATCGGTGCTGTAAACCCAACGACTTGATTCAGTAAGTTAGCCCGTGATTTAACTTGGGCCGGGCTATGAAATAATAAAATGAAAGTCGATCCGATAATTTATGAACTTTAAAAAATCAAATAAATATTGTCTTAATTAAATACCAATTAATCTATCCAATTTACAACTCTGACTATAGACCAACCAGGTTTAATAATTTGTCTTGTTCATGGTTACTATGAATTATCATGTAGGAAATTCAAATCGTTGATTCGAATTCTAAGAGGCAGGATTGCGATTTATTTTTCTACAGAAGAAAATGCAGGCCGTTGATTTAAAAATGAATGGTTAGAATTCATCGATGGTATATCCAGTATTTTTCAATTGGTATGGTCATGAATGATGAATACTTGTTAATAAAAGCGGCGAGGGACAAGCTGTTCTTGCTCTTCTTCTTTCCCATTTATGGAATATTTCTGGTGAATTACCTGGACTTTCGAGATAGGTTGGTGTATAAACAATCCAATGGAGCTAAAACCTAAAAGTGCTCAAGCTGCTATCTTGATTATTTTATTATTATTTTTACTAATCAAAAGGCCAATAAATCTTGTCCAAAAGTTCACGGGCCAGGACATTCCATTGAGTTTAAATTTGTAAGCTATGGGCGATTGCAGTATGAAGTACATGGTTGCGGAGAAAAGTCCAGAGAGATTTTCATGCCAGGAACCAATTCTCCATGTATTTGTGAAATTAATTAGCCTGTTAAATTTCTCACAGCCGAGTAATTTGGAGGATGATAATCTCCTTAGCTTTGTTGCAATGTTGGAAAAAAATACCATGTCTTCATTACAAACCAAGGTTCTTCACCAAACCTAAAACACTAACCACTAAGCCGGTCACTAAATTTTCCCGTTAAGAAACACGAGTTTTTAAAAAATATTTCACGAGGCAAAGCAAGCTCGCACGCCAGTGGATCCAAACCCTCCAGCTCCTCTCACGGTTGCATCCAGATCCTCAACTTCCATAGCATTAGGAGTCATGATCTTCTGAATTATTATCTGGGCAATTCTATCACCAACCTTGACCTCAAAATCAACATCAGAATGATTAAACAAGATAACCCCGACTGGGCCTCGGTAGTCAGCGTCTATGACACCACCACCCACGTCAATTGAGTGCTTCCATGTCAGTCCCGATCTGGGTGCTAAATCAACAAGGCCCAGCTTCAGAAACAAAATCAAACCATATGCAAAGCGAGCATATATAACATTAAAATACGAAGGCTGGGATTTACCAATACGAGCATAAGTTCCTTCAGGTATTGCAATGCTCAAATCTGTAGGGATAAGGGCTTTTCCTCTAGCTGGTACCTTTGCCGGTGAGACGCTGCACAACATTAAAAGAAAACATTAATTTGCTAATAATCCTGCGCTGACATTGTGAAAAATGAAAGGACTGGAAGAGGGTTTTGCTATACACCTGGAGAGATCACAGCCAGCCGAAATAGGGGAGCCTCTAGAGGGCAACACAGCATTTTCAGAGAGCCTTTTCACTCTGAAGGAGTTTCCACACCCTCCAGCTCCTCTCACGGTTGCATCCACATCCTCAACTTCCACAGCATTAGGAGTCACGATCATCTCAATTATTAACTGCGCAATTTTGTCACCAACCTTGACCTCAAAATCAACATCAGAATGATTACACAAGATAACCCCGACTGGGCCTCGGTAGTCAGCGTCTATGACACCTTCACCCACGTCAATTGAGTGCTTCCATGTCAGTCCCGATCTGGGTGCTAAATCAACAAAGCCCAGCTTCAGAAACAAAATCAAACCATATGCAAAGCGAGCATATATAACATTAAAATACAAAGGCTGGGATTTACCAATACGAGCATAAGTTCCTTCAGGTATTGCAATGCTCAAATCTGTAGGGATAAGGGCTTTTCCTCTAGCTGGTACCTTTGCTGCTGAGACGCTGCACAACATTAAAAAAAAACATTAATTTGCTAATAATCCTGCGCTGACATTGTGAAAAATGAAAGGACTGGAAGAGGGTTTTGCTATACACCTGGAGAGATCATAGCCAGCCGAAAGAGGGGAGCCTCTAGAGGGCAACACAGCATTTTCAGAGAGCCTTTTCACTCTGAAGGAGTTTCCAAACCCTCCAGCTCCTCTCACGGTTGCATCCAGATCCTCAACTTCCATAACATTAGGAGTCACGATCTTCTGAATAATTAAGTTTGCAATTCTATCATCAACCTTGACCTCAAAATCAAGGTCAGAATGATTAAACAAGATAACCCCGACTGGGCCTCGGTAGTCAGCGTCTATGACACCACCACCCACGTCAATTGAGTGCTTCCATGTCAGTCCCGATCTGGGTGCTAAATCAACAAGGCCCAGCTTCAGAAACAAAATCAAACCATATGCAAAGCGAGCATATATAACATTAAAATACGAAGGCTGGGATTTACCAATACGAGCATAAGTTCCTTCAGGTATTGCAATGCTCAAATCTGTAGGGATAAGGGCTTTTCCTCTAGCTGGTACCTTTGCCGGTGAGACGCTGCACAACATTAAAAAAAACATTAATTTGCTAATAATCCTGCGCTGACATTGTGAAAAATGAAAGGACTGGAAGAGGGTTTTGCTATACACCTGGAGAGATCATAGCCAGCCGAAAGAGGGGAGCCTCTAGAGGGCAACACAACATTTTCAGAGAGCCTTTTCACTCTTAAGAGAGATGAATTCTTTGGCCAGAGGTCCATCCGCCGACTATCACCAAGCTCTTTATCTCCATCGCTCCAGCGATCTTTACGCAAGGAGGAATTGGTGTCTCTTTCTTCATCACGCCAACGATCATGACGACCAGTTTCCATATCAAGCAAGGAAGGCCGAAAAACATCCTTTTTCTTCTGGTCATGCATCTCCTCAGTGTTATCTGAGTGATTGCCATAAGCTGGAAGTGGGCTGCTTTCCTGTATACCCCATCAACACCACAAAAAGAACAGGATTAAATTGCAGGCTAAAGTAATCACATCAAACAGTTGACATGGATTGCATGGTGACAGCAAGAGAGTAGATTCATCTAACGAATATAATGTAAAACCAAATAATTGTCCATGAATAAGCAAGTTCTGATGGTAAAAGATCATTAATACAGACAAAAGGTTGTGATAACAGACCCCTGTTCCCACTCCAGGTTTGCTCTCGCCTGGTTTTGGCTGAAGCCACTGCGGTGACAGCGGAATAGGATTGTCAGAACCTTGAGCATCTGCATGTAATAAACAAAAGGAATTAACAAAAAAAACTTTCCCCGCATATCCAAACGAATAATTAAAATAGCATGCTCAGCTATTCCATGAATGACTGGAATTAATTGATGTGAGCTCCATTGATTAAACCAAAGCAACATAATTGCTGAAAATTGGAAACCTTGCCCGTTGCCTGACACAAGTAGCGTCTGACAATTACATGAATCATCACAAAAACAGAAATTTAATAACATGTATTAATCAACAGGTCCCAATGTATAAACAGAACAAATGTAATCCAAATCATGAAAACTTAACAAAGGCCTCTACTGCCAGAGTGGCACCATCCCGGTTCAAATTACATTTTACTGACTTTTTTCCACAAGGAAAGTGAAAAAAATCAAGTCTTCTGATGCAAACCCTAAAATGCAGAACAAAACAACAATAGCAAGGGGGTGTGCTTCCCAACTTAATGCAAAATTAAACAGAAACCCAATAATATTACCGCATTTGCAAACATAAACACAAAACCCTAAAAAAACAAAGAACAGACACCAACAATCAGTCAAAGAAAGCCACAAAATCCACAAATAAATACAAGCTAAAATGACGAAAAAGAAAAGGTAGGGTTTTGTTTTTCTCCCAAAAACTAAGGCCAAATTAAACTAAAAGAAACTGAGAGGTTTAAGAGAGACGAGAGAGAGAGAGATCGTTAACACCTTTGGAGATCTGGAAAAGAGGCGTGAGGGATAGGCCGGGACGGGAACCGGAGACGGAATTATTAGCCATGGATGATCGGTGATGAAAACAAAAGCAGGGCGTCGAGAGAGAAATACTTTTTTTATTGTATTTAGATAACTTTGTTTTTAGGTTTTAAAAATATGTTTTATTATTTTTAACGAAGTTGTTTAAAATATTAAAAAATATGTTTTTTTTTTTAAAAGGTGATTAAATAAATAAATAAATAAGGAGTGATTAAAAAAAAGGTGATTAAAAAAGGAGTGAAAACTGAAAAGCTCACTCCTTCAGCGGAGAGAGACGCCTTAATAAATAAATAAATAACTGTTCTTATTCTGCACACACACCACTCGCTGATTATGAACACCATAAGAGGCATAGATTTCCTATGAAAGGTATAGGTGACACAGGTGGGTTTATTCTCCTATTTTCTAAGCCACGAATTGTGTTGAGAGTAGACAAAAGCTTCAAGATTGAAGCTTGAATGGCGATTGAGAGGAGTGAAGCTGGGTCCGTCCTAGTGTCGTTTCTATAGTCCACTATTCTATGTAGCGGCTGCTTTTTAATAGTGAGTTTTCATGTAAGTTGATTTTTTCGCCTTTTTTTTCTTTTTTTGTGGCTCCGTGTTGCTGTCGAGTATCAAGAGAAAGAGAGGCCCTTTTTGTCTGGTAGTATGACTTGCATTTTATTCTTTGCTATTAGTCCTGTTTTGTTAAGTATGCATAATTATTTTCTTTCTCTTTAGTTTGGCAATTTATTTTTTCTTCTTGGAAGATGATAGCTGCTGCTGCTTGATTTGGAATTGAAAAGATAAGTCCCACTTTTTGTCTACATGGGAGTGAATTCCTTGTATTCTGCTGGTGGGTATTTCTTTGATTGATCAAGCTAAGATGATTTCTTGGTCTCGTTTATGTCTTTAATTTTTGGTATTGGAATATACATTATATTGAGGGAAGATTATCAGGGAGTCAAAAAGAGAAAAGTTGTGTGTGTAATATATGCTTGTTTGTGCCAGTTATGATTTTTTCTACTCTGTTTTCCTTATTTCTAGGGCTTCAGTTACCTGAATATTAGGCCTCTCTCTTCTATTCTATTTGCATGGATATGAGTCTTGACTATTTTGGGTTCCTGGGTTTTTCTTTTGTGTACCAGGTTTTTTTTTCTTCAGATGATTTGGTGTGTTTTTTTTTTTCAAATAAATAGTAAAACTCTGTTTGATTTTTGAACAGGTCTTCTCTGGATATTTGATTTAAACTTGTATGGTTCTTCTCTAGATGTTCCTAGCCCAGTCCAGTCCAATCCAAATTGGAAGGTTTTGGTGAGTGAGGATTAAGCTCCTGGATCATCAATCATGGAAGGTCCTTATGAAGCATCCAGCAACGGGGAAGCGGCAAAATCCAATCTTCAAATCATCAGATACTCGCCATTCAAACCCTGCAGCAAATTCACATCACCTTGGTTTGATCTGAGAGTCTTTTATGTCAGGATCAGTAATTTTCAGGTCGATGATTTGACCCCTCAGTTTCTCACTCTCAGCCATATTCCGCTAAGTCCTGATACTCTTTTGGAAATTAATGGTTCTCGAACTAGTATGTATTCTGATGGTATCGCTGCGCTTCTTAGGAGAGATCGAGTGGATAAAAAATCAAAAGAAGCTACATTTGTTAGCACAGACAGTATTCGAACTACTGGGAGTGTGGAATTTGAGGTACTTGATGGAAAGGATCTTGTTCTATCCGGGGTCTTGGAAATGTCCAATAATAATGGTTGCACTGGGGAATCAAAAAGCAGTGTAAAACAGTGGAGGATGAACTGTGATTCCCATATAACCATTGGCACTGGCTTCTTGAAAGGAAAATACAATGGTGGTCCGAAGTTACCACTACCAACCGTTGAGGTGTATGTTACAGGTTCCTTCTTAGGGACACCTATCATATTAACTAAGACTTTGCAACTCACTTACCACAAGAAGCATAATAGGAAGGGCATCTTGGACTCAATTCCTGAGTATGAGACAGCTGAATCCACAAAAAAAACATCACCAGACCATGATTTGCAGGTAATGACTATTTTTATTCTTAAATTTCAATTTGCTGAATATACATGTGCTTTTATGATTTTTGTTATTGCTTTCAGCAGTGCATTAATATATTTTCATGTTTGAAGGAGCATATTCTTTGTGGTTTGGTTAGTTATTTTTTAATTTAATATGAATCATGTGATTCAAAACTTAAGAAATGGAGGGAATTTTATGTTGGATTCCCCTTTTGGTATGGCCCCAAATGTGCTTCCTATCTTGAAACATGTTTTTTGTTGTTGTAAAGGTCCCATACTAGACATTGATATTTTGGACTAGGAAGCTATCCTATCCTAGATGTGGCATGGGTATGGGCAGGGCACACTTTCCAAGCAATGAGATAGTGTTCATTGTCCCTCTTTTTTTATTGCATTGTTTTCAAATATCCTTCCCTATGAAATCCTGATGTGCATGGACTCATGCTGAAGCCGCATGGATGTTGGTGCCCACATGTGGGGCTACCTACCCTCGGGCCATTTCTGGGAATTTTGTTGTTTGCCCTTTCTCTATCTGTAACTGAACTAAATTGTGGGTTGTTATTATTTCATAGGGCTTACTGCAATCTAGGTAGGTTCAAAAGCAACTTGCAGCAAGCTAGTTGATTCTTTGTGGTGATGAGAAATTTTGTCTTTGGATTACAAATTAAATCCTAAACACTAAATTTCGACTTCAACACATGATAAGTATTCTGCATGTGATACTAGGCAACACAGATTTGCCTCAGTTGCTAATCTTTTCAACATGCAAGATCTCATGTCCGGCAATCTTCTTGTTATTTGGGACCATTTTTTTTTCCTTCAATCAACTTGAATTGTTACATTGCACAGTATAGCAATGCATTCTGGATAACTTGTTACTTTCTGTTTTCTTTAATATTTTTTCATGATGTGTTAATTATATGCATCTGGAGCTACTAGGTAAAGGGATTCCTCGAAGAGTTCATGTACAGTTCATTTTCATTTTCATATAAATTTGGGATCTCTCATTGAGACCAGGGGGGTTGAGGTAATGAAGTTTGGTCTCAAGGAATGGCGAGATTATCTCTTGCCATATCTTGGCGTGCTCATTTCCTCAAAGCACATAAAAGATTAACCAAAGGATATTAGGAGCTTGTTCTGAAGGTCACATGAATGCTTCTTTGAACACATTATCATGCACTCGCCACAGGTATTTCAAAAAGTTTAGATGGCACAGGGAATCTGCTGCTATTTTGCAATGGCTTGGTGTCATTAGTGATTTGTTTACTGGCTGAATTTGATCCCTCTAATTGTTCTGTGATTGTTTTACTATAAATAAATCCTTTTTTTATCATTCAGTAAGATTTATGCAAGGATTGTATTCATGTGTGCCTTTTTGGGGATTCGTTTGGGATGGTGGTATTGAAGGTTGGTGAGAGCCCCACCTTATCACCATGATCACAAACAATGATTGTAATGTTTTCTTCCATGGAAATAGACATTATTTTTTTAGTTTAAGTGAGCCTAGTCTACCCAACATAGAATTCTCATAGAAAAATGTGAATTCTGATGGTAAAGGATTGATCATGTGAATTCTTATTGCTGAATTTGATGGTTCACCAGGGAATACATTATATAGTTATTTGTGTACTTGAGGTGAAGGTCTGCCCATCTTATCAAACATGAACTTGTTTGTTCATTACAGCTCTTAACCTTTAAACGTACTAGCTTTCTGGATACTTTTTCCCCAGAGTCTGATGTGGTATTTACCTCACTCGTCACTTTTCCATTCTTCATTTGCAGGTAGTTGACTACAGAATTTGCAAATTAGAAAATGAAGAAGATTATAGTAACATGTACTGGAGGAGAAATGAAAACATGGACGGTGAAGATTGTCAACTTTCATGGTTTAATGCTGGAGTCAGGGTTGGTGTGGGGCTTGGGCTTGGCATTTGTCTTGGGATCGGTGTAGGAGTTGGTTTGCTGGTTCGCACTTACAAAGCAACAACGCATAACTTCAAAAGACGGCCCGTGTGACTCTTCTTCTCCGAGTTGCTACCCTCGACATCCAAACGCTGCTAACTTGACCGTGTTCACAATATGGCTCTTTTGACCGCAAGATTTTGACTGTGACTTGTGTGCTGTGTGCAGCTAACAGTCGTTTTTCACTCTGATGTGTCCGCTACTGTTTAGAGAGTGTGAAAGATGATTGGCTCTTGCAAAGGGGAAGGGATGACAGTCGATTGCATTGATGTACACGTGTAAGACTGTATGGCTTGTATGTCCATGTTAATAAATCTGTTTTTGAGAAGCTAACTTGCCAAAGGAACGTTGCGGATTTGTAGTTAAAATATAGATTGGCCTTATTTTGTTCTTGCATTCATCCTACAAAGCTTCACTTCAACTAACGGCCTCACATTGTGGGTGTATAGATAGTAGATAGAGACGTTTTTTAATACAATTCATGAGAATCGGAGTTGCAAAGAGTATTGAATACAGTACGACTGAAAAGTGGTAGAAACTCAAAACGTTCCCATAAATAGTAAAAAGCAAGCCGCACCCTTTCAGGTGTACAGGCTACATATGGTCTACACTTACTACGATAATACACTGAGAATGGCGGCCTAGCTGGCCGGTGATGCCGAGTCAATTGGCTTTGGAGCCGCATCGGCTCCATGGTGCCCATTCACTGCTTGTTGAAGCTTCCTGTCAAATCCCCAAAATGCAGCGGCCTTCTCATCATCTTCAATCATTAATCTTGAGAACTCTTCATGGTCATACTTCAATGTGGCCCTTCCTCCAAGCTCGGTTGGAAGATTTTCATCGTCAAAATATGAACTCATGAGATCGACACTGTCATTATCCTTGGGGTACACAAATTTTACCTTCTGGAATGTTTTGGCATCCAAGAAATACTTGACGATCTGCATGTATCGGACCATGAGATGTTAGTCGCCGACTCGAATCTATCTAATTATGTCCTAAATACCATTAGACCAGGACAAACCACAAGCAGCAAAGGAACTGCTGCATTATATTATAGAACGTATTAGAGCAATAAAGAATCATGCAAACTGCAAAGCAATGTCGTTGCTGAATCTTTATGTTTGATTCTTTGACTACTCCAACCTTGCGGACCAGAAGTAACAATTAAACGTTGCCAATCTTCGTAGCAATTTATTCAATGCCCGCATGGCCTCGACAGGTTGGTCCACAATGGCAAATTATTTGCAATTTTAATAGGTTTACGTTCCAAAACTCATTCAATAAACAAAACAGTTGAAAGGAGTTAGAAAACATACCTTCCAGAATGCTTCAAAAATTCGTGGAGGATTGTAAAGAAATGCCACGGCTAACCTCTCAGGGTAGTGGTTTTGCAGTATATTAACAGTATCACGAGCTGATTTTATGGGTGGAGTGTTGCTTATGGACAACCCAGTGAAATCTATCAACCACGCCATTTGTTCTTGACCCTCTGGTAGATTGAGGACAGCATTCTCTATGAGATATGTCAGATGCCGCATCTGATTGTCTATTGACTTTGTATTCTGCAGCAGTTGTTATGGAATTAGTTTCCGATTTGGAAATCCAAGGAATTTGCAGTGTGAATCATCCAAATCCCTCATCTAAGGGAGAGAAAAAGAAAGAAGAATCGCCCATGAAACCTGCATTCCTGGCCTTAAAATAAGAACTGTCCTTCCTTGTCGGTCATGGAAATTCGCTCTGTATATTTTTCCAGTCTCCCCCTCAACAGCAACTTCATGCTGACAATAAAACCAATGATCAGAAGAGCTTTAAACACACTGAGCCAGTAGGGGGGAGTGTTGCCATGCTTTCTATGAAGATTAACATGAATCACACCAACTTACCCAGCAAATCTCTTCAGGTTTATATGCTGATCTCCATCGAATCGTCTCTTCCAGCATTTTCTTTGCTTTGTCTACATTCCAGATCCTAGCTTCCAGATATCTTCTGAAGCACGCGTCGGTGCAATATTGTAAACTGCGTCCAGAGAGCGGTCCAATAGCAGCCTTGAGCTCATTGATCTAAAGTAGAATTACAAGACCGTACTCAGTACCAGATTAACTAAGTAAAAGGCATAATATACTTAGTTATGTATATTAAAACAGGTTTAGTGTTTGCTGCGAGTCAAAGACCTCCAACTTGTTACCTTAGATTCATGCAGCACGGAATCAATTTCCTGATCATGGCTGGTATTATTCCGCCAGCGAAACATGGTGACAAGTATCAGTATAATCTGCAGCTGTATTCAACCTGTAATGAATAAACAGCCGAACAAACCTTAAATAACAACTCATTGAGAAAGAATTAGCTGCGAAGTGGCATCGATCCAACTACCCTTCAAAGAATGGGACCAAATGCAATCGATACATTGAAAAGGGAAGATCTTAAGGATAGGAAAAAAAAAGCCAAAGTAGACCAGAAACTGGGTCAACATCAATATTTTTTACTCGGCCAATCAGCCACAATCAGAAAAACGAAAAAAGAAAAAAAGGAGACCGATAGTGTAAACATATGCAACTGAAATTGCAAGATCCAAGGCCCCATTCTGCAATCAAGGCTAGGAAATACGTGGTCAAAGGTAACAAGGTCGGCAAGGGATCGATCCATGGCTGGAACACTTGTCCACGTGGACATTTTCACATCCATAAAAGTTTCATTAAAGAGCAATGGATGCATAAATAAAGGCCATCACGCAACCTGTATATCATACCAAAAGAACAAGGCATGATTCAACTCACCACCCACTCTAACTTGACTCCTTTAATCAAGCAACTAAAAACAGGAATCAGCCTTGAATGACAAATCAATTTATCCCTTCTGGCCTTCTTCTAACAAAGAATATATAGGAAGAGAAAACCAAAGCCAACTCCACTGCACAGTCAATTTTGACATGTCAGAATAAACTTAAGCTCCTTTTCTGGTCCATTGCATTTCCTATTTTTGGTGCCAAATAGAAATTTAGAAAGCAAAATCAACAGGGAGATAGATAAATCAATCGAGGCACATGCTTGACTTCATCATAAACCAAGAGTCACTAACAGCAAAACGAAAGCAGGAAGAAAAAGGAAAGCCCTGAAAGGAAACAACAAAGCAAGAGAGTGACTTACTTTAAAGGTGAACTGATAACGTGTCAAGTGAAGGGGAGATAATCTTGACGATCAGTCCACCATTAGGGCCAGACACCAGTGCTGCAGAAACAGAGGGAGAGAGAATGTATTGTGCGTTCTTGGGAAAGCTCCCTCTATATCTTCTTCACAGAAAAGTCATCACTTTACTTGTACGAAGACAAACAAAGCAAGACCCGAGTGACCTTCCTTTAAGATAGGTTCGGAGATATTTTATTTTATGAGATGGAAGTCGTACGGGTTTATGTTTAAAACACTTCCGAGCCAGTAAAATTAGCTTGGGCGCCAAACTATAATTTTTTCTTGTAGAGGGCCAAAATTTAAATATTAGCAGTTTTCAGGGTCAGAACTATAAATTGATTAAGGGAGGCAGGCAGAGGCTATACCAACCCTGGTCACTGGTTACCGTGTTAAGTACTACTCACTGTCTTACAAACCCGAACAAATCCAGTAATGACGTGTTTGTATATAACCGTGTTTTTTTTAAATTATTTTAATGCGTTAGTGTTAAAAATAAATTTTAAGAAATATAAAAAATATATACATTTTCAATCAAAATATATTTGATAGATAATAATTACTACACTATCAAACATTACTTAAATCAACATGACATTTGTTTTACTATGATCTGACCTTGATTTTTTTAACAAAACATTGTAGAGTTAGTTATACTCGCTTTATAAAACTCAAGTTTGACCTAACGACTTATCTTGAAAATCTATTACTTTATATTCTTGCCCAGATTAATAAAAAAAATCTTGATTTTTTCAATAAAAAAACATGATTTTAGATCATTTTGATTTCCTTAACAAAACATGATAGAGCAGAGCAGTTATATAAAACTCATGTTTGCTGCATGGTTGTCAGTTTCGTTCCATTTCAGCTAAAATGGCCAAAACATTTCGTACTAGTTAAGAAAACAAGATAAAATGACGTCGTTTTTACCTCGGTTTAAATTCCAGCCCATTCCGACCGTCCGAAACATTCCGGTTTCATTCCGTCCGTTTCGTTTCGGGCGAATAGTGTTTTTTTTAAATAATGAATAATTTTACATTATCAATCATATCTTGTAATCCGACTGTTAGATTAAGATGAAACTCTATGATGAGTCTCTTGATATATTTATCTATATTATGTTAATATTTTAGAGCAATCAGAGTATGTAATGACCTTGTGAGATTGATGAAGGCATTCTCGTAATATTATACATGTTCATAATTTTGTTTTGAAAAATTATTTTATTAAGTGTTTTTTAGATTAAATTGCACAATTCTAAATAATTTTATTTTTGGATTTGAACTAAAATAAATAAATTAATATATTTAATTTTATATGTATATATACATAAACAGTACAGCCCCGAAACGTCACGGCGAAATGCTCCAGAACCAAAACATTCTATTGCAATTGAAAAAATAAAACACCAACTAAAACGGAATTGATAACCTTGGTTTGGTGTAACAAGTCATTTTGGGGAGCTATTATCCTATATTCTTGTCCAAATTAATATAAAAAAAATTGATATTAGATAACTCAGGATATAAATCGAGACATCTGGTCAGATTCCATAACTAATGATTATACTAAATAAATGGAAATTATGAATAAACTATAGTCCAAGCCAGGGCTGGTGTAAATGACACCATTCACTCACAGCATTTCAACAGTTACTTTAATTTATCAGTGCACTAGTGATAAGATAAAAAAATATGGATTCTGTTTCCATTCCAATTATACTGGAGATTCATGCATGGCAGCAAGTGGTTTAATTGTTTAAAAATCATATTAACTTAAAATTACATATTATTTAACAGTTGTATTCCCTTTGCCAAATGAATCGGCAATGCATGAAAGAATGCTTGATGCTCGTGGTGGTTAGGTTTCTTGGCTCCAAAATTCTATGGCCGGTGGGTCAGGTCAACTCATCCCTTCTAGACAATGACGAGCGGTATACTCGCGCGATGCGGCGGTTTTTTTTTATCTATGTAGAAAATTTATTGTTTTTATATGTATTGTATTCTATTATTTTAATATTTAGTTAGTATAATTATAATTGATAAAATCTATGTAATCAAAATGGAAAGTGACCCGTATATTTTTTAATTGTAGATAATCTAAATAAATTTGTATTTTTTTTTTAGTTTAATTTTTTCCCTGGAATATTATATTTAAAATATTATAAATGAAAATATTATAAATTTTTTTTTAAGAAATAAACTTAAACAAAAGAGTACCAAATTTCAATATTAATTTTAAAATGATATTAATTTTTTTTATTCAAAAAATCCTAGGTCATATTTTCTTCTCCCTATATATATTCCAATGAGATAATATCCAATAAATATTAGAACATATAATTAATGAAAGACTAAAAATATCCTAGAAACTTTAACAAAATTAAAAAAAATATATATCATTGTCATCACTGTCAAAACAATAAAAATTATTAAATTATACGGAGAGAAAAAAACATTAACAAAAGAGTAAGCAAGAAAAACAATTAAATTATTATTATTATTATTATTATTATTATTATTATTATTATTATTATTATTATTACTACTACTATTATTATTATTATTATTATTATTATTATTATTGTGTTAAGTACAAAATTAAAATTCGAAGACAAATTTTTTTTTGTTATCTGATTAATTCATTATATTATTATATAAAATGTATTTAAGAATACTGATATTAATTTTTTTTATTAAAAAAATCCTACATCATGTTTTCTTCTCCCTATATATATTCTCATGCGATAATATTTAATAAATATTAGAACATATAAAAATATGTTTTTACATGTATTGTGTTTTGTTATTTTAATAATTAATTAGTAAAATTATATTTGATAAAATCTGTATAATTGGAATGGAAAGTGGTTTGTATATTTTGTAATTGTAGATAACGTAGGTAATATTTTTTCTCTGTCAAAAAGGAACAGTGTAATCGAAACGGGAAGCGACTCGCATATTTTTTAATTGCAAATAACATAAGTAAATGCGCAATATTTTTTTTTGTTTAATTTTTTCCCCGGTAATATTAGATTTAAAATATGAAAAATTAAAATATTGTAAAATTGTTTTTAAGAAATAAACCTAAACAAAAGAGTATTAAATTTAAATTCAAAGGCAAATTTTTTTTGTAAGATTTATTAATCATATTATTATATTAAATGTATTTAAGAATATTGATATTATTTTTTTTTAAGATATCCTAGGTCCTTTTTTTTTCTCTATATATATATTTTAAGGCGATAATATTCAATAAATAGTAGTCTCACATACTTTACAGAGCAATCGAAATGGGAAGTGGTTCATATATTTTTTAATTGTAGAAAACCTAGGTAAATCTGTCATTTTTTCTATAAGTTGCTTTTGTTCCTCAATAATATTAGATCTGACGCATTATAAATAAAAATTTTGTAATTTGTTTTTAAAAATAAACATAATTTTTTTGCGTGCAATAATTATTTCTTTGTCGTCTAAAAAGAACAGTTTAATCGAAACGGGAAGTGACTCAAAAAAATTTTAATTGTAGATAACGTAGGTAAATTTGTGAGATTTGTTTTATGAGTTGCTTTTTTTCCCTAGTAATATAAGATCTGACACACTGTAAATAAAAATATTGTAATATGTTTTTAGGAAAAAAAAATATTTGTTGCTTGTTATAATGACTTATTTGCCGTCTAAAAAGAACAGTGTAATTGAAACGGGAAGTGGTTCGCATATATTTGAAATCTAGGTAAATGTGTCAATTTTTTGTTGAATTGTATTTCTTGCCCAGCAATATCAAGAACCAAAATATTTTAATTTTTTTGAACAAATAAAGTTGAAAAAAAGAGGACAAAATTAAAATTCGAAGCTATATATTTTTTTTGTTACCCAATTTATTCATTATATTATTATATTAAATGTATTTAAGGATACTGATATTAAGTTTTTTTTCTTCAAAAAATCATAGGTCATGTTTTTTTCTCTCTATATATATTCTTAGACGATAAGATTCAATAAATATTAGAACATATAATTAGTTTAACATATTTTAATTTGACATAAATATACAAATATATAATTAATTTGACATACTTTAAATAATATAATTAATTTCAAGAATAAAACTGAAGCAAAACAAAATATTGAAATTAAATAATTTAAAACAAAACCTGGAATTAAAAGATTTGGGACCGAAATGAAACTGAAATCTATAATAAATTTGCATATAAGGATAAAATTGAAAGAAATCAAACTTTGATACCCAAAATATTAAGGATTTATAATAAATTTGCATGGAAGATTGAAATTGAAATCAATGAAAACTTTGATACCAAACAAATTCCGAATTCCAGGCCAATCCACTCAATTAAAAGAATGAGGACCGAATTGGAACTCCAATATATAATCAATTTCAATTGAGGGACGAAATTGAAAGAAATTAAAACCTATATAATAGCATTAAGGGCAATAATAACAAATAAAAACGTTGAGGGACTGAAATGAATTTTGACAAAAAACAGCTTTGCTGACGTCATCTGGCGCAGGCAGGAGAGAGAAAGTGGGGGCGAAAATTCAAACGACCATTGACACGTCTCCGGACATCATATTGCTACACGCGCCGCCTCATTCGGAAGATAACATGCCTGAAAATCATTCTAGACGCCGGTTGGGCTTTTTTGGACGCCGTATGAAGCCGCACGCGCCTCCCGAAAAACGCGTGAGCGTTGGAACGGAAGGCCCGTCCGGCGACGCGCCAACAGTTGTCAGCGAAAAAAAAATTAAAAAATTGGCTAATTACCGGAATGCCCCTCACCCCCAGACCTGGTTTTTGTCTTTTTCAGGGGGCTAAATCGTTAATGCACTGTTCATTCTAATATTAAAAAATAAAAAAACCGGCCGGACGAACCGGACCGGCTCGGACTGGACCGGTCAATGACCTTCCAGCCCCTGGAAAAGGCGACGCTTTTTGTCTTTACCGAGGGTTAATTTCATGCATACACTGTTCATTAAAGAAAAAAAAAAGGGGATGTACACCCGCGAAGCAGCGGGCAAAATTGCAAATGAACAGTGGACATGGGTCTTGAGCTACAGGAATGAGCAGTGAACGCCCGATCCCTTTTAGTTTCTTTAGTAGTAATTAGTAAAGTTAAAAAAGGTGACTCATGCAATGCACGAAAAGTCGACTAAACTTGGCACGCGCCATCTCCTCAAAAGTCAATTCAGGCACTCTCCGGCGACTCAAAGGTTTTTAGGCCTTGCCTACCATCTCAAGAGGCAATGCACAAATCCGGTACCTCTACTTTGTTTTTCGATCTAGGTTTCCCTTTTCAATTTTTCTGCTGGCTCGATACTGATTTTTTCATCAGAATGAATCTGTCCTTTACAGGGAATCCACAATTCTTCTTCTTGTTGTTGTTTTATATATAAAGACAAAGAAGTCGAAATTAGCACTGACCCCTCGATTTCTCACAAGTAGACAAGGATAAAAGAACAATTTGGGCCGAGGCAAGAACGGCAAGAAATATCTGCTAATGGGGCTGATAAAAGCAAGAATGTGATGCGATTCAATCGCGAGAACGCACTGATCAAGTGGGACAGGGCCACTAATAAAGAAAGAAGAGAAGAGCAGGTCAAAAGACAAAAAGCAGAATATTCCGAGAACTTACCTTCGAAGGAAAATAGAGAGAGAGAGAAACCTAAACAGGCGATTTTAACAATACAGAAATATATTTTGATGATAGTTTAGAGGGTGATCAACTTCAGCTCTTGTAAAATAGGCAATCTTAGAGGTATTTAATTTACAAAATATTCATCTGGTTTACATCATTGGTGTGTTGAGGCATGTAAAACTGACTCGGCCACCCTTGAAAACTACCGGTTCAAATGTGAGAATGTCAGTTGCAGCATGAAAATCATTGAAATGTCACTCGCTAGTTTTTCATATTTCTCAACTCTGGTTCACTGCTAGCTGGACATCAGTCCACCACATTAATTCCGAGAAGAGGTGAAATGAAACATTTGACTCTGATTTCTTAAAATAAACATCTTCCACAGCCCGTTGCATTAGACATTGATGCATGAAACACATTCTTAGGGTTGTCTTCTCTAAAGCACATCGCATCTAATATATAGACAATGTTTAAGGTAATGGAGGAAAGATACGGGAATGTGAAGAAATGACAGAATCTTGCACATACTTGTTGGAACGATTTGTGTCTGGAATCCAAGTAATCTCGCTCATATTTGGGGTCTCCACAAATACCATGGCGAATTCTCCCACCTTCTCAATAGCTCCTCTCCTGCCCGCTCTCAAAACAAGATTGGTGTTCCTGCTGTAAGAAAAGATGCCATTAGCCAAACGGATTATGTCACCTGGCTCGAATCCATCGCACTCATCACCCCAGAATTGGAAATGAACCGAGGCAGTCTCGTCTGCCACGAGAGCCAAGCAGGTCTTGTTCCGCCCTTCCAATATAGTTCTGCCTTTGTCCAAAACTATGAACTGTGTGTTGATGTTGTTTTCAGCTGCAGGTGCAATGTCCTTTAGACACACCATCCTTCCTTCCCGATCCATCAACTTAGTAGAGCTCTCTTCGACCTGTAATAAATAGAGTTAAAGAGAAAGCTCGACGTAAGGTGAAAAAAAGGTAAAGAAAGAAACATAAGCTAAGATTTAAGATAGATGCATCTCTCTTTTCTTTTGGTCATTTACACAAACATCTAGAATTCATTATCCCAAATCTGATGTGATGAGGGGGGGCAAAGCGAAATCTGGTGCATGCTCATCTGATGTTTTAAGACACAAGACTTTTGTAGGCCATGCGGTGAAGGGTGACTTCCCGATATCAAGTGCGCAAATAAAAGGAAGTGGCTGTCAGGGAGTAGCTCATAATGGTGAAAAAAGCTGAAAGTATTCGCACCCAAGAAATCAGAATAAACTTAAGCTCCTTTTCTGGGAAGGCTGTCTCTATCTATAGATTGTGTTTGTTTTTAACCGTGTGTTTTTATTAAAAAATATTTTAAAATTATTTTACTGTTAAAAAAAAAAAATTCAAAAAAAAAAAAAAATATATATATATATATATATTTTGATAAGAAAACAAAGGAGGAGGAACAAACTAACATTAAAATAGTGTGGGTCTTGTGAGAGTTTTAAGCCGGGGGGCTAGAGAATAGTAAATGGGCACATGATAGTAGCGAGATTGCCGTAAACAAAGGTAATATAAACTTCGGTTTTTGGCTTGGATCTTTAATTTCGTGAAGTATTCCAATGGATTCTGTTGAATCCATGGTTTCAGAGGAGAAAATAATCTTTAAAGCGAGTAGTGTGGCATTCTTTAAGGAGACGGCGCGCAAGTGACAAGGGAAGGTAGGGTTTCGGGTGTGGGGGGTTTAATTAATAATAATATTTAGTAAAAATAAATAAATAAATAAGAGGGTAATTAATAATAATAATTAGCATAAAAAATAATTATGCAAAATTAATACTAATGCATTAAAGCAATATTCATAAAACTATTTTTAATACTAATACATTAAAGCAATTACAAAAACTACCAAATTAAAATATTTGTTGGAAAATTTAAATATATATATATATATAAATTTATTGTTAGAAAATTTTTAATTAATTATATAATTAAATTATAAATAAAATAATTAAACTTTATTTAAAATAAAATTAAAAAATATTTCTCCAAAATAACTTTTACCTTGCCTGGTTGAATTGCAATACTAACCGACAAGAACTCAATTACAAAAAGAAAAAGTTTTTACTTGGCCAATCAACTCCACCACGGGGTCGCCCTCAACCTGACCTTGACAGAGCCTTCCGCACATGTGCTACAAGACCCACCCCCCTTAGGTTTTTTGGTGCTTGTGTTGCATTTCCAGGCTAGCTTTTTTATTTATTTTCACTGGACGTTTTTTATATTATTTTATATATAAGAAATAGTATTGTCAAGAAGCGCTCGCCTTGACATTTCAAACAAGATGCTGTGAGCTATTGGATCGTGTCTTTTAATTGTCTTTCGCTTTGGACAGCACGAAAAAAATACAGATCCAGGTGGATTTGAACCACCAATCTCACTAGCACTAGGCTAGGATGCTCTTGCCGAGTTTGAGCTATTGGATCTCAGCATATACTTTATTTTATGGTGCTCAAGGTGGTGGTAACTAATTAGTTAATTCTCGGATCAACTTTTCACACCACGAAAAAATAAGTAAGATCAAATTAAACTCATGATCCGGTAAGAATTGAATATAGAGAAAGTAATTAAACGGGCGTTTCATAAATTTAAAAACATTGGCATCTAACGGGTGGAAAAAAAACCAGGTTTACCTTGATGATAAAGAACCATTGGTCTTTGCATTACCGAACCTGTTTCGACATAAGACCTCTGAACTCTCCATTGTTAGGAACTGTCATACAAGACCAGAAATATCAGATGTATTTACGCCGACAGCTCGGATGAAATGAAATCGCCGACATACCTTGGTCAGGGGGTGTTCATTTTGTCTTAGAAAATGCCCTGCCTCACAAGAGTTGGGCATGACGTCACTCAGAAGCATACATTATCTACTCATTGGAAATAAAGAACACTGTAAGAGCCACATGCACACCACGCTTTAAAGATACACAGCAATCGCTTTAAAGAAGGACAAGTGAATTCTCATGGCAGAGGCATTCCATTATCAAAACAGCCTGGATGTTTAAGGGGGGAAAGATCACAGATTGATGCTCCTCGAGGTAAATGGAGAGCACGCAACTTGTCAAATCAATCGCTTGGTAATGGGGTGCAAGATGGACAAGTGAATTCTCATGGACAAAGGGCATTCCATTATCAAAACAGCCTAGCCATTGAAGGGGGGAAAGATCACTGATCGGTGCTCCTCGCAGAAAGAAAGGCTTATCTGTGGAAATAATACAGAGAAGGCTGATGGAGAGTGCGCAACTTGTCAAACTCAAACCACTTGTTTTCACTCATTGAATCAGCCTTGACAACTGAATTTCACCTTCGAGGTATATGTTCTCAAGAAGAGCACCGTGATGTCATTCAGGTGCAATTGAAGCCTATGCCGCCAATCAACGCAATCCTCAAAACGCCAAGTATGATAGCGATCAAAACACAGGCATGCGAGAGAAACGGGAACCCATGCCTAGATCCCTGCAATTAAGCAGAGCATTATCCATCAGTATCAATAATATTCAAAAATCGTAGAGCAGCGATCTTAAAACACAACCATTCAAACATACAACAGAGGCTCAGATAGGTCAGGTCAGGCTCACGTGCCAGCACAACGCTTCGTCAGTCAACCTCTGATCTTGCATCACTTCTCCATCGACTCCGTCAAATAGTGAGCAGGCAGCACAAGTCAAGTGAACTCCAGAATCAGAACTTGCTCCGAAAGGCAGTGGCTGAGCATGCTAAATTCCAACATAGAGTTGAGCAGATCATGATGCTGCAATCCTTGAATGCCCAGTCGCAGGAAAAAAATAGCCGAGTGCTTACAGGAGCAATGGGTCTTCCAAAATACATTGTGGATGGTCTAGATTATATCAAAGTACTATACAAGCTGAACTGCCGTGGTTATAAACGATCTTAAGGGGACAAAAATCAATAACTCCAGCCTGACTAAATACAGCATGCTTTGGGAGATTTTGGCTACAAATATGGAATAACAAAAGCATAATGAAATGAAGTGTAGATAGATATTAATATACAAACAGAGATCAGTGAAAATAAACTGGAATAAAAAGGATGAGGTCAACATACTCGGAATCAAAACTGAAGCACATGGCTCACAAAAACAGCATAGCTTGTCTTCGCATCGGTTTTATATCAGATCTCATCTAGCTTGTCTTTCCACAGGGCATAGATTAGGTTTTATCTATACTAGAATGGAGGAGATGAGTGTCATAAATAGTAGCTTTTTCAAAATTAGTAGATAACCGGCAATGGAAACCAAAACCATAAAGAACATTATGCGGCTAGAATAGTCAGATTGTAGATATTGAAAGCAACGCTGAGCATGCAATGTAGAAGGCAGCTGCAAATCAAACATTGCATTATTCCAGTGCACATGTGCGTTGAGATACCAAGGCTCACGTATTTATCCAGAATAGGCGTAAACTAAAATTAACTGTTCTCAAAATTTATAAATAATGTTGTAACTGAATAACAAGAGCCGCTGTGCAGTTGAGGGCAGTGTGATCAGTTCGAGTTATTATATTGTGTATGAAATAGTTAGCTGCTCCACAAAAGCTGGAGATAACGTCATGCAGACGGCGACAATTAATGTATTTGGGAATTAACATGGCAATAGCAGAATATACCTCTGGGTGATGATTTAATGTTGGGAGCAGTGCTGATCCTTGCTGATGGCTTGGTTTCCTTGTTTGATTTGCTATTTTATCGGTATCCTTCCAGCAGAAACAAAATAGAGGGTAGAAAGAGAGGGAAAGAAGGAACCTGTCAAACACAGAAGGGGGAGAGCCGGGGAAAATAGATAAATAATCCCGTGCCATCTCCCCCTTCAAAACCCAAAAATCTCTCTTTTTTATTAGGTTTTTTGACCTGCCAAGCAAGCGCACCTGACATGGCAAAGGTCGGACTGACAATTAACAACATCCATCAGAAATCTACATATCTCTACACCTTTTTATCCACCAAGCCGATCACCCCATAAACCCACCGATTACGCTACACAATATACTTAACACGGTCGTAGAGAATCATTGCTGGATATACTAACAAGCACATGTAAATAATTTGCCCATAGCTCATTAGCAGCCTAACTCACGATTACCGGCACAGCCCCATCAACTCCAGCTCCGTCCCGTAAAACTGTCAATCACCATAGTACGTGTAGTCTGTTACAGGACAGTCCAGAAATCAATACAGTGTTTTAAAAAAAATATATCATCAAGTAATAGACCCTAGATCTTCAAAAATCCAAAAGACCAACTCACCTTTAAGTGTTCCTGCAAGAAAGAGATCCCTCATCAGCACGAGACCCGGATTCTCGACACCAAAAAATATGTTGACCAGATCGAAGCACAAAACTGAAAAGGATGCGGAATGTAAATTTTTAAAAAGTCAAGAAAAATATAAAGATCAAAGATCAACAAAATAGATCTAGCTAAAAAGCATACCTCAATAGACTACGTAAATTGGAAGCATGGTCCTTCAAGATTTTCCGATCCAACTTCAAGCCAAAAGAGGCATAACACGTCGATATCAGATCTATTTAGGCCGGGAAGCCTAAGAAAGAAATCGGATCCGGGACCATGAGGCTGCATGATCAGAAGATGGATCAATTCAAAATCTACCAGAATTAGAAGACTGTTAAGAGAGAACCGGAAGGGATTTAATTAGATCTGAAAAATTGAGATTGTTGAGTGAAATATATAGGGGACGAGGCAACGTTAAAGGGGTAGAGATGGCAGCTTAGAAGGAACCTAATTATAATTATTATATAGATGCCGTAATCCAACGGCTGTTATGTTTTGACGAAGGAATTAATCTACCGTCCGATTTGCGCATATTTGTTAAAAAGCGGTTTGTGCTTGCCTGTTTGGCAATTAGCGAGGAAGGTTCTCGATACGTTTTGACAGGATTGATTTTATGACACGTGTATGGTGAGTCCTGTTTCTTGAAACGATAGCTGTTTGGAAAGAGGACATCGTATTCCCACGCTGAGCTAGGAATTTCCTGCACCGGACTTTGTATAACCATAGTCTTTTTACTTTTTTCCCCTAAATTTATTTAATTTAACAAGATACTAAAACAATTATGTTTTTACTTGCTTCATCTCGCAAAAATATTATTTGATTAATTTTTTTTCTCTTCAAATTTCGGTTATCTAGATTAAGTTTCATAATTTATTTTGTTTTATTTTTTATATGATTATCTTGGTTTCAAGTTTAGCATATTAAATCAATTGAATTTGATTTAAAAAAAAAACGATATCCAATTGCATCATTTAAAACTTCATTTGTCGTGTTTGATGTGCAAATTGATTAGGGTTTAGAAACCGAAACAATCATCTAAAACTAGGCAATGGCATCCAGTCTTATAGTATACAAACTTCCTATCTATTTTCATGATCAAATGATAGTATATGCGTTGCACTAGAAAAGTCATTGTTGTTTGCTATGTATCGTGTGCTTGTGCAGATGTATATGCTTATTCCAAGCAAACCTATAGAGGATCCAGAGAAATGAAGACGCATGAAACTATGAGTATCATGGCTCAAGCTCATGACAGTTGTAGTTATTATGGATTTCCAATTTGCTCAAACTGTTCCATGACCACATAATAGAAATGTGGAAGTGTGCACAATAAAAATAATGGAAATAATAGAACATTCTCACATGGAGAAGCTTCAATAGATATTGTTCCATTTGGAAGAGGTCAAAGCTCCGAACAAATAGGAGATATGTCCATAGCACTAGCTTTTGCCTTAGGAACGGTGGAAAACTTAGAAAAATGGATTCGTCTAGCAACAGTTCAATGCTAGGTCTCCTGCATCAAATTGGCAAAAGATTAGTGGAAGTGAGGAGGATGGAAAGAAGTGGTATGGATAGATATGACTCTTCAAGCACCCGTTTCCCTGCCCTCTCCAATATCTACATCAAAGAAATATCAAAAGGTGCACATAAGTTATACTAGATCCTGAAAGCTTGTTCAAATGGCCTTAACTTTGAATCATATTCAATAGAAATTGACAAGTAACTACTTTAAGGCCCATGAATTTGGAAGAGTAATTAAGGATGATTGTAAACGTGCAAGAAGCTTCAAAATATATGATCACCCCACATAGCATAACTCGCATCACGTTGCTTGATAACGACGACGATGAAGACAACTCTGTTAGAATAGTTAAGCATAAACAACTTGCTCTGCCAAGGTTCTCCTTTGACAAGCCCTCAAGAAATTCTCATTACATCTAGGAGGTTGCAAGGAATGATATCAGGCATAGGCTAATGGCTCTGACTTATTAATCAAAAGCTACAAATTTCGACCATGATAAACACATTTTACATACCTTAAGATTCAGCTTCTCATAAGAAATCATCTAGCCATGGCTCCACGTCAAAACCTTCAGCAACGTTATCTGAACAGAAAAACCAGTCGAATTCATCAAACTCCAAACCAGAAAAGGTGAGAATTCTAAATGTAAATGCAAAAATAAATGGCCTAAAGGAGCTTCTAGAAGATGCAGATTCAAAACACGCAAAGAAAAAATCAAGTCCCAAGCAGAAAACTGAAAGGAATGTCACAAATAAATCTGCAAAAGGAAGCACTACACGAGAGCACAAGACAAAAGATGTTAAGAATTCAGTGTTCACAATAAGAAAACAAAAACAAATGCAACCCAACCCGATAAAGATGCTTTAAGACCCAAAAAATGCCTTGCAGACAGAAAAGAACCTGCAAAATCACCATGTTAACTTTGAAATGACTATGCATGATGGAAAGCTACCCAAGAAAGAGGTTGAGAGGATGAAATCAGATATAGGTTCAAATAAAACTAATGTGAAAATGTATAAGCACCAGAGCAATTTTATAAGGACCGAAATGAAACTGAAATATATAATCAATTTCAATTGAAAGACACAATTGAAACAGATCAAAACTTTTATAACAGAAATCAGTATCATAGCAAACAAATCAAAAGATCAGGGATTGCCATGAACAAAATACAAACAACGGGAACTACTATGTAGTTGAGCATGCAAGAGAGAGAGAAAAGGGGGAATTCAACCGACCATTGTCACTTCTCTAGCTATTTTGGAATGTCACACATCACACCATGAGGAAGAGAACATGGCATCGCGTCTGGGGAGACGCCAAATGGACATTTTATCCGTCGTATGATGCCGCACGCACCGATCAAAGTGGGCGGGAAAGCAGAAACCGATGACGCGTCTTGTGGCGCGCGCACAGTACCCTTGATATAATATATAATTTAAAAATGGTGAATTACCACGTCACCCTTACAGTTAGCAGTTGAGCTTTGTCTTACATGGGGGTATATCCATATTTATACATTTTCAAATGTGAAATGCTTGTAATGCCCCCACATGCAACTCTGATGTTTTGTCTTATTTGAAGGTAAAAGAGTTATGTGAATTTATAGTGACAACCCGACGACAACTCTTGGTTTTTGTCTTATTAGAGGGTATTATTGTTATTTTACTGTGCATAAAAATATAAAAAATCTAAAATACCCCGGAGTTGAGGGGTAAAATTATTGTGTACCGAGAGGTAAAATAATAATTTTACTATTATAATCTACAATAATATGCTTCTATTGGTACAATAATTTGTCAATAGTAAAACAAGATTTACTGTAGTTATTAGTTAGTTATTTAACAAGAGTAAAGCGTGGCTGTGGAAGTTTCCTTAATGCTGTCAGTGGTAGCAAGTAGTTTTTTGTTTTCTAAATAACTAATCTCACAAGCTTTCTTCTTCTTGTTGTTTTCTAAATTATCATTGTTATCATTGTCAACACAATAAAAACTATCAAATTATTCTGAGGAAAAAAAAACCCTCAAAAACATTAACAAAAGAGTAAGCAAGAAAAACAATTAAATTATTATTATTATTATTATTATTATTATTATTATTATTATTATTATTATTATTATTATTATTATTATTTTTTATTTTATTTTTGTGTTAATAATGAAAGGGAAAAAATGGGAGAAAAAAAAATCCTAAAAACTTAAACAAAAGATCAAACAAAAGAATAAAACTAAAACAAAAATCATCGTTGCTATCACTGCCAAAACAATAAAAATTATCCAATTATCCCGAGGAAAAAAACCCTCTAAAACATTAACAAAAGAATAAGCAAGAAAAACAATTAAATTATTATTATTATTATTATTATTATTGTTATTATTATTATTATTATTATTGTGTTAATAATGAAAAAAATAAAATAAATGAAAGACAAAAAAAACCATAAAAACTTTAAGAAAATTTAAATCATAAAAAGAAATCAAGGGATTAAAAAAAAATTAAAAGTATAAGGCCCGAAAGGAAAATCAAATATTAAGGGATTAAAATCCAAAATTAAAAGTATAAGGACCGAAATGAAAATCAAATTTATTATCAATTTCAATCAAAGGACAAAATTGCAAAAAATAAAATTGTTGTACCGAATTGATTGAGTTATTTAAACCCAATCCAGAAATTAAAAGAAGGAGGATCGAAGTAAAATTTAAACATTCAATTAATTTCAATCGAATGACCCAATCGAACTAAATCAAAACTTATATAACAAAAAATCAGGACCATAAACAAAATTAAAAGTACAGGGACCGAAGTGAAAAAGCATGAAAACTGGGGGACTCCCCTGCACTTTGATGTGCAGGAGAGAGAGAAACCGCTGCCGTGGCTTTAACCGGCCACCGCCGCGTCCACGGACGTCGGAAGCCAAAACGCGCCGCATCGGGAGGAAGACCAGGCGGAGGCGCATCGACCGAGACGCCGGTAGCTCATCTCCGTCGACTCCATCACACCGCACACGCCACTCAAAGAGGGCATGGGGCGGAATACTGTCGGCCGCGTGTGACACACGCGCCGACAGTAAAAAAAAAAAAGAATGGCTAATTACCGGTGTAGCCCTGTGCGTAAGTCAACTATTTTGTCTTATTAGGGGCTATACCGGTAATTAGCCATTTCCGGTTAAATATTAAAAAATGAAAAGGTAGACGGACCGGATCGGACCGGACCAGACCGGTCCAGTCCGAATTTGTGCAATTATTGCGGAGCCCCTCTACCCATAATCGGTTTTTTTTATCTTTTTCGAGGGCTAAAAACGTTACTTTACTGTGCAAAAAACAATAAAAAAATGGGAAAACCGGGAATCCAACCGAACCGAGCGAACCGAGAACCGAACCGACCCAAAAATACACTATTACAATCCACAGTGCACACACTCACATGCTACAGTACACGCAGCTACAGTAAAACAGCCACGACTATTATATATTAGGTAATATATATATATATATATATATATATATATATATATATATATATATATATATTGGTTCTCATTGTTTACACACTTGTATAATTAAACTAGTTTCGAATTATGCATCAAATAATTTAAACAAATGTTAGGTTTTTTCCTTATTGTTTAATCTAGAGAAAGACTAAAATATTTTCCGTCTCTTTTTTAAGCAAGAAGAAAAGAAATCTTTTATTTGAATTATGTTTAAACTTTAAACAAGGTGGTAGAGCGCGTGAGCATAATTAAAAATAAATCGGACAACCAAATAAGTCACTAGCCTTATGCTAACGTAAGCCGGGTGATGAATCATTTTAACCTACCCTTTATATATTCCCTCTTCTTCCCCCGTTGCCCCCTTTTCCTCACCTCGCCCCAACAAATCAAGAGCAATACCGAAATATCTCTCTCGACGCCCTCCTTTTGTTTTCATCACCGATCATCCATGGCTAATAATTCCGTCTCCGGTTCCCGTCCCGGCCTATCCCTCACGCCTCTTTTCCAGATCTCCAAAGGTGTTAACGATCTCTCTCTCTCTCGTCTCTCTTAAACCTCTCAGTTTCTTTTAGTTTAATTTGGCCTTAGTTTTTGGGAGAAAAACAAAACCCTAACTTTTCTTTTTCGTCATTTGAGCTTGTATTTATTTGTGGATTTTGTGGCTTTCTTTGACTGATTGTTGGTGTCTGTTCTTTGTTTTTTTAGGGTTTTGTGTTTATGTTTGCAAATGCGGTAATATTATTGGGTTTCTGTTTAATTTTGCATTAGGTTGGGAAGCAGTGAATTTGTTAAATTTTCTGTCTTATAGCCAAGTATTTTTTTTAATTATTTTTTTCCGTTCGGGTTTTCTATAGGATAAACTAGAGTGATTATCATTTCTGGGTTTTTTAAAATATTTTTGAATGATAATATAATTTTGTTTGCAGTATTTTTCAGTACCTTCTCTTTTGCTCTCACCCCCTTGCTATTGTTGTTTTGTTCTGCATTTTAGGGTTTGCATCAGAAGACTTGATTTTTTTCACTTTCCTTGTGGAAAAAAGTCAGTAAAATGTAATTTGAACCGGGATGGTGCCACTCTGGCAGTAGAGGCCTTTGTTAAGTTTTCATGATTTGGATTACATTTGTTCTGTTTATACATTGGGACCTGTTGATTAATACATGTTATTAAATTTCTGTTTTTGTGATGATTCGTGTAATTGTCAGACGCTACTTGTGTCAGGCAACAGGCAAGGTTTCCAATTTTCAGCAATTATGTTGCTTTGGTTTAATCAATGGAGCTCCCATCAATTAATTCCAGTCATTCATGGAATAGCTGAGCATGCTATTTTAATTATTCGTTTGGATATGTGTGGAAAGTTTTTTTTGTTAATTCCTTTTTTTTATTACATGCAGATGCTCAAGGTTCTGACAGTCCTATTCCGCTGTCACCGCAGTGGCTTCTGCCAAAACCAGGCGAGAGCAAACCTGGAGTGGGAACAGGGGTCTGTTATCACAACCTTTTGTCTGTATTAATGATCTTTTACCATCAGAACTTGCTTATTCATGAACAATTATTTGGTTTTACATTATATTCCTTAGATGAATCTACTCTCCTGCTGTCACCATGCAATCCATGTCAACTGTTTGATGTGATTACTTTAGCCTGCAATTTAATCCTGTTCTTTTTGTGGTGTTGATGGGGTATACAGGAAAGCAGCCCACTTCCAGCTTATGGCAATCACTCAGATAACACTGAGGAGATGCATGACCAGAAGAAAAAGGATGTTTTTCGGCCTTCCTTGCTTGATATGGAAACTGGTCGTCGTGATCGTTGGCGTGATGAAGAAAGAGACACCAATTCCTCTTTGCGTAAAGATCGCTGGAGAGATGGAGATAAAGAGCTTGGTGATAGTCGGCGGATGGACCGCTGGCCAGAGAATTCATCCACCAAACACTATGAAGCACGCCGTGGCCCTTCTGAGCGTTGGACTGATTCGAGTAACAGGGAAACTAATTATGATCAGCGGCGCGAGAGCAAATGGAACACACGCTGGGGCCCAGACAACAAAGATACAGAAGGTTTGCGTGAAAAGTGGTCAGACTCTGGCAGAGATGGTGACACACCATTTGAAAAAGGGCTGTCTCATCATTCTGGCCATGGAAAAGATGAACGGGAGGGTGATCATTATCGGCCATGGAGATCCAACTCCTCCCAAGGTCGAGGGAGGGGAGAGCCACCCCATCACCAAACTCTAACACCGAACAAGCAGGTTCCAACATTTTCATATGGTCGAGGACGTGGGGAAAATACTCCAACGTATTCTCTTGGTCGTGGAAGGCTTAGCTCTGGTGGAATCTCCTTTAACAACATTTCTACTAATTCTCAATATTCAGGAGGTATTTCAGATAAAGGTGAAAGTGGCCAACTAAGCTATAGTAGGACTAAATTGCTAGATATATACAGGATGACTGACATGAAGTCATGCCAACTACTGAACGGGTTTGTGCAAGTGCCTTTGCTTACACTGGAAGAGCCCTTGGAGCCACTGGCACTCTGTGCTCCCAGTCCTGAGGAAATGGTAAATTTGTATATGTTTATTATCTGGGTGGATACAAGCATTGCTTTATATTTATTGGATTTCTTTATTGCTGGAGCAGGTGGTTTTGAAGGGAATTGACAAGGGAGACATAGTTAGCAGTGGTGCTCCTCAGATATCAAAGGAAGGATCTCTTAGTCGGAACTCAATTGATTCTACACAACCATTGAGAGCCAAGCTTGGTATTGTACCTTTCAAAGCTGTTTCTATTCCAGTGTACTTGCACATACTCTAGAGCAAGGAAATAATTATGTTCGGATTGGCATGTCATTGCAGGTAGCAATGAAGATATGCCACACTCTGTTGATAATGGTAGAGATGAAAGCCTCAACATTTCAATGGGTGGTCATGGAACATATTCTGATGACAAGTTCAAAGCTGAAGGTAACAGAAACAAAAGTGGTTTGTGCATGTGTTTATTAAGCTGAGCTGGCTACCTTTGAAATCATTCAATGAGCTATGAAGGTGGCCCCCTTTTTCTTCAAACTTAACAAGACTAGAAAAATAATTATCTCGAACTCAAATTAAAAATTTGTGGTTGTTGCTTGTTATAATTGGTTTTTTGGTTCAGATAATTTTTCATTTGTGCTTTTACTGTCGTTTTACTCTTAGTTCAGTCTGTAAAAGTTTGGTATGTTATTGAATGACAGCGTGCTCCATTTAAAGTGCCCAATGTCCTGGTGCATTATAATAATAATTATTTTCCATATGCAGCTTTTAGAGAAACCAGTCCTTACAAAAAGGATGATGAGGTGCCTATAAACCGGGAATTGACCGTGGAGGGAAATACTTCTGCGCAATCTGGAACTCCATGGCGAGCTCCATCACTGGTTGATCAGTTGAATACTGTCTCGCATGACTGGAGAGATGCTTCCAGTGATGTCAAGTCGAGGGCTGCTGATATGGCCTGGAATCAACCTCCAAAAGATCCTGAAAATCCACGGGAGAGCAATGCAGCCAATCCATCATTCTCTAGAGATGAGGCAAAGTGGCAGACCAATGAGGATCCCATTATGAAAAGGCAGCCATCTGCTGCTCTGGACAGGGAGCAAGAGGTCAAGAAGTTTTCACAACCTTCTCCTGAGAACCTGGTTCTTTATTATAAGGATCCCCAGGGTGAAATTCAAGGTCCCTTTTCTGGCAGTGATATCATTGGGTGGTTCGAGACTGGATATTTTGGCATAGATTTGCAAGTTCAGCTGGCAAATGCATCACAGGACTCACCCTTTTTATTTCTTGGTGATGTTATGCCTCATTTGCGAGCCAAGGCAAGGCCACCACCTGGGTTTGCTGGGACAAAACAGAATGAATTCACTGACTCATCTAGCAGGCCAAACATTAGCAGCTTTGGAAACATGCATCCTAGCTTAAAGGAGTTTGATATTATAAGAAATGATTCAAGGTCTAAACCTGGTTCGGCAACAGAAGCTGAAAACCGATTCATAGAGTCACTGATGTCTGGAAACTTGGGTCTGTCTTCACAAGGTTCGGTTACCCCCAGCTTATTTTCATGTTTAAAAAATGAACTCTGTTTTATTGAACAGCTCTATGCTTTGGGCATTTCCCTTGGTTTCTAATTGTAGTTGTTATCTTGTCGCATCTTTATGTGATCTTGATGCTTATGTTTTCTCTTTAGGTTCTCAAGGATTTACTGGAAATAGTTCTGGTGGTGTGCCATCATTAGGAGTTGATGGTGGGAACGATCTGCACCTGTTGGCACAGAAAATGGCACTTGAACGGCAGAGATCATTACCCAGTCCTTATCCATATTGGCAGGGAAGAGATGCTCTATCCATGGTTTCAAAGCCAGAAGTTCACCCAGACTCCACGATGCATCAAGCAAAACTCCTACCCTCATTGTCTGACAATCCGCATCAGCCTCCTCATTCTCAAAATGCTGATTTGATGTCCATCCTTCAAGGCCTATCTGACAGGCCTGCCTCTGGAAATAATGGTGTTAGTGGTTGGTCAAATTTCCCTACCCAGGACAGCTTGGATCCACTTAAGGATAAGATTGACTTGCTTCATGCTCAGAATTTTCCACCACAAGTTCTCTTTGGGCAACAACAGAGACTGCCGCGGCAGAACCCACCTTTAACAAACCTCCTTGGTCAAGGTATAGATACCACATCTGGTATTTTGACACCTGAAAAATTGTTGCCCTCAGCTTTACCCCAGGATCCACAATTACTCAATTTGTTGCAGCAGCAATATTTGCTGCAACAACAATACTTGCTGCAGTCTCATTCCCAGGTTCCTCTTCAAACACAGCAGCTTTCAGTGTTAGATAAGCATTTGTTACTCAAGCAGCAACAGCAACAAAAACAGGAGGAGCAACAACAGTTGTTGCGGCAACAACAGTTACTTTCCCAAGTTATGTCAGAGCACCATTCTCATCAGCGTTTTGGTGAGCCATCTTATGGAAAATTACAGACTCCTTCAATAGCTATGGGAAATGCACCTGTGGATCCTTCTCGGCTTCAGCTGTCCAAAGAATTGTTTGCATCTGGTCCACAGTTGCCAGTTTCAAATGTGCAAGATGAACACACTGCCAGTTTATTGAATTTGCCACCTCAAGTTACCCATGATGTCACTTATAATGTCAGTTCTGAAGCATCTTCTCTCCATCTTCCACAACAAATTTTTGGGAATGTTAATCTTCAAAAAAGCTGGGGTACAAGTCCTGGAAAACTAGGTGATATTCATCCGAAAGAATCATTACCAGCATCAGCATTTGCTGATAGCTCACCCTTGCCAGGGCGGATGAACAAATCTTCACATGATGCTTCTGTTGCATCTGAACCTGTCCCCTCTTCTGACTTCCGTGTTCCTCATTCACTGGGTCATACATCAGAAGTTCCTTGGAGAACTGAAGAAGGTGCAAAGGTTAAGGTATCTGAGGCTACTGCAGATTCTGTCTATCAGGATTCTCATGAAATCTCTGATCCAGTAGTGCTAGCAGTAGCTGGTGAGAAAGCAATTTCAAAGCCTGATCATGCTAGTGTTGTAAAAGTTGAACTAGATGATAGGTCACTTGATGAGCAGCAGGTTGATAGAGATCAATCAAATAGAGAGCCTGAAGTGCCAACAGAAGTGAAAAACACTGAAACTCGTGAGACAAGAAAAGCTTCTGAGAAGAAATCCAGAAAGCAAAAATCTGCTAAGTTAAACTCTTCATCTGACCAGGCAAAGGTAGCAACAAAGGCTTTCTCTTTGCAATTATCTAACCAATCTGAAAATGAGGGGCCAAATGCTGGTATAACCAGATTTGAATCACATGATGGAACTGGAGAAAATCTTTCTGGGTCATCTCCACAAAAGGCAAGGGACAAGAAGTTGGGTACTTCTGCAGAAGTAGTCGATTCCCAGCAGGTTTCTAGTTCATTGCCTGCCATCAATTCTGGAGATGATGTTGGATCCCCAGAAGTTGAGGGTGAATTGAAACTGGCTGGGTCTGTACCAGTTCTTAGTGCACAGATTCAATCAAGTCAACGTGCCTGGAAACCTGCTCCTGGTTTCAAACCAAAGTCATTGTTGGAAATTCAACAGGAAGAACAAAGGAAGGCTCAGGTTGGCATGGCAGTTTCTGAGACCAGCACTTCTGTCAACCACACAAGTTCATCAACTCCCTGGGCTGGGGTTGTGGCTAGTTCAGACTCAAAAACTTCCAGAGATATTCAAAGAGAAGTGATTAGTACTGACATAAATGTGGGAAAAGCAGAAATTTCACTTTCTTCTAAGAGCAAGAAAAGTCAGTTACACGATCTATTGGCAGAAGAAGTTTTGGCGAAATCTAATGAAAGAGAGATGGGTGTTTCTGAATCCTTATCTAGCCTGACTACTCAACCAGTCACAACTAACAGTTTAGAATCTATAGATGATGGAAACTTTATTGAGGCTAAAGACACTAAAAAGAGTCGCAAAAGGTCAGCTAAAGCAAAGGGGGCTGCAGCTAAGGCGGTGGTGCCTATACCTTCTACTGAAATGGCTGTTAGTTCAAGTCCCATTGAGAAAGGGAAAGGCGCTCGCTCTGTGCAGCAGGAGAAGGAAGTGTTGCCTGCAATTCCATCTGGCCCTTCTTTGGGAGATTTTGTTTTTTGGAAGGGAGAACCAGCAAACCATTCTCCTTCTCCAGCATGGTCTGCTGACTCCAAGAAGCTTCCAAAGCCCACATCTTTAAGGGACATCCAAAAGGAACAGGAGAAAAAGGTCTCTTCTGCCCAGCCTCAGCATCAAATACCAATTCCTCAGAAACCTCAGCCCACTCAATCCGCAAATGGAAGTGGCTCTTCATGGTCACATCCTGCATCTTCTCCTTCAAAGGCAGCTGCTCCTATCCAGATAAATTCCCGCGCTTCTTCTCAGTCAAAATACAAAGTAGACGATGAACTATTTTGGGGCCCGGTTGATCAATCAAAGCAGGAGCCTAAGCAGTATGATTCTTTTTCTTCCCATCTAACTAGCTTTTAGTTTGTCAAACTTTGCTTCTTTAGTTGAACCATTCTTTCTATTTTAGAGCTGCCCTTGTGAGCATGCTTGCTTTCTGCAGATGCCGTGTAAATTTGATCTGGTTTATTAAATTTTGCAGCATGCCTTTACCTGTTTGATTAGTTGATTTTTCTTGTTTGGGATTCTGCACTTCTTTTTGTCGCTGTTTGCTTGTCTATAAAAAATGGTTATATTGCAAGGCTGCTGATTAGTTGGTACCTATTCAACCAGCTCAAACTAGTGAACAGAATACCTTGTTTTTGTCCACTTACCATTTTGTCCTTCCCTGTTTCCGAGTCCCTTAATTATTCCAGTGATTCCCCAAAATGATAGCATTTGACCTGTTCTAGTTGCTTAATAGAAAATATTTTTAAGCATGTAACTGGAGCTACCTTTTGTTGCCAAAAGAATTTCTTTCTTATGGGAACCTCATGTGAAGACATGGAAGTCAAGCTCAATGGTGCAGGGTTTAGTCCAATCAGTGATTAAGGCTAAAAAAATAAATGAATTTGTTGTGAAATGTTTATGGCTTAACGAAATAAGCTGGGTTGCCACATATACTTAGTCCACATAAAAACGTTCATACGTGAGAGCTCCTTTGTAATTTTCACATGAACAGGTGTACTAAGTTTAGTGATTGTTGGTACTTGCTTTTGAACTTGGCATATTTTGCCAAAACTCAAAGGTCTGGTAGATTTTTTGTCTTTGTTTGTTGGGTAAGCCTATGTCTAGTTGTTGCTTTCTTTACATCATTACTCCGTGCTGTCTCTTAATCAATGCCCCTGATGAGAGAAATCAAAAGTAAATTTTGCTATCTTTCTTCTAAACAGGTCAGAATTCCCTCATCTTTCAAGCCAGGGAAGTTGGGGAACCAAAACTACTACTCCTGTAAAAGGAGCACCAGTTGCATCATTTGGGAGACAGAAATCCGTGGGTGGCAGACCTGCTGAGCATTCTCTCTCATCTTCAACTGCCACTTCTCAGTCGTCTCTTAAAGGGAAACGAGATACAATGAACAAGCATTCAGGTAAAGTGACAATAGGCTTTTCATCTTAACCTGTCAAGAATTGTTGTTTACCCTTTATGTTTATTCTTTTTCAGAGGCTATGGAGTTCAGGGCTTGGTGTGAGAGTGAATGTGTTAGACTTGTTGGGACTAAAGGTACGATTCTATGTTCTTTCTTCTTTTGCTTGACATTTATTTACTAGAATTGTGATTTTCATCGAACTTGATCTTAAGCATTTGGGTAACAAGCATCTATTCCAGATTGATAAATATACTTTTTACAGACTTTACTTTCCCCCCACTCAAAAGACTGATCTTTCAAGCATACATATAACAAGTACCATGATCTTTAGTAGTATGGCTTCTCTGCCAAATAGGTCAAATTCCATGTATCACAGAGATTTAATTAGTTTTCCACTTTCCTCTGGCTGGGACCCATGGTTCATTACAAATTCTGTTCATGTATGTGACATGCTGACTTGAACACCTTTTCTTGTCGTTAAGTTTGATCTCATACAATGGAATCCCTTGTGATAGATACAAGTTTCCTGGAATACTGCTTGAAGCAATCCAGATCAGAGGCGGAGATGCTTCTGATAGAAAATCTTGCATCATTTGATCCTGATCATGAGTTCATCGACAAATTCCTCAATTGCAAAGAGATGTTAGGAGCAGATGTTCTTGAAATAGCCTTTCAAGGGCGGAATGATTGGAAGACTGGTGGGATCAGTGCCAAAGATGTGACTTTTGACAATGCTGGTGTTGAAGATTATGACCGTGAAGATGGGCTGGGGAAGGGTGGTGGCAAGAAGAAAGGGAAAAAGGGGAAGAAGGTCAGCCCTTCTGTTTTAGGATTTAATGTTGTCAGTAACCGGATCATGATGGGCGAGATTCAGACCCTAGAAGACTAGGGGATTTGAATGGTAGTTGTAAATACGCTTTGACTACACTGTTTGTAAATGTTTTACATTAGGATTATGTTTCTCTACATAGATCAACAGCAGCAGTACCAATTTGATCTGCTCTAGCAATTTTGTGGACTAAAATTCCTGCGGTAGAGTTACTGTCTTTTTTGTCAGAGAATTACAAAGATTTATCATAAATCATGAAGGCAAAACCTTGAACGGTGCATTGTTTTCCTCGGTTCCCCATTTTTGGTCCATTCATGCTCTGGACTGAAGCTGGTGGCATCATTTGTATGCGTGCCTGTCCAAGTGTGTTAACACAAGGCTGGAAATCGGTTGCCTTTTCTCCTAGCTGAAATGTGTATTTACTTGTTTTGTTGCCCTCTTTTTAAAAATGGAGTGGGTGATGTGTGTATTTGCAGATAGGAAGAGGTCTTTTGCTCCCCCCAAGTTTTTGTAGCCAGTGATGCTGACGAGGATTTGGTCCAGGTGGTTGATAAAAATCACTGAAGACCTCCCGTTGTGCGGGTTATTGGAGGGTTTGGTCGGCAGAGAGAGATGTTAGTTGTTGTGTTGGAGTTACAACTTACAACAGCCCAATTGAAGTGTACCCCTCCGAAAATAGATAGTTCCTCCACTAATGAAGAAGAGTCTTCATAATGTAGAGAGAGCACATCAGACTCAAGTTTGTAACGTCAAAGCACTGGCAAGTTGCAGCCAAGGAACTTGTTTGTAAAAGGTGGTGCTTTTATACGTGGAATTAGAGAACTAATCAAGCAAAACCGTCCCTTTCACTTGGCTCTTTCTTTGAGACAAGGCAATTATCCTTGATCATTACACACACACGCACCAGTTACTTGTTGGGCTGGTGGTTCCATTCAAGTTAGATGTAGAATAAACTCATATAAACATGCTGATTAAACAATTGGATCTTGATGTTTTCTACAAGAAAACTATAACTTGGATTGAGAGAGTATAACCATTTCTTCATTGATGGAATAAAAAAAAGATTTCAGATAAATATGTTGGGTCGTTTTCTTTTTTCAATGAATGGTTGAATATTTTTCAAAAAATTATCTCTTCCTATATATGTACATGGAATTTCCATTTTTGTTCCCATAGCTCAAATAATTTGGTCACAGCTCCCCGCCTTCTTGTTCTCTCTTAAGATCAGCAGGAGGTAAAAAGCAATCCATTGACAACCCACAGATGTTAAAATCAACTTCTTCAATCATCCATGTTTCCTCTATTTTCCTCTTGTGATTATGTGATGCTTCGTATCTGTAAAGTGTCGCAGTGGTCTTCCCACTATGTGCTATATTAATGCCTTCAATGTATCTATAATCTCCGATCACTGACTCTATACTCGTCTCCCAAAACACATTATCATTTCCTTTAATCGGTTTCATCTTCACTAATTTCGTGTCCTCGAATTTGACAAGCAGCCCTGTTCTTTGGCTGAAGTAGCCCCATATTGTATGGTGTACGATTTCTGTATTGGAAGAACTTTGAGCTTTAAGGGTGTTTGAATCGGTCTCGAGCTTGAGTACAAAGCAGTCTTCATTGTTCACTGCCTTGTCTGCGACGCATACTGCTTCTAAGAACAGGTTGGCAGTGCACCTTGGATCCAATCCCTGTCGGCATCACAAAGAAAACCATCTTCAATCATTTTCACATTCCAAAAAGATACGGAATCGATACTCTTAGATTACATACAGCGATTATTTTTCACTAGAAAACACACATTCAGAGAAGGTTATACCTGGAAGAACCGCCGCAAGGGTCTTGGAGGACCTCTATTAGCATGCGAAGCCTGAGACGAGGATTGGTTCCAAGCAACCTTGCCATCACTGCCTGCACTGACCTTGTAGCCCGAAACAACTAGTTCTAGGTACCACAAATCAGGGTTTTTTTGCCACAGCACAAACCCTCCAACCTCGGACTTGCCTCCTGGGTGCACACTGTCATCACCTTGGTGCATTTCTGATGCAGCCATCTTAACCTGCCCTACTGCATACATGCTTTCCACTGAATTCAGTGCCAAAGATCCTCCAATTGCTGCTATATATTGTTGTACAATATATTTCGCGGTAGAGGCCTCCTGTTCATGAAATAAGTCACCGTTAATAAACTATTTATGCATTGTTAATCAGAAGTAATATTTCCAGGTCCAGTTGAAGGCGTCGAGCTGCGTTCTCATCAGCCTAGCTAATCAATAAAAAGTAGAATGAAAAGTTTCCCTTTTCATCGTTTCTCTTCTCACACATCAGAAATGAAATGTGAAGTAATTAAGTGATTATTCATATGGCCAAAGCAGGAGTATTGGTGAATTTATAACATTCTTAAATTGCCATTGATTCTCAATTCTGAGGAGGACCTTAACCTTTGCAGGAATGTTTTCAAAACCACAAAGCATGCTCTCCATTATAGCACAACAAGATTTTCAGATAATCTCTCAAATTACATGAAGTATATTTAGTCCAGCAATGAGTTTTGCACCGTACCCTTTCATTTCCATGTTCAGATTTAACCAAAAAAGAAAAGAGAGAAAAACTTGAAGAGGAAAATGAAAGATTCATACATACAATGGTACAATCTTTAAGAGGACGAGTGAGAGGCTGGTCAGGGTGGACCTGAAAAGGGATAAGAGGAGAGCCAACAAGCTTAAGCAACGCTATAAATTCATTATCTGATTTAGATTGGAGATGGGTTGATTTATCAGCAGCAGCTTGAGCTCTCATCAATGCGCGCATGTTTTTCCAACGAGAAGCTGAACTGTTGCCCATTTTTGTGAACATCTCTTCAGGTATAGGCACCTCCAAGACGGTGTCAAGTGCATATTCCCTGTCATAATTAGGACACAACTTCCTCATGGAATTCCAAGAAAAAACCTTTTCACTTTGATTGAATCCAAAAGAGCAACCCAACAAGATAGAAAAAATAGGAAATGAAATCTAAATTTTGATTGAAAGGGCAATCAATGAGAGGGAGATGAAAGACTGCGTCCTTTTCCCTTTCTTTTTCTTGTCTGAGATGTTCCTTGCGCGTAGCAATCGCGGGTGCACGATTTCAGGGCTTGTACAATATTTGCTAATTTGGGAAACAGAAGGCACCTTGGATCCATCTCATTTGCATGCACATAAAAAGAAAAAAAAAAGAAAAATGCTTTATATGTGGATTCGGGTCATGTTTGTAGCCACCCAAAATCCTACTGCTTGCAAGATTCTCGACCTGTGTATCTATCTGGATAGACCGACTCATTGTTTAATTCGGTCCCATGTCTCAAACTAAATTGGCAGTCATAAGTTATCATATCGACACCCCGCATTCGATATTGGCCCGAGAAGGAAACCCATACACTCCATCTGTATCATCGAAGATTGGAGGGTGACACAAGGATGGGAACATTTGCCTACCCTGCTGCACCTGCTCCCGAGGGAATTGATATGGCTGAAATGAAGATGGAGGTCCTGGACGATAGAGTGATGTTCTATCTAGCTCTGTTTTTCATCATGATCATTGTTTAGAGACACCTGAATGCCACTTTTCCGTACCAAAACAAACAAAATTATTCTAATCTCCATGGCAACCAAGTAATAAGCATCTGGAGGGTTTTGGTGGTTAAACTTCTCCTTTGTCAACTTTCAAGAGGTGTTTGGTTGTCTACTACCATGTATCAAACTACTCTACTTAACTTGAAAAGGTTAATATTTTCTAGTTTGACAAATAAACATAGCTTTACATTACCAATTGAACAAACATAATCGTTTGCACAACTACGAATGTCTCTATATCATCAAGCATACGATCCAGTTTCGGGGCAAACACCCTTTTAGTCTCTCTAATCCTTGACTAATGAGAAAACAAATCTTTTGTTTGGCGTCACAATCCCGGTTATTCTCGTACTGTTGTCTAATTGTAGCTTGTGCATTCTTTCCAGGTGTTTAATAGATGATGAACAATGGAGCATATACCCGCCTGCAAAGCGCAAGGTCCTCGTGTAGATTGCAGGGTTTTTTTTGCCATCTCAACAAGGGATCCAGTGAAAATGACACGCAAATTTGGAAAGTAGAGCGTAAAGGTAATTGAAAAATGTTCGGGGGACCTGACTGCTATTTGCTTGGGTCTGTGCGGAAGGAGTCAAGACTCAAGATAACTCCCTCGCAATATTATCTCAGCAATAGAAAACAAGAACAGGACTAGCAGAAATTACTTGGTTGTTTCAGACTCGAGAGAAGTCTTAAGCCATGATCCAAATCTACACTGCTACCAAAAAGTTCAGATGTCAAGCATCTTGAAACTATTTTGTAAACAATTTTCTGGTCCGGGGCAACAAGCATGGTCTCGATTGCTTCTTTCACATGACATTTTCCTGAAACTTCTACCCTGTCTTCGAGATCCATGGAAGATAACAGGAGGCATCCATGGGATTTTCAATTTTTATATATAGTTAGTTTATGCCAGTGTCAAAAGACTTCCCATTTTTTATGTTTTCTTATGATCGCATTGTCAAATATATGAAATCAAATGGGCCGAAAAACAAATTTATTTTCATGTGTATGTTTGTGTTTTTATCTTTATCTGTACACCTAAATATATTTCTATCTTTATTATTATAAATCACTGTTTTTTCTTTTCCAAAACAATAATTAAACACTATCTTAATTGAAATTAAGTCAGTAAATTTGGTTACAAGTTGCAGTAGAAATTATTAGTATATGGGAATTGATCTGGTTTTATCTATGAAAAAGTTATTAGGTACTATATTGGGAGCGTGTTCTCTCTCATCTATGAAACATTTTTAAGTGACAAACGGAGTATAACTTCTGATATGTTGAAGAAACCATGATCAGACAGAGATTGTTTTTTCACGAATCCCAAATCTAATTAACCAGTCCTGCCCTTGTAACCTCCAAGCACCACCACCATCAACACCTTATTACAAATGCCTAGTGTCAAGGAAGGCCATTTCCGTCGGCTGCAAATGCCAATCACTATCGTGCCCGCACTGCTTCATGTCCGATTGGAGCGTTGAATCACTCGATTTTGCTCGCAAGAAAGAAGTCCGGTGGCAGGCCAATCCTCACCTAAACGTGCCCTTCTCGTTTTCTGATGAGAGTGGGGATATGTCACCCTTATGGTAACTGGAAAAAACAAAAGCAAAGTCAAAACAGGAGTCTTGTCTGTTGATACTAGCGGATGCTTTAGCAGTACTGATGTTCCTGGTGAAGAAACTGAAAAAACCCTACCTTGCTCTTCAAGAAGTTTCTCCTATGATTCTTCTTGTGAATCCAGCCATTCATTGGATACTATAGCCAGGCAGCCAGGATATTACGAAACGTTTAATAAGCCTATAGGAAACAGGAAAGTGAGTAACGTAAGGAAAATTAAAAATGTCGGACACCAAGTTTCTTTGAGCAAGTGGAAAAGATCGAAGACTGTGACGTCTCCGGAGATTCCTTCACCTGTGAGATCATCCGTTTTGAAGCGGATGATATCATGCAAGGTTGACGGGAAAGTGAGCGAGAGCGTGGCGGTGGTGAAGAAATCGCAGGACCCACACCGGGACTTTAAGAGGTCTATGTTGGAGATGATATTAGGAAGGCAAATATTTGAGGCCGAGGATTTGGAGGAACTTTTGCAGTGTTCTTTGTCCTTGAATTCGAGACAGTATCATGGAGGCATTCTCGGAGACTTGGGGGATCGTTTTCTGTGATTCTCCTGCAAAGAAGAGAGGTTGTATCAGAAATTAAGATAGAAGAAAGGCCGGGGTGGGCAACATGATTCTCTTTTTCATTACATTTTGTTTTAAAATGAATAGGCAGCTCGATGTTATGTTTGTTTGAAATTGATTTCTTTTTCCCTCTTGATAGCGCGTGTGAGAAATGAAACTACAATAATGAATGCACTTCGCAAATCAACTCTATGAAACCATGCTCCCATCTTGCTTCTTCTTATAATTTCTTCCATCTAGGTCATGCCCTGCACTCTTGATTTGCTCTGCTTCCTGTTCTGTAATCAACAAGGGTAGTGAAAATGAAAACAGCAAGACAAGAACACCTGTTTTTTGTTCTAACATGCTTCAATCTCAAGTAAAGTATAAACAGAGTCTGTCCTATTATCTAGCTCTCTCTCAATGATCGCTAAACTAGCTTGGAGTGACCGCCAGTCTGCTTTCTAGCTGCATGCATACATCTGTGTTATGGCAGCTTCACTCCTGATCTCACCCACTCCTTACCCTAGATTTACAACTGCCAAAACTATTCTACACATCCATTTGCCGTTCTAGAAAGCATCAAACAGAAACTCAAATATCTGAAAACCACTCTCGAAAAGTGTGAAGAAAATGGAAAGAACTTCATGTACAAGAGACACAAAAATTACCGATTTGTCACTACTAGACCCTGTAACAGAAGCCCTGTCAAAACTGATTAAGAGAATAGAGAGAGCGGAGTGTGACTGTATAATTTATTGTTCTAAACATGGAACCAATCCGATGGATGTCCTTCATGGAGTTCAGCTCTTTTGTAAGTATAGCAGTAATAGATTCAACACCGCGCATTATCTTCTGTGAAAATGAAATGGCACTCTCTGAACAGCTTTGGACAGAGGTGCTCCCAGATCCAAAACACGGTATAGTTGGAGAAGGATGAGGAACCTTGAGAATGTCTTTATAATGGAAACCATTTTTCTCACTCTTCGGTTTCCTTATGATCCGCTCAGGGATAATAGTGAGATCAAATCTCCGGTTCTGATCGGTTCTTCCAGCCCTACCAATCTTATTTTCATTCAAAACTTAAGCCGTGCTTGAGAAATGTTTTTAAGGATATTCAACAAGTTTTTCCTCAACAGCATAAAATAGAAGGTAAAAGTATTTCAGGTTGTGTGTTATTTGAAAAAATTGCATGATATTTATAGATAACCATTATATAACAATCATATTTAAATTTATTATGAAATTAAAAAGATTGTTACAACAATGTAAAATATAATTGTTAAGAAATAAAATAATTGTGACAATTATAGCTGCTGGAAAAAAATAAATAGAAAAGATTTTAAATTTATGATTGTTAAAAATATTTTTTTAATTGTTACAAATATTATGATTTCAGTTTAAGAGTTATCAAAAATATTTTAATAAAATAACAAAAAATAGAGAGTATAGATGTTGTCTCGCGTGCAAAAGGGACAAATCGGAGGTTTTTCTCTTACTCGACTCATCTTTATATGTGCGAGCTCACTCTATTTCCTTTGTTGGTTACTATCCCGTCTTAAATTTTATTATATAAAAACTTGATAAAAACCTTCATTTTCCAATGTGGGATACTAAGTCCTATATATATTCTTTGCACTCAAAATATTAGTTGTGTTTTCCAATATGGGATAAAGGTTTGAAATAGCTTTTTATATAACTTTTACAACAATCCTCCATATATTTCAAAAGACTTTTTTTAAATAAATAAATTTGTTGGATCTCTTTCATAAATGAGTGTAATGCATCTAACCTAGTGTCTTTTGAACTATGAACCAGATTATAGAAAGTATGAGATTTAACTTACAAAATTATTGGTGAAATATTTAATTTATATGAACACAATAATTCTCATTGTAAGTTAGGCATCTTGTCAATCATAATATACCCCCCATAATTCCTTATTGTTTGAATCAGTTAGGTATAGGAAGTTCAATAAAACTTTGTTCTGGAAGTTAATCTAGAATGCCTGAAACTTCAGAATCTAGAAAAGGGTATTGTTTTTCTTGTAATTGCTTCAAAATAAACTTCTTTTTTTTTTGGGTTTGTTTTCTCTAAATTTTTTCTTCAATTTTTGGTTTTGGTTTGGTTTGGTTTGGTTTGTTGGTTAAAAACTTTTATAGGTGTCATGGAGAAAAGCATGACTTCTTTTGACTTTGCAAACCTTGTATCTTTCATAAATTCTTTCTTTGTCTCCTTCTTATCATGAGGATCACTTGGAAAATAACTTTCATACCTTGCTATTTGAAACTCTAAGTCACAAGCCCTTGTAGCGAGTTGTTCAAAAGTGAATGGCATGTTTCCTTGTAGACTATATAACAACTCTCACTACATTTCTTGGATACACATGTTTTTAGAAGAGACCTCATTTATCTTCTCCTTATAGCTAAGAACTAATTTTCTCCATCTCTCAATGTAATCCAAACTAGCTTTTTTTTATTTATTTAGTGGAAACAAGTTCTAACAATCTTATAGTTCATCAAGTGTTATAAAAGCGAGTCAAGAACTCTCGCTCCAATTGGTTCCAGCTATCTATTTATTCAGCAGGAATTTTAATGTATTAGTCAAATACGACTCTTTTTAGAGATCAAACAATCTACTTTCGATGATAGATTTGTTGACTCAAAAGATGACCGGAAGAGAGTATCCCACCGGGCATGCCATAAATTATATACACAAAATTCTCACATGTAAAATAATGCACTAGAAAATGTAGTGTCAAAATCACGATAATAAATTTGATAACAAGAAAAATTGACTCTCTTGAAGTACTCTTCACATGCACACATCTTGTAATTAACGGTCAGATCTAAATCTTGTTCTTGTTTTGAATGACAAAAGTTTAAATCATGTGAGATCTTGACTTGATTTGATTTGAAGAAAGACTTGAATTGACTTAGTAAAGATTATTCACACGAGCTTGAAAGTTTTATTCGTGTGATATCTTGATTTGATTTCATGAAGGAAAAGACTCTGCTCTTTTGTTTCCTTGGTTTAATTTGATGAAAATTAGGACTTCAAGTTATTTCTTCCTTAATAGACTTGAATTTCTTTGAGAGAACTTCTCAGGTATTTGTGTTTGTTTTTTAGTATCTGTTTATTGTCCTTTTTCTGCTCTTTTTTTTTTGTTATTCTTAACCTTATTTTGATGATGACTTTGTTGTCTATTTATAAACAGATCAGGTATTAATTTACCTATATGCCCTTTAATTAAAGGATATTTTAAGGGAATCAACATGGAAATTATTTAAAATTATCCTGAAGGATATTAAATTAATATCTATAAAATATATTTGGATTTGAGTTTTTAATTTAACTTGGGTCCAAACCTAATAAATTTAATTAGATCCACATCTAATAAATACATTTTTTGGATCATAGATCAAATTTGTTGAGATTTTGATGTCTACAATGGATACAAGAGTAATTACATTACACACTAAAGTGTGAAAACATTATATTACCTCTGGGTGTGTGTTAAAGATTTGGGGTTTTTGAAAGGCAGAAGTGTCATTTGACTAAATAAATAAATAATTATTCATGTGAATAAAAAATATATTATTAATAACCATGAAAGAAACATCAAAAATTAAAAGATAAATGTGGATCAAGATAAACAATAACGTAAAACTAGACATTTAGTGGACCCTGTTTACTAAACTTATTTATCTAAATAAGTAAAAGATAAACTCGTCCTAACAAACCTATGACTTAAATAATAAATAAAAATAAACAAATAAACTCATGCCATAGAAATATATAATGTATGGCTAAAAACATCAGCAAAAAACAATGAATGAATATTTAAAGATGAAAAAAAAATGATGAGCGAACCGTAAAAATGCTAGTTTAAGATAAAGCACTAAATAATATTTTGTTTTTTTTTTAAATGCATGGTTGTCATCTTATCCATTTTTTTATATTTAAAGAAATAGGAAAAATAAGAAATTGATAGAAAGGATTAAGTTGTAAATTATTTTAAAAATACGACAGGGATTATAAACACACACGCGCGCGTATAAAATGTCTGGTTAGTAGAGGGACTAAGTTGTAACATAATCTAAAACAATCCATCGTATAAATAATACTTTGCATACTTACCAGCCACCGATTAATATTGTTGGCATTGATAATCCATCTGCCTTGCCTTTCTCGATTTTCACGCAATGAGAGCGTCTTTGAAGGGCAAGTACGATAATGACAAAAGCACCGGCGCTGCTACAGTCGCCTTCATCACCGGCGATGTTAAGCTACGGGCTTCTGTAACCGACGCCACCTTCGTCAACGGTCCTAGCTTAAACGGCTTGTCTCTAGCTGTCGAGAAACCTGGCTGCTTCATAGTAGACTACAACGTTCCCAGAAAGGTTACCCCTCCACAAACTCCATTGCTTTGCTTTCTTAATCGCAAAAGGTCTGTTTGGTGGCTGCCAATTTTGTAGGTAACTAGGGTTTTCGACTGGGCGGGTAGTTTGAACTTGCTTTGCTCACTTTGATTTCGAATCAATTGACTGCAAGTTTGGCCTCCTATTTGATTCACCAGCATCCAAAGAGGGCATTAGATTTTTTGAATATATAAATAAGGGATTCATTTTAAAAAATCTAGGGTTTCAGTTAAGGACCGGTAACATGTTTTTATCCCTTGTAGCTGTGAAATTAAGGAAAGCTTGATTTTTTTTAGTAAAGTTTGGTAACTGACATTGCTTGATTTTCAACTGGTGTTGTGGTGCAGGATTTTAGGTTTCAGTTTATGAATGCTGTTAAGGTTGTGGACAAGCCCTTGAATCTGACATACATTCATAGCAGAGGGGATAACCGTACTATTTTGGACGGGACTCTTGTGATTGATTCAACGAACAAAATATCTGCTAACTATTTGATCGGGACGGAGAATTGCAAGTTGAAGTATACTTATGTGCATCGAGGGCTGACAACATTTGAGCCGTGTTATGACTTAGCAAAGAATTCATGGGATTTTGCGGTATCTCGGAAGGTCTATGGTGATGATGTGTTCAAGGCTACATATCAAACATCAAGCAAGAATCTAGGCTTGGAGTGGTTGACGAACTCAAAGCTGAATGGGAGTTTCAAGGTAATAGCTTGAATTAATATGCTTATTGGCAAGTTGCTGGAATTTGGTTTCTAAATTAAAGAGTAAAATCAAGAAATAGAAGTTGAAATTACTGTATGTTCTCACTCTAAGTGATAGTAACTTGTATGGACCTCGTATTGGAGTTGAGCTTAAATTTAGCAATCTACTGCATGCCTTAAGAATCTGATCCTCCATTAAGCTGGACATGGTTATAGTTTTGAATTTTAAAGGCATCGGTTCATTGATAGGAACTGTGTCTCTAGACTACTCTTGGCTTGCATGTTTTATTTCCATTTTATAATTCCTAGATGCATCTTATTGATTCTGCAACACAAGCATGCTTGTGTTTTCTAGGTTTTCAATTGGACTATAACTGAGCATGTTCTGGTTTGTGGAAAGCATGGTGTTTATAATTTGCTTCCATTTTTCAATCACAAAAAGGCACTGGCATGTTGATGTTTTTTAAGAGAATTCTGAATCAATGACTTGAGAGTTTTCAATAGAATACCTATACTTTTATGGCCCGAGGCAATACATGTCTGGAATTGCTGATGATATCACAGAATGGGTGGTTGCTTAACTTTCAGCTATTTGGATGCTAGATTGATGCTTGTGAGCTGCGTAATTTTTCATCTGGTGGTTGTAGTGTGCTTTGAGCTGTTTGGATAAGCCTCTTTAAGCATTTCCAGGATTCCAAAATCATCTCTATTTTATGTGATTTCAACTCAAAAATGATATTCTAATCTTGGCCCTTCTTTATCCCAGTTTTCTGCATCTGTCAATTTGGCTGAGGAGTCAAGAATGCCAAAATTAAGTGCTGAGAGTACGTGGAACGTTGAGATGTGATGTGTTTCATCTTGGTTGTAACATTCACCGGTTATTTTAACAAACAGCTCCACCTCTGGCCTCGCCCCCAGTTGCTTTAAGCTTTTTTTTCGTCCTTGAATATTGCCAATAGTTATAACTGAGCTGATTACCTGTACCACCATTTTTCAAACTGTTAAATCTTTCTTTTGAAATATGCATTTGGTCCTTTTGTTGCAATGTCTTGTATCATATCTATGCTTTATGTGTGTATGTTTATGCGATAAAAAAATACATTTTATTTTATTTTGAGTTACTTTTTATTATCTTGATGTGCGGGTGTAAATGTTTTTATTAAAAATAATATATATATATATATATAAACAAAAACATATTTTAAGAAGTAACTACTACCATAATTCCAAACGGTAACTTGATAGTCAATAAAGACAATCATATTCAAGTTAAATTGTATTGTAATATCATTTTAAAAAAAAAAAAAAAATGAGATGTACCTTTATACTTGGAATTTTGAACCTAACCTGTTGTTACTTATTTTTGAGGCCTCGCATATACAAAAAAAAATATCAAAAAAAAGGAATAGATAAAAAAATATGTATTAGTGAGAATAATACCAGAACACCCGGGAAATTATCGAATATTAGTTAAGGAAGATCCAAATATACAAGATTGGGAAATCTAATAGCGTATATTCAACCTATTAATGCCTTATTTGCAACAAAAAAAAAATCTAAGAAAAATCCGAAATTAGATGTTTAAGGCCATGATTAGAATTTTTCAAGTTTATTATAATTTATTGAGGTTGCAATAAAAATTGTTTTTTAAAAACAATTTGAGTTTTAATTGAAACAAATTAAAGTACAAGGATTGGATTGTAATTTTTAGAGTTAATTTGGTCAAATCAAAAGCTTAATGGCATTAAATATCAAAGTTTATCCGACAATTAGGGATTGAAGAAATTCATAATCAAAGATCAAAATAAAAAAAAAGTCTTATGAATGTAGGGGCTAAAAGTAACTAAATCACATATCAAATTAAAACAGTTAAGAGTTGATTGATCGATTGAGGGTTAAAATGCACAAATTTAGAACCAAATGCCAAAATAAAAAGGGCAACCAATCTTGAGGCTAGCAATTGAGTTCAACAGGGATAAAATTGAAAGAAATTTAAAAATTTAGATGCAATTATATATGTAATTATAAGAAATTAAAATAACAAGAACTCAATTGAAAATTGTCAAATCCAAAATTTTAAAGTTCTATTTGATGAAAAAAGTTCATATAAAGTGTTTTGTAAGAAAACATATCTAAGTTTGAATTTATTTTTGATTTTGGGTTGATTATTTCAATATTCTTTCGTTTTTTTAGATAATTTATTTCGATTAAAAATTGTTTTTTGGTTATACATTTAAATTTAAAGAGTTTTTCTAATTCATCTATATATTTCTTTGAATCTTTTTTATATGTATGGAATTTATTTTTGAAAGTAAAAAAATATTTTCAAAAACTATCATTAATAATTGCAGTCTTGCATGATGTTTTTCTCTGTTTTTATTTTATTCAAACTATTTAATTTATTTAATTTATATCTCTATTTCTATTACATATTTAAAGATTAAATATCTTGATGTATAATTGTCTCTTGATTTAAAGTTTTGTATTGAGGTATCATTAATGATTATTTATTATAATATGTAGCTCTCAATTTAATTGATTGTGTATATTCATATTTCTTAGTCGAAATAGAAAGTTTCTAAAGTATAAAAATATATTAAAAAAATCTATTATGCTCGGGGTATTAGTGTCAAATAACTAATACCTTATTTGATATTGTGGTAACAATTATTTTTTAAAATATATTTTACTTAAAAATAAATTGATATTAGCATATTAAAACAATATTTTTGAAAAAAATAATTAATTTAGAAAATAAAATAAAAATATTAAATCTCTTTTAAAATACATAAACTAACAGCTCTATATAACTAGCAAATATAAACACAGCGAAGGCGACCCTACCCTGATTCCCGCTCGCTATTTTTGGCGGTTCAAATTCAGAAAATCCTATTTTTTTGAAACATTTGCCGCCTAATGAGATCCTGATCTTCTTAACAAAAAGAACCTCCCCTCCATTTCAACAGGCAAAACTAAAACCCTAGCTCTCCTCCGTTGGCAAATTTTTGAACAGAGAATGGACAGCGAAGAGGAACTCCTCCCATTCTCAGACACCGAAAAGCCACCCTCTCCTCTCCCTCAAAGAAAATTCAAACGTCTCAAAAAAGCTACCAATATTGTCAAAATCTCTCTAAATCCCTTCCTCAATCTTCCAAACGACACTCCACCGTCACCTCCACCTTCCATACAACCAACAGACTCTCCCAATTTTGAAATCCTAGACGCAGAAGAGCAGACCGGGGAAGATTTTAGCGAACCGATTTCGAGATCTAAACCTGGTGATTTGGGAAATCTCGAGGAGGGAAACGATTTGGATACTGACTTTAGTGGCTCGGGAAACGAGGATACTGTAGCTGGTGTTAAGAGAGCTTTGGAATTTGATTCCGTGGATGAGGAATTCAATGGACAAGGAATGGAAGATGAAATTAGGGATTTTAGGACCGAGGAGGAATTGGATAAGAAACTACCTGATTTTGATGGTTTCGAAGAGCTCAAAGCGAAGAGGAAGAAGGAATCAAAAAGTGGAGGTGATGATTATGGAGATGAGCAGTTTTGGGTTCACACCAACAGAAGAAGGGAAGCGAAGGTATGTGTATTTTTCGTGTGCCTGTACCAGTAATGATTTTTCCCTTAAATTTCTTCGACGGATTATGTATTTAGTTGATTTCAATTAAACAGGAAAGAAGAGAGAGACATAAGGAGCTCATTATCGAATCTCAGAAACTGTTGAGAGGTAGAAATTGGATTGTATTCAATTATGCAAGTCTTGTTGTTTCCTGAATATTAGTTACTATCTGGATGCTTTATAAACTCCTTATTTATGTATTCACCGTGTTTAGAAACTAGAGAGGCATCATTTAAACCAGTCCCAATTGTTCAAAAGCCTGTATCTTCTGTTATAGAGAAGATTCGGTTAAGGAAGCGTGAGGTTTCAAAGAAGTGAGTTGTGTTCTCTTGGCTTTGACTTTGTGTGGTTTTTTTAATCAATGTCTTATTTAATCAACTATACTATTTGTCTTGCTACTTTCATGGGTGACAGATTTGTTTCTGTAAACACAAGTTCTTTTAACGATACGGATGATGCTTTTTCAAGAGAAGTTGTACTGGAATGTGAATTTGAAAATGATCTTACTGAGGATATCGAAATTCAAAAGGTTGCAAGAGCAGACAGTGAAACGACTGCGGATCCTTTTGACGAGGAGAACAGTTTCGATTCCTTGAGTGTCGAAGGATCTAAGAGGACAGCAAATCACAGTCCTAAAACTATGGCTTCCCAGATGGTGAGTTAAAGATGTCACATTTACTGAATGAATTTCATTGTCACTGGTTGGAAGGAGCATGTCTTCTCAAGTTTTAGCATTTTTATTTTGTTTGTACATAAAGTCTATTAAATCTGTTGAATTGCAGGATTTAAATGGAGAGTCAAAGCAAACATTTCGAGCTCCTGTTGATGATACTCAGGTTTCCATCACATTTTAGTCCTGTGATTGCCACTCTTTAAAAGGAATTCCTGTATTTAATATTTTTTAATATGCATGTTTTAGGATCTGTGTTTTGATTCCCAAAAAGGCACCTCAAAAGATGAGATTTCAGATGATCCACCCAGCAGTCCCATGGAAGGAGTTCAAGCACCGTCCTTACTTGCAATGAACTTGAAGCTCGATTCTGCTCCTCCTGATGAGTTGTAAGTCCTAAAATTTTGCTTTCTTTGCCGTTGCAAGCATCTTATCATCATACCTGATCATAAGCATACTTCTAGATTTTTGATTGCTATAAGTGAGCGTACAAATGATTTTATCTACCAATGCATGTGTCACGACCCGATTCCCGAATCCGTGACCGGCACATAGGCATGGTCCCCCTCCAAGGTTCCACACCTATGCGAACCCAAACTTACACACAAACTCATCATTCAACTTCAGAATTTAACGCAGCGGAAATAACAAACAGAAACTTTATAACATAATTCGATTGTCTTAATACAAGAGTTAATTATATACAATTACAATTGTAGAGCACTAACTAGACATAAGAACAAAAGTGTCGACTACAACCAAAATAGCAGGTTCCAAGAGTAGGACAAAAATGACCTGCTAGCAAGCTACGACCCTGAAAATGATAAATAATGAGAAAATGAGTTCAACAACTCAGTGAGTAGATAATATCCAATATACACATACGAGATAATATAGCAAAGAGAAGTATAATATCAAATCGGCTCAAGGTTCTTACAACAAATTTCTCAAATAGGTCATAACAAGAATGTATAGGTAAAGCTCGTCAGAAAATCAGAATATAGTGAGCATGAGGCTCCGTACTGTGGGATGATCAGTCCACACAGGTTGGTGACTCCCCCGACCAACTAGGGTTTCAGATACGATGTGCACAAAGGCTAACACTACCCTGTTAGCATGGGTATTCTGACTGGCATACCATAGGTATATCTAATATCAAACAAACATGTTCATATCTCAAGGCTCAACTCATGGTATCAATCAAATGAGGAGCTAACAATTCACAAACAGATATAGGCTCATATCAAGAACGGATATTCAACAAATGATTATGCTTTATCGTATCAAGAATATAATCAAGGTATATATTATTCAAAAAGCATAATCCAATTCATACTAGCAAACTCAAATATTTATACTATTTCTCATGCATATTAAATATTATCCACTCACCTGACTTATGAGCAAACAAGGTTCAGAAGCAGAGTGTTGATGAAATCCTACTAATGTCCCGCGGGTTGAATATCGGGATTATCTGAATATATATAAAAGAAGATATACTCAAAAATGACTCAAAAGAAGTAAAATAAGTTTAATAACATATCTAAGTGTTCAACTCATAATCCTATGTGTTTTTGAATCAAACTATCCATTTCTTCGCAAAAACCTAAAACAAAGGTTTCTTCCGAAATCAAATTCCAAAATACACAATTCGTAAAATTGATATTAATCCATCAAATGAGCTTCAATTATCCATCAAACCAATCTGAAATACTAATATTTCTCTTAGGGACCATTCTGAAATTTTCTTATATTTTGGGGGTCAAATTGTAATTTTATCAAATTGAAGGACTAAATTGAACACTTCATAAATTCATAGCTATCCTTAAATCTTGTCCATAATTCATCCTCAATTCTGTCCAGAATCTCCAATTTCACCCCAGGGACCAAACTGTAATTTTTCCAAAGTTCGGGGACTAAACTGTAATTTTCACCAAAAGGACCAAAATGAATTTTTGTCATCTTCAACCTCAACCCAGAATTTCCAGCAAGGGATTTCGAAATTTATCAACATTATTCACCATTTTTCTCAATATTTTCTTAAACCAAACATCTCAAAACTTCAAAATCATCTACAATCAAACTAATTAAACTATTACCCAACACATTCAACCCTTAACATCTCTCTTAATTCATCAATCAAACCCAAATAAAATTCTCAAACCCTAACAACCCATACAAGCAAAATCATAGCTAATAATCACATTTATACATAATAAAACACACACATTACCTTAACAACTTATTTCTCCTTCTTCCTTTCTCTTCCCCTCTTTTCTCTTCTTCTTCTTCTTTCTTTCTCTCTTCCCGGTTCTCTCTCTCTCAATTTTCAGATTACCTCTCTTTTTCCTTTTCTTTTCTATTTATTTTTACTAGCTTGTGCAATTACTACCCTACCCTTAACCTAATTCTAAGCCACTAAGGGCATTCTTGTATTCTCCTTATAAAAAAAAATTCAAAACACTACAGCATGTCCCCAGAAATCACTCCTTGTGTATAGCCTTTCAAACAGTCTGTACATTCTATACCCATTTGTCCTGATGCAGGTGCATTCCTTTCTATTTTTGACTGGATAGTGACTGAAATCTAGAATAATTTAGCTCACTTTTTGAACATCTGATTATTTAATAGCTCACTCTTCTAAAAGTTAAATTGTTGTGTTTTCTGTTAACTAGTTCCGATGAAGAGGACAATGACAAGGAGAACATTGATCCAATCCCACATGGGTTGGCTGATCTATCTTTATCTCCTAAAGGTGATCCTATGAAAGCTTTTATTGATGAAGAAGCTGAAGTAGAAGATGACAGTGATCATGATCTAATGCGATTCAGAGATTCCGAGGAAGATGAGGATGACTTAGACTCTGAGGAACTTAATGATATGATAGAAACTGGTTACAAAGAAAAACCATTTGATAATGAAATTCGCAACCAGCTTCATCAAAAGTGGCTTGAGCAACAGGATGCTGATGGAACAGAAAATCTGTTGCGGAGACTGAAATGTGGTTCTAAACAAAGGGAAACTACTGTGCTTGAAGGGAAAGAAGATGAAGGCAAAGAAGATGAAGAAGTAGATGAAGGCAACGAAGATGAAGAAGAGTTTCTAGATGAGGCTGCAGAAGTTACAAGAAATGTTGTCCGGATGAACTTAAAGAAAGCAAAGGAAATGATTTCTCAAATGTTTACAGATAAGGATGATGTATATATATCATCTGATGATGAGGAAACAGAAACGAGGCTTGTTAAGGAGCAACTTTCTTATAAAGCAGTGAGTTCTTAGCGATCTATGATCATGTTCTCTCAAGAGTTGTGGTTATATATATATGTTAGAAAATAATATAAATTATATTGTAGGATCTCACCTAATAGTTTAAGCTTTTAGGTGAGATGGTTCCATGATAATATATTCTTCCAATTAGCAAGTCCTATGCTGATTCAGGACTTCTGGCCCATAGGTTTTGTATGATTTTATGATTTTCTTGTGAAAATTTTGGTTTCGATTGCAAGATGGTGACTGGTCATGATTTGAAACAGGAAGATCAGGCTACATTCCTGTCACCAGCAGAGGCTGAAGGCTCCAAAGAAATCTTTGGTCTTATAAAGAAGCTGAATGGCGTGCCTGACACTAGAAAGAAAGCTAAGATACCATGTATGATCTTAACTATTTTTATGCATGATCATTTATATATCATATAATCACTTGATATCGAGGCAGATATATTCTGACCCCAGTTAATTTGGGATTGTTATGATCTGTCACGTCATCTAAATTGTGACTCATTGCATCCACGCAAATGAGTTCCAGTTTTACTTGTATGGTCCTGATCTTGCACTCACTATACTTATTTTGCAGCCTATTCTCATATGCGATCCATAACAGGAAATAGGAATATGTCATCAAAGGTATATGGTTTGCTTTGTTGTTACGTTTGATGTCTTGTTGTCTATGCTGTCAATGACGCATCTTATTAACAGAAGAACCCTGGCGCCATACTCCTTAATGAATATCACAAATTTGACCAAATCAATGTTAATTTAGTTACTGTTTTGTCTTGCGAATGCCACTGACAATAACTTTCCTTTGGAAAAACATTGCAGTCATCTTTTGTAGGGCGGGGGTCAAAAAGTTCTCTGCCATCGTCCCAGAAGCATGGATCAAGCATGGTTCGTTCTTTTGTCTTTGAAAGAGATGACAGCAATAGCAGGGGTGCAATCTCAATTCCAGAGGATTCTTCAAATTTGGTAAGCTCTAGAAGTTTGCAAAGCTTTTAATAAGTGGAAAGTTTATCATAATTTACTTCATTTTTTTAAAATTTTTTTGTTTGATTTTACTTTCTTGGGGCAATTCATATTTTACCATTTGATCCTTATGTAATGTGAGAACAGAAAGGTGGTTCTGTTTATCTGAAACGATAGTAGAACTAGTTTGATCATTCAAAGCTACTATAATCCAACTTGGCGATACACGCTAGTTCTTTATCGTGGTCTTTATTTAATTGATGTTTTAGTGCGAAGACAAGAAAACATGACGTTGTTTGTTTATCTTTGCAAACTTTAATAGGTTTTATCTGATTTGCAGATCCAGAGTGAGAATAGACCAAGGAAAACTGTTTCAACCAAGTTCAGTGGCTCTCAAATTAGATCAAGCACTCAAAACACTCAAACTGCTACAGAAATGAAATCTGGTCCGTCGCTACACGAGATATTAAGGTGCCCTTCTCTGCAATCTAGCCACCACAATAGTAATATCATGGCTGACCAAGTTGAGGCCATATATGATGCATTCAAATTGGACCGGAAGCAGAGAAAGAACGAACCTAGGGTATCTATAAGAACTGCGTATAGTGTCACCTGAGATATGCTATCACTGGATACTAAATGCTGTGTGGATCTAGACTTTATTGGTGAAATAATACACCTACACTAATGGTGCTGCTTTGATAAATTATGTGATGCATCTATTTTTGGCAGACAAGTGTAGTGTTTTCTCTTAAATTCCAGAACATGCGATTAGAAATTTGCTCTCAACTGTGTTTGCGATGCAGGTAAAGCAAAAAAAGAAAGTGAATCCACGTCCAAATTGCTTTTGGAGTGTCCGGTTCCTACATGAGGAACGCCAATAATCTTTTGCCCTTAAAAGAAAGGATGTGACCTGTATTCATCATTTATCAAACAAAATGATGAATACACGCATCCAAGAAGTTATAAATTTCTTGTAATAAAGGAGGAAAGTATTGCCCTAGATAAAGTTCCAAGTCCAACTCCTGTACACGGTTGTCATTACATGCAAAACCTGTCCTTGACTAGAGAGGACCAATTGTCTTAGTTCTGAAGGGTGCATCCTAAGATTAAGAGGAAGGAACAAGAGTATTATATATTTACAAGTCTCCAGGCGGAATGCTCAACAAGAGCTCCACTTATAGAACCGTGAAGCATTTCCTTTACAAGGTCAACCTTTCTTTAATTCACCCATAACTGTTAGTTTTGTTTTGTTTTGTTTTATTTTGGTCAAAATGACTGAAATGTTTTGTACCAGTTAAAAAAATAAGATAAAATAATATTATTTTTATCTTAATTTAAATTTCAGTCTGTTTTGGATTTTTTGGTCAAATACCGACCGAAATATTCTGGTATTATTTCGTGTGCAGTTTTGGCCTCAGAAAAAAAACTCATTCCCGCCTCCAACATCATCAAAAATTGATTTTTTTTATTAGACCCCGTTTGTTTGCTGGAAAGTGGTTTCTTTTTGGAAAGTGAATTCCGGGGAAAGTGAATTCCTGGAAAGTGAATTCCGATGTTTGGTAGTGTTATGAAAAACATTTTCCAGTGTTTGTTTGTGTTATGGAAAATGAACTGGAAAACACTTTCCAGTGTTTGTTTGTGTTATGGAAAATGAACTGGAAAATAATTTATTAATAATTTATTAATTTTTTAAATTTTATCCCATGTATATTAAATATTTAATATAAAATATTTAATCACTTTAAATTAAAAAATGAAATCAAATCAGTATAATGATGAATTTTTTTATTATATCCTATATTCATACAGCTTATTTTATAAAATATTACAATATATGTCATATGTTATTATAGAGAAATAAACTTGTTAAATATTTTGTAAGTTAAAATTATTCAATTTGAAAAGCTTAAAATAATTTGTTTTTTCATATTAAGAAAGCCAAATTAGTTTATGTTGTGAGTTATATGTTTGGGTTTTTGTTTTTGGTTTGAAGTATTTTTAATACCAGCTGGTGAAGCACACTAATTCCAAAGAGATCAAACTAGAAATCAAGAGTCATTTTCCTTGTTAAGATTTACAATCATTCTAAGTATATAATATGTAATAACATCACATGTAAAAACAAAGATGCGTATAGCATGTCATATTAGCCTCTTCATAACACTATATATACAAACAAAATATATAGAGAATCAAGAAAATATAAAGGCGATTATGAGTTCGAAGGACAACAACCATCCTTTGTTACAATCGTGCGTCCAAGGCTAGTGTTAAAGAGTTACTTTGCGAAAAAAGGAACTACTGCCATAGCTGCAGGTAGCACAAGTTTTGGGGAGCTAACAAGATGAACACAAACTGATGCTGTCTATTGGGGGAACAACTTTTGAAATTAAGTTTGCATGGCTTCAGCATGGTAACTTTCCAATTCCTTGTCCAGCTCATCTACTGACTTTTCACCTGGTTGATTCTTCCCACGACCACGTCCTCGACCACGTCCACGGCCAGGAGCACGACCACGGCCATTCCTTGTACCAGTACTTATATCCCCACCTCCCTGATGACGACTGTGTACACTGAAGGAAAAAAAACGAATCAAGCAGATCATAAAGGATGTAAAACACAAATCTAACATGAGAAGAAAAGGGAGACAGGAGTTTTGGCCAACCTAACATTAATACTACTAAACAAAGAACAGGCAGAAACAAGACTGTTTAAGGAGTTCAAACCGACAAGCAAAACAATCACATGCAGGAAAAAAAGCTTACCCAAAACCACGATTATTCACAACAGCACCTCTTCCACCACCTAATCCAGGTCTGCATAATTTTCAAACTATCAATGGAAGTGTTCTAAAAATACAATTAACATCTTCAGGAAAAAGCTTTTAAGTAATGTTTTCTCCATTACACCTTTAAACAGATGACAGTTTCAAGAGACTGACATAATGTGAAAGATGCAATCTTCATGTTAGCCAGGACTCCAGCCAAACATCCAGTTAATAAGTATGAATAAAAAGCTAATTTTCCAGTTGAAAAACTGAAGGTCTTGATCCCTTCCTATTGAACAACAAAATCAGTCATAACTAAACAGACAAAGGAAATCAAACTACAACCCCAGACAACAAGCACTGTGATTCATACAGTACAAACTCTTGCACGCTTGGATTCCAACTTCAAGCATACAAGGGAAGCTAGCTACCCATGAAAAGGTTAAAATATTCTAAAGCAAATGCAAAACATTTGATAGTTGACCAGAAAAGTTCCCAATAGATTGACAGATTCAGATAAAGAATGCACCATCAAGTAAAATAAGAAGAAGAAAGACGAGCAACAAAACCACATACATCATAGCAAACGTTCTCTTTTTCTTTCCATTTGCTCCAGTAACATTCATTCGAGCTGAAATAGGCACCACTAGATTGGCACCCACAATCTCAATCTTCATGGGCTTTCCATCCAACAGAACATTGTTATACTTCTTAAAGGCACCAAATGCATCACTTCTTCTTGTATACAGAACTTCAGCGGAGCCCTGTTACCAAGCTATCAACATTAGAACTTCAGCAAAAGCATATCAAATATTTTCACAATCAATACAATGAATTATGTTCAAAGCAGCTGACAACATACAATTTATGTTGAAATAATTGAACAGTTAAAGTCAAGAAATCAACACAAGCAGCTGATAATTCCCTGGTTTCCATCTGATTTTCTAAGTGTTATGATTCCAAATCAAGGGATTCAATTGATTTGGAATACCCATTACCATACTCGGCAGAAATGAAATAATTGCACAGTTAAAGTCAAGAAATCAACACAAACAAGAACAAACGAAATCAAAATCAAAACATGGGTTATTTGCAATCAAACCCATTACCATACTCGGCAATATCAATTGTAACCCAAATCCCACAAACCCCATTTCTCATATCATCAAAAACTCAAATTTCTCGGCAATTTCAAAGATTGGGATGCAGAGGGAGTACCTGGTTTCTCTTGCTGTGATTTGCAGAGGGTGGCGAGATGCGGAGCAGCAAAGGGACTTCGGGGCTGAGAGAGGCTAGAGGCGAAGGGACTTCGGGGCTGAGAGAGGCTAGAGGCGAGAATGTGTCAGGGACTGAGAGGGAGGCGAGAGACGAGAGGGTGATGTGCTTGGTTTGGGGAAGAGGCTGTTGGGTTGTCGAGAGCAGAGGTGAGGGACCGAGAGGGACGCGAGAGACAAGAGGGTGATTAGCGTTTTTTGGTACAGATGAGGGACGCGAGAGACACACGAGGAGAAGAGAGGAAGAGATGAGCTGAGGGTCTGGCGCAGAGAGAAAGGAGATGAGGGACTGAGCTGGAGAGGGAGGCGAGATGAGGGCTGGTAGTGGTGACCGGTGAGAGTGAGGGAAACGATGAGAGTGAGGGAAAGAGACGAGGGAAATAAAATGTTATGACCGAGCGGAAAGTGTATTCCCTTCTTTAGAAGCGGAATACACTTTCCGCGTGGGAAAGCAAAAAATAGGTTGACCGGGAAAGTGATGGAAATCACTTTCCTTTGACTTGTTTTCCAAAATGTTACCAAACACTGGAAAGCAAGGAAAGTGAATTCCTGGAATTCACTTTCCTTGAAACAAACAAGGCCTAAATTCTTTAAATAATACACACACACACACACTTTATTGTTTTAGAGATATATTAAAAATGTGAGAACCAAAAATCAAAATAATAAAAATTAAAAAAATATATATTATGAAAAATTAAAATTGTTACGTCAACTTTGATTTCATAAAAAATAAAAATTATATTTTTTTTCTTTTTGTCATCAAAGAATTAAATTGAAACACCCTCGCCACCTCTGTAAGAAAACAATTTAAAAACAAAAATTTAAATAATTATTTTTCGTGTTTACCTATAGTTGTGATGGACTAAATAGTAGATAATTTTTAGAGATGTTTTAATTTTAATATTATGTTTGTTTGACTTTGTGTTTGTATTATATAATTTAAAGTTAATTTATTTTAAATTTGAATTATGTTTGTTAAATTAATATATTTTGTATATAATTAATTAATTATATATGAACAATACAATCCCAAAACGACGCGCCGAAATGCTCTGAAACATTCCGTACCAATAGAAAAAATGAAACGCCAATCGAAACGAAATTGACAACTATGATTTCACCCCATCTGTTTATAATTATTTTAATTTTGGAATTGTTTTTTGTAAAATTAAATTAGCATTGCTCCAAATATGTCATTTGGCTTCCATTAATCCCTTGAGGGAAAAAAAGGTCCAAAACATACTTTGGTACTTGTTTTTAAACAATGATAATAAGTTGTATCAGTTATCAAGGTGTATGGATCGGTCTCTAGAGCTAAAAAAAGGATGTCTGGCTTTTTTTAGGGAATAATGACTCCTTTTTTTTCCTGGAATTTTGGAATGATCATAATTAAAGAATGGTATTGATTCGAACCTTAAGATTATATAACCTATAATCAAGATTGTAATCAATCCTAGAAAGTTGAAAAAGATATGATAGGAATATGTCACAATAAAAACTTGTCACAATACACCAACATTATTGAAATAAAGTTGAATGACAACATGAAACCAAATAATCTTTGATAAGAAGATTCAATTCTTTTAAAAACCAAAAAAATGCATAAATATCTCTTACATGTTACACTGAAAAGTTCAAAAATATTTTTGATCAAAGATGTTTAGGCTTTACATGTTTTTAAATAGTTTTTGAGAATTAACCTTAATGGATCTACCATTGTTGGGTAAATTGACGTACTACAAGACTAACCTAAAACCTTTACTAGTAAGCCTAAATCCTAATCCAAACAACCCTTGGATTTTAGCTAAAAACAAAGTATTAATTAAACATAAACAAGCCTTAGGTTGTAGCTAACAAATTAAAAATAAAGCCTATATTTCTAGGTTTTGTTCTATCATGAGAAGAAAAGAAGAAGAAAAACATTGAAGATCTAATACAAGACTTATTTATAGCTTATATTGGTGCCTTATAATCCTAGCAACTAAAGGAGAAGTCGTTACCCCTTTGGTTTCCAAGTTAGAAAAAAATTCTAATCTTAACTTTGCACTTATTTGTCTTTTGAAAGGAAAAAGGTTACTACCTTTAATGCTCCTCTTTGTCGTCACATATGTTTTCTATATCAATTTAGATTCATTTGTTTTCTTTGTTGTGTTTCTACTCACCAAAATTGTTACCCTTGCTGTCAAGACTTCATGGTCCAAATAAGAGTGGATTGAGTCCTTTTTGCACATGAATTAAATGCATTATGACCTTTTTTATGCTTTAAAGGATCCTTAAGTTCAACCTTGGTTGAAACTTGCACAACCAATCCATTTAATGCTTCTTTTAATGTTTTTGATTTGGACCTTAAATGGAACTATTTGGAACGTGTAATGGATCTTTGGTGTTTGTGGGTTAATCTATATTAGGTATGTTATACATCAGATTTTTTTCTGCTAAAAAAGTATTTTGTGTTTACAAATGTTCAGGTGTAATGCTAACGTTGGTTTATAATTGTTCACTTTTTTCTTCAATGGAATAATAAAAGCTCATATTATAAAACTATGGAACATTTTCTTTAAAATATCAACCCTTATTTATTACACATTCTCTACTTATAATGATATTTATTTTAAAATTGTCTTTTGTAAAATTAAATTAACATTCCTCCAAGTACATCATTGTGTTTCCACTAATCCTAGGAAGAGGAAAGTTGTTAAAAAGTATCTTGGACCCAAAACAACATACCTTAACTAGCAAAGCGAGGACATTTTGGTCATATTTTCAATGTGTCCATTAATGATTGAAAATTTATAACTTAAAGTCTTACAATCCTGATTGAACCATTTTCTTCTTACTTTAGCTTTGAGAACAAATACTTTCACCTAAAAAACTAAATTTATTGCCCTAATAATGTACAAACCTAAGAACATCCACAACCGTATTAACGAAACTAAATCTTTATCTATAATAACTAGTGAAAAAAAAAAAACATAACATTGTTGCTCCTCATCCACTAACTAATCTAACTTTATGAGCATAACTTGCTATATATAACGAGTACTATAACACTTCCTAGTAGTGAGAGGGGGGCTTTTCATGGGGAAGTGAAGGAAAATAATTCCTCATCCTCAATTTCTTCCTTTTTCCATCTAAATCTTAGGTCTTTTTTTAGAATATTAAAATGAAAATAAATTCTTGTTTGATCACTAAGAAAATGCTAGAAAATGAAAGAAAGTTGAAATTTCTTTACTTCATTAACTTATTTTATTAAGTAAAGATTTTGTTTTTGCATTTAGTATATATAAGATTGCACGTTGAAGTTGACACATCTCTTTTACTCTTATTTCTAAGTACTCAAATAAAATACTAGTACTAAATTAGGGGGAAATGGTTTAATAAGGTTCAATTTGGGTTTAGTTTGTGTTTAAAATATATCTATTTAGCCTGATATAAAAAAAAGATTCTTTAAATTATAACTTGCATTTAATGCTTGATCGAATCTCTCTTTGTTTGTTTATATGGGTTTCTTTATATTATAAGTTATTTCCAAAAATATGTATACTTGTTTTCATAGGGTTTCATTCACTAGTCTTTTATTGTTGCCATAAATTTCATTGAATATTGATTTTTAAATTTGAGTTTCCTCTTTCAAACTTGATGTTAGTTATTTTATTAATTCTTATAGTACAATAATAAAACTCTAGTTTTTAGTTTATGGTTTAGACCCAAGTTTCCTGTGTTAGAGCTTAGTATATATTTTCTTTTTCTGTTGCAAGGATATTAGAGGAAATAAGGCAACTTTAGTTTTTGAATCTTAGATTTTTTAGTTCTTGCAACCAAATGAATATATTGTGTTATGAGTGGATATGGATATTTGAAAGACTTTGACAATTTCCCCCCTTCTAATTAGAGCTTTATCATGTATGATACATCCATGCTAGTTTTAAATTAGAGGATGCTTTGCATTTATTTTAGTTTTTATCTTTTATTTATGAATTTTGTCATGGGTTCATGCTCACAAGAATTATATCCCAGATTTGTGTTGGACATGTAAAATAAAAATGGCATCTCCGATGTACTAATGATTTAATTGATGTCATTGGAGTAAAGTGGTGCGAGGATTATCAAGGTTGACAAGACAAGTATTGATATTCATCCAAATTCATGCCAATACTTTTAATTAATCATTGAGAAGAAAATTGGCTATTGATCTATAGAAATAAGTTTGAATTTGATTCGAAGGTACCTTCAATAAAATGGTTTACTATGGTTGGTGAGCAAAATTAATGTGAATAAGACTATAAGGACAATTGAGTAAAAATAAATTTGAAATTTAGTTTCTGAATTTCAATCAATTTTATAAAAAAATTATAAAATATGTATGACTATCTAAAATAGAGAGTATGAATATGATAATGATTTTTAAAAAGTTAAGCTAAAATGACTTTTAACTAATTTAATTTAAACTAAATTATTGACCCATGCTATGTTGCCGGTCAAATTAATTTCTTCTTTTTTCTAAAAAAATATTCGGATGTTGATAACATTTTTTTTAGTGAAAAAATAAATAAATCATGTAAGGGTTGACCTAATATGACATAATTGACTTTGATATCCAAAAATAACATTAAAGACCCGTGAAAACATAGTTTAACTAAAAAAAATTAATATTATATTTTTCTAGTATCAAGGTAATAATATAATGAACTGACTTGGATCACTATGAGCTAACATGCCAAGTTTGCTACTTGGATTATGAGACCATGATAACCCCATATAAAGAAAATCAAAATAAATTATGAAATTTTAATCTTAATCAACCCAATGTTAAGAGATAAAATTTAAAAAAAATCAATTAAAATCATGATCTAAAAAAGTGTCTCGAGTTAACCTATTAAATCCATGACACAGGTTAAAAAACAAAGATAACCTCATAGAAAACAAACTAAAATAAATCATGAATTCTAATTCTCATTTATCGTAGTACTGAAGAATGGAATTAAACAAATAAATCAATTAAAAAAGTATAAAGAACACCTCGAGTAAATCTACTAAATTTATGACCTAGATTATGAGATCAAGATAACCTCATAGAAAAAAAATAGTGTGATTTAACCTAGCTTAACCTACCATATACACGAGTCATGATATAAAAATAACTTTGGTAGAGAGCAAATCAAAATGGATTATGAAAACTTAATTTTTAATCGAACTTGTCAGACCTAGTATTGAGTGATGAAATTTGTAAAAATCTTAATTAAAAGATGACATAAAAATAAGTCAAGTTAGCTCGTTAAACATTATTTCCAACTCATGAGGTCGAGATAACCTAATAAATAACAAACCAAAATAAATCATGAAATCTAATTCCTAATCAAACATAATATAAAATGACAAGATTGAGAAAAAAATCAATTAAAAAGAATTGAGTTAATTGGATTAACTTGTCAAACCCGCAACTTGGGTCGTGATATTAAGATATAAAAATCAAATTTAGTGTTGAAGAACTTGTGACTCGAGTCATGAAATTGAGATAATATCTTATAAAAATGATTAAAAAATAACTTGATTTAATCAAAGTTAAAATGTAAAAACCCTATTCTTGATCATGAGACGAAAATATACTTACATGAAACACATTAAAATAAATATGAAGCTTAATTCCTGATTGATTTAATATTGAATAAAAATTAAAAAAATTAATCAAAAAACATAAAAAAACAACTAGAATCAACTGAGATTAACTCGTTAAACGTTATTCCCAGGTATTAAAGCCAAAATAACATAATAAAAAACAAACAAAAAATAATAAAATATAATTCTAGTCAATCCGATTTTAAAAAAAAAGAAAAAAATTAAAAAGAAACCAAGGCTATCCTGCTAAACCCACCATTCATATATAATAATTTAATGAAAAACTAATTTAATAGTAAATAATAAAATTAATAAAAAAACATTGACCGCATAAAATTAAAAAAAAAGAGAGAGAGAGAAATAGAGTGTTATTCGAATACATAGTATTTTTATGAATACAGGTACAACTTTTTTTTTTTTTTTTAATGTGAAAAAATTAGCTAGAAATTAGCGAACAGGGTTGTGGATGCTATAAGTCAAGAATAACCTAAAACAAAAATCTTCTGATCCGAAATATCTTATGTCTCGCACCTTAGATTTAGCGAAACTAGCATAGATTCCAGCCAACTTCCCTGCAATAATTAGATCCAGACATCAAAGATCTGCAATCCCACTATACAAATATGTCAACAGCAACACACTGAGACTTTGTCAATCTTCTTCAATGGCTAATACTCACCAAGGCAAGTTGTTCTTTTTCCTCTATTTGCTTTTCATTTCTTGTTCCCCGTCTAGAATTTTGGCAGACTCTAGCTCCGTCTCAACCCAACAAGAGCTCGAGCATGATATCCATCATGCTCCTTATCATGAACACGAAACTGACTCTAGAATTGAGCTTAATCAACAAGAAGTTTTATTGAATAAACTTGAACAACTAGTGAGGAACCTAAGTGAAATAGTTGCTACATTAGAGCATAAATTATCTGAGTTACCAAAAGTAGCATCTGTTGATACAGAACAGAATCAAGAGCCAGAAAGGATTAATCAGGGAAAATTTGATGGTAAGAGACTGGTTCAAAAAGTTGAAGAAGAGGGATTAGAGGCTAAGGCTAGAGATGGAGAGAGAGTGGGCGCTGTTTCAGTTACAAAGTACAGCCCATTTTGGTCAGAGAGGTTTCAATTCGTGTCTGCTGTGAAATTAGATTCTGATGCAACATGTATTCATGTTTTGCCATTTAGAGATTACGAGGGGCTTAGCAAGTATGTAGCTGTTGGTGATGATAGAGGGAGGGTTTATGTGTTTTTAAGGAATGGGGATGTTGTGGTTGAGTTTTACACAATGTCCTCTTCACCAATTACAGCTATGGTTTCGTATTTATCGGCTTATAAGAATGAGAGTACTGTGGTAACAGGGCATCAGAATGGTGCAGTTTTGGTTCATAAACTTCATGATGTGTCGAATGGAGAAGAGTGGAGCACAATTTCTATGGAAAATGTTGGTAAGTTTGCGTTCCTTGAGAATGGGCAACAAGGTTCACCTATAAGTATCTTGGAAGTGCATCATGTCGGCAGATCAAGGTATATCATGTCATCGGATGTTAGTGGGATGATCAGGGTTTTTAGGGAAAATGGGACTGTTCATGGTTCTGCTATGCCCACAAGTAGACCACTTGCATTCTTGAAGCAAAGGCTTTTGTTTTTGACAGAAAGTGGTGCAGGGTCAATAGATTTGAGAAGCATGAAAGTCAGAGAATCTGAATGTGAAGGTTTGAATCACACTCTTGCTCGGAATTATGTTTTTGATGCCACTGAACGGTCTAAAGCATATGGCTTTACATCAGAAGGGGATTTGATTAATGTACTGTTGTTAGGGGATATAATGAACTTCAAATGCAGGGTCAGATCCAAGAGAAAATTCGACATGGACGAACCTCTTGCCTTACAATCGATTAAGGGCTACTTGTTTGTTGTGAACAAAGAGAAGGTTTTTGTGTACAATGTTTCATCTCAGCATTATGTTAGGGTTGGGGGACCTCGCCTTCTCTTCTCTGCTCTTCTGGATGAGATCAAATCATCATTTCTGAATTATCAGTTGGCAGATGCAAGCATTGAGAGAAGAAGGGTCGTACCATTAATTGCCAGTGACCGTGAAAAACTTGTTGTTCTTGGCCTTGGGAGTGGGTATGTGGGAATGTATCGATCGAACCTTCCAATATTTAAAGGAGAATTCAACACAATGCTATGGACAAGTCCTGTGTTATTCTTCATACTCTTTCTTTTTGGAGCATGGCAATTCTTTGCCAAGAAGAAGGAAGCACTTACATCGTGGGGGCCTGATGATCCTTTTAGCTCCACATCTGTTACAACTGGAGCTCCATTAGGGTCGTCAGCCTCTGCAGACAGGTCATTTGTAGAATCATCTTCAAGAAGTAGTGATATGATGGACTTAAGGGCTAGTGGATTGAGACCTCAATCAAGGAGGTATCCTTCTCCTTCGCGATTCCCTGGTGGAGCAACCAGTTCATTCAGGCCGAATTCTGCAGATGCCAATGCTAGACCTACTTCTGTTGATCCCAATTATAGAGCATCTTCAGAGCTAAAGTTTAGGGGTCCAGCCCTGGAATCAACAGGTTACCCTAAAAGAAGGGAGAATCTATATGTAAACAATCAAGTTGTTGATGATAGCAATTGAGTTGCAAGATAAATTTGCTGTAACATTCCAACTTGTGGTGCTGTTATTCTTTTTAGATTCGTCCTTGGATTGACATTACCGAGGCTTTCAGTGTTGTAACTTAATCAGACTGTAGTCGCACTCGCACAAGGTTAATAATAATGGACAAGATGTTATTCTGATGTCATCCGGAGTCTACCTGATCTAACTTGCCTGCCAGCCAAGATTTGTTTGAAAAGTATAGTTAGCTTCCAAATGATATTTTTATATAATGTAGTTTTAATCTACTAATGTTTTAAATAAAAGGTTTTTTCTTTTGAAATAATATACATCTTATTACCAAACACACATTAATCCCTTCAAATTTAACACCACTGTCAAGCATTCCAATTTAGTATCCGTTTGGGATGGCGTTACAAACGCCGTTTCCAAAAAAATCAATTTTTTTTTTCATTTTAAATGAATATGTTTTGGTATTTTTAGATTATTTTGATGTGCTGATGTCAAAAATGATTTTTAAAAAATAAAAAAACATTATTTTGATGTATTTCGGTACGAAAAATACTTTGAAAAGCTACCGCAACAGCTCTCTCAAACAGGCCATACTTTTAGCTTGCTGTTGTTTTTATTCGAATAACTATTTTAGAAAACACCAATCCTCATGTTATTTTATATGAAAACATGTTTTTTTTAAGTGATTTTTAATTGAAATAATATTTTTTTCCAGTTTTTTTAATATCAAAACATTAATTTGATAATTTCATAAATAAAAAAAGTTTGTAAAAAAAAAAAAACACTCACGGATAATTAGAAAATATATGTGCTCGGTGCTAAGTACTGCACAAATAAATAATCTCCTCCACCATGAATCCACGTGTCCTCCACTTGATTTTGAGAGCAACCAAGAGAGAAGACCATGCAATCCAACTGTCCAAGTGGAAGAGTACCAATGCCATACCCAGCGGGCCAGAATGCACTGTAGATGACTCAAGGGATACTATAAATACATATTTTTTTGTCGATAAGCATCATCAAACCCCATAACATTTTATTTTATACCCTAAAATTAAATATTTGATGTCAAACATAACAAACTAAATTCCATTTCCACCTTATAAAAAAGAAACAATCAATTTTTTCCCCGTCCTAAAACGAACGATTAAAGCGGACAACGGGTTTGAACGGGATCTAATCTTAATTAATAACCACCCCTCATACTTGAACTCTGTGTTCCTATATATATATATATATATATATACATATATATACACACACACATACATATAAAAGCAGTGAATTTTCTCTCAGGTTTCTCTCTTCTATGGAAATGGAATTTCCTTAGATTTCCAGCAGGTAGAAGAGAGAAACTCCACCTTTTACAGATCTCATTTCCACGGATCATCAACGACATGGTGGGGAGCTATTTTCCTTTATTTCTGTTTGATTTAATAATTACAATTATTCCCCTATTATTATTTTTTTTTTCTTTTTTTTTTCTGATCATAAAACAGAACTCCACAGTCACCTTTTTTTTTTTTTAAAAGGCTTGCTAAACAAAATAATAATATACTAATTTCTGACGCTCTCTCTCAACGTTTGAATTGAACAAAGCAAACCAACGAGCCACCAGAAACGACTCTTCCTTTCTCATGCGCGCGTATATCAATTCAATCCTAACTAACTTTGGCTTGCTTTCCGATGGCCCTGTCCTTTTTTTTTAGTTGCCGTTACATAAAGATCACCAGAGCAAAACGACTGTGAACTGGTTAGTTACTTTTTTCCTCGAAGAGATGACGGAATCGAGTCGAATCAGCGAAGAATCAACAGCAGAGGCTAATAATGAAATTCCAACCGGGCTGAATCGGATTAAGACTCGGCGAGTATCTTCGAAGGAACATCTGTGTTCAAAGCTTGACGAGTTGACTGAGTCTAAGACTCATGTCGTAGCTTCTTCAAGGCCACCTGTGAAGGATAAACAGAAACCGATGGCTCATAGTCGAGGAAAGAGCGCTTCTCACAAAGCAGGTTCGATTTTATTGTTTTTGTTGTTGATTTTGTTCCGTTGTTTTTGGTGTTAATTATGTATAGTTACTATTGGGCAGATAAATGTTAATTAAAATTAGTAGCGAGTAAAGAAGGATAAGCAAATTTACTAGAAATAGAAACAAAACTCAGATGTTGCTTTTGTTTTTTTGGGAGAAAGGAAATGCCAACTCGTTAGCTGTTATTTACTAAATTATATATATATACACGAAGCAGCTATACAATTAAGATAGGAATCCAATTGGCGGAACGGTGTAAAATCAATTCCTAGTTGATTGAGATTTTTCAAGCTGCAAAGCAATTTTCAGGGTTAATTAGTTGCATGTGTATTAATGGTAGCAACTCGTCTCGACAAGTTATAGGGAATGCTCAACTGATGAAACTTTTTGAGGGCATTGGAAGAGAATGCTACTGTAATAAGGTGATAACGAGGAAAACACGAGGGGACTGGTGTGGGATTCTGGTTTTTGTGCTCTTTTATGGAGTTCCACTATAGAGGCTCGTGCTTGTGTGAAATTATCAAATTTTCAAGGCTCATGAGAAGTTAGGTCAAAATAAGAGTTGAGAGCATGGCTCAAGGTTCTTTTCTTGATGGAGCTTAAAGAAGGTATTGAGGATGATTTTTATGAATAAGAACTGATTGTGAATTTTTTTTCCCGGTGATAAATGAATTATTTGATTAGGGAGACATTGCAGAGCTGAGTGCCACCCACTTTTTGTCTGGTTATTGGATTCTGTTAGTTGGATATCGATCAAAATCCATAAAGATGGATATACCTGCATAATGGCTAGTTAAAACGACGTAGTGATGTCATTTTATACCAAGATTAAGTTTTTAGTTTTTGTCCTTGGCATTAGCAGGATCAAATATATTGTTCTTCCTCTTGTTGATGGCCCTCCTGGAGTGGTGGTAGGTAAACCATGTCTCCTTCCTTTCTTATTAGGAATGAATGAGATACAGTTTCCTTTTAAGGTTATGCCATATGGTGACATCTGTTCCAATATATTAGAATCCTATACTTGTAGGCGAAAAGCTAATATTTAGTCCGGGGAAATTTGTATGAAGGCTTTCTCCAGATTCACTTTTGTGATTATTTGTGTAAAATAAGATATCTGTTTTTAATGGACAATTCAATTTGATATCGCACTCCTGTTTATTTCTTGAATTGAAATGACTTTCTAATTTCCTGTTCTTTGAAGAGTCCCGTAAAGGAAAGAGCATAGGCCAATGGATCGCATCTTATTTCACCAAGGATGCCATTCAAGTTATAAAGGATGTTTCTCCAAATGTTGAGGTGAGCCTGGGAATGTTTATAGTACTTTTATGCTTGATTGGACTCTGTACTTTAGTGGACTCACTAATTAAGCATGCATCTTCTTGGGCAGGAGGGGAATTTGGAAGCTAAGACGCTTGATAGAAAGGATCGTGCAGGAACTGAATTTACCACTGGATGCAATTATTTAAATGAGGAAATTTCTTCATCAGAGAATCTAAATCGGAGTAAAGTGTCAAAAGGCCTAAAAAGCTTTTCCCATGAATTAGGACCAAAGGGTGACATTCCTCCTGCCCAACCACGGGCTCATAGCTACAGTGATTTGAAGGTATGCTTGAGAATAAATGATTAGGCGATACATAATATTTTTTTAATGATAGCACCAAGTTCATAGCCATATTTCAACAGCCTGTTACTTCAACGGTTATTAACTTCCCCTTTCCCAATGGGCCATTGTTGATCTCATATGACCCGAATATTCTAAATTATCTTTGAGTGAAAAAATGTTATATCATATCAAAAGTAACTACTGGTATGCCGTCAAAAGGAGACTTCTCTTCTTATGTTTGTGCTTCTTTGATGAAAATATTGATTCACTCTATCTGACTCTATGCATTAAGAATAATATTACTACTCTCTATCTCATGAGTTGATAACAGGAGCTGTTGGGTTCATTGCATTCAAGATTTGATGCTGCAAAAGAAGTAGCAAACACAGAGCTGGCTAGTTTAGTTGGGGATGCTATGGATGTCCTTGAGAAAACTGACTTCTCCTCGCATGAAGAGCAGAAATTGGCTGTGGATCTTCTGACTCTGTCTCAATTCTGTATGGAGATGACATGTTCTCAGTTTCGCATGAAATGTGAAGACATTGTTCAAGATCTGACAGAGAAAAGGCAACAGTGTCAAACAGGAATCCTCAAGTGGCTGTTTACTCGCATGCTTTTCATATTGACTCGCTGCACAAGACTATTACAGTTCCAGAAAGACAGTGAACCAATTGATGAGAAATCTCTTCGTAAATTGAAAAAATGTCTAGAAAGTGTCCCTTCTGTTGAAATGAGCTGGGCTGCCAAGCGTGGGATTGCTGATTCTGATAATGGTTATGGTTTAAATCAGAAAGTTGATGCGAAGCAAAAGTTGCAGGGACAAAATACTTCGTCTTCTTCTCTCCCTGTGGAAATATATTGCTGCTCCATACAGCCAACTGATCAGAGTGACTTAAATTCCAACATGGATTCTCTGTTTTTGGAACAAAAGTTGCAATCTCAAAAATCCAAAAGTGATTCAGTTTCACAAGTGCAGCATTTTTGTCAGGGAAGTAACAGAGCTGCTGGAAATATTAGTTGCAATCAGAACTGTGGTTCGCTTCATGAGCAAGGACAAAATTTAGATGATCCCATTGACAACGAGGGGCGAGTTCTAGACGGATCTGATTTAGTGATCTGTAGGATATGTGAAGAAATTGTTCCAATTTCTCATCTAGAATCCCATTCTTATATATGTGCATATGCAGATAAATGTGACTTAAATTGCCTGGATATAGATGAACGCCTTTCAAACCTTGAAGAGATACTGGAACAGATTATCGACTCGCGCAATATGAATTTTCATCCATCATGTGGCATTCCTGAAAACTTGAGAGTTCAAAGTACAAACTCTGTAATTACTGAAGGTCAGTCCCCCAAAATAAGTGAATGGAGAAATAGAGGCGTTGAAGGGATGTTTGAGGACATACATGAGATGGACACTGCCTTTATAGATGATTCTCTTTCACCCTCTGTTAATTTTAAAGGCCATTTGGGTGTAAAGTTACCCAACCATGGTGCGCATTCATCAGCTGGGAGCATGACATCAATGTCCTCTACAAATACCCCCAGGGCTGGTCATTTTGATTCCTTCTGGTTAGAGCACAACAATTCTTCTGAGCTAGAAGATGTTCAGCAGGTTAGTTGGTTCTAGCAGAAGTTTTTTATTTAGAGAACCTTCTATCTCAGAAATGAAACTTACATGGAGAACAAAGTTAGATTCTAAGAATGCGCAATCTAATTCATCAGCAATATCATTCATCGAGAATTGGTTTTACTTTCCATTTTGGAGGTTCTATTGTGCCACTCACCTGTAGCCATTGATTCAACTGCTTAATCAAGCTGTGAATTTGTCATGGTTACAATTGAAAAAACTAATTCTAGAGAAAAATGAAGACAAACTCTTAAGTTGGTGGCCAGAGCCCTTCACTTTCGACCTTGTTTGAGGATTTGAGGTTTATAATCACGTCATGGATGATTGTTATTTGAACAGGGTATAAATTTTTCTGTTTCTCCTAAATTGGATCGTTCATGGTAGCCAACTCTCCATGATAGCAGTTTTTAAAGGTCACAACTTGTGCTATCCATTTAGTGTTTTATGATGGAATCCATATCAATTCTTTTCTGTTGAGATTATTTTTTGGCAGTGAAGCATGTTAACTATTCTTTCTAATATTTTATTAGCATTTCCTTTAGTATATTTATTAGTATTTTTCAACCATTCAGTTCTGATTCCTTGTAGACTTATAAATATTGTTACAGGTTAAATGAAGACTGAATCTGCACTTAATCATTTTCAAAAAAAATTCTGCAGATGATTGACCTAGCAGACATAGCACGCTGTGTAGCAGGCACTGATCTTTCAAAAGAAGGATCATCTGAATTTTTGCTCGCTTGTATGCAAGATTTGCAGGATGTTTTACAGCATAGCAAACTCAAAGCTCTTGTTATTGACACTTTTGGAGGCCGGATAGAGAAACTTCTGCGGTAATTCTAGAGTATTTGAAAGAGATTTTCTTATATTACTACAACCCTCAAGTTGTTGAATTATTCATGTCAGATTTCCTATGACATATACAGGGAAAAGTATATACTTGCTTGTGATTTAATGGATACAAAAAGTCCAGTTACCGATGAGAGATTTAAGGAAAATCTGAGACTTCCATTTGATAATGCATCTCAAAGCAGTGCAGCATCGACACCTGTGCATGTATCAAATAAAGAGCGGACAAGCATTGATGATTTTGAAATCATTAAACCAATTAGCAGAGGTGCCTTTGGAAAAGTCTTTCTTGCACGCAAACGAACAACAAGAGATTTATTTGCAATAAAGGTAAAAAATCAATGCCAAAACCCAGTTGGTTTGCAAGCGGGGCATATGCAAGTTGTTCTTTGTATGGAAATTTTGCAGCAAGTCAATGTTCAAAAACTAGAGGCCTATGCATAAGTACATTAGCTACATGTTGGTACCAGATTGATGAATTGAGACAGAAAAGATCTGATGCAGCTCTTGATTTTATAAATGAATATGTACTTTAGCTACATACTGGATACCTGGTTTAATAGAACCATGTAGGATGCTAGATTGTCTGCAATACAATCACCATTGCAGCAAAATGAAGCTTTTTTCTTGAACTTGAAGGCACTACAAAGTGCTAGAAAAAGGCTAAAAAATCATGGATCAAGCTGGGGAGGTTACAGAGAATTAGCTAAGCTAGGTGGTAATTAAGGTTTAGCTGTATGAGCTAGAAATGTGACTTTAATATGTGTATTTTAATGTGTTCTCCACGCTATTGCTAATGTAGAACAACTATAACTTATCAGCTCTACCATACAAAGCCTTAAATCTTAGCAGTTTAATTCTACCCATATCACTTATTGAACAATGGGTCATTATGGCAGCTATGCAGCAGGGTGTTTTCTATAAACTTTTCTGTTCTTCATAGGTCTTTGTCAAAGTACTAAAAAGTATCTCTATTTATCCATTATTCTCATGGAATGTACTGGCAAGTAATTTCTCTACAAATTTTGCATTTCTGCTTCCATTATTGGTCGGCTATTTTGGTATATATTCTCATAATATAATGCCTTTCGTAGGTGCTCAAGAAATTGGATATGTTACGCAAGAATGATGTTCAGCGCATATTAGCAGAGCGTAACATATTGATAACAGTTCGGAACCCATTTGTGGTAATGTTCAAGTCTTGATTGCTTTTGTATTTACATTGAACTTTAGCACTTCCACAACCCCTTTTGTTGGTCGTTTCTATTCCTTATTGAACCTGCTTTCTATCGTTAGCTAGCCAATTAAAAATGATGGTTAATATTTTCTTTCTATTACTTCTGAACCTCTGTATTTGAATGGGCTATAAAAACATGGTCTTGTCATTTCAGGTTCGGTTTTTTTATTCATTCACCTGCAGAGATAACCTGTATCTCGTTATGGAGTATCTTAATGGAGGTGATATATACTCTTTGCTGAGAAAAGTTGGTTGCCTTGAGGAAGATATAGCTCGTATATATATTGCAGAACTGGTTTGTTAGAACAAAATCATGAATGCCTTTGTATGCTTATTTTAGTTCTTCTGTACCTCAATTTAAATAGCTTATATCTGTTCCAGGTTCTTGCTTTAGAGTATCTCCATTCTCATGGAATTGTGCATCGTGATCTGAAACCAGACAATATATTGATTGCACATGATGGGCACATCAAGGTCTGGTCTTTAAAGTTCACAATTTTACTGTTTCTACAAACACAAGTTAAAATCATTAATAAGCATTATTTACATGTGTTTCCTTGGAATGTGTGCATCTGTGTGGGTATGTGAGCAGTCATGGTGTGAATTTGTGATGATGTGCACTTGCATAAATAATTGTTGTTCTCTATCTTCTCTCATGAGCGATAATAGTATATGTTTATATTCTCTTGGTTGCAGAATTGACCTGGAGCACATTCAAAGTTGCTTTTGCACATATATTATCTTGCTTTTTAGGAACTGGAGTATTGAATGAATCTATTTGCTAAAACACTTGGCAGCATCCTTTTAGTTTTCTTGCCAGATAGGTGACCTCCCATCTAATATGCATCAAATAAAATGTCATTATTAATCCCTATATCTTGTAGTTTTGAGTGTTCTGCACCAGCTTCAGTTCTTGCTAGTGGAGATGTACTAATGATTGCGTATGTGACCAGCTTACAGACTTCGGACTATCAAAAATTGGCCTTATAGACAGCACCATTGATTTATCAGGATCCGATACAGATAGAAATGCATCTTCTGATCCTCCTAATCCAAATGCTCAACAAACAGAGGACAGAAATCAGCACTCAGCAGTTGGGACGCCTGACTATCTTGCCCCTGAAATTCTTCTTGGAACTGAGCATGGTTACTTCCAGCCTAAACTAATATTTATATTCATTTCAACTTTACCAGGCAAGTTAAGTTACCTTCTGGCATTCATGCAGGTTATGCTGCAGATTGGTGGTCTGTTGGAATAATCTTATTTGAATTTATAACTGGAATTCCACCTTTCACTGCTGAACATCCCGAGGTATGTTTATAATTAGTGTCTCTTGATTTTCCTAGATACTGTTAGTGGACATAATTTCTTTTTATTACTCGAGAAAAAGATACTCTGTGCTCAAAATTAATCGTGTCTAAGTTTTTTGTCTTGTCATGGCCACAGATAATCTTTGACAACATTCTTAATAGAAAAATCCCTTGGCCTTCTGTTCCTGATGACATGTCATATGAGGCCCAAGACTTGATCAACAGGTTGGCAATCAGCTTTTGAATCTGTAAGCTGTCAATAAATAACATTTATTTGCTCCATCCCTTGACACAATGGAAATTTATTTTAGTTTCTAATTCACTTCTTTTTTAAGAAAATGAAAAGTGCTATATATTAAGTTTCTATTACTGGCTATATTGGATGCTACCACCGGAAGATATTGATAGCTCAAATAGATAGAAGTCTGGACAAAAAAAGCATTAATTATTTGGGTAAAGTTCTATCATATACTGCAGGGTGATCCTCTCTACTCACTTGATGTTTAAAAACAGGAAGTCGCAGGTTTGCAAGTTCAAATTTTGTGCATGCACCTGTTTAGGACAGTGCTTGATTATTTTAGAAACTTGTATCCTGTAGCTTTAAGTGAATTACACTGATAATGACACTTTTATATACCCTTATATAATTCAGTGTCACCTAAGGCTCCAATATAACACCAGAACTGACTTCTTTGCATAATCATTATGATCCTTCTCATTTATTCCCCAAAACTTGTGGTGTCAAACCATTTATAATTTTTACCCATGGCAACTTGGCAACACCATACTGTAGCTTCAACATCACCCTCATCAGTTATTTTCATATTTATTTTTCATTACTTCATGGCTTTCCAGGCAATAACATGCAAGTTCTACCATTTTGATGTGATGTAGGATTTGGTTAGCTTTAACATTTTACTTACTATGCCCTGAAGTTGCTTATATTTTGCACAGTGTAGTGTAAGTTATCATCAAAGAATGCACTCAACTTTACACTGCCATAGCACTCATTCAGCTTCAATTCTTTTCTATACAGGTTGATTATTCATAATCCAAGTCAACGGTTAGGAGCAAATGGATCGACAGAGGTTGTTTTTACTGAATAACTTTGCTGATTAAGAATCAAATATTTTCTCCTGGCCACTAAAAGTCGAAAGATGACCTAATGAATTTTCAAATTGGCTTTTATTGTGCCTTGCATGTGAAATTTTATAGGTCAAAGCACATCCTTTTTTCAAAGGAGTTGATTGGGACAACCTTGCTCTGCAAAAGGTGTGGATTCATACCATCATACTCATAATGGGAGGTTTAGATTCGTAGTTCTCAAGTTCAAAATGACCAAAATCATGCTGCCACTCTGTTCCCCCTACGCTGTCACTTGTATCCTTGCAAGCAGAAGTTTTGTGGAGTTTATGAGCTATAATTACCTTATTCAAGTCATTTGATTCTGGAACTGGAATCGAAGTTACCTTAAAAAGTTATTTATGTGAAGATTAGGTCAGCTGGAGAATATTATTAATGAAGAATGTGCTGTCTCAAATCTGATTGTATCAAAATCATCACATTATAATCTCTTCTGGGTCTTTCTTACATTGTAGATAACCCAATATATTCCAAGTGCAAACAGTTGACATCATTTGTGTATAGTGAAAATGCTTTCTTTGGATGCAAAGTTCAACTAATATACAAGTACTAATCCCGTTTGCTTAGTGGAGCTGTGCCATCAACTAGCTCACTCCATCCTGTTTTTATGTTTCTACATGTGCATAAAAAAATTATGCATGCCTGACTATAGAGCGTTGAAAGACACCAGCAAGATTTTTTTTATAATAATTTCACTGGAATCTGTTGTTAATTTCTAACTCTGCTACCTCTAATTTTGTCCTCAGGCTGCCTTTGTTCCCAACCCTAGCAGTGTAGATGACACGAGCTATTTTGTGTCAAGGTTTTCTCAAATGTCTATTGGAATGCCAAATGATAAAGCTAGTAGCCATTCTGATAGCGACATGCATAACTCATCTTCAAATTCTGGTGTTGAGGTAGGAAACCTAATTTATCTTCCTTGTGAACTGTTCATGGTTCTACTAAGTTCTGGGATCTTGCCTGTACTATCTGAATCAATGGATTTGGTCTGCCCCACCACCGCTCCAGCACAAAACAGGGAACAGGTGGTGGTCTCTGCAAATATTTGTGAATGATGTCTTGTATTTATATCTGCAGTAATAGTTGGTTTGATAATTTCTATGGATACTACATCAAAGAGTTATTTGAAGATTCTGCATTTATCCATAGCATGATATTATATTTTCAAGATTTTTGTGTCCAAGTCTTTTTGTGAGCATAGCTGTGATAAAAAATTCAAAATGAAACAAATATTTTTTATCAACTACAAGTGTTGTTGCATTGACTTGAGTGATTGCATGAAGATTACTTTTTCTGTCATTGCTAGACTCGCATTAATGGTGCTAATATAGTCTCTACAACACTTCCTATTTTTCTTTTTTATTTGGTAGGGTTGGAGAACGTTGTGGGATAAGAGCTGATGTATTTACCCATCATCATATGAATTTTAGATTGCAATTATTTCGTTGTCTTATATTTCCTTTTGCCAGATGGATGAATGTGGTGACCTTGCAGATTTTGATTCTTCTCCACTTGATCTCTCATTGATAAATTTCTCTTTCAAGGTAAGCTAACTTGCAAGTTGCTAAAGATGAAATGTTCTAATATTTTGAATTCCTGTACATCGGTGAACTTGTACGACCAACTTTGAGTGGATATCCAAAAGTTTTAGTACTGAAACACATGCCTTGTTCAGTCACTCACACGTATTATCCACTAGATGATAATTTCGGGGAAGGGGAAGAATAATGATGGAACTTGTTGGATTATCATGTTCCTGGGTGCTGCTGGCTATAGGGTGTTCTCTTTTATACTATAATTAATTGCTTGTTTAAACATTTGGATCCGATACAGAGTTTTTATGTTTGCAAGAGGCTTGTGAAGCATAATTTCAGGCTCCGCTGTTTATTTTTTAAACGAGGTCATTAAAGATCTGATTTTGATGCAGAATCTGTCACAATTGGCGTCCATCAATCATGACGTGCTCCTAGGAAAGGATCCTGCAAAGTTCTCTCCATCTGGAGCTCCAAACACATAGTTTATGGTAGTGTTCCGTGATGGATAAGTTCTCACAGGCAACAGTGTTCATAACCGATTATTTGCTAGGGAAATCAAGTGAGAGGAGCAGCAATTATTACTCAATCCTCTCTCCCACATATAAATCGCAGCTCAAAGCTTTGATCTTGTAGAATGAAATGGGAAGATGTCTTTTCTTTTTGTAAATATATATTTAAATCAAAAGAAAAGCACTGTTCCTTTTCATTGCTTTGATTTAGTTGAGGACTTACCTAGTGAATTTAGTTGAGACTCTTACCGTCTGAATTTGTTGGGACGCACTCCCAAGAAATGTCAGAATTCTCTGTTTTTTGCGGTCCCGTTTGAGATCATTACTGAAATCCCCACCCCTCCACCATATGCAGCTATGCATCTCTACCTGTATTTTGATTTCCCCGCTCCTTCAGCTCCATCAATTCAACAGAATATGGAAGGGGGAGGCGGAAAGGATCTTAGATGAGTGGAACATCAGGGTTTTTATGCAAACCCCGTGGTAAAAAGGTTTATGCGTCCATAAACAGATTCTCCAATGGCAGTAGTAGTTGATTTGAAATGACATCAGAAAGTTGCATGAGGCCATATGAAGGGTGCTAGAAAACGGCCAAATACTAACACATGTTAATCAATGAATTGAGGCCGGTAACCAACTAGCCAGTGAACCTCTGGCGTGAAAAGCATGATGGAAAAGAATAAATTAGCAGTAAACACTGAAATTTCTTGTCAATATAAACAAGCAAATAAAACTTACAAAATGCTCCAACTTCCTCTGCTTTTGTGCTTATATACGTGAAGTAATCCATCTCCATCTTCTAACTTGCTATCAAAATAATAAATCAGATAGGAACAAACAAGCCCTTCTCTGCCATGCTATCGTGGACATCATTCAGCTCTTGACACAACCCAACAATCTGCAAAATAATGTAGAAGACAAGCGTTAAGAGCTGCTTATATGGAGTACATGAAGCAAATTGAAACGCAACCTAGAACTGGTTGAATTCCATGAAATTTGCTGTTGATCCCATTGTTGCAGCTCTTCAGTGTCATCCTCAAAATGTATGACAGCTTCAACCTAGCACAAGCAGGTATATTAAATGCAGCAGTGCAAAAGGAAGACAAGGTTTCCTAAACTTGCTAGGAAACAGGGAATAGCAAGAAACAAATGGAAAGCGAGCCCAAGGCTAAAAAAGCAAATAAGAATAACCCCGGGACATATTAGATTTGATGTGATGGGAGCAACATAATACAGAATTTACACCAAAGAACCTAGAGGAAAAAGTAATCCAAGACTGCTGTATCTCCAACCTAATATTTGTGCACAGTTTGCTTGCACTCAAAAGATTGTGCTTAATCATAGCACGATCCAGTAGTGAAATTGTCTGGCAGAAGTGCTTTCTGATGAGAAAGTATAAGGTACCAATCATAATAAAGTGAAGGTGGCAGCAAAAAACAGTGGAGTGACAATTTAGAGTATTTTCAAAGTGTCTCTCTTCATTGAGAATTCCCCATTATATAGACAGAATTACAAGTTAACTACAAAAGAATAAAGGCTGATCTTCAGCCCCTAAAACAACTAACCTATATATTTATTTATCTAATTATAGCCTACAACTAGCATATCCTAATTAAGGAAAGAATAAATCTGTATAACCTATAAAATCTATATACAATAATTGCCATCAATGTCAAGGCATAGAATATGCTGGCATTAAATGTGTAGTTATTTTCTTTGACATACCCCCCAAATTGATGGTGGTATATCAACCTGCGTCCATTTACTAACAAGAAAATGATAACGCTGATGTGACATGAATTTAGTAAAGATATGTGGAAAGGTGATAACCTGATTATCATAGGCTTTGAGGCTTTGATGTGCTTGGTGCGTTCGTGATAGACGAGGTTAGCTGCAATTTGAAGGGCATTGGTGTTGTCAGCATAAAGTGGTGTAGGATGAATTGGACAAAAGCCAAGTTTTGTGAGGAGACCATGCAACCAAATGATTTCGTAGCAAGCAACAAACATGGCTCGATACTCTAATTTGGAGACATTGTCTTGCTTCTCGCATTTCCAAAAGATAAGGGTATCACCAAGAAACATACATTAACCGATAGTAAATTCTCTAGTGTCTAGGCTACCGGCCCAATCAGCATCACTATAGGCTTGTAGTTAAAGTGAAGAACCTGCAGGGAAGAATAAGTCATGACCAGGCGTGTCAAAAATGTAGTGAATTATACAGTGGACAACAAATAGATTAAGATGCCTTAGTGCTTGCATGAACTTGCTAACAATGTGAACAACATAAAGTAATGTCAAGACAATATTTCACATTAAGTTCTATAAGTGTGTCAACTAAAGAAGTGTTAGTGAGGTCGACTAACTGAACTAGATCTTGATTATACATGTGTTGATGCAAGAAGAGGTCGTGAGGTTGATGATGTACCTCTAAACCCATAAAATAGGTGAATTGACCAAAGTCTTTCACATGGAATGTAGAATACAAGAAAGTTTGAATTGCAGAGATTTCTGGGGAAATTTGGGTTAAGGAAATTAGTTTTCTGGTGTTGATTAATTCATGTGCCTCTGTTACTCTTGCTGTCAAGGAAAATTCTTGATCTTTTGATAATGTTAACCGCATTATGTCTTGAATTTAGCTTGTACTTCATAGCCTGCATATTGTAGACTCGGATTTTGCTGTTATTAACAAGGATCTGGGCATGTTTTGGAATGGAATTGCATAAAGAGAGTCTGTTTTTAAGAAATAATATACGAGGAGAAATGAGAGGGGTTGATCACTTCTGCTCTGCCTCCCCATATGATTTCTGGTTCAATTCAGTGGCATTGGGAAAAAAGAAGAAGGTGAAATCTGCTATAAATCCATATCACCGGCCAGTATCTTTTTTATTTTACATGTAGTTATATACTGAAAAACCCAATCTTCTTGATGGCGATGATATAAGTTGGGAGATTATTAAAGTATTTTTGTTTACTTTAAATTTAGAAAATGAAAAGACATGTTTTAATAAGAAGAATGATCTTGATGAAAATGATGGACTATTGGAATATTTAGTTGATGACTTTCCTCACATATCACCACAAGATCAAGATCCTTATTTTTATATTAATGATGTAGATAATGTTTAATTTATATTTTTTTATTTTAGGACATTTTAATTTCATAATATTTTAGAATTTTAGAGATATTTTTAATTTTAAAATTATATTTGTTTGATTATATATTTGTATTATATAATTTAAAATTAATTTATTCTCAGAGACACTCTGTGATGTATTGAGCGGGACACAGGTAAAGCTTATTCTAATTTTAGCCTTTTCTTATCATTCCAAGTCATATTCCCATAGACGTCCAATCGGCTTTCTTTCAACATAATCGAACCCAATTTTGAACTCGCCAAGTTGACAGATAAAAAGATATTTTTTATAAGTATTTTTTATTTAAAAATATATTAATACAATTCAAACACAGAAATATAATTTTAAAATTAAAAATTTCCAAAATTAAATTATACTACAATACTAAACACGATTAATGCCAATCTAAATCAGATTTCTGTGTTTTCTCCTCCATTTTTAAAAAACAAAATGATTCCTCCTGAAAAGATAAGCCCAAGACCCTCATAATTAAGCTCTGATAAGGGTCAACACGAAAAGAAAAAAATATTAATATTAAAACAGAGATTCAACTTTTTGAGTGCGACTACAATTCTTTCCACATGACCCAGTCATGGATTCTTGCTTTTATAGTTGGGCATCTTGACATCAGACAAATAATTTCTTTTGAATTATTGTATAAAATATTAATTGTTTTTTAAAATATTTTATGTTTAAAAATATATTAAAATAATATATTTTTATTTCTTAAAAAATATCTTTAATAATGATGTATCAAATAATTTTAAAATACTAAAATAAATAAATTTGAAGCCAGGAAAAAAATAAAAATAAATAAATAAATATATATATATATATATATATATATAAAATACTTGTAAAATGTAAATATAAACCGGAACTATATCTTCTAAATTGGATTAATTCATTATTTTAATTAAATTTTATATTTTAAACTTTTTAAGTATTAAAAAATAATTTTTAGATGAAAGTTAATTCTATAAAATACTATTAAAGTAAATTAGAGATTAATTCCTTTAATTTACAATTTTAAAAAGAAAAAAATAATAATAATAAACTATTTTTTAATTACTCATTTATTTTTTATAAAATAAAAAATTAAATTAAATTTATATGATATAAATGTGTAAATTTAATTTATTTATTGATTGATCCAATTACAATGACTTGAAACAACATGTTAAAAAATTGCTAATTTTCTGAATTTCTGCGCTACTTTGCCTCGTGTTCACATTTGTTGATTGTGTGAATTATTGTCATTTGTTTCCTTATAAATTGTTAATGACTTAAGATCTAATACTATACTGGTAATTATTTGCTGTGAAATGGTCTGTCTAACGGTGGGCCATTCCAGTATCCGTCAAATCAGAGCTCAGACCGGCCATCTAGTATTTTTGGGCCACAATAGATACACCTGGACCAGGCAAGTGGATAGGTTGAAGTTGGTGGAGGCCAGAGTGGCATTAAGTGGCACATGTAAATTCAAAAGTCGAATATACCCCTACATATGGCAGCAATCATTTTAAATTTGAAACGATGCCCCCTTTGAGCAGCTTACCTGGTCTATAGATGTTTGTAATTTCATTTTAAAAATATTTTAAAAAAAGTTTTTTTTTAATTTTAAATTATTATTTTTTTGTGTGTTTATATTTTTTTAAAAAAATATTATTTTAATATAATTCTGAATAATTTAAAAAAAAAACAACATCAACTACACTTCTAAACAGTTCAATTATAATATATGTGTTATACGCATATAGTCACTATTTGGTGTGGCGCTATAATTATTATTTCATTAAATTTATTTTTTATATTTTAAAAATAAATAAATTATATTTATATCAAAAACAATTTTTTTAAATAAAAATACCATATTAATATATTTAAAAATCTAATTTCAATTATTATCCTAACTCCATCCTAGAGAAGACAAACTACTTTTACCATTTAAATAAATAAAAAAGGATAAAATTACGTGGGAGAACCAAATCTAATCTCTTTTTACTGCAACACTGTTTTCACCTCTATTTTTCCAACTTTTATTGATTTGTTCTAAAATAATTTTAATTAAATTATATTAAGGTAAAATTGTAGTTGAGTTTAAGGTTTAATGAAAAACAGTTTCATGTGTTTGGCTACTATGCTTTTCATATTGCTGTCAACTTGTGAAATTATTTTAAATAACATATACATACACACACACACATATTGTTTTTTAAAATATTATAGGTTTAATAATCATAATAACATGATGTAATTAATAATTCAAGTAAATTGAATATTTCTTTTTATTCTCTCATCAGTTACTTGCAATGCAATCATGAACAAGATCAATACGTGAAAGCCTTTGCAGTCCCTAACTATTTACGTGAGCTATAATATCTAATAAAAAATTATCTGAGATATAATTATGATTATGATCATATTCAAGAGAAAAAAAGATTTTATTATGTAATTTTTTAAGATTAATTTTATACTCAATGAATCAAATTTTCAATATATAATATATAGGCCCTTTTCAAAAAGTAGATTACTCGTTGACAATAGATGCATATTTTTCGAGGAAATGAAGCATGCAGTAGTTCTCTATAGACTTGATTGACTGTTATGCTGTCTTATTTGTTTATATCAATAATTCCTGGATATATAGTATATATTGGCTCTCCAGTTGCATAGATACCGTGCGCTTCTCTGGCTCAAAGCACACTTGAGACAGATGGCAAGTATTATTATTTGGGAATGTGATTATGATTGTTTTTTTGTTTAGAAATGCATCAAAATGATATTTTTTTAATTTTTTAAAAATTATTTGACATCATCACATCAAAATAATCTAAAAATATCAAAAAATTAATAAAAAATAAAAATAAATAAAATTCAAATTTCTTCAAAAACACTTTCTAAAAGTACTCCCAAAGACTCCTGAAAGAAGCTATTTTTAGCTTCTCTTTAATTTGTGGGTCCCATACAAATTATTGTGGTGATTAATACATAACCAAACACAAAACACACCCATTTTTTTTCAACCTCACCCACATCCACAATACCAAATACCCACTAAAAATATAAATACTCCTATGTATAAAATATAATTTTAGAATTTTTTGGATGGTAGATTTGGACTAGGACCAACAAGTAACCAAAAGTCTGAGTTCGAGTTCGATTGTGATGACAAATAATTTATGATTTATGCAATAGATTTTGAGTTCGAGTCAAAGTGTATATCTCTTGTAAGAATCTAGGATAATCAAGGTTTTCCTCGTTCAATCAGATCCTCAAAGTGCACTTTTTAGGGGTAAGATTTGTTCGCATAAAAAAAAGATTAAGTGCTTATTTGGCACTACGTTCAAAAATATTTTATTTTTTATTTTAAATTATTTTTTTAATATTTTTAAATTATTTTAATATGATAAGATTAAAAATATTTTTAAAAAAATAAAAAAAAATATTATAACAATTTTTTAAATCAAAAATATTTTTAACAATAATTTTAATTACACTTCAAATAGGTCATGATTAAACAAGTGAATGCTGATAAAGATGGCGTTAAAATATCAAAAGTTGGTGTAGTTTATACATGAATAAATAAATAAAGACTTACATCCTCAACCAGGGGGAAAACTAATGTTAATTATAAAATATACTAAAAGAGCTCAGTGTTTCACTATAGCTTGTGAGTGAAAACATTGTGGATTGTAATAGTGTATTTTTTGGTCGGTTCGATTGGTTTATCGGTTCATTGTTTTTTATCATTATTTGCACAGTAAAGTAAAGTTTTTAACCCTAAAAAAAGACAAAAAACAGGTTTAATACTGAGAGGCTTCACAGGAATTACACACTTTTTGGAAATTGCTAAATACTAATATGCCCCCATATAAGACAAAAAAACACATATGACCGGAAGGGTTATCACAAGTATTTCCTATTTTTTGAAAACGGCTGAATACTGATGTGCCCTCCAGTAAGACAAAATTAAAGAATTAGATGTATGGGTGTTCCGGTAATTAACCACATTAATTTATTAATATTTGTCATAATTTTGGTGCGCGTGTTCAGCACTCTCCAGACGGTGCTTAGCCTCACGCCCGCTTCTAGCGGCACGTGCGGCTTCCTCCGGCTAGTGAAAAGGAGCTTTCGGGGTCTCAGAAGATGCGACGCCATTTGGTCTTCCACATGGGGTGGCGCGTGTAGGGTAATGGTGGTCGACGTCGTGATGATGCTCGGTTAAACTTTATTTTCCCGTTTTCTCTCTCCTGCTGCTAAAAGTACAGGAGAGGCCCCAAGTTTTTTGCTTTATTCACTTTAGTCCCTATTCTTTGAATTTTTCATAAGGTCCTGATTTCTGTTATATAAATTTTGATCTATTTCAATTGGGTCCTTCGATTGAAATTAATTATATATTTTGGTTTCACTTCGCTCCTCCTTCTTTTAATTTCCGGACTGGGTTTAAATACCTTAATTTATTCGATACACAATAATTGATTTTTTCAATTTTTCCCTTGATTGAAATTGATAATATATTTGATTTTCATTTCGGCTCTTATACTTTTAATTATTGATTTTAATCCCTTCATTCTTTTTATATTCTTGGGATAATCCCTATTTTTGTCCATGTAATATATAAGAGTGCTTTTAGCTTTGATTTTTAATTTTTATTATTTTCTTATTTATTGAGGTGGTATGTAAAAAGAAAATTAGCTCTTAAATTTGATTTTATATCTATGGTCATTTGAAAATTGATATTTCTATTTTTCTCTCTCTCTTCGTTCTTTCTTTTAGTTTTTTGAATTTTTTTCACTTGGTAATTTTTATTTTTATTTATCATTTATTTATTTGATATTTTGTTAAAAATTTTAGGATTTTTTTAGTCTTTCATTTATAATAATAATAATAATAATAATAATAATAATAATAATAATAATAATAATAATAATAATATTTTTTTTTTTTGCTTACTCTTATGTTAATATTTTTTATTTTTTTTCTCTTGATAATTTGATAATTTTTATTGTTTTGATAGTAATAATAATTATAATTTTGGATGTTATGACTTTGATGTTGTTGTCTTTCATTTTTTTTTTTCATTATTAACACAACAACAACAACAACAATAATGATTTTAGTTTTTTTTCTTGCTTATTTTTTTTGTTAATGTTTTTGAGTTTTTTTCTCTTGGGATAATTTAATATTTTTTATTGTTTTGACAGTAATAATAATTATAATTTTAGATGTTAAGACTTCAATGTTGTTGCCTCTCATTTATATATAATAATAATAATAATAATAATAATTTTAATTTTAATTTTTTTTCCTAGCTTATTTTTTTTTAATATTTTTGAGTTTTTTTCTCGGGGTAATTTAATAATTTTTATTGTTTTGACAGTAATAGTGGTGATAATTTTAGATGTTAAGATTTTGATGTTACTGTTGTTATAATAAGATATGTTGATCAGTTTCATTATATCATACTTTACATGTATAAATATTATATTTTAATCTCAATAGTTATAAAATTATTTGCTTGACCCGCAAGGTAATGCGGACAATTAACTAGTGTAGTCTATACAATAATAAAAAAATTTATTTTCTAATGAACACTTTAATCTAATTATTTATTAGTTAATATTTTTATTATGCAGTGAATTTAAGTAAAAACTAGTTAATAACATTTTAAAATATTATTATATAAATATTTATAACATGAAGTAATATTTATCAAAAATTGGAACTTAGTTTATTTGTGATATTATTTTTTATTTAATTTATTTTTTAAAGATATAATAAATTTTGATATTTATGATTAATATAATATAATTAAATATTAATTATTTAATTCAAATAATAATCATATAGTTTTATTAAAATATTTAAAATTTATATAAACATTTTATTATATGAAAAAAAATGTACACAAAAATATTATCTAAAAGCTTAATTGTATTTAAAAACATCAACTTTAGTTAAAACAGATAAAAATATTAAAAATTATATTTTTACTTATTTAATCCAATTAATTTTATTTATTTATTTTCATTAAAAAAATCTCACCCACACCAGATGGCAAGCAAACAAAAGTGTAAGGGCAGAAACGATGGTCTGCTACAAAGAGCGGGGTACGAGTCTGCGCGCAGTGGAGGGCCATTTGTCATTAACCAAAAGTACTATATAATGAACTATATTTTTTTCCGGTTAAACCTTTATTTGAAATATTTTCTTAAGTTTTTTATTTATAAAATATTAAATCAATGCATTATGTTATTGTGTTAATAAAAAAAAATATTATTTTAATATGTTTTCAATTAAAAAACACTTTTAAAAACATCAAACATTTATTATTATAATGCAATGTACTGAATATCACACCTTTTAAGATTATCTTGTTTTTATTATTTAAAACTTCTTTTAATCATAAATTACGATAAAAACAGTTTAAAAATATAATTTATAAATTTTAATAAACCTGTTTTTTCTTTAAAAAGCAAGTTGTTAATTCCGTTTCAGTTGATGTTTTGTTTTTTCAATTGGAATGAAATGTTTTAATTTTGAAGCGCTTCGATATTCCATTTTAGGGTTGTATTGTTTTTATATATATATATATAATTAAATATATTAATTTATTTTTTTTAATTCAAATCCAAAAATAAATTTATTTAGAACTGTGCAATTTAAATTTCATACATAAGTAAAAAAAAAAAAAGAGTTGAACTGATATAATTCGACTAACTTGATGAATTCAAAGATAACATGAAAAATTGATAAAAATATAGTTTAACTATAAAAAATCAAGTTGACATCTTAACAAAATATTGAAGCAACAATATATTGAATCAACTCGGGTCAACTAGGTTAATCTTTCAAATGTGTGATTTCCATTATAACTTATAAGACCATGATAATTTTAAATAAAACAAATTAAATCAAAATATAAAATGCAATTCACTTGTTGTTTAATAATAAAATTGAGAAAAATTTAATCTAAGAAAAATATAATAAAATAACTTTTCTGAATAAAATTATAAATATATATAATATTAAAAAAATATCGTATTGTTTTCATATAATAGTAGACAATCGATAAGAAGTTCGTTGTTACATTCTTTGGGATTGTTTTTTCTCTCGCAACGCAAATTGTTTTTGTTATCTACTAATATAAGAAAACACAGCGTAGCTGTGTGAGCTCACTCGAGAGCACGGGGACCAATTGTTAATTTGTTAACGACTTAACGGTAGTCCTTTTCAAGCAAAGCACTCGAGGGCTACGTGAGGATAAATAACAAATCGTGTTCAGTTTTAGTTCAGAAATATTGTTAAACCGTTACATGTGTGCATGTTGTTAGCCCTGAAGTGGGTAACCCAAGTGATCGAAAATATTTAGTTCCTTGTATACCTTTTTGACTTGGAAGTCCTTATGTCAGCATTATATTTATATCTATTTATTAAAATCACTGTAATAAATTATTTAGCCTCGATCATGACTCAAACTATGATGAATTGTTTTCTCGATTGTCTAAGAAAAATAATTATTTGTACATCTTGAATAAAACAAGTTTAATATTCAATCAAGGTATCAATCTATTTGCACAAATCTAATTGCATCTCATTTGTACCTGAGATATGTAATTATTCTCCAATCTATTTTTTTTGGTCCATTTTCCAGTTTAAATTGAAAAAATATAGTTATTTTAAAAAACACAAATCCCACTTAAACCAATAAAAAATCGAGTTTTAATATCTCATGATAATTCCTTTTTTAAAATATATTTTTTATATAATAAAACAGATTGAATCTAAATTTATTATATGAGAGGTGTTTTTGTATTGATCTAGATTAAAAAATAAAAATAAAATAAAAACAAATGAAGTATTTAAAAAAAAAGTTGAGATAATTATTTTAAATTCAAATAAACTTTCTAATTTTGATGAACCAAAGCCCATTTAAAGGTATTTCTTTTACAACTAAATGCAAACACATGATTTGGAAACTTATATAAAAGTGATTCATTATACACCAATCAACTTTTAAACAATCATTTACCAAAAAAGAATCGAATTTATTTAATAGTGTGACAAGGTTGTGTTTTATCATTTTTTTCATTTAAAAAAATATATATAAATTTATTTTTATATCAACTTATTAAAACATAAAAATATTTTAAAAAATAATTAGATTTCTGAAACAACGTTCTATCAGGTACCAGCAATGTCAGACGCGCCCTTCATGAAAAATCTTAACCAAGCATGGGTAATAATGTCTTTCCGTAATGCTATTTCAAAAGGTTCCAAAAAAACTTGCAGGGAGATATGATTATTATATTTTCTTTCTCTACAAAACGACAAGCACCGCCTAGCCCCGATAGTTCCGACAAATCTCAGCAAGGAGCATAACGGACACGTGGACGGACAAATTTGATTGCACAGGAGACTTGTTGCCCCGGCAAAATGCATACAGATGTTCCCTTAACTATAGTTAAATAAATCCAAAAGGCCCAGGTTCAAAATTAGCCATAGTTAAATGGCGCCGCTTTAAGCCTTTAACTCATTTTTCTTTTTCTTTTTCTTTTTCTTTCTTAAATTTACCTTCTACACTTCATTTATCCATGTAAGTCTCTGCACACTCCTCCCCTCTCCGTGAAGACGAGTATGACTTCCAAGTAGCCGCCTCTTAGGACAATGAAACTCAGGGTGATGAGTCAAAACGGTGCCTTATTTCCCTTCATCCTGAGAGATAGCTGATCAAAGAAACACAAGGCAGGAGTTTTTCTGAACATATATAGCTGTTTTCTCTCTCTCTCTTGAATCTTAAAAGAAGACAGGATCTCAGAATTGAAACACACCAGTTCAAGTGAATTGGTATTCTGGTGATTTCCAAGATTCATGTCAGGTGTAATAATCCATTTCCTCTCTTGTCAAATGCTCTTTTAAATCAAAATCCTAGCACAGTACTATTGCTACCCCATATATCTTTTGTAAACTTTGAGACTTGGAAAAGTAGAAAGATTTCTCCTCTCTTTTTGGTGATTTCAAACAATTCATTTCATCTTAACTAGAAGTTTCTGAAAAAATAGAATGATGGGTGGTGAGAATTCATCCAGAATGACAGTATCTACAGCTTCTGGAGAAGACGCAATTAGCAGTGTTTCTTCTTTTGATAACCAAGGCATACCACACTCTATTACAGTGCCATTACCAAAGAAGAAGCGAAATCTCCCTGGAATGCCTGGTAATTAACTCATCAGCACCAGTGCCAAGACCCCAAAATTTCATAAACTCGGTAATATTTTAGTGAGCTACTTTTTTATAAAATCATTTTTCTTTCCATTTCAGATCCAGATGCCGAAGTCGTTGCGTTATCACCAAAGACTTTATTAGCCACAAACAGGTTCGTGTGTGAGATCTGTAACAAGGGCTTTCAAAGAGACCAGAACCTCCAACTTCACAGACGGGGCCATAACTTACCATGGAAGCTAAAGCAACGAACCAACAAAGAACCAAGGAAGCGTGTCTATGTTTGTCCAGAGTCATCCTGTGTACATCACAACCCAGCTAGAGCTCTTGGTGATCTTACTGGCATTAAAAAGCACTTCTACAGAAAGCATGGTGAGAAAAAGTGGAAGTGTGAGAGATGTTCGAAGAAGTATGCCGTCCAGTCTGATTGGAAGGCTCACTTGAAAACTTGTGGCACTAAGGAGTATAAATGTGATTGTGGCACTTTGTTTTCAAGGTAAATGTCAAATAATTTTGTTTTTTATACTCTATTTTTTCTTGTCATTGATTTTAACTTGATTATGTTATGTTATGTTATTTGTTTTTGTTATGTTATATAGGAGGGATAGTTTTATAACACACAGAGCATTTTGCGATGCGTTAGCGGAGGAGAGTGCAAGGGCACAAACCCTAGCGATTATGGGAAAGGAAGGGAATGGCTGTGACATCAGGCGTGTGGTTGCTTCACCATCGCCTCCACCGCTTACGCCGTCTACTAGCGTGGTGTCTCCGGGCTTGTCAGTTCAAAGCTCTGGTAACTAACTTAGCCTTAGCTTGCTAGCTAGCGCGTTATTAATACATTGCCTGCCAAGTCAAGTATTTGACTTGCCTAAGGTCCGTGAATCATGGCTGTATTTTTTACTGTTTTCTTGTGGCTGTGGACAGAATAGATTGAAGTTTATGGTTTTGGGTTAACAGGGTTGGTTATGTTCGAGTGTTTTGTCTCTTGTTGATGTCCTTCTCGTGTGGATGTTGGGCTAGAGAATATTAACAGATGCGGTAGGTGAGTGAGGAGAGAAGGGTTTACGTTGTGTTTCACGAGTAGCTGCTGCTACCACAGTCAATATGTTATATGCTCAAAGATCGAAAATTTACACAATAAAAAAGTGAATTGAGATTTGGAGAGAAAGTACTCCATAATTGCTTCTTGCTTTTGCTTCCAATAAAAGCTTATACAGCAGTTGGAGCTACCGCCTTTCATTAGCACACCCCTCAAGTTCCTCCAAAAAGTACCATCTTTTTGCTAGTATATCCTCTCTTTGGTATTTGGGATCAACGGACTGCATTATTCTTTTTACCTTTTCAAGTCGCTTTTCTTTACTTAGGGTTAATGTTAGTTATCTTTGTTTCTTGTCACAGAATTAGCAGAAAATCCATTTGGACTTTCGCCACCACCAACAGCGTGTGCCACAGCAACAAGCACAAACTCAACCAGCTCCACCAGTAATGTATTTGCTGCTACATTTGCCTCTTCGACAGCAGAACCGGCAGCTATCCCGCAAGAAGCATCTGTACCATCCTCATTCCCACATCTGTTTTGCGGCTTAGCTCGCTCTGATTGTCCCCCTACTATCCCAGCACCTAGAGCAATAGAACCCCCATCACTCTCTCTTTCACCATCTCCTTATCTCTCCAACAATACTTCGTCTCTCTTCACCACAGAGCAAGACCACTACCATTACACACCATCTCTGCAACCAGCCATGTCAGCCACTGCATTGCTTCAAAAAGCAGCTCAAATGGGTGCGACGACATCAAACCCATCATTTCTCCGTGGTTTAGGATTACCCCTCTCAACTAATCAAGACAATAACTGCAATAAATGGGTTGTGGAGCCAGAGAACAACACTACTGTTGCAGCTGGACTAGGCCTTGGGCTTCCCTCCAGTGATGTTATGATGGGTTCATCTTCATTGTTTGGAAACAAACCAACGACACTTGACCTTCTTGGGCTTGGCATGGCTGCTGCCAGTTCTGCTATGCTAAATCCCTATAGTGGTGGCTTTAATGTTGGAGCAGCAGCTGTGGCAGCAGCCACTGCCGCAGCATATGGTGGAGGAGGAAAAGAAACATGGGATGGTGTGCCTGAGAGGAAGCCTTATGGATCTACAGGAGCTTCGCTTTAGGGTTCCCAGCTCAATTTATGTACCTTCACTTTTCGAAGGCATTTTTTGTCACGGGTGGAAAAACTAAGCTTTCACGTGCGTCGCTCGTAGCTTTATATTTAGATACACACCTTTTGTCTCCATATCGAAGGTCTAAGGTGTAGTGTATTTTTTGGCTCGATCGTGCGTAGTTGCTTTTTTTTTTTAAGGCTGAGTTAAAAATAGAAATCTATTTATCGCTGTGTACAGTGAACTTATTACTGCCCTAGCAAACATTGATTACGAAGCCTGCAGCTATTTAAAGCACGTTCAAACTTGGAAGTCTACTTGAAAATGAAGAGGAACGTGCTTGTTTTTTTTTTTTTTATTTTTTTTTTTATTTTTTTAATATAATATATTAATATTAAAAATAAATCTCTTTAACTAAAAATATGTTATCGTAATATATTTTTACAAATAATATCTACAAGAACTCAATATAAAAAACAACAAACATTGACATCTTAAATTGAAGGACACTTGTACTTTGTAAAAGAAAGGTTAACTGGGGTAATGTAATCAACAAAAACAACTCTATTTAGTATGTTCATACTCAGACTTTCAACATGTTATATTTAGAGCATGGTAGAGAGTTGATAGACGTTGTACATTGCTTATTAACACAATTAAAAAAATATAATTTACAAAAGAATATAGATTTTTTTAAAATATAATTGAAACCCTATAAAAATCTCTATTTAGTATGTTTTATGGGTCTCTAATGGCATTTTTAAGGTTTAGGGTTTTGGTATTGGGTTTGGGATGTTTTATGGGTATCTAATGGATTTTTTTAAAGGTTTTGGGTTTTGGTTTTAGTTTGGGGTTTTGGATTAAGGTTTAAGGTTTAGGATTTCGGGTTTTAGGGTTTAGGGTTTGTGGTTGAGGATTTGAGTTTACGGTTTGGAGTTCAGGACTTCGGGTTAAGGTTCGGAGTTTGGGGATCAGGGGTTTAGGGTTTTAGGGTTTTGGTGTTAGGGTTTGAGTTTAGGGTTTAGGGCTTTGGTTTTCGGGTTTAGGGTTTAGCGTTTAGGGTTTTAGGGTTTGTGGTTTAGGGTTTACGGGTTTGGGGTTTGAAGTTTCGGGGTTAGGGTTTAGTGATTAGGTTTAGAGGCTTGAGGTTTCGGGTTTCTGGTTTTAGGATTTCGGGTTTATAGTTTAGGGTGTTTAGGGTTTAGGGTGTTCGGGGTTTAGGGTTTGGGTTTTGGATTTTCGGGTTTAGAGTTTAGGGTTTAGGCTTCGGGTTCAGGGTTTGGGGTATCCGGGTTCGGGGTTTGGGTTTCGAGTATAGGGTTTCGGGTTTAGCCTTCGGGTTCGGGGCTCGGGGTTTGGGGTTTCCGGTTTTGGGTTTTGGGTTTAGAGTTTTGAGTTTTGGGTTTAGGGTTTAGGGGTTGGGGTTTTGGGTTGGGGGTTTTGGGGTTTGGGGTTTGGGGTTTAGGGGTTTGGGGTTTCGAGTTTGGAGTTTCGGGTTCGGGTTTAGGGTTTAGGGTTTAGGGTTTAGGGTTTAGGGTTTAGGGTTTAGGGTTAAGGGTTTAGGGTTAAGGGTTTAGGGTTTAGGGTTTAGGGTTTAGGGTTTAGGGGTGATTTTTTAGAGAGATTTTAGAGAGATATGCTCTGCCACCTTCACCAAAAAACCTTCACGCCGACAACCCAAAAAACCTTGTCTCCCCACCGTTTACCCTCCGGCCACCACCTGTTATCTTCCCCGTTGCACTTCGTCTCTACCCCACAACCTTTTCTGTTGTTGTTTATTTGTTTTAAACCTGTTTTCGAGAAAATCCTAGCCGCCAACCAAAAAACCTTGTTTTCTCACCTTTCCTCTCCGGCCACCACCTGTTATCTTCCCCGTCCTCTCTACCCCACAACTTTTTATTTTTGTTTTTGTTTGTTTTAAACTTGTTTCCGAGACAATCCTAGCCGTCCTCAAACCAGCCTCTCTTTATCCAACGTTTATTGCTTTAGCCTCTGGACAAAAGGAGATCCACGGTTTTCAGCCGTTCATCCCTTTCACCAATGGCCAACGATCGCAAACCCCAACAACCTAAGCCTAGCTCTTGGGCCGAGAAGGTGCGTGTCACGAACAGCAGCACTAGATGCCAACTTGAACGGTTGGAACGGCAGCCAAAGGGAAGTATCTTGCAAATCCCTCAGGACATGTTGACTGCCAATGTTGACACTTGGCGACGCAGCATGATAGGTTTCTTCATCAGCTACAAGATGCCATACTACGCCATCCAGTCCATAGCGAATAGGGCATGGAAGTCTTACGGACTGGAAAAAATCACGGTACTCGAAAATGGGTTCATGGTCTTTCGTTTCCCAACTGAAGAGGCCATTGAAGAAGTGTTAGCTAAAGGTCCATGGTTATTTGGAGGTAAAACGATTCTTCTACAGAAATGGCATCCATGCTTTCAATTTGACAAAAACAAAATCACTACGTTGCCAGTATGGGCTAGGTTGAAAGGGCTGCCTTTTCCTCTCTGGAACACCCATGGCTTAAGCTTGGCAGCAAGCATGGTGGGGACACCATTGGCGTGTGATGAAGCCACTCTTCAGTGCAATAGGCTTGAGTATGCTAGGGTTTGCATAGAATTGAAAGCCTCTTTGTCGCCAGTGCATAGTTTCAAAGTTGCAAGCTCCCCCACGGAGGACCCAGTCACGGTGGAAGTTGAATACGAGTGGAAGCCAGCTCGTTGTGCTATTTGCAAAGTCTTTGGACATTCTTGCAAGGTCCAGGAAGCAACTGTGAATGTTGAAGTGAAGGGTGTAGAAGTGGCTCAGCCTCACCATGAAGGAAATAAGGAAAAGAATGTTATGGCAGACCTTGCCCTAGCGATTACTGAGGCTAAGGCTTCAAGCTCCAACAATGACGAGAAGGGAGAAAGTAACGACAGCCTTGTGCATGAGGCCAACAAGGAGAAGAACAAGAGCAAGACGTTCCAGTTGGTGCAACGAAAGTCCACTGTGGAACCACCAAGCAAGTCGTTGAGTGGAAATGCAGTCAACGTGGATGAAGACGATGGGGAGAACGACTCAGATAGCAGTACTGAGGGTGTTTTGACCAAGGCCATTGCTGACCATTCTATGAAGGAGGTGATGGTGTATACTCGAGACCCTGGTAAGCTTCCACAATGTGTTGAGAGTAAAATGGATTCTTTGAGTTGCACGGTGGGTAGCAAAACTGAGGAAGACGAAGCTGGCAGTAGCATGTGTGATAAGCCAGTGACAAGTCATAATGGCTCTAACACACCATCTCCGAAGGCCAAGAAGCGCAAAGGGAAGAAGAAAAGGGAGGCAGGCCGTCTCCATTAGGTCCGTTTTTTCCAATAATTTTAATAATGGTTGTTATCGGAACCTGGAATATTTGGGGAGCCAATAGCACCCACAAGCATCATGCTGTTCTTAAGTGGATCTCTCAGAATAAATTAGATCTTTTTGGGTTATTAGAAACTCGAATTGAAGCTTCTAATATGGAAGCTTTGCTGCCTAAAATCCTACCCCACGGGTGGGAAGCTTGGACTAACATTGAGGACCATCACAATGGTCGAATCATTGTGGGTTGGAATGCCAGTCAGTTTCAGCTCAGGCGTGTTGAGTCTTCGGCTCAATGGATAACTTGTGAAATATGCAACCATCACACTTTTTCAGGTACCCGTGTTACTTTTGTTTATGGGTTTAATAATTATGTGGATAGAACTGTTTTGTGGGATTATATTCGCCGAACTAGTGAGGAGAACAATTATATCCCTTGGGCAATTTTGGGGGACTTTAATGCTGTTATGCGTCCAAGTGACAGGAGTGGGGGTGCCATGGATTGGCAGAGTCACCATGAAGATTTTCCTAATTGTATTGCTCAATCAGGTCTTCAACAGGTTCCTTATACTGGCATTCGTTTGAGTTGGCATAATGGGCAAACTGGTGAAAATACTATCTTGAGGAAATTAGACTGGGTCTTTGGAAATCTGTCTCTTTTGACTGCATGGCCAAATGCTAGAGTCCAGTTTCTTCCTCGGCATTACTCTGATCACAGTGCCATGATCATGGCCTTGCAAGGTTCTAAGCCTCGGGAGAAATCCCCTTTTAAGTTCATAAATCAATGGGCTGACCATAGTGATTTCCTTGACATTGTCCAATGGGTTTGGGGCCAGCCAATATTGGGCAATCCAATGTTCCGTTTGACTTCCAAATTGGGCAAGCTCAAGCAGCACTTCAAGGCCAAGCATCTTCGGTGCACAAGCCATATTTCGTTTAAGGTATATAAGGCCCACAACGATTGGATTGCAGCTCAGCATCATCACGACTTGGACCCTTCTAACAGCATGTCTGGTGCTTTGGAAAGGGAGAAAGCCCGTGTGTATTGGGACTTATGCAGAGAAGAGGAGGCATTTTACAAGCAACGATCTCGGGTTCAATGGCTCTCCTTAGGTGACCATAATACAAAATTTTTCCACAGGTCCCTCATGCACAGGAACTCTAGAAATGCAATCAATCGGCTTCAAGATAGGGATGGCGTGGTGTACACTGGCAGAGAAGAAATGGGTAATCTTGCTATTAATTACTACAAGTCCATTCTTCGGGGTACTAGTCCTCCTAGCAGAATGAATTTGGAGAGGTATTATCGCAAGACTATTTCAGTGTCAACGCAGGAATCTTTGATCATCCATATTTCAGATAAAGAGATCAAGGATGCTCTTTTCTCTATCCCGGATGATAAGGCTCCAGGTCCAGATGGTTATACTAGCCTATTCTTCAAGAAAGCGTGGGTTACAATAGGTGCTGATTTTGTGGCAGCGGTTAAAAGTTTTTTTGTCAACAAGCTTTTGCCTCGTTGTGTCAATTCAACGCGAATCGCCTTGATTCCCAAAACGGAGAGTCCAAATTGCCTTGATGATTATAGGCCAATTTCTTGCTGTAATGTAATTTATAAATGCATCTCTAAAGTTTTGGTGAATAGATTGCAGGGTTGTTTGGCTGAGGTTATTGGAGGAGAGCAAACAGCCTTCATTGCGGGGCGAAATATCAATGATGCAATCCAGCTGTCTCAAGAGCTGCTTCACAATTACCATCTTGACACGGGCCCCGCGAGGTGCGCGATCAAGGTAGACCTGAGGAAAGCTTTTGACACTGTCAACTGGGATTTTATTATTGCCGCCCTAGAGGCTATTAAAATTCCAGCGGTGATGGTGGACTGGATCAAGGCATGCATTAGCTCCCCTTTTTTTCTCCATCGGCATGAATGGTGGTCTCTATGGGTATTTCAAGTCGACCCGAGGACTACGTCAAGGGGATCCGTTATCGCCTTATCTATTTATATTGGCTATGGAAGGTTTATCAGGTATTTTGCGGAAATCAACTGATTCCAGCCAGTATCGGTATCATTGGCGCTGCGGCAAAAATAAGATTACTCATCTGAGCTTCGCGGATGATTTAATGCTTTTTTGCTATGGAGATGTTCAGTCGGTTGGCTTAGTTAAAGACTCCATGGATGAATTTACGAGTCTTTCGGGGTTGTCCATTAATTATGCTAAGAGTCATCTTTTTACTGCCGGCATTGGCCAAGATGAAACGGATGCTATTGTTGCTAGGCTTGGGATCCAAAAGAGGCAATTACCGGTGACGTATTTAGGGGTCCCCTTGATTACTTCTCGGCTCACTAAGATTCATTGCCTGCCTTTAATTGAAAGAATCACAGCAAGGGTTAAGCTTTGGACGTCCTCAGTCCTATCTTATGCTGGTCGGTTACAGCTAATCAAAGCGGTTCTTTTTTCAATCCAAGTTTATTGGGCGTCAAAGTTCATGCTGCCTGTTCATGTAACCAAGCAAATTGAGAAGATCCTGCGAAACTTCCTTTGGGGAGGGGTCAGTCTAGCTAGAGGGGATGCCAAAGTGGCTTGGAAGGACATTTGCTGCCCGTACAGTGAAGGTGGGTTAGGAATCAAGAGAATTCAGGACTGGAATAATGCTGCTATTGTCAAGCAAATTTGGAACGTTTTAACCAATAAGGACTCCATCTATGTCTCTTGGGTTAACTCGTATTTATTGAAGGGTAGATCGTTGTGGGCAGTTCCAATGCCTTCAAACCCCACTTGGGGATGGCGTAAGGTCCTTCAATCAAGGGATCTAGTTCGTGGGAAAATCACTAGCATGATTGGGAATGGCCAAAATACTTATCTCTGGCTTGATTACTGGCTGCCTGGAGGGTTGAGACTGTGTGATTTGTTTCCAATGAGAGTGCTCACCTCGACGGGGTTTCATTGGCAGGCAAGAGTTTCGGGCATCATTGAAGGAAATAATTGGCAGTTCCCAATGGGTACCACTGAATTACAGGCCTTGTGGGATTCAATTGATTTTCGTCCAAACAGTGAGCAAGATGACCAGCACTGTTGGGAGCTTAGTTCTACCGGTATTTGTTCAATTCATTCTGTGTGGGATAATCTCAGAATTGAAGGTACTCAAGCTGGTGGGGGCAACCTCATTTGGAACAAATGGCACATCCCTCGCCATGCTTTCGTCCTTTGGCTGGCTTCCAAGTGCCGTTTGAGGACCATGGATAGAATGCACAATCAGCCTTTGCCCCAGCTCCCTTGCCTTCTTTGTCGTGCCCATGAAGAGGACCACAATCACCTCTTCTTTCAATGCAGCTATTCTAATGAGGTATGGCAAGCAATGGTTTTGAAGGCGAGGGTGCACTGGCCGACGGTCCCATGGATGGTGGCTTGGGATTGGGCAGTTTCAGAATATAGCTCCGGCATGCAAGCAAAAATGTTTGGATTGCTATTAGGGGCCACGATTTATTGCTTATGGCAAGAGCGTAACAGACGCCTTCACAATCAACACTTTGGCTCCCCAAAAAAGATGATTGATGAGATCACGAATTTGATAAGGGATAAGCTGGGTTCTTTACGAGAGAGGGATGAGCTGCCGGACTATTTTAGAAGACGATGGAATATTCTTTGAGTTTGGGGGGCTGTGGTATTGGGTCTGCAGGATGGGTGGATCGGGGCTTGGTTTTATGGGTTCATTTTATGGGCTGGCCTTTTGCTGGTTGGGTGTGCCTTCAAGGGCTGCGGCAGAATTGGTCCAGTTTAGGGGGGTGCTCGCTTGGGCTTTGGTGTCCTCTGGGCTCTCTTTGTTTGGGGGCTGAAAGGCTGAATGGTTCTTGGGCTGTTCTGATGGGCTGTTGCCTTGCTCTGTTGGTTGGGCCGGGTTGGGCTGCGGGAAAGAGGCGTGGGCTAAAAGGGTCTTCTTTTGGGCTGCTTCTTTTCCATGCTGGTGGGCTGTGCAAGGCCTCTTGTGTGGGTCCTTCTTCTCTTGCGGGTCTGGCTGGGCTCTCTTCTTCTGGGGCTGGCGCTAGTCGGGCTGATCTTCGTTTGGGGCTTCCTCCTTCGCTCGGGATGCTTGGTTTTTTCGGCTTGTGTGCGTGGGCCAAGTGGGCAGGAAGGCCGTTCTCAAGGCTTCCTTGTTTTTTGTCCTTTTGCTGGACCCTGTAGCCTTCGGTTTTTTTCTTTAGCCCTTCGGGCTTCCTTGTAAGCTTTTAAGCTTTTAGTTTTTTGTGTTTTCTGAGCCGAGCTGGGGTATGCCCCAAGCCAGGCCGTTCTGTTGGCCTCATGGCCGTCTCCTTCCTTGTATATTTTCCTTTCTTTAATACATTGAACTAGTTTCAAAAAAAAAAAAAAAAACGTTTAGGGTTTAGGGTTTAGGGTTTAGGGTTTAGGGTTTAGGGTTTAGGGTTTAGGGTTTAGGGTTTAGGGTTTAGGGTTTTGGGTTTAGGGTTTAGGGTTTAGGGTTTAGGGTTTAGGGTTTAGGGTTTAGGGTTTAGGGTTTAGGGTTTTA